>CM040426.1:61227932-61878690 GCA_022702705.1 Papilionanthe hookeriana x Papilionanthe teres | reverse complement strand
GAGGCACAATGATTTGTAGTATAGTGGGAATGAGAGAATGAGATACAACTTCAACAAAGTTTGTATGGTCTTAAACAGGCTTCAAGATGGTGGCACGAGAATTTTAATTTTTTCATGGCAAGTAATGATTTCTTAAGATGTCGTGCAGATCAATTACCATAAAATTTTTTGAGAATGTCTATTCCATTTAACTGTTTTCTATTTATGATATGTTAAAGTAAGTAGTAGAAAAAAAAAAGGAAAATTATACTTGATTAGTTTAATGTTCGGTTAATCAACATGCCTGCAGTTGATTCTCAAAGTAGTGTCAAATAGTTGCTTGCTACTAGTCATTTTGAATAGAGAGAAAGAGTTTCTCTTTAGATAAGAACTATGAAATCACATTATCAAATAAGTATAGTGAATTGAATAAGAGATGCAAAATGTTTAATTAAAAGGAAAGAAAGAATTACTCTCAAGTCTAATTGAATTAAAATAATTTCCATCAGTAATAACCTTGAGATCAATTTTCTTGAGATTTCAATATGTTATAAATTGATCTAAACTATGATGAATTTCTCCTGTGGTGGGAGTTGATATAAATTGACAATAGAGAACAATTAGGATTTGTAATCTTGCAACTATTGAATATAAGCTTTAAGGAAGGCTTCTATAAAAAAGAAACATAAATCATACATCTCTTAACATTATCTCATTACTCTCAATAGACACTTGAATATTATATATAAATATTTAATTAAGACAAATTATACTGGAATGAATCAAAGATGCAGAGCACCAAATTATACTCAATTCTCTATAGAATGATTTAATTCCACAACAATATTTGACAATCAACTCCCAATTCATGAAACCTCGAGAAAATATTTCATATGTTATATGTATTTATATGGATGATAGATCATATTCCCAAAAATTGAATACACGGTGGCCTCTGTGAATATGATTTATGACTTATAACATGTAACATATTCAATATTTTCTCGGAAACCTCGGGCATCATGTGGAAACCTCCACCTTTTTCTCCTCCAACGTCTCCCCTGCAACTTTCTCTGTCTCCGTAGGCGCTTCAGTCTTCAGCTCATCTTTCTCCAGAGTCGTCTCCTTCATAGCTTCAGCCTCCTGTTTAATAATATCTTTGTTCTCATCCTTGTTGCTATCTCCATTTTCGTTGGCAGCCATGGGGTCGGTCTTATCCTGCAATCCTTGAAACTGAGATTCTCATAGCTGCATAACAGTATAAGAGTATGATGACTGGCGAGTTAGTTAGTACCTTGACAGCAGCTTCGCCATTGTCGGAGTTCAAAATGGTCGCCTTGGCATCGTTGGTGTCCCGATCAGCTGCTTCTGGTTTGTCGCCATCGGAGGTCTTGGGTTTGCGGATGCAATTTCCCATTGAGCAGAGCGGGGTTTGATGGGGGACTATAAGAATTAAGGATTAGTAAGTTTGGTAGATGGAGTTTGAAAATCGTTAGCTTTATATAAAAAAATATAACGTATTGGGGGAATGGGGAGGGCTGAAATGAGGAAGAAGAAGAGGCGCAAATAGCTAACTTTGGATATGTTAAGCTGTTGATAGTGTTTGCAAAAAATAAAAAATAGTAAGTTTACATGCATGACACACAATTATTATGTATTTACATATGTAACGCTCAAAATATTATTTTTATATTTATAACATCTTGGTGTCATAAATTTAAACATGAAAAGGAAAAGGCCTCTTTTTTGAGGAGGGATAATTGCCTTTTTAGGCCCTACGTAGATCCGTTCCTATGTAATGCCGTGAAATGATAATGAGGGTGATATTTTCAATGTGATGTTAAATATTTAAGTGATATGTATGTAAATATAAATATTTAGGTGTTAATATGTAAATACGTAAGAATTGTCTGGTAAATGCCTGGCCGGTATTTGCTTTTTGGCGGGGTAGGGCGCGTAGCAGCTGCTTATTGTGGATTACAGTCACTTTTAACCTTTTTTTTTTCTCCATGGAGAGTTGGCAGTGTGGCTTATTTGTTAACTATTTATTTGGACGGTTTGATCACTATTGAATTTGATATGATAAATAAGAGAAATGGGACTCTTGTAATTATAGAGTTTGTTAACAAGTGGGGAAATCGAGGGCTCGGTCCAAGTTAGAAAGTTATTTTCGAAGAAATTTAAGATTAAGAGTCCATTAAGGGCGATAATGTGGTGTCGGTGTGGCACTGTACTATAGTTTTGTTTGTTTGGGTAAGTAGTTTTTTTAAAAAGCTGCCGCTGAAAAATCTATCTGTGTATTATCACCGGTGCAGGTTAGGCGTGGTGACAGTTCTCTAGCCGCGGTTTAACTTAAAAAAAAAAAAGTTAAAAATTGTAATTGTCACCGCAGTTTTTTGAACATCATGTTAGTTTTCAGCAGATTCACAACTGTTTTTTAATAAGCTGTAGCTACCCCAAACGAACTCTAATTTTCTCTGTTGTGGTTTTTTTTTTTAATGATATGCCTTTAAAATTATTTATACAAAATTATATTCTTCTAATTTTTACTAATATATTATATATCTAATAGATTTAAGGGAATGGCAATTTTGATTTTATAGGTAAATATATTCTTATGAAAAATTTCAAACCAACATTATGGAGGATGTTCCGTTCAGATTAACTCAAGGTAGTCTGAGTAGTAAATTAATAAAATTATTGTTTTTATAACGTATTTTAAATTAATAAATATTGTGAAAATGTTCTATTTCTAAAAATATTAATAATAGATAATGATATTTTAATATTTTTTAAAAAATTCAATAATAAATATAATATTTTTGATATGCCAATAATTTTATAAAATGAAGTTAAAGTTTTACATCTCCCTATCAATTAAATCAAGTATCAAAATGAGTGGCAGATTAGCCCCACTTGTTTGGTTTGAGGCAGAAGAGGCTTAACATCACAAATTTGCTTCGGAGTTTGCTTAATTTGTTTACTAATTTAGTATGGATTTAGTCTCATCGGAGGCTCTAGGATTTTAAGTGAGTCAAGCTAACACGTGAGCCCGCTTTGGTTAGACTCAATAAATAGCTCATGTGTTGAACTTAATGAGCTAATGAATTAAATTTGAATTAACCCCCAACTCAACTTGTTAGTTTACGTGTTGTCTTGCTTAATAAATAGTAATTTAAAATATACTTTAGTTATATTAGAATTTAATAATTTAAATATGAAGTTGTTTATAATATTTTAAAAATTATCCCTCTTTTCTTTATCAATAAATTTCTTATTATCTTCCATCTAATTTTTTCCATTTTTATAATTTTATTACAGTAATTTCTTGAGTTATAATTTGCTACATTTTTTCATAATAAATGATCCAGTTGGTGGCCAACGATAATTCATATAATTAAGCTTAAATTTGAGCTTAATCATGCTCTGCCAGTGATTCTTGAGGGCGACTATACTTGTTTACATCTCTACTCACAAATAACATAATTCAATAAAATTAATAATTTTAGTGTTTTCTTTTTTAATTTTGGTCGAGAAAAGATGAAAAAAATGAGCTATAGAACTCTTATGATAAATTCTCTTCAAATCCGTCGAGATCTGTCTCTAGAAAATGTTTATTACTAATGAGATAAAAAATAGAAAAATAAAATATGGACAGACTAAGTAGCTAACGTTATGCCAATATGGTCACTTATGGTTGATATGTGGATAGGAAGTACATGATGCCTTCTCAGATGGTATACAACTTGCAGATTCACGATTGCTCTATATTTTGCCAATAAATAATGAATAAGTTAAGATATGAGCTTGATCATCAATGAGGCATGTTAATAAATCCAACTTTGAGCTAAAAGTGGTGCTTGATAAATGATCTCATCATTAAACAGAGCTCGAATCTCTATTGGTTACATCTTGATCACTCAATCAGCATTTATAACAGATCCTACAGCTTTTGTTTCATTCTAATTTACTTCGAGGAGGAAGAACGAAGGATTGTGTTTATCGTTTATGTTGCAACCACTCTTTCAAGGCTATATTAAATTGTCGACAACCTTGTCCTCACATGCCATAACAAGTTAGAGTTGTAGAGCACCAGCATCATCATATCTTGAAAATCATACGTGTGTTGACTGTAGAACATAGGCACCGGCTTTGGGCGCTGCTCTTTTTTCTGAGAGACCGGCACCTATTGGCGCTAAGGCTCCCATTATAGGGCGCCGATTGAGAGCACTTGGCACTTGGGCGTGAAGTTTGGGCGCCTAAGCGCCTCGTGTAGTTACTACATGAAAAATTGGTATTTAAGCCAATTTTTTAGCGGATCGGAGAGCTTGTTGTTTTTTTCTTTCTGAATTCTTCAGTGAGCATCCCGGTGAATGTGAAGAGTGTTGAAAATTTGGATTACAGTGATTCAGCGTGATTTATTGCATCAGATTGGAGAGGGAAGATTGTTGTTGCAAGTCCTGTTAGTTTCTAAACGTGAGTGTGCAGAAGTAACTTGTGTGAGTCATTTGTAAAACTTTTTGAATTTTATAGTGGAATTTCTGGTAGTGTGGCTTCGTGATTTTTCTCATTTTTAGGTCTTTTCTCGTAAAATCCTTGTGTGTTTTTTTGTTGTTTAAATTTTTGTTCCGGTTTTCTCGAATTCTGTGATCGTATTCCGCGACAAAATTAAAAAAGAGACTTTTTTTCAGTAGTTACCCTAACAAATTGATATCATAGAGAGATTTGATTTGAGTGAGAGCAATTGTCGAAGAAGCAAGGTTCAAATGTAGAAGTTCAGCAATTTAATAGAATGGCTTGATACAAAGTGCAAAGTTTTTTCATTCAACAATAAAAATAGTTTTTTTTTTTTTGGGAAAATTTGCATGCATACCACGCAATTCCTATGTATTTAGACATCTCACGCCGAACATTTAATTTTTACATGCGCATCAACTTTTAGCTTTTCATGACAAGTTGTATTTGAGTTATTGAAAATTAAAATGGTGGTATCACAAAAATTTAAATAGTGATATTTTTTATATTGATACGCTGTTAATAAATTTTTAACATCTAATATAAATTTTGAAGCATGACAATGATCTCAAGACAATCTTTCGAGCGAGAAATATTTAAACTTCAATTAAAAGTCATCCAGAGCTTCGATTTATGCAAACTTATAATCAAACTGACCGGGTCAACAAGACAAACAAAATTGTATAAAAATTGGTTCAATCCGAACCAAATCAAACCCCAATCAAGCAATTAATCGCTTTTAAAAGCTTATTAGGCATCTTTGGAAGGTAAAACAGATATCTAATCTGGCGAACTTATAGTTGAATTAAGCGTTTCAACAAGATGAATCAAATGAGCCCAAGATCACTCAATTTTGATATAATTAAGACACTCAAATGTCCATAAAATATTGTCAAATCAAGGGAATCTCTTTGGCTGTTCGATCTGAATTCCTTCATTAATTGCAACCGTGACTCTATAAATATAGCTCTACCCCCCTCTTAAGGGGAAGTTGAAGCTTGAAGCCTTAAGAAGAATGGAGCTTAGAGAAGAAGCTGAAGTAGCATCACTTCTGCATGGACGATCTGACGAACGTCACCTACGCTTAACATTTACCGACAACTGTCGACCACTACTCACCAACCGCTGCCCACTCCTTATGATAAAACACTGTACAAAAAAACCTAAGAAGTGGTGCATTATCATGGACATCATGCCAACCCTGAAGACAGTGCATTGAAGCCCTAACTATTACTCTCCATAGCGATCTTCCCTACTGAGGGGCGACAAGGTCATCCACGCACCGACATTGTAGCTTATGAAATTGTATAATCATTTCTCATATGTGGGACAAAGGGTTATAAATGTAATCATCAATTTATATTAGATCTCTTCAACTTGGCCAAGTCCCGTGCTTTTTTTCCTTTTCTGGGTTTTATACTTAAAAATTCTTCTGGTGTTTCTACCCATTATTATTGTTACCTGAGTGAGTGATGGGTTCTTGTACAATGATAAGATATTAATTAATATCACTCAACCGCCATGAGTTCTCTTGTAAGGCTTGCTGCATGGCCACCAGACGCAACACTCACAACAAAAAAGCATCCTGATCCAAAACCTATCATTCCAAAGGGGAGTCTTGAGCTAGTGCTTCAGAAGTTCACTTCTTCCTATCCTGGAAGGCGTTACCCTGCTGGTTAAGGCGCCTCAGGTTTTTCTCTAGAAGACCAAGAACACAATATGAAAAAGTCTCAATTATGCGGGCTTGACATCATCTATTCGATGGATCTTACTTGCCACTGATTCAACAGTTGACGTGAAATGCACCACTCGAAAATACTCATACTCACACGCCCAAGTGAACCTTTCTTCTGTTAAATCGGAATGCTGACCTTTTGGATACTGTGATTTCTACTCATCTCACTCACATAACTCACCTAGCGGGTGCCACGCATACTGTCATTCCTGACAATGTCACTCATGATAAGCTACAAAGCCCGGTCCAAGAAGAGTTTTTTTTTTGGAGAAATAAGACCGCTTTCCCACTCGTTGTAACTACTAAGAATCATCTTCTTTAACAGAGGTGATTCTCCAACACCCCTTCCTAGTGGGCTTCAAGCTCCCTAACAACGACACCCACAAAAAGATAACTTGCCCTTACAAGCATGACCACTACTGAGTCATCATGTAAATTCAGTGTGCCTCTGATGCGCTTCCATGCCAAGTTTTCTCGACTATTCTCAAGGGTCAAGCTCGCACCTGGCTATACTCTCTTTCGAGAAGCACTATCAAATTTGAGTGTTTTAACAATGTCGAAATTGAACGATACTGGACTCATTGGATTCATCTTGTTGAAACGTTCGATTCAATAAACTCGCCAGATTTGACATCTGTTTGACCTTCCAATGATGTCTGAAAGTTTCTTAATTATCTATATAGAAATACATCCTTTATTTTCAAATATTATGAAATCCTTGTGAAGAAACACCGCATGAAACCACCTATGAAGCAGTGCATCATCACATGCATCACACCAACCCCGAAGACTGCATTGAAGCCCCGACTATTACTGTCCACCACGATCATCCCTACTGCGGGGTGACAAGTTCATCCTCGCACCGACGTTGTCGCTTGGGAAATTGTGTAAAAATTTCTCGTATTTAGAAGAATGGATTATATCTGTAATCATATGAAATCACACTAATTTATGTAATTAGTGTGATTTCATATGAAACTTGTACTTCAATTAAATTGTATTTATTGTAAAACTTCATATTAAAACATGAAATTGTTTTTTTTAATTTATCAAAACATATAAAATAAATTGAAATTTTTGTAATATTATTCGATTTATGAAATTTAAGATTTTATTTTTTTTAATTAATGTATTTTTATAATAAGTTTGTACAGCCTAAAAAATTAAATAAAAAGACTGCTAGCGCCCTTCAATAAACACTAATTCTGCATTTTATAAATTATTAATCAAGAGAGCGTATGTTAAATATATTTATATTAATATGCCTTCTAATAATTTGTCAACTGTTGCAAATACTGTAATTCAATTTTTATCTAAAACAAGAGAATATGCTAAAATAACATGGTTGTTTTAGAGAGTTTGATGTTAGAAAAAATTAAGATTGAAATACACAAAAAACAAAGAATTTATATTCAATTTTGAAGGCTTAAAACTCACATTAATTTCAGGTTTACTTATAGGCACAATAATAAACAAAAATAACTTCACTAAGTTACACAAATAATTGCACTAACTTACACAAATAAATTCCTAAAACATTCACATTGTTCAAACCATAAGTTTGTACAGCCTAATAAATTCCTAAAACATTCACATTGTTGTTGTAATAACCTTCATCTCTCTTTGCCTTTGGGATTCTTGCCTTTCACTCGGCCTGGGTAAGAAGTAACTGCTCTCCACTGCCCTTTGAGCGCAGTCGCCCTTTGAGACCTTTCTCGAATGTTATGAGACGACCTATCACCTTTGAAACCTGCATCCTCTTAACATCGTCAAACTGCTCAATTGTTCCAATAATTTAGAGAAATTTATCTGGAACTGCACTGAACAATTTTTCAACAACTTCACTGTCGTCGAGCTTCGTGCCCAACGAGCGGATCTCACCTACCAGCGTGGTAAGCTTTATGGAAAATTCATTTATCGTCTCTGAATCCTACATGTGTAACTTATTTAGTTGTCGTTTCAGTACCTGTATGCGTGCCTTCTTAACACAATCTTTACCAATTCACATCTTCTTGAGTGCGTCTCAAGCCTCCTTTGCCGTCTGTTTCTCCGTGATTACCATCATCACGTCATCTGGCACGTCTTGAGAAATGGCTACCATGTAGCCTTGATCTTTGTCATCGTCCTTTTCTTCACGTTCGATTACCGACCAAAATCCTAGTGAACGTAAGATTATCTTCAACTTAATAGCCCATATGCTATAATTCATCTCGCTTAACTTTGGAAATTGGATCGGGATTGAGACTCATCTTATTGTTGGTTTGATGACTCCGAGCGCCCTAGAAGCATCTCCATTGTTTCCGTCCATCGCGCTCTCATTTTCACCAGGAGAGACACATCTTTATTCCAAGAGACTCTAAATTCTGTGCTTCGCAGATTCCACTCCGTTGGAGCCGCTTGCCTTGGTTGTCCCGAGCCTGCGCGTCGCTGAACCGCTATTGTGCCTGTTCGCGAAACCATTGCACCTCGCCCTCTTGGAGCCTGATCTTGAAACCTCCACTGTTCGTGAAGCATCACACGAAGCTGAACTGCCGCGAACTCCTCCTGTGCAAACCGTCGCGCCTACTGCCCTCTGCGTCTCAAACTGCTACGCCTCTTCACGGAATGGCGTCCGCTCAGCGGTTCAGAAAGAGGAAGCAGGGAATATTCCCTCTAGTGGAAATCAAGATTCTCTTATTCCCTTTCTCTGCCTCATGGCCGCCAACTCCAAACGCTGAACCGCCTTCTCCTGCCCGCGGAACTCCTCAACCGTGATTCTGGACTGTTCCTTTGTGAAAGGCCACCGAAGCCGAACTCTCTCCCTGTCGCGCCCAACTGCTTCACCTGTTTTCGAACTGGTGCCTCTTCGCTAACCTCTGCTCGCACTTCCCCGGATGTCTTCTCTCTGCGCCCCCCTGATCTGCTCCTCCTCGAACCATCTGCTCCTGCGCGATCCAATGCTCCTGTTCATGCCCGCTGTTCGCGAACTGAGGAAGGGAAGCAGTGAAACTTCGTATGTCTCCTTTGAAGTCCTCTCACCGCAACTTTTTCACAATCGAAGCTGCTAGCGTCACGTCCGCCAAGCCTTGGACTCCTTACTTGCTGATCCTTTCCACAATCAGAACTCCTTCGAGAGACCTTGTGCCAACTGCTGGAGCCGAACTGAACTCTTCTCTGGACGTCAACCTTGCTCTGATACCAAAATGTTAGAAAAAATTAAGATTGAAACACACAAAAAATGAGAATTTATATTCAATTTTGAAGGCTTAAAACTCACATTAATTTCAAGTTTACTTATAGGCACAATAAAAAAAATAAGTTCCACTAACTTACACAATTAAATGCATTACTTGAATAAAAAACTAGATTAACTTGCACAAATAATTTTCTAAAACAATCACATTGTTCAAACCATAACTTCTAGAGACAAGTAGATTCATATTGTTCAAACGATACAACAGTTCACGGACATTAGCATTCGCGACTTGGGGTGAGAGCAGTTCGCGAGTTCGGTCCCAGGCGCAAAGGGACAGTTCTGATTTGGTTCCGGTGTTTGCGTCACTCGGGGCATATCGGTGGTTCATCCAGGCAATTACCGCACGACAGAGGGGACTTCGGTCCTCACACATTCAGTAGTTCGCGACATTTTGCAGATCAAAAGGATTCCGGATCTCCAGTTTGGCACCTAGGCGAGAAGAGATCGTGCGACAGCAAACGACAGGGGCAGTTGACCTAACAGGTGGAGAATCCCTTCTCAATTCCTAGAGAATCCCGTTTCTTCCTTCTGGGGAACGCATGCAGGCCTCGCGAAGAAGCAGTTAGAGTTCACAGGTGGAGCCTGTGCGATTGCAGCGAGGTTGCTGTGAACATTGCAGCATGTGGAATGGTTCGCGGGTGACACGAAAGAGTTAGGCTCGAGCAGGGGGATTGGCGAACAAGGTTAGTTTTGCGACACAGGAATCCTTGCGGTGTCAGGTTCGCGGAGGAGCAGTTGCCGCATAAGCAGTTTAGTGGCGGGAGCGGTTCTAGAAGCACGACGGTTCGCGCAGGACCGAGGAGTTACGATGGTTAGTTCGCAAACAACCGTTCGAGAACAGGAGCGTATGATTGTCGCAGAACAGGTGGAGTTCCCACAAGTTCAACGGTGGGTCACGGATCCAGTCTTGGTTAGCGGAGCAGGAGGAGTCACGACAGGCTTCACAAGGAATATTCTGCGGGAACAAGGGGCGTTGAACCAAGGGAGTTTGCGGCGGCGGTTACGGGTGGTTCGGTTTGGTGGCGAACACGAGAGCTTTTCGCGGATTGACCGGAGCATGTCGGGTTCGTAGCCAGTGGAGGTTCTTGCAGTTGCCGCCAGCTCGCGCGACAGGCTTGTTGGCACGCCCGTGACAGACAGAGGTTTCGCGACATTCACGAAGCAGTTCGGCGATTCGCGACAGGGTAGTGCAGCCAGAGGCGCGACGGTTTCCGCGAGGCAGAGAAGCTTGATGATTCACGCTGCAGGTTGCGAGGTGGAGTTTGTGACCAGACAGAGTAGGAGTCGATTTCGCGAAGAGTTTTGCGGATGTATTTTGCGAAAAGAAACGAAAGATTTCAGCGCGGCGATTTGCGATCGGCTAAGGATTCAGAGTTCGCGAGACAACAGTTCGGCTAAGGTGTTGGCACGAATAGTTGGACGAGCATTTTGATTCGTGGATCACAGAAAAATCGAGGGAAAAGTGCTATAATTGGCATGATGTATTTCTTCCTAAGGGGCAAGATATTCACCAAGGTGGAGATTTGTTAGGTATGACTCATATGCCGGAAATTTAGAATCTCTTGGAATAAAGATGTGTGGCTCTTGGTGAAAAGAAGTGTCTCTTAGAATTAAGGGGGCTGGGGGGAGCAATGGCGTTTTTGTAATTTATCTGTAGGTTTTTTTCTATAAATAGATGTGTAACCCTATGGGAATGTAGACCGAACTATCTAACTCTTCTGAAATAGTGAATTCGCCTTTCTGCTCTCGAGGACGTAGACATCTTTGCCAACCTCGTTAAATCTCTGTGTATTTTCTTCTCGTTTTGTGTCAATTCTTGTTTTTTATTCACCCTAAATTACACGATATTTGATCATGGGAAGATAGCTAATTAAGGCGCTCTCCAAGTCAAGGAAATTCAAGGGCAAAGTGTCGTTCAGTTTTCAAATTCATTAGGCAAACTAAACCATGATTCAAGGCCAAAGTGTAGTTTTATTTTTCTCTAATTCTTTAATCATGGTTAAGTTTAGCTGCGATGGCGTCATGCATGATGCATGAAGCAGCCCCCTTCAGGTCAACGATAATAAACGAATAAATCATTTATAAGCTTTACTTAATTGAGCCTAATATATTATCATTAAGCGTGTGATTAGTAATTAGCAGGACGTTGGACAAACTTAGGGAGTCTAATATTTCCACTTAACAACTGTTAACAGGCTTCAGAAGTACGACAGCAAGTGCATCATCAGTTATTGGAATATAGTTTTAAAATGTTGACGAGCAATATCTGACGTGAAGTCGAGAGAGAATAGGAGCTTTGATTAGCCTCCACTTGTTATAAATAAATTGAAGAACAGAGCTTATTCTCCAAAGAAATTAGTGAAGACGAGAAAGGGCTTCCCTCTGGTGAGATATATTCCTCTTTTTTTTCTTAATAATTCCAATTTTATTTTGAATTCTCCAATGATTTCTCTTGTCTGTAGTTGATTTCTAAAGCTAGCTATCTCAGTTTCTGTTTTTTATATCTTCTATATATTTGTCAGTTATATAGTTTGTCGTATAATTAAGTAACTTGAAATCTATTGGTTAGCAAAGGTTCTGCCATGGCTAGCGAAGGAGGGGAAGGGAACTGTCTTGGTTGGGCAGCAAGAGACGCATCTGGAGTTCTGTCACCCTACAGATTCAACAGAAGGTTTGATAACATATTACTGTTTTTTAACTGTTCATAAAATTACTCAGCATACAAATCAGGGAGCCGATGGATCCTAATCAAAGGAATCAAAAATAGCATTTGTTAACGTGCAACTTGTTTCTTCAGTGAAGATTAATTAATACAATATCTATGTAATATTGAGTTAATTATGTAATGATAAATGCAGGTCGCTTGGAGATGATGATATATCTATAAAGATAACACATTGCGGTGTGTGTTATGCAGATGTTATCTGGACAAGGAATCAACACCATGATTCTAATTATCCTCTCGTGCCTGGGTAAGTTCTTCTTCGATGGACGCAGAGACCTACAACTACAAGGCTACACTACATAATACATCATGGATTGATTGATATCTTTAGACTAGGAGGGGGAGCATAATTAAAAATGAACTAATTATTGATCATCTATCGAAACTCATTACTATTTTTTTTTCTAATATATGTGAATAAATAACTCACAATAAATTTTTATTTTATTTTATTCCATAAGCTTGTTATGATAATCATTATAGCTGGAAATGCACGTTCAAATGTTGCTGTCAAAATAAGCAATTTCAAGGTCAGTCTAATCAAACGATTAATAAAAAAGGTATATGACTTATTTTCTTGTTTTAAATAATATTTAAAATTACAGCTTCTTGGAAAAAAAGAAATCTCTAAAAAATTTCTAATTTTAAAATGATCTAATTGACTTTTAAAATATCAACTTATTTGTGTTTGTAAAGTCTTCTGGATAAAATTTATTTGTAAGTTGATAGATATCTGTAATTTTGAATGATTGATATTCATCTAGAGAATTCGATGGAAAAGTGTGAACTGTTAGAGTCAAATGATTTTGTTAAATATAACTCACACAAATAAAAGAAGTTACAACAAATATCAACAATCTTGTAACACAAGAAATGAGTACTCTTAACTAAACTAATGCTTGTGAAAGAAAAAAAATTAAAAAAAGAAAACCCTAAAAATAAACGAGCATGTCACCTCTTTCTCGTGAACGGAATAGAGGGAGTTGACCTAGAAGTACTAAATATTTTTGCACAAACATTGAATTATAATATTAGTTAAATTGAAGCAATTTGCCTTGATGTAGATTCATACTTTGTTAGATATGGAGAAATGAGATGAAGTGTCTGAATCTCAACAAGTTTATGTTGCATTTTTTAAATATTAATCATGTCATGCAATTTCAACAATGGGAAGGCTAGGGTTAAACTATCCTTAAAACAAATGCCATTTTAATAAAATAAATAAATGTTTATTATTTCTAATAACAATAGCTAGCATCCAACTGCTCATATTTATAGAGGAACATATTTAAGCAACAAACAAAGTAACTTGCTAACACAATGCAACAAGTGACTTTAGCTCCCTAAATAATCATTTCAGTGTAGCCAACTATCAAAGAAAAAATCCTAATTAAAAATTATGTCCAAAATAAAGCATATGTCTAATGAGGGATGTTTACAATACATCATATTATAATTGGCCAAGCGATCCTATTTAATCAAAAGAGTTTAAATGTCAAGAGACAAAAAGGAAGGAGAAGGACTTGTTAGCTGTCCTTTTGCTATAAGAAAGAGAGGGAGAGAGAGAGAGAGAGAGAGAGAGAGAGAGAGAGAGAGAGAGAGAGAGAGAGAGAGAGAGAGAGAGAGAAGATCAAATTATTTTTAAGGAAAAAAATTAGCTACACTGAAATGATTATTTCTTGATATTTGCTTGATTGTGGACTTGACATCAAGAAAAAATAAAAGAAGTAAATTTTAAGTGTTATACTCATGATCTTGCACTACTTTTCAGGCATGAGATTATTGGCGTCGTCACTGATGCGGGCGCTGGCGTTACATGTTTCAAGACTGGCGATGTTGTTGGCGTTGGAGCTTATGTTAATTCTTGCAGAGAATGTGAATATTGCAATGCTTATACAGAGCCTCACTGTGACAAAGGAGCAATTCACACATTCAACTCCATTGACATAGATGGTTCATTCACAAAAGGAGGTTATTCCAGCTACATTGTTGTCCACCAGAGGTGAAAATTTGTTCAAAATCTTGACTATGAGCGATCTCCTTCAATCTCTGTTTCAAGTTCTCAGCTTAGCTTACTAATGTCTTGGTTGCAGGTACTGCTTCTTGATACCTCAAGGCTACCCACCAGCAATGGCAGGACCCCTTCTGTGCGCAGGAATAACCGTGTACAGTCCAATGAAATACTACAACATGAACCAGCCCGGAAAATCACTAGGAGTCATCGGGCTCGGCGGCCTCGGCCATCTGGCAATCAAGTTCGCCAAATCTTTCAGTCTCAACGTAGTAGTCTTCAGTACAAGTGCATCAAAGGAGGAAGAAGCCATCCATCTTCTTGGAGCAGATAGATTTGTCATCTCATCAGACAAGCAACAGATGCAGTCATTAACAAAATCTCTGGATTTCATTATTGACACTGCTTCTGGGAATCACCCACTTGATGCTTTTGTTTCACTTTTAAAGCCGCGTGGAGTCCTTGTCATTGTGGGCGATGTTGAAGTTAGACTTAAATCTGTAGACCTTATTCATGGTATAGATCTCCTCTTCGACTTACAAAATTAATTAATTTTCAGTGGCTTTTAATTATTAAGTGTAATATGATGATGATGGCAGGTTCAAAGGCCATAGCAGCGAGTGCTGTAGGTGGCACGAAGGACATTCAAGAGATGTTGCAGTTCTGCGCGACAAATAAAATATATCCTGAGATCGAAATTATTCAGATACAACATATAAATGAAGCACTTGATAGGCTCGTCAACAGGGATGTGAAGTATCGCTTTGTGATTGATATTGAGAATTCTCTGAAATAAAATGAAGGGGCTGAACATGTTCTAAGAGTTTATGGTGGACCTGTTCGTAGTTTGGTTGGTTTCTTTCAGCATGTTGTTTGAAATTGACAGAAGTTGTGTACTTCCTTGCGCACAAAAATAAAAAAATAATAATAAAAATAATTATTTCTTGTGTTTTGCAAGTTTCCTACTATTATCAGAAGTATCAAAGTTTTAATGAAGCAAAAATGTAAAGATGTTAATTTTGATGGATTTATAATTAGAGATTTTCTGATTTTTTATAGAAGGTTTTAAGATAAATATTTTTTAAGAAAAAAAAAATCCAATTTATGGTTAAGTATTACTATATTGAAATTCAACAGTCAATTATTACAATTATACTATTTTAAGAAATTTATTTGGCAATTTGAAAATGATTAAAATTGAATTAGCTCACTTTTTTTTTAAGAATTAGCTTTCTTCTATTGAATGTGTAGTATATTTGTTGAAAATAATGTAAGTAATATATAGGTTGAAGAAAGTGAAGTTTAGAAGTAATTTTTCATTTATATTCTACTTGGGCATATTTATGTTCTTCTCCATACAAGTTTCGACGATTATTCGGTTGTTATGCAAATATTTCATTATTCGCTAAAAATGCCTAAGACCTTATAGTAAAAAGGATAGAAAATTAAAATATTTAACCAATCAATCAAATAATAAAACTGTGAGCATATTCAGTTTTAGGGTTTTCCTCATCTAGAGGTTTCTTCTCCTCTGCATTCCCTATTATAATACTGTCGTCTCCTTCTCATCTACATAAATTGAAGAAATAAAATCTTGCCCTAGTTGGTTACTTATTCAGTAAATTATGATGCGCTTCTTGAATATCTTAGAAAATCTTGGTCACCCCGGGTAACTTCAAATTGATCTTTATGAATAATGGTTTCATCCTGATGAAGTTCTCTTATCAAGAAGACTCTGATTTAGCTTGGACAAGCGGTCCTTGGTTTTTCTTAATTTGACGATCCATTTATTTTGTAGAAATGATCCCCCTAAGTTTCAACCCACTAAAGAAGATTTCTCCTCTATTCCATTGTGGATTAAGATTCATAAGCTTCCCTTTGGTGCTGCAATTCATATGGTATTTCAAAAATTAGCAACAAACTAATTGGTTTTCCTATAGTTGTAGATGAACTACCTGCAAATAAGTCTTGTTTAACATTTGCTTGAGTATGAATGCAAGTTGCTAGTGTTTTTTCATCCTTGATGAAATTCTTATAAGATTTGATAACAAAGAACAATCCTTCTCCCTCTGTTGGGTGTCACTTAAATTTCCATGATTTTTCTTTTTGTCCTACCAACCTATCTCATTTTTTATCCCTGCACCTCTTCTCACTTCCTCATAACCCAAGAGGAGTAGATACACTAGCGCTAGGTGTAAACCTCAATGCTCCCTAGCCCCTTCTTCAATTAACCATACACTATCCCTACCAAACCCACCTCCTCTCTCTCTCTCTCTCTCTCTCTCTCTCTCTCTTCTTTTACAACCCCTCAACCTAATTTCTCAATCTAATTTCTTCCTAGAATCTCTAACCAAAAGTTTTCAGATAATCTAAGCCCAAGTTATTTATGAGATACTTCAAACATCATACCCACTTACCTCTCTCTCTCTCTTCCTTTTTCCTCCTCTACACTTAACAGTAATATCCCAAGCCTCATGATCTCTCCACTCTCTCTAAAACACTCTTAATACAATGAGTTTCCCAATTTAACCGCTTCGAATGTCTGAGATTTCCTTGGACTTGATCAAGTTCTTCATTGTAGGAGCTTAAGCAGATAGCACAATTTGGGCCTCTTTTGCATTCTAAAACCCAAAAATCTTCAAAATCATATTCTAACCCCTTATATTTATCCTCCCACGTTTTCTTTTCTTATGAAAATTGCAATAACTTTCATCTCCTCTTCTGATTGGATTTGGGTCAAGTGGAATAATGCCAAGTTTGAATTGCAGGTCATCCATGCATATTACCATCACTAACAATGCATATAAAGTCAATCCTTCTATTGTTTTTGTTTCCAATACACATCGAGAAAAAGAGGACCTATTGAATTCTATTTCATACTTTGCAAGTTCTGTCATTGATTTTGTGATAATTATAGGAGATTTCAATTGTTGTAGATTTTGAAATGAAAAAGTTTTTGCAAGATTCTTCCTCCCAATAGACTTAAGACTACTAATGAATTTTTGTTGTCTAATGGGCTTTCTTATATTGTTGAAAGGGTACATCACAAAGAATAATCCTATCACCTGCAAGCTGGATAGGGTTTTCTCTATTGATGCTTGGCTCAGACTTACCCCCAATATTTTAGCTATGTCTATGCCCTCTTGTGCTCTGATCATTATCCTCTCATCCTAAATTCCCCCAATTCTATATAACCTAATCATAAGTTTATTTTTATAAATTATTAGATTCACCTTTAGGATTACCAAAACTTGATAATTGATAGTTAGTCCATCAAATTCCAAAGTAGTCCATATCTTTTACTCTTATGTAGAAGCTAAAAGCCTTTAAAAAATACTTAAATTGGCTAGTTGGAATTCAAATTCTTATCTCAATAAAGCTATTCAAAATACTATTAAAATTACAAGCAATTTGTCTCTCACCTTAGCAACTATCCTTAAGGCACTCAAGGTCATCATAACATGAATTACATTAATACTAAGCTCCATGATCTCTTCTTATGTTAAGCTTCTTTGGATACCCAAAGAGCCAAAGATCATTGGATGAAAGATGGTGAAGATGATCTCAAATTTATGTTTTATTAAGATTAAAGGGTGGAAAAATAAAATCTAATTTCTTACATCTCCTCCTCTGACAGTTCTTTCACCAATCACGCCCACAATGCGTTTGTGGTTGTGGATTAATTTAAAAACTTATATGGTACATGTGTTGATCCTGACAATACTTGGGACATCATTCATTATGGTACTTCACTTTTCAATTTTCTTCTCCCTTAGTTGACTGCCTTTGTTACTAAGGAAGAGATCAAACATTATATCCCACCTTTTCTTCTAACTCAACCCCAGGGCTGGATGATTTCACTTTAAATATCATTGAAAACTTTTAGGGAAACATATCTATGTAGCTTTAAGATTTTTCTTTAATAATGTTATGATTCCCAACTCTCTTAAGGATATTAATATTATCCTAATTCCCAAATCTACTCAATGACAATCCTTCTAGAACACATATCCATATCATTATGCAATGTTCTCTACAAATCCATCATAAAAATCCTCTCCAATAAGCTTAAATCTATTTTCTCCCACGTTATATATGAAATTCAAGCAAATTTTATAAGTTGGTTACCAACAATATCATCCTTACTAATGAGATCCTTGATAGTTTTAATAAGGACTACCTCTTTTTGCACTAAGTTGGACATCAAAAAAATCTGTTGAGAGTTTATCATTTCTAGGTCACTCAAGGAAAGCTTTTCTTCTACCGCCTAGATTAAAGCCTATATTTATAATGTTAATTTTTTAATATGTATTAATACAACTTTAGAATGTTACTTTACTTCTATAATTGGGTTGAGACAAGGCCGCTCCCTACCAACTGCTCTCTTTTGTATTGTCTTGGATGGTTTCTCTAAACTCTTGGAATCTTTCATTATCAGGGATGACTTTACTCTTATGACTCAAAATCAGAACATTCCTAACTCCCACCTTTTATATGTTGACTATGTCATCATTTTTTGAAAAGTAGATCGTGAAAATCCTTCCAACATCAAAATGATGTTAGAACTTTTCTATGAGGTTTTTGATCTCAATATAAATGCTAAAAAAAGTCATATTACTTTTGTTAAGACAATGGTCTAGAAAACTGGATTGAACCGGCTGGTTCAACCGTGATCCGACTGGCTGTCCAGTTCCAGGCGAACTAAAGACTTCTTTGAATCTTTCATTATTAGGGGTGACTTTACTTGACTCAAAATCAGAACCTTCCTATCTCCACCTTTTATATGTGATGATATTATCATTTTTGGAAAAGCAGACCATCAAAATCCTTCCAACTTGAAAAATGATGTTAAAAATTTTCAATGAGGCCTTTAATTTCAATATAAATGCTGAAAAAAGTCATATCACTTTTGTTCCAATTTTGTCTAAAGCCTTTAATTTCAATATAAATGATGAAAAAAGTCTATCACTTTTGTTCCAACACAGCACCAAATTCCTTTCAGCCGTTGGTTGACAACATGTTAGGTAAGGCTCATATACCAGTAGTTGGAGTTTTCTTAGAATGAAGAGGTGTGTCTCTTCATTAAAGGGGCTGGGGGGAGCGAGGATGAGTTAGTAATTTATTCGTAGATTTTATCTATAAATAGATGTGTAACCCTATGGGAATGTGAACCGAGCTATGTAACTCTTCTGAAATAGTCAATTCGTCGTTCTGCTCCCGAGGATGTAGGCATCTATGCCGAATCTCGTTAAATCTTTGTATTTCTTCTGTTTTGTGTCGATTCTTGTATTTCTTCGCCCTAAAATTTTCACAATAATTGATATCAGAGTGAGGTTCGAGGGAAGATGAATATAGAGATTTTGCTAGGCTAGAGCAGTTTTACGGCACTTGTTCGAAGGCAGAACGGATTAGTGACTTGGATCGTGAAGGGCGGTTCGCGGCAGATGGAAGAGTCGCAATGGGCTTCGCTATTTCTCGCTTCGGCCTAGGCGAGGTTCTGCGACCGCGAACAGGACAGGTGTGGAAGGCTTCTAGCGATTGTTCGCGCAAGGCGGGTTCACGCTACAGCCACTAGAGAAAAGTTCGCGAAGGAGGTTTGTTGCTGCTCGCGGGGAAGGCGAGTTCGCGATAGGGGCGTTAACAAGTCCAAGAGTTCGCGAGCAGTTGCAGACGCGGGACAGTTCACAGTATCGCGACTTCGGCAGTTCACGGGTTCGCCAATTTCGCAGAGGAGCAGGCAGAGGAGTTGCGGCTTCGGGAGTCCGCGCGGCAGGTTGTGCTTTCACTCGCGAGCAGGGTTCTGCGACAGAGCTTTCCCGTGCAGTTGCTGCAAGGTTGCAGCGAACATCGCGGCAGGTGGAGCAGTTCGCGACACGGTTTCAGGACGCTGCAAGGGAGTTGCGGAAGAGAGTTCGCACGGTTTCGGCCAGGGAGACAGTTCGCGGTGGTTGGCACCGTAGGTTCGCGTGTCGTGGCCAGTAGGGTTGTAAATGAATCGAACACGAACGAACAGAGCTAGTGTTCGTGTTTGAAATGTTTGAACACATCACTGTTCGTGTTTGGTTCGTTTGCTTATGGAACAAACACGAACTTCTGCGAACCGAACACGAGCTGTTCGCGAACAACGAAGCTTTTGACGATCCTAGCTTTGATAGGATACTTCCTCAAAATGAAGCAAATTGATCGGGTATTCCATACACATCAAGTAACCCATACTTCTTCAAAATGAAGCAAACCGAATAAGGCGTTTAGGGTTTTGATTAAGGTTTTATTTTAATATATGGTATAGTATATTAATTATAATATTATAATATTTATATTAATATAATTAATACTATAATATTATTATTGTTATTAATAATTTATCATATATTATAATTTATAGAAGTTTAATTATTTAAAATATGATAAATTTTAATGATATATAATTATTTTTAAAATATCATACATTTTTTATATATAATTATTTTAAATTATTTTATATTTCGAACAATAACGAACCGAACACGAACGAACACATCACTATTTGTGTTTAGTTCGTTTAACAAACCGAACGAAAAAAATTGTTCGTGTTCGTCTCGTTTGCTTATCGAACGAATAAAACACGAACTTTTTGGTGAATCGAACACGAACTGTTCGCGAACAATGAGCTTTTTTGACAGCCCTAGTGGCCAGTGAGGCGGAGCGGTTCTCGAATTTGGCCGCACGTGCAAAGGAGCTCGCCGACTAAAGCCATGGAGGAACAGAGGGATATTCCCATGGAATTCTAGAATTAATTGCTGCTGAAGCTATTAATTTGGCGCTTAATCCCTGTCAGCTGGAGGAGTGCTTGGAGCAGGTGCCTGCTATGAGAAAAATTCCACAGTTTGGGAGTTTGGTGCTGTGTTGTGATGAGGCGCGACAGTTAGCACCGAACGGGTTCCGCGATAGGTGATGCGAATGCATTTTTTGCTAGTAGGCAGTTCGCCGAGCTGTTCGTAAGTTTGTCGCAAGAGTTGCTGTGATAGGTGGAGTTCGGTTCACAGCCATTGGAGAGGCGAACAGGAGTCCGCGCAGGGCAACTGTTTTACGGTTTACGCTGCAGTTTGTGACAGACGAGGAGGAATTCGTGCTGGACAGCTGTTGGGCGTGACGGTTGGCGCGAGAGGTTACTCGCGAACAGTTGGTTTGGTGGAGGACTTGTGGGCAGAGCCGAGGCGCAAGCGACAGGAAGAACTTCACGGATTGAGCGGAGCAGGTCATGTTCACGGCCAGAAATTCCTGCAGTTGTCGCCAGGTCGCGCGACAGGCTTGCCGGTTGGCGGTTGACACGGTACCTTAGTGGCGGGCGCGTGACAGAATTTCACGAAGGAAAACACTTCTGTAGCGGGAAGGAGTTTCACGAGGTGGAGTTCGCAACTTGGTTGCAGGGGGAGTTGTGGCAGGCGGACTAGGCGTTGATTTCGCGATGGGTTTTGCGAAGGTATTCTGCGAACAAGCGCAAAGGGTTTCGACGCGGCGATTTGCGATCGGCAAATGATTCAGGGTTCGCAGGATAGCGGCTCGGCCGAGGTGTTGGCACGAACAGTCAGGCGAAAATTCTAATTTACAGATCACATGAAAATTACGGGAAAAGTGCTGTGGTTGGCACGATTGACCAACCCACTTTAGTGTAAGAAACTCCATGATGTATTTCTCATAAGGGGTGGGATATTCGCCAAGGTGGAGATTTGTTAAGTATGACACATATTCCAGTAGTTGGAATTTTGTTGGAATGAAGAGGTGTGTCTCTTTATTAAAGGGGTTGGGAGGAGTGAGGGTGAGTTAATAATTTATCTGTAGGTTTTATCTATAAATAGATGGTAACCCTATGGGCATGTGAACTGAACCATGTAACTCCTCTGAAATAGTGAATTCAAGGCATCTAAGCCGAACCTCATTAAATTTCTGTGTTTTCTTCTGTTTTGTGTTGATTCTTACATTTCTTCGCCCTAAAATTTTCACAACACAACAATAGTTTAATTTTGAATGGGTAAAAGGTGAAAACTCTTCTTTGGCTGGCAGATACCAATTAATCAAATTTTCTATTGTGGGTATCATCATTATGTACTAGGTTTGTAATATTTTTCTAGCCAAAGTCTGCATTAAGATGGTCCACTGCTGGTGTTCCAAAATTTTGCTCCATAGCTCTATCTCTGCTAATAAAATGCATGTTGTTTCCTAGGACACTGTTTGCAAACCTAAGTTCTTGGGTGGTCTAGGCCTTGTTTCCGTCCAAGTTCTTTCCCGCTCTTTTATGATCAAGCTAATTCTAAAAGCAAATGAGGATCTTTTTTCTGGAAAAAAACTTCTTTGCATTACTCAATAGTAAAATTCTAGTTTTTTCTTTACTGTTCGAAATGGCAGCAACATTTATCTTCTCTGGGATCCCTAGAGCAATGGAAAATGCTTTTTTGATTTATAGATACTCTCTAATTTGATGCTTTGCATTTCTCTCAGGTAGATACTGTAAACTTATTAATTCAGTTAGTTGGTAGCTCGTTAGATTAATATCATTTAGATGGTTATGACATTTCTTTTATCATCGCTCATAATCAATATGAGGGTCTCAGATTGGGAAAACGTGGACAATCCATCATTTTAAAAGACATGTGAATCACTATAGCCTAATACTAATCGTGTGGATTGGCGCAACCAAATTTGACATATAAGGTTTGGATTTAGATATGTTGTTAATTCTTCTTTAGCAGCTCACAAAGCCCTAAAAAATTGTTGATTTGCTTACCTTGAGAAACATTTCAGCTGACACTACTTGCTTGCTCAATCAAGCTGATAATGAATCTGTGAACCGCCTATTTTTCATTTGTTCTTTCTTAAATGCAATCCTGAAAGGGTGGCTATCACGGACTTCCACATTTCTCCTTAGTCTCAAATTTCTCCAAATTCTAGATTATGCATCAACTATGGCTAATATTTTTAGGACTGGGGAAAGCTTCTATATTCTCTTATTACATTATCTTTTCTTACTTTATTTGGAAAGAAAGAAATGCTAGAAGATATGGGGGACAAATCAGTTGTGCCAATTCTACTATTTTGGCCATTAAAAGGGCCATCAAAGCTAACTTTGATAATTGGAAACAAAATCATGAATGAGGAGCTATTGCCTCACACACAATTCTTATAAGAACTTCATGCTTCTGCCATGTTTTTTATTTATAAGAATATCTACTCACTTTTTTTCTTCTTGGGATTCGATCTAGCCTTGAAGGGCAATGATGAATCTCTTTGAAGGAGTAACTTACCCGGCGTCCTCTGTAGACATACTATAAGCCTCTATTTTCTTTCTTTGGGTTTTCAATTATTTATTAGTCTGGTTAATGCCCTATGATGACTCCAACGACCTTTATTTTGATACTACCTGTCTGAGTCTTTCTTCCAGGCGTTTTCCTTAGCTCACTACTTTCTTCTTCACTAGAATGTACTTGATCGCTATTGCGCATAACGATTTACTTTGTTTAATATGTTGAGGAGGCTAACCAAAACTATTTAAATGACAATTTCTTTTTCATGTTGAACCTTCACTCAACTGTTGCCCATTTGCCTTAGAGGTTTGCTTCTCTTGCTGTAGCATTTTATGGGCTTATGACCAATAATATAGCGCTCTATTATCGGCTCAAGCGATTTCCCATTGTAATCTCTATCTGCTTTAGTTACTGGGTTGCTTCATATCATGGTTGCACATTTTTATATCAGACACTCTTTTCACTTCCGCTTAACTACAACTATTCCTTGTTCTCTCGTCTTCTTACTTATAACATGATCTATATTTTGCATTATTGTCAAGCCCGAAAGGAGCCATGTCATAGACCCACCTGTAGTTTACTGAGCCCAAATTTGCTTCTAGTCTAGATTAGTTTTTTCTCCTGAAGTTCTTCTGAACTCTCTTTTTTATTTTTGCTTGGTTGTCTTCTGTTTCCTTCTTTTTGCAGGTTCATTTGACTTACTCATGTACTTATAATCCTTTTCATTGTTAAGGAAATTTCTGGGTTAACTATGAGATTTTATTGGATTAGAGTTTAGTTGTAACATTATGTTAATAATTGAATGTGTTTTTTTACTCATGTATTTCTAGGCTATGGCTGAAACACAACGCTAAAGAAACATTTCATTTAAGTAATACAAAAAGAATTATATAGTAGCATTTAATAAATATTTATTGTAAAGTGAACTTAAATCTTTTCTTTCTAGTTTTCTTTTTTAAGTGAACTTAATTTATATTTAACTGAGTAAACTGATTTTTAAAAAGGGGAAAGTACAGGCAAGTCGCTTTGATCGCATAATATTGAAGAGGAGATGGCTGATGGGTATTTAAGGAGGTGGCAGATGGCTGATTTTACAAGACGTTCCATTTTCACTCCACTAAAGATCAGAATTATGAAGTCTCCTTCTTTGATTTACATTACACCACCAATGTAGCGAACTAGTGGATGTGTGCCAGAGTTATTAATCAATTGCTCTTTGTTGGATCGGGGAGCAATTTTAAATTTTGCTTGAAGCCTTGTTAAAAAGAATTTTGAAAAAATCACAAGTTATTTTTAAACGCGACTTCCTTGGAACATTTCATTTGCATGCAGACCACCCAATTCTTGTGGGAAAAAATTTGCGTCCGGAGACCGGACGCAGCACTGCGTCCGGATTTTTGCGTTACATGGGGGTTACTGCTGGGAGTTCTATCCGTGTAAGCTTACATGTAACTCCATGTAACTCTCCTGTTATTTTGGAGGTACACGGGGGTTACATGGATGACGTGGGCGTCTCCTATTGGAGACCGGACGCAAATTTTTTCCATTTTTGTGTTTTACATATCTAGCACCTAAACTTTTTTTTTATATTTATATATTTCAAATCTCTCAGGTCACATAAAAAATATTATTATTTTAATTTAAAAAAATAAAATATACATGACATATATGTAAAAATTGAAGTATAATTTTATTTATATATATATATATATATTTTTAATAATGCCCCCAGCCTTCTTCCTCCACCGAAAAGTGCAGATTTGTCATTCTTATTCTGAAGACTGGTTTATGATATTATTAGATAGTGGAGCATCAGTGGAGGGAAAGACAATCGTAGCAATGAGTTCCGGTGTTCGTGAAGGATATTCTTCCAATACTTGAGAATCTCCAGCTCTCTCAACAGGTAGTTCTACCACGATTAAGGAGTCGTCGAGTACATCCAAATGATTAATAGCAGTAAGATGGTTTGTGTTTGGCTCTAAGACTTCCTCATTAGCATTAGGAGACACCTGTTCCGTCACCTGGGCGTGAATGTTAGCATCATCCCGGTCTTCAATCACCTCATGGAGGGGGACCTGAGGACCCTCCACGATAGTTAGGGCCTGAAAAGATAATGTGTCCGCTCCAGCAGAAGAAGAGGTTGTGACCGCATCCTGCCTTCCAGGGGCAACCACCTGGCATCACCCAACAAACGGTCCTTATCAACCAACCCAACATTTTCAGAAACCATTTTGTATCGTATCAGCAATGGGCATATCAGTAGGTATCACAGGCAATGATGAAGAGGATATAACATCTGCAAAAATGTGCTAAGTAATAAGAGGTGGGGCTACAACGGGCCGTAGATGTGGATGTAACCGATAACAGGATGGAGAGCTATGACCAAATATTCTACAGTGAGGGCAATATGGGGGATGAGGTTCCATCACAATCTCGTGCCAATAACCCTGATGAGGGGAGTCAATCCAAATATCTCCTGGAAAAGGCTGAGTGATGTCGCGCTCTACAAGCACACAAGCTTCAGATGGTCTGGTTGTATCAAGCGTGGGAGTATATATATATATATCCATTACTTATCATTATGTTTTCTCTCACAACTGGTATGCAACCAATTGGTTGGATGGAGAAGAGAACAAATTTTCTAGCTCCAAGACTGTAGAGTTTCTCCAGTTGTCGTGTCAAATTGGACACGAGAACCTATGTGAACTGTGAGAGTGAAGGTTTTAGATTCATATCAGGTACAAAATAGTTCAGCAGGTAATCATTCCCACCTGTTCCAACAACAAACTAGTAGTCTGATAGGTAGTCATTAGAAAATTTTCTTTTGGTGAGTTGAGCCTCAAGATCTGGTAGCGTTCTCTTCTCAAAGTTGCTTATTTGATGGTTTAAACTCATCACATCCCCATAAACGACAGAACAAAGCAAGACATGCAATTAAGCAGTGCATTGGAAGGGGCCGTCTAAGTCTTCCTCTTCCTCAGGATCTTTCTTGAAGAAGAACGAGAAATTATGTTCTGAAGAGTGGAGCCCATGCCAAGAGAAGTCAAAGTGTCGTCAAGTAATCCAAGCTGAAGATTAACCCTAATTTTATCCTTCTTCCGAGAAGTGTAGACGTACAATTTTTCTTCTTCTTCTTCTTCTTCTACTTCTGAGAATTATTGGGCATAATCAGCATGTTTTGCAGCGACACCTTGAATTCCTACTCTCTCAATAGGCAGTTTTACTACAATTAGGGAGTCATCAACTACCTCCACTGTAGTAGTGACTGTCTCACTAGTATTTTGAACAAGAGGGGTCTGAGTGGCAATCCTAATGTTGTCGGGAACAACAGCCAAAGGAGCCTTAATAGGTTCCACCAAAGAGGGGGGCTCCAACTAGACATCAGGCAAAGGAGCCAGAGGGGCCAATTCAGTGTGAACAACCATTGGAGCCGGAAGTGAAACGATCTCATTACCATAAGTGACAGTAATGTCCAACGGAGGGTTAGAAGCTTCACCCACTTCCAAAGCAGGAGGAGCCACTGCCATAGCAGCCCCCCTAGGTTTCCTTTTGGAAGGGGGAAGAAACCTATAGCATTTATCTTCCAGGTGTCCAAACATTCTGCAATGGTGGCAGCAGAGAGGTCTGTGTTCCACCTCAATATATATATAGACACACACAACCACACACACACATGCATTTATATGTATGTATGTAATTCTCTAAAATAAACAAGCATTTACGTACATATCCAACCAATTCTTAACATATCTAATATTAAATCCTACTTTTTTTACATTTATACGCCCAAAATATCACATATTACATAAAAAATATCAAAATAATTAAAATAGTGATAATTTTAATGTAATATGAAAGATTTGGGTGGTATAAAAGCTAAAAATTAAACTTGAGGTGTTAGATTTATAAACAAATAAGAATTAGTGGCATGCAAATAAATCTTTGAAACATAAAAGCGTAAGAGACTGACAACAGATACAATGTTTGGTGGCCTAGGGCTTCCAAAAGGATGCTGCTAGGATCACATCTGCTGGCCTGTTACTTCATCAAGTAAGTGCTTGGTGAGTTCGCACTCATAAATTTTAGTTGTCTTTAATTTTTGTTTCACGTGTTTTGCGCATTGTCATTATCGTTCAATCTGTAGTTAATTAAGACAAACTCTGAAATGAAAGGGCCGTAAAGGACTGCATTATATGTTTATATTCTATAATCTTCCTATAAAATGTAAGTTCTGATACAATCCATCTTTCTAAAGTTATTTAATCCAGCTACTATACATAATTTGCACCATTTTGTGATGTGAAATTTTGAGTAGTTGTTTGTATTCCTTTTTCTGCACAGTTCTTTTCTTTCTTCTTTCCTTCATCTATGCCATCTTCGGTTCTTCCCCATAGGACTGAGTAAAGACCTATGATTATGATGATCGCCCCAATCAAACTGCAAAATATTCAAAAATAAAGTAATAATAAGGAAAAACAAAGATTTGGCTATTTTTATATACTTATGTACATAAGATTCTAAATTTTGTACTTCTATACTCATATATTTTCATTAAAAAAAATATTGAGATGGATAAGAGGCAAGGCAACCACCTCAAATAAAAGATAATTTCTAAATAAAGACATTAGCCCGTAGTTAAGAAAAGTTCATAAAAAATTATCACTGAAGTCTCAAAATAAGAAAATATAATTTTATATAAAATGTAAATATAAAAATATTTTATATAAAATAGGATGTTGAACAATTATTGAACATTATCATTGTCAGGTCTCAAGCCTAAGACTCAATAAGTGCAGAGTTTTGATACGTGGTCGATAGTCGGCTTAAATTTTTTGTCAAAAAATAATGACATGAATCTTTTAAATTATTATATAAATGCTAGAGTGTTCTCTTGTATGACGTAAATACAGTGGAAAATATGCAAGGGTAACTACATAGGCTCTCTGGTATAGTGTCAAACAAATAGGAGTTCCCACATTATGAGGGATGCAAACAAAGAAGATAATCCATGAAATTAAAATTAAGATAGAATCTCGAAATATAAATACTCTCGCAGATAAATTAATAAAATTAGTAGTTATTATGGTTCATAGAATAATAATTATCTAATGTATTCACGAAACTAAATGGGTTGGAGAATAAAATAAGGAGATTAATATCTTAAATTTTAAATTTTAGTAAGTCACACTAGAAATAGTGCAAGTGTAATTATAGATAAAATTTGAAAGTTAATGTTATAAAAATTAATAGAATTGGTGATAAAATTATAGCCATAAACATTATTGTTGATATTGAAATTTTTTAATATTATAAATACTTATGCTCCTTCAGTAGATTTAGATACGGGTTCAAAATAAAAAATTTAGAATAACTTAGAAGAATTTATATAAATGATACATCTTGAAAAAAAAATTATTAGAAGAGGTTTAAATGGATATATTGGTAGAGTATTAGAAGATTTTAAAAATATTCATGGTGGCTGCGGTGGAGTGATTAAGGAAGAGGATAGAATCATATTAGATTTTGCTTTAGCTTATAATTTTCTTATTTCTAATACTTTATTTAAGAAAATATATTAATATATCATTACTTATAAGAATGAATTTAATAAAACACAAATTAATTATTTTCTTATGAGAAAATATATCGTCGAAAATATAAAGATTGTAAGGTCATTCTTATTGAAAATTTAAGTACTCAACGTCGATTGTTAGTTTAGGTTTTTAAGATGAGAAGTTTGAGGATAAAAATATAATGAAACATTGTCATAGAATTAGATGGAAGTACCTAAAAAACAAATAAATTTATTTTTACAAGTAAACTTCAAGTTTTTACGATTTAATATATTCATGAAGAAACTAATTCTATATGAGATAAAGTACTAAATATTATTAAATAAATGATAACAAATGTAGTTGGAGAATCAATAAGAAAAGTTTTTGTAAATAAAAATAGATAAAATATAAGAAATTTTAGTATAAAAGTTGGTTTAAATGTAAGATCTTAGATAATTAAGAAAATATAAAGCCTGTAGGGAGTCTAAGAAAATAATTTGTGACACTAAGAATTATGCTTTTAATGATATTTATAATAGATTAGATAATAAAGAAAATGAAAAATATATGAATAAACTAATCAAACAAATAGAAAATAAATTAAGGATTTAATTCAACTAAAATGTATAAATATAAAAATAAAAAATTATTTTTCTTAGAGGAATATATGCAACATCGGTGGGTGAGATATATAATAAAATTTTCAATGAAGTTTCTGAAAATACGATTTTTTTTACCGTCACAATAGTAAAAAGAAAGTTGATGAGACTTTAAAGAAAACTAAGGGTGAAAAATGAGTATGACCTAATGATATTCCATTTAAAATGTGGAAATATTTAGAATATTTTAGAGTTTCTTGATACTAAACTCATTATTATTATTTTAAAAACTAAAAAGATGCCTGAGGAGTGGAGGAATAGTACTCTGGCCCTCATTTTTAAGAATAAAAATGATGCATAAGAGTGCAAACTATAGATGAATTAATTTAATGTGTCATATATTAAATTTATGGGAGAGTAACTGAACATAAGTTAAGACGTGAAACAAATATCTCTCATAATCAGTTTGGATTTATGTAGGGCAAGTCTGCTGTGAAAGTTACACATTTATTGAGAGGTTTAATGGAAGAGTGGAGAGAGAATAAGGAGGATCTACATATGATTTTTATTGATTTTTTTTTAAAAAAAGCTTACGATAAGATTCCAAGAGAATCTATTTGGAGAGTTCTAGAAAAAAAGGTATTGATATGATTTATGTTCAACTCATTAAAGATATGTATTCTAGAGTTGTTACTTGCTTTCGAACAGAGAGAGGATTGGCCAAGTATTTTCCTATTTCAGTCAGAATAAATCACGGGTCAGCTTTAAGCCCATAGCTTTTTGTTTTGGTTATGGATGCTCTTATTGAACATTTACAGGAGGATATGCTTAGCGTAATTTTTTATGCTGATAATATCCTTCTCGTGGATAAGACTAGAGAGAGTTCATGGAAAAATTAAATCATGGAGGTCTACATTGGAGTCTAGGGCCTTCTTTTGAGTAGATCTAAAACTTAATACAAGGAATGTAATTTTAGTAGTGATAGATCTAGTGACACGGTTGTAACTATGAATGACCAAATAATTAAATTGTGTGAATGTTTTAGATATCTTAGGTCTATTGTTCAAATTGATGGTGATTTAGATGGGAATGTTATTAGTAGAATGTAAGTTGGTAGGTTGAAGTGGAGGAATGTATCGGCCCTATTGTATGATAGAAAAGTATTGCTTAGAGATTTAAAGGAAAATTTTATAAGAATGTGGTGAGACCTGTAATGCTTTATGGTGCAAAATGTTAGCCTTTAAAAGGGAAGCATTAAACTAGGCTAAGTTTTGTTGAGATGAGAATGCTTAGGTGGATGTGTGGCTTGATACTTAAAGACAAAATCCAAAATGAATTTATCTGTGAAAGGGATGGTGTAGCTCTAGTGACAAACAAGATTAGAGAGTCGTCTTAGATGATTTGGTCGCACTAAACGTCGATCAGCAGATGATTTGTTTAATAGAGTAGATGTCTAAAAAAGCCAGAGGTATACCTGAAAATATTTGGACATATTGTATAAAAGATGATCTTAATTTGGTAGAATTAAATGAAGATAAGACACTAATTAGGACACAATGAAGAAAAAGTATTCATGTAGCTGGCCCCACCTAGGTGGTGTTGGCTGCAGGTGCAGATTTACATTAATATGATTTATCAAATTTGTGAATCAAGTGAGCTTGCGATGGAGATGAAGCACGTGAGCAACGGTGGAGTAAATTCGTGTAATCCGGCTCATAGTCAGATTTGATAAATATTGATTTGCATTGTAGAGGAGATAGAACAGGAGAGAATTGGATTTAATAGAGAGTCGGATTTGGGTTTTCCTCTTTTTGGTGTTTGGATGGATTTAGATGAAATCCATAGCTAAATCTTGTTAAAAGTGTGCTACCAAACAACACCTTAGTGTAATAAAGGGTTGTTATTGTTGTTGTCGTAGTATGTCGAACAATTATGAACATGATATAAGTTCTTTCATTTTATAGGAATAATATAATTTAAAAGAATTATTTTTCCTAATTATTAAAAGTTTTGCATAAATCTTAAATTTATTTTTAATACACTAACATTAGCTTTGAAAAATCACTTATTGTTAATGTCATTTGAATTATTATATTTAAAAAAAAGTAAAGAAGATTTAAAAGATTTATTGAATTATTAATTTGTGCTCCCTCTAAAATAAATTCTTTTCTCCATTCTTTTATGTATGTATGTAAGTAAATCTCCCTAGAGAAAATAAAAACCAAATGGATACTTAAAGGAATTAAGCTTCAGAGAGCACTCTTTATATCAGAAATGTTGGAATCTAGTTAGAAACATATAGCTAAGAAAACTTTATTTATTCGTTTTCAAATTTTTTGGGGAATGGTGATGCATGTATGCTTCATTCAAACATGGGATTTTAACAAAAAATTTTAAGATTATTATCAAACAGTATAGTTTTCTTGAGACATTTGAGTAAATTTAATGGTAATTGAATGCACATTACATATACAAGACCTTTAGCCCATGACATTTTAGTCTTAAGCCTAAGATGTCAATCAATATATGCTATAAGATGGCCTGCATATCAACTTAGTTTATCGGCATCTACAATCTCCTTTAAAAATGAATAGTTAGTTTTATTATATTATTTAATTTTTAGAGCAGAAGGAGGAAAATGACCTCGCAAATATATGCTTCAAAGATAAGCAAGCATGTAAAGTGACAACTTAGTGCCAATTCTTGCATTTTCATACCTAATTTAGCCTCAATGGTATATATATATGTATTCAATATATATATATATATATATATATATATATATATATATATATATATATATATCCAACTATTTTACTAGCTTACCTTCCCAAGTGTAGTCTTTCAGCATAGAGTATTGCGGAAAAGATGCCCACGATGACGAGCAATAGAGGATAGAAAATGGCCGTAAAGAAAGGTCCCTTCTCAGTTATGCAATATACTTGTAGATTATAAACTAGGAATGATATCACAACCCCCTGCAAGGATTCAGATGTTGGAATCCAACAAACAAAAACAAAATGTGTGACCATCTGTCATGCAACATTAAATACTTTATGGCATGCATTAATAGACTAAATAAGCTCATCACAAAAAACAATAGTCTATTATAAGTCTTACGCAGTAGATAACAACAGCGAGTTGCATATTCCAACCCAATTGCCAACAAGATTTGTTTCTTTCAAATATGAGAGCCTCCACTAAAGATTGCAAGGATGTAAAGCAGCACATCAAAGCATTTAGTGATAATCTTGCCGGGTATGCCTCAAAAACTTTCCCCTGCAATATTTAACCATATACAAATCTCTCAAGTTAATATCATGTGAGTTAGTTGTCTTTTTTAATTTCTTTTATTTTTCATACTTTGTTCGCAACTTTGTGGCTTAATTTTGAAACAAAAATCACTTTGTTTAAGCGCTTTAATTTTTCTTTTCAAATCCTTTCTCTTGCACCTGTTCCTGTTCTTTAATAGCTTTAATAAATCTAATCAGAAAGTAGAGGAAGCATAAGATCTCATGAAGCCGCAAATATAGTTACCTGAAAAACAATCCATGCACAAAAGAGAATCTGGCCAGTGAGGATTACGAGTGAACCTTTGATCCAATCCTCATTAACAGCCTCCCTACCATTGTGGAAATGGCTTCCGTGGATTACTATCAAGGGTCTACTAACAAATCCCTTTAATAGATGTCCTTTCCAAAAGGTGAACACTAAAGCTCCACTTACACAGACTAGTGTCCCCAAGATTTTAGTCCTCCCCTTTGCAGTTCTAATCCTCACTTTCTCCATTCTGTAAGATAATAAAATACAAGTAACCATCCATTTTATATTTTAATCCACTCATTGGAAGTCAGAATTAGTTAAAACCAAAGTTTACATCTATGATTCACGGAATCTGTTGGGTTAATCTAATTGTCTTAAGTAGTTATAAATTAATTTGTATGTGTTTCATGTTTTAAGTAGTTATGATTTATAGTTACTTAAGTAAAGTTTAATATGATTTTTTTTTTAAGAAATGCTTTTGTATTTTACTTTTATAAATAAGAAAAAAACCAGAAAATGATGCAGCTCTTCAAACATTACAAAATTCCTATGTTTTTGTTTAGTTTTTTATTGGGTTGAAATATCAACATTTGGTATCAGAGCGAGGTTGACGTCCGGAGAGTAGTTTGGTTCGCCTCCTGCAGTTCGGGCGAGGTTTCTAGGAGGAGTTCTGACTGTGAAAGGATTGGCAAGGAGGGAATCCAAGGCTTTGCGGACGTGACGCCGACAATTTCGATCACGCGACTTCGGAGGAGACAGGCGATGTTTATTCCTACCTTTCCTTAGTTCGTGTTCGTGCGTGAACAGGAGGCGCAAGAGCAGCGGAGGGTTCCCGGATTGAAGAAGGAATCTAAGATTTCTACCGGGAGGAATATTCCTCCCTCCTGCAGACCGCAAGGAGGCGCGATTGAGGCGATCAAGGTTCGCAGACGGCGGGCGGCCAGATCTCCACTCGGAGAGGGCGCTTCGGATTCGCGGCGCGATAGAGCAGTTCACGGCAGTTGGCGGATCGTGCGACAGAGAGAATCATTTCGCGCGGTTGAGTGCGGCGGTTCGCGGTCAGGAACAGTTTCGCGAACAGGAGGCCTTCTTTTCGCGAACCAGCAGGAGCAGGGAAGAATATTTGATTTCTACTGGACAAAATATTCCCCAGAAGCAATTGGATTCTGAAGAGGAGCCTCAATCCTGATACAATTTTCAACGTTAAGCGAGATGAATTACAATATATGAGCTGTTATAATCTTATATTTGCTGGGAGTATGATCGGTGATCAAGGGTGAAGAGAAATATGATGACAAAGATCAAGGCTCTATGGCAGCCATTTCTCATATCGTGCCGGATGACGTGATGATGGTAATCGCCGAAAAACAAACAACAGATGAGGCTTGTGATGCACTTAGGGAGATGCGGGTTGGTGAAGCTCGTGTTAAGAAAGCGCACATATAGGTACTAAGATGACAACTTAACAATTTACAAAAGAAGGATTATAAGACGATAAATGAATTTTCCATGAAGCCTACTACGCTGGTAGGTGAGATCCGCTCGTTGGGCACGAAGCTCAACGACAGCGAAGTTGTTGAAAAACTGTTCAGTGCAATTCCAGATAAATATATCCAAATTATTGGAACAATTGAGCAATTTGGCGATATTGAGAAGATGTCAGTTTCAGAGACGATAGGTCGTCTCAGAACCTTTGAGGAATAGCTCAGAGGGCGACTGCATTCAAAGGGCAGTGGAGAGCAATTACTCCTTACCCAGGCCGAGTGGGAGGCAAGAATCCCAAAGGCAAAGAGAAATGAAGGTTCCTACAGCAACAAAAGAGGAGGACGTCAAGGGAGAGGACGTCGTCGTGGGCGTGGACATGGTGGAGGTCGAGGAAATGGTGAACGCAATAATGAAGACCGAAAGCCACGTAACACCGACAAATCCAAGGCTAAGTGTTTCAATTGTAATGAATATGGTCACTTTGCAAAATAATATCCCAAACCAAACCGAAAAGAAAGAGTAAACCTTATTACAATGCAAATTGAAGATGAATCTACATTTTTGATAGCCAAAACAGGTCTTGTCAGCCACACAATACAGAACGAGCAGGTGTTACAGCATGAAAACAAGGTGGTGCCAAAGATTAAAAGCACCAGAGAGAATGCATGGTATTTAGATACTGGCGCAAGTAACCACATGACTGGTTATATCAAAAAATTTGCTGAAATTGACACAACAATTAAAGGTTCAGTCAAATTTGTGGATGGCTCGGCTGTAGAAATTCAAGAAAGTGGTTCGGTATTGTTCGAAGGCTTCACAGGTGAACATCAAATACTTGCAAATGTTTACTACATTCGAGTGTTGAAGAGCAATATAATAAGCCTTAACCAGTTAGATGATAACGGATGCAAGGTTGTAGTTGGAGGAAGTGTTATGACTATTTTTGACAATCACAAAGGCTACTAGCAAAAGTGAACAGGTCAAGCAATAGGTTGTATGTGTTTAACATAGCACTAGCTTTACCCGAATGCCTTCTGGTAAGAAGCAAAGAAGAAGCCTGGCTTTGGCATGCAAGATATGGGCATGTGAATTTTCACGCTTTGAAGATTCTAAGTCAGAAATAGATGGTACATAGATTGCCCATAATCGACCAGGAGGACCGCATCTGTTATTTTTGTTTGATTGAAAAACAACATCGAAAACCTTTTCCGGCATAGAATAAATTTCGAGCAACATCACCACTTGAACTATGGCATGGAGATTTGTGCAGCCCAATTACCCCTGCTACACACGGAGGGAAACATTATTTCTTGTTGTTGGTTGACGATTGTACAAGATATATGTGGTAGGTGTTGATCCGAAACAAAGATGAAGCATTTGAGGCATTTAAGAAGATCAAAACTGCACTCGAAATGGAGAAAACTGTATACTGAAAACTTTGTGAACGGATCATGGCAACGAATTCACCTCAAATGACTTCAAGTGTTATTGTGAGCTGTTAGGAATTAAGCGTTATCTCACTCACCTTATTCTCCTCAGCAAAACGGAGATGTTGAATGAAGAAAACAGACGGTGATTGGCATGGCAAGAAGCTTGTTGAAAAACATGGGAGTCCCGGTTGAATTTTGGGAAGAAGTGGTATCAACTGCCGTATATCTCTTAAATAGAGCACCAACAAAGAGCGTTGTAGGCAAAACTCCCTATGAAGTATATTATGATCGCAAGCCAAGTGTCGTTCATTTTCATATCTTCAGTTGCCTTTCACATGTAAAAGAAGTAACACCACACCTTCTGAAATTGGCTGGTCGTAGCAAGTAAATGGTGTTTATTTGTTATGATATGAATATAAAAGGATATCGAATGTTCGATTCAGCGACTAGACGAGTTGTGGTGACATGAGATGCAGTGTTCGTGGAGGAGAAGAAGTGGGAGTGGAGCAAATCTCTAGTAACAGGTACAAGATCAGCAAGGAACACTCTCACGACACACTATTTTACTATAGCAGGTGAATCTGACATGACAGATCAGGAAGATAAAGATGAGGTCGGCAATAAGTATCCGATACCGACATACCTCACCAGTGAGAGTGTGAGACCCAGAACATCTGTATCACACCCCAATTTACTGACACCACACATTGCAGATACAACTCTTGATGGCTCGGTTTCAACAGAGGTAGTGCAACCCACAACATCTGATGAGAGTTCATCAGAAGGACCAAGGGGTAAGCATGACATCAAAAGCCTTTACGATGAAACTTTCTCAATAGAACTAGAGTATTCAAGACTGGTTTTATTTGGAGAGAGGAGCCATCAACTCTCGAAGAAGCTAAGACAGACCCGATGTGGAGAAAAACAATGGAGGAAATTTCTTCTAATCAGAGGAATGAAACTGGAAGCTCGTACTACTACCTGACAACCACAAAGCCACAGGTTTAAAATGGGTTTACAAGCTAAAAAAGGATACTCAAGGCAGAATTGTGAAGCACAAAGTAAAATTAGTGGCAAAGGGGTATGTTTAACGACAAGGTTTAGACTTTGATAAAGCCTTTGCCCCTGTTGCTCAACTAGAGATAGTAAGTTTGCTATTCTCTAGTGCAGCCCATAAAGAATGGGAGATACATCATATGGATGTAAAGTCAGCCTTCCTTAACGGTGATTTGGAGGAGAAAGTGTATGTCATTCATCCATCGGGATTTGAAGTAAAAGGAGAATAGCACAAAGTGTTAAAACTGCATAAAGCTTTATACGGTTTGCGATAAGCACCTAGAGCCTGGAACTCAAAATTGGATAAATCATTAAGGAAACTCAGTTTTGAGAAGTGTTCTTTAGAGCATGTCGTATACATAAGAAATCAAGATACAGGGAATTTACTTGTTAGAGTCTACGTGGATAATTTAATTATCATTGGAAAGTTTAGTCAAGACATAGACAAATTCAAATCACAGATGAAATTGTTTAGCATGAGTGATCTTGGCTTGTTAAGTTACTATCTGGGAATTGAAGTCTGTCAGAATTCTCAAACAATTACACTCAACCAGGCGGCATATGCAAGAAAGGTTTTAGACAAATGTGGTATGAAAGATTGCAAACCTTCACAAATTCCGATGGAACCTAATCTAAAACTAAGCAATGAAAGCACAAGTCAACCTGTAGACACAACTCTGTACCGAGTATTGTAGGCTGTTTAAGATATCTACTGGACACACACCTAGATTTGGCATTCTCTTTCTACATGGTGAGTGGATATATGGAGAAGCCCACAATGGAGCACATGGCTACAGTAAAGCACATATCGCGGTAAGTTAAAGGAACTTTAAACTTCGGTTGCATTTATGAGAAGAAGAAAGAAAGCTTGGAACTGATTTGTTACTTCGATAGTGATCTAGCTGGTGATATTGATGACAGGGAAAGTTCCTCGGGTTCAATATTTTTTCTTGGGTCAAGTCCTATTAGTTGGTGTTTACAAAAACAAAAGGTAGTTGGGTTATCTTCCTGTGAAGAGAAGTACATCACTGCCCGTGTAGCAGCATGTTAAGGAGTGTGGCTAGAACGATTATTGGCAAAATTGTTAAAGACCGAGGCAAAATTGTTAAAGATCGATAATCAATCAGCAATTGCATTAAGCAAGAATTCAGCTCAGCTTGAGAGGAGCAAACATATCGTACTCGATTTCATTTTATTTGAGAATGTGTTGAATCAAGAATGATTAAAATCCAACATGTTTGTACAGAAGATCAACAAGCTGATATTCTGACAAAGTCACTTACAAGATTGAAGTTCTTGGAGATGAGAAAGAAAACTGGTGTGCAAATCATCAGTGAAAGACAACAAGCTTAAGGATGAGAATGTTGAGTTAATCTAGTTATCTTAAGTAGTTATAAATTGATTTGCATGTACTTCTTGTTTTAAGTAGTTATGATTTACAGTTATTTAAGTAAAGTTTAATATGAGTAGGTTTTTTTTTTTTTGTTTTTTTGTTTTATTTTTTAATTTTTTTTTAAGAACATGAGTTGTAAGTTAGTAGGAGTTGTTAATGTTTTTGTATTTTGCTTTTATAAATAAGAAAAAAACCAGAAAATAATGCAGCCCTTCAAGCATCACAAAATTCTTCTGTTTTTTGTCTTTGCAGTTTTATATTGGGTTGAAATACCAAGAGAACCTTGTACTTCAATGGTAATGCATTAAAATTTATGGCACTCTCATCCTTCAGTTTGAAAAAAAAAAGAAAATTAAAAAAAATAACCTGAACTATTACTGATTCGTCCCTACACACAGACCTCATTAGCACAGCCAGGATGAATGTGAAAGCTGGAATCGTACTGCTCAAAGCACCAGCCACCGTTGGAGAAGTGTATCCAAGTCCAGCAAAGAAAATATTTTGTTGTATTGTAATCCCAACCAGCGCAAGCACGAATATCTTTACAAGAATCAACAGGGAAAGTCGAGGCCTTTGTTTTCTGCATCACATACAGAAATAATTAAAACAAGTTTGGAACAATCTGTATATTTTAATTAGTAATGATGGAATAAGTAAAGCTAGAAGACCTCTCAAGAACATAAGCAACTGGAGCGGAGATGACCGTGGCAAGGAGATGGCGATATGCCACCAAGACATGGTGGCTGAGACCCTGCTGCATGGCCATCTTAATAAGAATGTTCATGACACCATAAGCTAACTGACACAGAATCATGCAGAAGCATGGGAAGTAAGTCCTGAGAAAGCTCATATCGTCAAACTAAGCGAACTCACCCCCTTCATCGTCACTGTTAAGGTAGTATTTATATATTGGAAAGCCTGCACAGCAGTAATTTTTCTTAAAATTTATTATTTTGTCTTTTCGTTAGTTTTTAATGGATATTGTTAGTCTTCTACGGTTAGTTTGTTATCGATTGTTAAAATAATTTGATTAAATTGTTGGAGTTTGATTCCTCCTCCATATTCTGCCAGGTTTCAGTGCTGTGCAGTGAGGATAATGACGGGAGCTGACTTTTATGAATTCTGGATGCTTGCTGACTGTATATGTTCCCTATATAATTGTGCACGGTTCAATGGACCAAATTAAAATGAGTCGATAGTTCTTCACCTGTTTTCATGTTAATTTGTCCGCGTGTTAATGGGATATATCAGGAAATGTGGATGTAAATACGTGTGTTCCAACTTGTTTTTTGCCTCATGCGTGCTAGAACATGACGGTACAGTAATAAATTGTCATTATAGTGTTGTAAGTAGACTCAACACGCACTCAAATGAAACAAAAAAAGCTAGTACAGACATCAGAAGTTTTTACATAAAAATTTGGAAAGAGAAAAATCACAGGTCTAGCTCAGTTGAAGAAAATCCACTATAAACAGCGTGTTACACGTACAATCATTTGTTCTACAGAAGAAAAAAGACACAATCTTTGATTTATGACATTGATGCACGTAAGATCCTGTCGTGAGGAATAAGTGGCGGTAGATGGTAATCGACGGCAGTCGATGAGTAGTCTTAGACGGGTTGGTGGCGATTGACGGCTACAGGAGCGATGTTGGACTTCTGCTTTTTCTCAAAGCTTTAAGCTCTCTCTACCAGCTTCAAGCTCTCCTCCAGGCTTCAAGCTCTCCTCCCTTTTCAATAGACCGATATGGAACTATTTATAGAATCTCGATTGCAATTAATGAAAGAATATGAACAATTTTAATCAAACACTCTTGAGAGTTTCCTTCAATTGGATGGTATTTGATGAACATTTGAATGTCTTAACAATGTCGGAATTAAGCGTTCTTGGGTTCGTTTGATTCGTCTTGTCGAGCTGCTCTTTGAATAGAAATTTACCAGATTTGATATTTGTTTGACTTTCCAAATTTGCTCAGAATGTTCTAAAAGTTGTTTAATGGCTGGATCTGAGCTTGTTTTGACTCAAATTGGACTAATTTTGGTATCATTGGATCCATTGTGTCTACTCGGTCAGTTTGACTATAAACTTGTTGAAATCAAAGCTCTAGATGACTCTTAATAAAAGTGAACATTTTTTTTATTTAAAAAATTATTGTGAGGTCTGTGTTAGTCCTCGAGAGTCATGCCAGATGATGAAAATTTATTGAAGAAGTATCAATTGTCCCCATTTTGAGGCAAGATCAACACCATTTTCTAAAATTATTATAATTCAAAACACTAATAATAGAATTTTTTTTTTAAATAAGCTTATTAAATTATCTTTAAAAATCTCTATTTTTGCATGTAAACAATTATATAAATTAAATTGAAATTAGAAAAATCAAATTTTCTCCTCTGATGTTTTAATTGACTCACGAGTAGAGTAATATAAAAATTTCAAAGCCATTTGAGTTATATTTAATAAATTGTGAGGTATATGCGTTATTGTCGGCTAATTTTTCCTAATTTATTTTGAAAATAAAATTTGAAAATTTAGATTTAATGTAATATGTAAAGTATTTTATTTTGATTTTGAAAATGGTGATATATTGTTTTATTTTGAAAATAACGAGACCAGATAGATCTCATATCAAATAGTTTAAATAGTTGAGCACGATACCACAAGTGACACATCATCCCGAAAGATGAGCGTACCACTTGTTAGTAGGCTTAACTATCTAAACTTAAAAGTTTATGACTCTATTTTGGTCTGCGTATTTTATAACTGACAAATTCCCTCGTCTAATGCACAGATTAGCGAGGTTTAGATTAATACGGGTTCCTAATTCCACATAGAGGCAAGCCCCTATAGTTAATTACATCTTAGGCAATCCAAGTCGCCTAAGAAAACTCTCGATAAGGATCATGGGTTTCGTCTTCAAGGATATCAACGTTTAGGTTTTCAAGATTGCTTGTAGGAGAATCAAAGGGAATGGTTCAACGTGGAACGAGTTATTCTCGGAATCCAAAGGTATGAAAAGTAGGGGATGTCGAAGATGCCGAAGGAGCTTCGATGACATCTCAAACTAACCTATGATTGTGCTTGACATCTTTGAAAGTGAAGTTATGTTTATATTTTGATCTTGCAAGTTATTTAGAAGTGTTGGGATTTATATCTACATGTCACATGTAAATGACCCAAAAATATGAGAGGGTTTATGTCGTGCCAAACGACAACCTCGGAATCCTAAACGGTTTAGGACTTATATCGTACGATATGCGATCGTACTCGATCCTAAAAGATAGTGTGAGGGTTTATGTCGTATCAAACGACGACCTCGACGTTCTATAGATGTTATTTAAATCTACGAAAATCCGATCGAAGACCCTTCATTCGTCCTCTGTCGTCTCGTCTCGAGAAAGGATAAAGATAGGAGAGAAAAGAGAAAAAAAACATGCCTCGAACGGCCTATCCTAAGGGCATATATAAGGGAAAATATGTGTAAAGCAAAAGAAAAAACAAACATGCCACTAAAGGGCTCATCCTGAGGGCAAGTACGGTATGCAAGAGAAGCAATAATCAAAATAAACTAACCATGCCCTAGATGGCCTATCCTAGGGGCAAGCATGAAAGAAAAAGTATAAATGTAGGTAAATGTATATACAAAGAGTAAAGGAACGCATGCAAGAAAGTAAATGAACTGTACAATAAATAAATGTGTACCTGGCCAACTCCGTCGATGCCTCAGAAGCAAGCTACAAACAACTATATAATCAAGTTTAGCTATAAACATACAAAATATCAAAGTGGGGGAATAAGAATTCTATTTGAGGATAGGCTCAGTCCGTAGACTTCCTTTTTATCTCGATCCCACGAGCAACCCGAAATGCGAAGTCCGTATCGATCTCGAATTAAGTCACCAACAAATCACCCTAGAGTAGGCAATCCTAATCCCTACCACTTAATTAGTGAATGAACCAGTTTTGTAGTATCTGAATTCCTTGAGAGTGAAGTATCTGTTATTGTAGTATCTGAACTCTTTATCAGTGTAACATCTGGTACGTTGTAGTATCCGTTCTTGGTGTGTAAGGTGTGTTAACTGGTGTATAGTGTATAGTGTGTAGTAGGGTAATGTGTAGTGCATAAGGTGTAATGTGTAGTGTGTGTGATACTTAATATGTGATGTGTATGTGTGATAACTAGTGTATGGTATGCAGTGTGTGATATTTAATGTGTAGGGTGTGCATGATAAGTTTGATAATTATATGTGTTGTGTCTGATGCGATGTATTTGATATGTCGTGTTTGGTTTGATATACTGAATGTGTTGTGTATGATGTCTTATGTGTGGTATTTGTGTGTGATATTTAATATGTGATGTGTATGTGTAATCTATAGTGTATAGTGTGCGATGTGCATGTGTTATGTGTTTGTTGTGATATATGTGTGAGGTGATATGTGTTGACGTAGTATTCGTTGTCGTGCGAGTGCGGTGTTTATTGTCGTGCAAGTGCGGTGTAGTATATCGTTGTTGAAGTATACGTTATCGTATCGGTATAATGTCTGATATCGTAGTATCTGTTATCGGTTCACAAATTTCTTAAAGGTAGAGATTAGAACTATCTAACTCAAGGTAAAATGGGCATCTATTTCTGAGTATTGATTTTTTATTTGTCTCGGCTATAAAAGCACGATTATTCGAGTGTGCATCATTGCCTGTACCCCGCATGTCCGACTTATGCCTCCACTTTGAAATTTTATATGCTTATCAATAATGAGGCTTTACGAAAAGCTACAATCAACATGTTTCCAATACATCCTTTCAGCTAATTAAAGTAAAGATAGTTATTAAATTTTCAAGACTTGGCCTTATACAAGCCATGCTCATGTCAATTTCCAAATTTCCAAATCTCTGCTTCAATGGGTTAAGGCAAAAAGAAAGGAAGCTCACATTTCAGTTTTAGCATAGAAGGTCCAAAAAGAGACATGTTCAAGCTTTAGATCAAGCTAAGTAATTTGCATAAGTTCCCTCAATAGATGAGAAGGGTTATTGGTCATTTCTTGAAAGTATACAGCTGCTTAATGAAAACCAATCAAAATCTTGTTTGGAGTATAAGTACAAGGTATTTACATATTATAATTTAAGTGTTATTCATGTTAAGAGAAAATTCAGAATATATAAGAGAGAGAAAAAAATTTTACATAGATATGTTAATTGCAGCCATAATTTCGTTACGAATTGCTATAATTATCTTTGTCAACACCAACAATACTAAATGAGCAAGTCAAGTATAACCAACACCCTTTAATTCTGCCTAGATATTAAGCAATACTCTACATGGGAATTAAATGGATTATATGTAAACTTACCTAATTTATAGATACTTGGAGAAAAGAGACTGAAATTTAAATGTTAGAAATGTAGACACATAAGAATCAGATGTAAACATCCTTAAAAAAAATACGACTTCAGAGTGTTTTGCAATTCTGAAAAAAAAAAAAAGCAGCAGCCACTATGGGAAGAGGAACCACAATTAGTGCAAAGGTTTATTAGGAGCTGCCACTTATCAAAAGAAAGGAAGACATACCATCTTCATCCCTTGAACCTCAGGAAATTGCTTGGCAATGCAGTGGAAACTCCAAATAACCAGCGAGAGAGGAGATTTGCATATATACCACCTGATTCTTATGAATTTACATATTTAACACCTACACTTTGTTTTTTTTTTCTTTTACGTTTGCACCACTCAAGTCCTTCATATCACAAAAAAAATTATCATAATTTTAACTTTTTGAAGAAAAAGACACACCCTTTTCATGTATGCTACAAAGATATACATGTAAAAGAAATTGAAAGTTTTAACTGCCATATACGTGAATAGATTTGAATTTAGTGTTAGGTATACAAATCTTCCAAGAAAGAAATAAAAACAAAAGAAGAATATATAGTGTAGAGACTAGAGAAGCCATCCATCTTCGTTCTCTATAATCACTAAATCAGTGGAAATTGAAAACCTTCTCATCCTTCAAGAATACCTATAACGTGAATTTTTCCAAGTGATATAAGAAAACAGATCAAACCAAGGGTTTTGCATCTCATTTTCATCTTCCTTAATTTCCATAAGCAATAAAATGTGTAATTCAATGCTTTAACCACTGATTCTTAATCAACAATCAATCAACACATAGCATTATACTTCCCAAGTAATGGCTATATCAATGCCGGTATCCATTAAAACAAAACCATTCAAGAATCCTAAGGTAAAGCATGCCACAAGATTCATATGTGAATGGGAGGTTTGTGTTAATATAACCTTTAAAGTGACCCAGGAAAGAAATCTTCACAACTTATGAAGAAAGAAAACAATCCTATCACTGAAACGATTCAATATATAAAGTGGAATCACTGCAACTTCAAAAAAAATAATCGCCGATTCTCGATTCCAAACAATGTTAGCAGCAATTTTTCGAATCCAGATTGTGAAACAACATGAAATTAGTCTGTGTTCTTAAAAAAAAATCTCCAGAGAAGTAAAAGAACACACACATGCATGCTATCTTTCACAGAAAGAATCATACCAAACTGCATTATATTGCAATAATAATGCATTCTAACAATAAAATGAGATCCAAGATTTTCCATGAATTCAAGATGGCAAGCTCAATCTATGTGGCCGAATTAATGACTTTATCACTTCAAATATAATATATCTCAAATGTTCTGAAGCACTACTCACATATCTCCTGTCTCAAACTATGAACCCAACTGAAACCGAAGCGAGAATCAAATTATCGCCGCCATAAACCTCTCGAATCCCTATCTTCCACCTTAATTCCAGAATTTATATAACGGGATCTTAAAGAATGAAGACAGTGCGGGTTCATAAACAATCCATCGTAATATCAGAGAAATACAGAAATCCTTGATTACCTACTTGCGATCAGATAAAGAAGATACTCTGTGTGATTAAATTGGTGGAAAGGGGAAAGGTCTATTACCTCCAAACCTTGCAAGAATGCCTAACGAGAAAATCCGAGAGCAGCACAACTGAAATTCCTCGACTTACACCAAAAACAACCACCCTTCTGACTCTCGACATCGGGGTATTTATAGACGAACAAAAGGGCAAGGCTTACCGGCGGTGAGAAACAAGGCGGTGAGAAGAACCCCACGGCAGGCAAGAAAACTAGCCAAGAATGGCAAGAAGGAAGGTCACCCGACTCATTTGAGCGGGAGAAACAGTTACAAGAACCTGACCGGCGGTTATCACCGGCAAGAATGTCGGTTGGGGTCGGAGGGGAAGAGGTGACCGGGAAACCGGCAAGAGAAGCTTCTCGAAATCGGTCGTCACCGAATAGGAGGACGGCGAGGTCCGGTTAGGGCAAAGAAAGAAAAACGCGTGCGTGAGATAGGGGATAGTGAATAGTGATTGTGAGTTAGTGTATATAAATATAAGGTTTTAAAAAAATATTATTATTATTATTTTATTTAAATTCGTTAATTTTGCACGCAAATCGAGCCGACTCGAAACCTTATCAAGTTATATGTCCTTCCCAGCTAAAATCGACGTTCCGGACGCATCGGCGCGGTCCGTTTCGTCATCCGGGGCCGTTCGGACAAGTTCGCCGATGGTCGCATCAATTTAAATTAAATTTGCGTAACGTCGCAAAAATGAATTTATTTTGACCCGACCGGAGCCATTCATCGAGCAAATTGATGACCGATCTTCGCCTAAGCGAGAACCATAGTCAAACATATTGCTCGTGGCAAAAAGTCAAACGTCGCACGCAGTGGGGTCCACCTATGTCTTTCAAATCCCTATAGGAACTCGACAAGAGTTTCAATATGTCGGCTTTTAATCGATCCAACTGGATGTCGAAGATTTAAAACCGTCCATATGAAACTTCGAGGAGCGAGGAAATGGCTCGAATTTCTAAACATAGTGGGTCCCGAGTCTAGTCCTCTAAGATAGTCCAAAATAGGAAGACCTGAAAGCTAGATCCTAGGCTAGAAGGAGAAAAGAATGACCTCGAAAATGAGGTCAACAAATGGACCCCGATAGGTGTGGTGTGCTATACAAGCACGCCAGCGCCTATTGGCGTTGACCGAAATGATCAACCCGATCACAAATGAATGTTCAAGTAACCATACTTGAAACAAATCGAAAGATCGAATTAGAATTGAAGTTACGTTCTGCTGGGGATTAGCGAGTGTACCTTCGATTCAACGATATGAATTTGAATTTCAAAATGTATGCGAGGAAATGATTCGAAATATGCATTTGATCGAAAGAATATGACGGGGAAGGAATATGACCAAGCCTATCCAAATATGTATTGAAAAGGTAGGAGGGAGTAGGATAAAACCTATCTCAAACAATATGAATGTATAGTGAGAAAGAATAGGGCTAAGCCTATCCAAAGGGCATATATAAACAACATGTATAGATATGTATAAATCATATGCATAATTATGTATAAATCATGTGCATGCTGGATGGGAATCAGAATATGGGTACCGATCCCGAGGTGAGGACTGGAATATGGGTACCGGCCTCGAAGTGAGAATCGAAATTTAGGTATCGATCTCGGGAGGATGAGAGTCGGAATATAGATGCGACCTCGGGAGAAGAGAAGCGAAATATCGGTATCGGTCTCGAAATGAGAATCGGAATATGGGTACCGATCTCGGAAAGGTGGGAATCGAATATAGGTGCGACCCCGAGATGAGAAGCTGGAATATGGGTACCGAGCCTCGGAATGAGAATCGAAATTTAGGTATCGATCTCGGAAGAATGAGAGTCGAATTTAGGTGCCGACCTCGGGAGGAGAGAAGCGAAATATCGGTATCGAGTTTCGAAATGAGAATCGGAATATGGGTACCGATCTCGGAAGGTGGGAATCGGAATATGAGTGCGGCCCGAGATGAGAGCCGGAATATGGGTACCATTCTCGGAATGAGAATCGAAATTTAGGTATCGATCTCAGAAAAATGAGAGTCAGAATTTAGGTACTGACCTCAGAAGGAGTACGATGTATTGTGAAAATTATGGAGGAATGTGATGACTTGTGGCGTAAAAGTGGGAATTGTGTAGAGACGTAGTATTGAATTGTGAGAATGGTGAAGTTTGTGAAATGCAGATGTATATACATGAGAATTGGCAAGAATATGAAACAAAACTCATATTATCATTATTTTATTTAAGACTTTGTTATTCCAAAAATACTTTATTAGGTATTTATTTGTATCTTTATATATATTTTTAATTAATAATTTTTTTTTCAAGGATTATTATATTTCTTAGTTTACACATCGTTCTTGCTCCTTAGCCTTTCCAAAATTGCGATAAACCAAATTTATTGGTTTTTCGACAAACAATCAACTGCAGTTGCTTTTAAAGTCATCGAAAGGAGTACGATCATATTTGCTTGAAACCGAATATCATATAATAGTGGATAAAATGCTATTACATCGAATATCAAACATGAAGAACATCATCTGCCATCATACGACAATAATGCGTAAACATCTATATGTCTCTTCTGCAATATCTTTGAATGTCAAATCAAATGCGTAGTATCACTACGAACATTCACCACTTGTTTATCGTGTACTTGAACGATGAAGTTGTATAGAGACTAGCCTCACCTTCAACATACATCAGAGAATCTGGAAAGATCCTTCTTATATATAAAGAGGTGTGCTGACTTTAAACAACTTATAGTTCATATGGTCGGAGATTTTCCATTTCCGGATCAAATTTATAACGGAACGGTATCTTGTCTTCATTCATCCTTCTGAGAGTGATCGAAATCCTCTCATACGATACGCCAGGAATACAATGTTTCGCCACATCGGCACCATTTCCTTTTAAGATTAATACCAGAACCCACCGGTAAAGGAATTTCAACGGAGTCCTCGGAATTCTCCATCTCCGATAATCGAATTCTACGTGCCAAACATGATATTGCATTTGTTGACGAACGAGACGGTACGAAAAGGTCTCTTGAAGTCATGATGGTCAACATGTGGAGGAATACGGTCACCCTCCTTATATATATTTATAATACGATTGTTCGGAATGCGATCGGCGGGGAGCACTCGCCGAGCTACCATTCGTCCGATCATCCGTTTTATGAATGATGGTAATGGATCAACTTCATCATGGCGAATTATGCCGGGAGGATTACCTTCTCTGTCTTTAGCGAAATTGTAACGGCACCCATATTGTATGGTAATTCGTCCCTTTCCACGTTTCCATTTTACGGGTTCGAGTAAGTTCTTCTTCTCGGGCGTCCGGCTTGTCCCATTTGTTGCTCGAGAATAACACAATCCACGATTTCTCTTTGTTCTCGCTCGGAAAATACGTCGGTGTATAATTCTAAGCCTTCCAGTATATTGATGTACTTTCCCAGAGTCTTTGAAGATGTTCAAAATTCGCTTTCTTACTCTTTGATATCTTTCTAGTTCATGTTCTGGAATAATTTGCAATCTACGAGGCCTGTCTACGAACTGTGGGACGTATGGCACAACCTCCATATTCTTTTTTTCGATATCTTTCTTTTGAAGAGTAGGTTTCAGTACAGCCTTCTCTGGCTTTGGTGGGATTACCTCAACAGGTTGATTTGAAATCTTTTCTTTCAGCACGACTGCCATCCTTTCCACAACAGCCTCATCCTCTCCCTGTTCTTTCATTTGTTCCAACATCTTGTGTATCCGCCGATTCCGGTTCCTCTTCTGAGTGCGGGTGAGTGTTGCCTTACCTTCCAACTGATCATTGGTAGGGATAGCACCAACAAGCTCGCCTTCAGAAGTCATCACCATTGAATTAATCTTATTGGTTGTAGTGTAATCTGTTTCAACCTCATTTATTTTCCTCTTCTTTCCGGAAGAACGTTGATCTTTGCTTTTAAATGTTAATAGGGGCTTCGACCACGGAATGCCTCTTGATACTATAATCGTCGAAGCCGAGCTTTCATACTCCAAATTTACTTGTTCAAAATCCGGATCAAATTCTATAGCCTGCTCCTCTTCGATCTTTTCTTTATTCGGAGCGAAACCAAGTCCATTCTTAAAGACGAAAATCGGCCTTCCTTCGACATTTTCCTGCACAACACGGGAAAACGGTCGGTATGTCGAGCGGGCTAAGCAAGAACAATATGTATTAATCTAGAATGTATTTGTTTTAATTTATATTTATATATGTGTATATACATATTTTATTTATTTATTTATAAATATAGGGCTTATTATGAAAATTGAAATTCATGTGAAATGAACGAGAATGATGATTGGATTATGTTTAAGAATATATGAATTTTATTATAGATTGAAAAGGGAAATTTTATTCAACAATCTTGTTTCAAATTTAAGTTCGGACCCAGTTACAATTGAGGTGTCAGTGCTTCTAAGAACAAGACTTTATTTCTAAAGTTCGCTCTTTTGAAACATCACGACACATAATATTTCTTCAAGTAACGCCAATTAATAGGGAGCATAGGTCTTTCCCCTCGACGATCCACTAATTGGTATGCTCCTCCGAGTAAACTTTCTCCACCACAAATGGACCTTCCCAAGTTGGTTCGAACTTTCCACTATCTTGCGATGTGCGAGGATAGGTCTCTTAAGAACAAGTACGAGGTCACCAACTTTGAAAGTTCGGGGCGGATCGGTTTATCATGTGCTTGAACCATTTTAGCTTGATATAATTCCAAATTTTGTTGTGCTAATAGTCGTCTCCCTTCCAAATTTTCCAGCTCTTCCAGACGGAGTTTAGCATTTTCTTCAGTAGTAATTTTATTGGCAACAGCAATTCTGAGAGACGGAAGTTGCACTTCTAAAGGAAGAACGGCTTCGGACCCGTACACGAGGGCATAAGGAGTAGACTGTGTTGGAGTTCTGAACGTTGTTCGATAGGCCCATAAGGCTTCTAATAACTGCTCGTGCCAATTTCTCTTATTCTCATTCAAGGTTTTCTTTAGAATTTGGACGAGAGTCTTATTAAAAGCCTCGGCCGAGCCCGTTTGCTCGAGGATAATATATTGTAGAATACCGCCAATCTATTCCATGTCTTCGACAAAATTATTAATTTTTGTACTCTTGAAAGCGGACCCATTGTACGAAATTATTCGCGTGGTACGCCGAAACGATAGACGACCCGATTCTTGAAGAATTGTAACACATGATACGCTTTCACTTCTGCGAGCGGTACGGCCTCCGCCATTTTGAAAAGTAATCGGTGGCCGCTAAGATAAATCGATGTCCTTTTGAAGATGGAGGATCCATAGGACCCACTACATCCGTGCCCCAACACTCGAACGGCCACGACGCGACCGGTCGGGTGGAGCACATTAGGGGGTTGGTGTAAGACCACTCCATGTATCCGACATTGATGACAACTTTTGGCGATTTTCATACGGTCGGTCATCATCGCGAGCCGGTAGTATCCTAGCCTTTTGATTTTCATTTTCATTTTAGGACCCGACCGATGAGCGCCACAAAGTCCCGAATGTACCTCCTTTACAATTTCTTGAGCTTCGAGACTTGTTCGAGCATCTCGGCCACATTTGATCGAAGGATCTTCGATAAAGAACATTATCGATTAAAGCATATGACGAGTGCTCTTTTCTTTATCCGATGAGCTGCTGACTTATCATCCGGTAGTTTCCGACTGTAAATATTCTATGAAGAGGCTGACGCCGATCTTCTCGTGTTTTCAGAATCGCCACTTGCTCTGTTTCTTCTTCATTTAATTTGTTTAACATATCCGTATCAATTTGAGACAAAACTTGAAGTCCTTAGTCTTGTTATTTCAATAGAATCTTCTTGTAGACATGCAAATTCTTTAGCAAGTTTAGCTAGAGCATCTGCAGAAGTGTTTTCTCCTCTTGGAATTACGTACGGTGTCACATTAGGTATTTGTTCCAACAACTTCATTGTATAACGGTGATATTGCTCCAATCTAGGCTTCGAGTTCTATACTTGGCAACAACTTGTTGAATTATTAAGCTCGTGAATCTCCATAAATGTTGATATCGGTTATATCCGGGAGTATCGCTAATTGTAATCCTGTTATCAAAGCTTCATATTCCGCCTCATTGTTCGTACACGGCTCCGTTAAATGATAAGCATACTTCGACATTCCTCGTTACGGTGTAATGAATATCAATCCAATTCACGCTTTACCGGGTATTATCGTTTGTAGTTCTTTATTCTTTTGTCTTGAAGAGGCTCCATCAAAATACAATTCCCAACGTTGAGTATTGGAATTTTCCAAATTCATTATTTGTTCATCCGGTAGATCGTCATTAAGAAGAGAGTCGGTCGGTAACGGATGTGCCGCAAGAAAATCTGCTAGAATCTGTCCCTTTATAGCTCGAAGCGGAACAAAGGTAATGTCAAATTGCAATAATATCATGGCCCATCTTGCTAGCCTTCCGGAAAGCGTCGGTCGAGCTATCAAATATTGCAGCGGATTAAACTTTGAAATCAAATTGACCTTGTGAGAGAGCATGTAATGTCGGAGTTTCTGAACTGCGAAAATTAAAGCCAGACAATGCTTCTCGATTGGCGGATACTTTACCTCCGCTGGTATTAGACGACGACTTAAGTAATATAGAGCATTTTCTTTACCCTCATCATTGACCTGAGCCAGCAGAGCTCCGAGGGAGTCGTCTAAAGCCGCGGTATAAAGTATCGAAGGCTTACACAGGATGGGGGCAGCTAGTACGGGAGGTGTCATTAAATATTGTTTAATGCTTTCAAATGCATATTGACATTTATTGTCCGAAGTAAACTTGGCATCTTTTTTGGTCGATGCGGAGAAAGGTTGACACCTTCACGACAAATTAGAAATAAAACGTCTTAGATATGCCAACTTCCCTTGAAAGGATCGTAATTGCTTTAAGTTCTTAGGGGGTGGCATTTCCAAAATCGCTTTTATTTTCTGCGGATCAATTTCAATCCCACGGTGACGAACAACGAACCACTAAAAATTTCCCGAAGTCACACCGAATGCGCACTTCAGAGGGTTCATTTTGAGGTTAAATTGTCGTAATCGTTCAAAAACAATTCTCAAATCGTACAGATGATCTTCTTTCTGTTTACTTTTGATCACCAAATCATCCACATAACATTCCACTTGATTGTGAATGAGATCATCAAAAATTACGAGTCATTGCTCGTTGATATGTTGCTCTCGCATTCTTCGACCCAAAAGGCATTATCGTATAGCGAGTAAACTCCGATCGGCGTTACGAAAGTCTGTAAACTTTTCATCTTCCGGAGCCATTTTGATCCGATTATAACCGGACGACCCATCCATAAAAGAGAAAATGGCATGAGATGATGCGATATCAACCATCGATTCCGGAATAGGAAGTGGAAATTCATCTTTTGGACATGCCTTGTTTAAATCCACGAAGTCTACACAAATTCGGATTTGACCATTCTTTTTCTTAACCGGTCTTATCTTCGGCAAGCCATGTAGGATATTGCTCTTCTCGTACGAATTTGGCATCTATCAGCTTTTTGACTTCCGTTATGACTTTTTGTTCAATATCCAAGCGCATCCTTCTTGGAGCTTGCTTAACTGGCACTGCTGCAGAATCTAGACCCAATTTATGTACTGCCACATCTGATGCTAACCCTGGCATCTCATTATAACTCCAAGCAAAGCGAGTCTTTAAATTCGATCAACAACTTAATAATGTACGTAGCTTCTTCTTCATTAAGTAGGGAGCTAATGAAGGTTGGCCTTGGTTCCTCTTCGATCCACTAAGTTAACCTCTTTCGGCTCATCTACTTGTTGATTTAATCTCTTCTTCAAACTACGGTGGGGCATCATCGATCGAGGAATCTTCATAATTATCCAAAGTTTCCAAACATTCTTCATTTTGTCCATTGGTAACAACTAAGCAAAATTCCACATCATCAACTGGTCCTATCGTGCCGAACCCAAGACCTTGTTTAGAATTGAATGTACGATTGTTATTATTCCAAAGTTTTTCAAAATAATGCGATTGTTCTTTTGACCATTGCTTGGGTACCATACCACGCTGTGCAAGATTCTGAACACAATGAGAATACCATTCAACGGGCAATTCCATTAATTCTGAAGAAAGATCGTTTTCTAGTTTTACATTAGTTTCAGAACTAGAAGATGCAAGCCACGGTGAAACTTTATTGGTTTTCCACCAGCACTATGTACTTCTTTGACCGTCGAACCCTCGATTTTATGAGTATAAATTGGGGTAAGGGCCATAGATTGTACATATCGATTGATTCGATCGTACATTGAACTATGTTCACGCTTTTCTTCATCTTCTAAACCGATTTGGAGCTAGGGTCTTCTTTGGTTGATTGTCATTGCATCTTTCTTAATTTTTTCATCTTCAGAACTGTCTTCCAAATCAATGTTGATAACCGGATTCCTCGATTCAACAACCTTATTGTTCCTTTCTTGACCTCGTCCCCGGCCTCGACCTCGGATGCGAGTTCTGGAGAAACTCTCACCCTCTCGTTGTAGATGGGTGATACGAGATTGTTGAATTGGCGCTGAAAAATCTTGTCTTTGTGTGCTTTCTGGATTTTCTGTTCTATTTGCAACAACATCTCGAGATAAAACAGTCTTTTTCGGAGGAGTGTAGTAAGCAGCATCTTCATGAATACCTATTTCATGAACGAAAAACGAGTTGTAAATCTCCTTTTATACAATATTCTTGTCCTTCACGGCGGTACTTTATACATTGATGTAGTGATGAGGGAACCAATACGTTTTCGTGAATCCAAGGTCGGCCCAAAAGAGCATTAAATGATGTTTCGAGTCGATGATATGGAATTTTGCGGTTGTTGTCAATTCACCGATTCTCGACGGTAAAGTTATCGATCCCAAAGCTCTTTCTCCTTTCTGGTTAAAACCCCTTAACATCATTCTATCGGCGGTCAACTGTCTTGCATCAATATCCAAGTATGCTAGTGTTCTCAGGTTCATTATATTAATGGATGCTCCCGGATCCACTAACACTCTAGATAGCATAGCATTACCAATGTTGACAGAAATATACGGCGGGCGATTATGATCGGCGGTGCCAAGCAATAAATCATCATCTGTAAAAGTTATCTTTGTCCGTTCCCTCGATGTACAAACCTCATCCAAGGAATCACCGACGAGCTGAGCCGAACGGATGTCCGGATCGAGCAAAGCTTTCACCGAAGCTTCTCTCATCTCCTTTGATAAGATCGAGCATCGTATATACTCAACTTCGCTGGTAACTTTCTAAGATGTGCTAATACATTATAATCCACTTTATTGTTTGGCTTTTCATCTTCCTTTTGAACAAGCACTTCATCAATTGGTGGAGCTGGATCGTCTATTTGCTTTCCTTTATCTTTCGGACCCATTCTTGGGGGTAATATCTTTCCATTTCTCAAATTTATTTACGTTATCTCTTCGAGTACGGAATTAATTCGAAGTTGTAACCTCGGGAATTGGAGTAGTCGACTCTTTCAAGACCCCTTCTGAATCAGAAAATTCTAGCTCTATTGTAATTGGAGATCCTTGAAACTCTAGAATAAATGTTTCATCTTCCATACAACAACTGTTATTATCTGTATCTCTTTACGGATCATCATTGCACATATCGGTGTTACGTACGATTTGAGAATTGTTATCATGATTGAAATTAATATCGAATTAGGTTGGTTATTGTCGACCACATTACCAACGAAACGACAAAAACGTAGCCGAAATCAAATTCCATAGTATTGCGTGCTCCTGGTGGAGCAAAGAAGAAATCATACAAAGTCAACGGTTTGAGAGATTTCTCTCCCAAATCCGTAACAACTAATCTCGGACCAACAACTCTCATTTTCTGAGCTGACTTTTCAATTTTATCTTCCATAACTTGCTCATTCTTCTCTTGAGATTTATCTTCTGCTCCAACCAATAACACCGGTTCAACAGGCTTTGGATCTTGAATTGCAGCTTGCGTTGAAGCATTCATGGAACTGATTCAATATTTTCTTTGAAGATTTAGTCCATACTGTACTCCACCCATCATCGGTTGTATATGGATCAATTGGAACAATAGGATCGACCGAGATTGTATTGATTGAACCTTTTTCAGGTTCTCTCATATACTCTTTCGGGATCGTTATGTTCCCTTTCATGAGATTATTCTCCAACCAATTCTTGAAAACAAAGCGAGTTCTCTATAGTATGTCCGATCATTACGTAGTACGGGCAATATAGCGGATGATCTTTCTTATCAACTTCTTCCGGTTTCTTAGGTTCGGGCGATCGAATTCCGCTTTCTTAACCAAATTCCGAAACATCTTACCAACTGCTTCATCTTTGAAGGAATATACCTTACTCAATCGTTCTGTTAAGGACAAAGTTGGTCTCTCGTTCATTGGAGGAGGTCTCTGTTGTGAAGGCTGTGAATTATACTGTTGAAAAGATTGATGGCTCTGTCGAGGTTGTTCTGTCTTTATCCGTATCGGTTGTTTGCCTTTATCGATAGTTGCGACGATCTGCGATTTCTTCTCAAAAGCTTTCATCGGTTTCGTTTCTCGGTCTTTTCAATAAAACCAAGTTGTTTGCTTCTTCTTGTAGACTTGCGGCTTTGCTGAGCAATTTCTCGAATGTCTTGATCGTAAAACCTTTAAGGAGGAATGCTACTGGTCCATGAATACTCTTGACAAAATTTCAATTGCGTGTTGTTCTTGGAGGCTGAGGTTCGCACTTCATGCTCGGATTCCTCCATCGCGGAATGTATTCCACCAATGTTTCGTCCGGTTTTTGTTTCTCGACCACAAGATCACCAACGGTGATATGGTGTTGAGCTCCGATGAACCGTTTAACGAAAAGATTTTCTAGTTCGCGAAAGTCTTGACCGATCCATTCGGTAATTCAGCGTACCAATCAAATGCAACACTCGAGAGGCTACTCACAAATTGTCGGAACAATAGTGCATCATTTCCTCTGCATTACAACAAGCGGCCCGAAAATGCGCAACATGTTGTCGTGGATTTCTGTTCCGTCAAAAGTTTTAAACGAAGGTGGTACGAAGCCTTTGGGGTATTGAACGGCGTCGAATTCTTCGGGATAAGGTCTACCCTTCGGAATTAACGATCCTCCTTTAGATTGTGCCAAGGCTTCTCTCACTGTTGTTCTATTAAACTTTTGATATCCTTTTCGGCATGGTAGCTGGAACGAGAATCTTTCATGAGCTGCCCTTCATTATTATTGGAAGATTCTTTATTATTGTCGGGAATGCGGATTATTTACGGTTGATTCATCTCGGCGGGAACCACTATTGGAGTACGAGGTTGACTTTGTAAAGTCATAATTGCAACCATCATTTCTTCCATCTTTCTTTCCAACCGTTCGATTACTTCATCTTTATCTCGAATAACTCCCCGTAATGTTTCAATAATATTCCCTTCGGTTGATGCTTGGGGCTTCTCGTATATTTGAAGATGCTCTGGTTTCGACCATATTTATTTCGGCAAAATCTTCATCCATGTAATCCGTCGAATCTTCCTCATCATTCGATTCTTCTTTCCTTTTCTTAGACAACTCTTGAATGTCTTCTCTCGGCATTTCCAATTTAACTTCAATTAAATTTACTTTATCTGTCGAATCGACATGGGGTGTCTGACAACTAACCCCTTCTGCAGCAGTTTCTGGGGTACCAATTATCCTCTCGGGACTAGAATCATTCTTCTTGTAATCGACTTTGGGCTTCTCCATAGGTATTGGTTCAATAGCCTTAGGTTGCCACACCATTTTCTTTAGCGTTGGTGCCTTAAAATCAAATGGCTTATTAAAAGCACTAACACATCTAGAAGTGGTGTGCTCCCTAGTACGAGAACCGAGATACTATAGTAGACAACCCTTTATCATTCCTTCGAGTCTCCTTTCGGAACGGAACTTCACGTGATCCGATTGAAGGAACTATCCTTGGTCCAGGCGAGATTTTGCGAGGTTGGCGTCCTGTGACCTTCGATGGGAAGTAAAGATATGATCGCCGAAGTAACTACACGTTTCCCAGGACGTAATTTAGCGAAACACGGGGCCGTAACGTCTCGTTCCTTTGATCAGACTTATGATGTCGATGGTTGGGTTTATCATCCTTTAAGATTTCGGCTTGTATATGCAGTGGGACAGCACACCCAATTTTCTTCAGTATCTCAGCAACTGAACAACGCTCTCTACGAGCCGATCTTTCAAACACACGACGAATTTCAAAGAAAAGAGCGAGGTTTCTTCTTTTTCTCATTCTTACAACGAGGTGATACCGATAACGCAGCGACGATTCTTGAAGCATCTTCTTCGGCGGGGCAACGGACAAAGGATGAAACACTGCTTCCTCTAAGAAGGGGTGAGGTTTCAAGAAGTCCGGTTTCCTCCTCGAAAACTTCCACGGGAACGGTAACTTTAGCGACTTCCAATCTCTTGACTTTGGTTATTTTCTCGTTTCGTTTCTCCTGCGTGTTCTAGTCGAAGTTGCGGACCTAGAGCTGGACCCAATTTCAAAAACGAGAAGGCGGCGAAGTGAAAGCCGAACTTTCTTCGATTACGGGTTCATCGATCACTAGGACGCCCTTTCCTTTGCTAATGTTGAAGCGGCGGCGGACGTAAGAACAACCAAGTCAGCTGGAGCGGCGAAACATTCTTGGGGTTGTCGGTGATTCTAGTAACGGACTTCACGGCAACGGCGAGTTATTCTCGACTAGTACTCGTTTCGGCGGAGGGAATTCGTCGACGGACCTCGGATTGAACTCAACAACGGGTTCTGCTTGACTTATTTGCCACGGACTTCACTACGGCAAGCTGGAACATTGGCGAACTTGATTTCGACATCGTCGAACCCTTGACGAAACTTGATCATTGTCTTATCAGGCAATTGGTTCTTGCTAACAACGATGTCCTTTCCAGTAGCGAAGGAAAAGATCAGTTTCGGGGAAGACATTTCTGCCATTGGAAATAAACATCAAGATTAACTGGGTGCCCTTTTCAGGTCTTATCCGAACAAATTATAGAAGGTTTTAATTAGTTAATTTATTTTAAAATTAAAGGCAAAGCAAATACAAAAAGGTATATGATCCAATATGAGATTGAAAGACTTATATAAAAGATTAAATTCGTATCGGACTCACTTCGATATACCGCTCCTAACCTACCACACCTATTGGGGGTCCATCCCACCTTAAAGATTTCAAGATTACGGAACCTCTCTGTTTAAGGATGATCGAAACAGTGGCTCCGGAATCAAAAGGAGTTGACAATACTCGCTCAAGGAAGAAATGAGCAAAGTATATCAACGGAAGAATGATAGTCTGGCCCACTAGGGATATGGGCACACTATCGATGTATGAAGACAAATCCTTATGATCCAAGATGGAAAGAAGAATTAGTCCCCAGCGGAGTCGCCAGAAATTGTCGGCTAATTTTTCCTAATTTATTTTGAAAATAAAATTTGAAAATTTAGATTTAATGTAATATGTAAAGTATTTTATTTTGATTTTGAAAATGGTGATATATTGTTTTATTTTGAAAATAACGAGACCAGATAGATCTCATATCAAATAGTTTGAATAGTTGAGCACGATACCACAAGTGACACATCATCCCAAAAGATGAGCGTACCACTTGTTAGTAGGCTTAACTATCCAAACTTAAAAGTTTATGACTCTATTTTGGTCCGCGTATTTTATAGCTGACAAATTCCCCGTCTAATGCACGGATTAGGCGGGGTTTAGATTAATCTGGGTTCCTAATTCCCTATAGAGGCAAGCCCACTATAGTTAATTACATCTTAGGCAATCCAAGTCGCCTAAGAAAACTCTCGATAAGGATCATGGGTTTCGTCTTCAAGGATATCAACGTTTAGGTTTTCAAGATTGCTTGTAGGAGAATCAAAGGGAATGGTTCAACGTGGAACAGTTATTCTCAGAATCCAAAGGTATGAAAAGTAGGGGATGTCGAAGATACTGAAGGAGCTTCAGTGACATCTCAAACTAACCTATGATTGTGCTTGACATCTTTGAAAGTGAAGTTATGTTTATATTTTGATCTTGCAAGTTATTTAGAAGTGTTGGGATTTATATCTACATGTCACATGTAAATGACCCAAAAATATGAGAGGGTTTATGTCGTGCCAAACGACAACCTCGGAATCCTAAACAGTTTAGGACTTATATCGTACGATATGCGATCGTACTCAGTCCTAAAAGATAGTGTGAGGGTTTATGTCGTATCAAACGACGACCTCGACGTCCTATAGATATTATTTAAATCTACGGAAATCCGATCGAGGATCCTTCATTCGTCCTCTGTCGTCTCGTCTCGAGAAAGGATAAAGATAGGAGAGAAAAGAGAAAAAAAAAAACATGCCTCGAACGGCCTATCCTAAGGGCATATATAAGGGAAAATATGTGTAAAGCAAAGAAAAAAACAAACATGCCCTAAAGGGCCTATCCTAGGGGCAAGTACAGGTATGCAAGAGAAACAGTAATCAAAATAAACTAACCATGCCCTAGATGGCCTATCCTAGGGGCAAGCATGAAAGAAAAAGTATAAATGTAGGTAAATGTATATACAAAGAGTAAAGGAACGCATGCAAGAAAGTAAATGAACTGTACAATAAATAAATGTGTACCTGGCCAACTCCGTCGATGCCTCAGAAGCAAGCTACAAACAACTATATAATCAAGTTTAGCTATAAACATACAAAATATCAAAGTGGGGGAATAAGAATTCTATTTGAGGATAGGCTCAGTCTGTAGACTTCCTTTTTATCTCGATCCCACAGGCAACCCGAAGTACTGAAGTCTGTATCAATCTCAAATAAAGTCACCGGCAAATCACCCTAGAGTAGGCAATCCTAATCCCTACCACTTAATTAGTGAGTGAACCAGTTTTGTAGTATCTGAATTCCTTGAGAGTGAAGTATCTGTTACTGTAGTATCTGAACTCTTTATCAGTGTAACATCTGGTGCGTTGTAGTATCTGGTCTGTGGTGTGTAAGGTGTGTTAACTGGTGTATAGTGTATAGTGTGTAGTAGGGTAATGTGTAGTGCATAAGGTGTAATGTGTAGTGTGTGTGATACTTAATATGTGATGTGTATGTGTGATAACTAGTGTATGGTATGCAGTGTGTGATATTTAATGTGTAGGGTGTGCATGATAAGTTTGATAATTATATGTGTTGTGTCTGATGCGATGTATTTGATATGTCGTGTTTGGTTTGATATACTGAATGTGTTGTGTATGATGTGCTATGTGTGGTATTTGTGTGTGATATTTAATATGTGATGTGTATGTGTAATCTATAGTGTATAGTGTGCAATGTGCAATGTGTTATGTGTTTGTTGTGATATATGTGTGAGGTGATATGTGTTGACGTAGTATCTGTTGTCGTGCAGGTGCAGTGTTTATTGTCGTGCAAGTGCGGTGTAGTATCTGTTGTTGAAGTATCTGTTACTGTATCAGTATAATGTCTGATATCGTAGTATCTGTTATCGGTTCACAAATTTCTTAAAGGTAGAGATTAGAACTATCTAACTCAAGGTAAAATGGGCATCTATTTCTGAGTATTGATTTTTTATTTGTCTCGGCTATAAAAGCACGATTATTCGAGTGTGCATCATTGCCTGTACCTCGCATGTCCGACTTATGCCTCCACTTTGAAATTTTATATGCTTATCAATAATGAGGCTTTACGAAAAGCTACAATCAACATGTTTCCAATACATCCTTTCAGCTAATTAAAGTAAAGATAGTTATTAAATTTTCAAGACTTGGCCTTATACAAGCCATGCTCATGTCAATTTCCAAATTTCCAAATCTCTGCTTCAATGGGTTAAGGCAAAAAGAAAGGAAGCTCACATTTCAGTTTTAGCATAGAAGGTCCAAAAAGAGACATGTTCAAGCTTTAGATCAAGCTAAGTAATTTGCATAAGTTCCCTCAATAGATGAGAAGGGTTATTGGTCATTTCTTGAAAGTATACAGCTGCTTAATGAAAACCAATCAAAATCTTGTTTGGAGTATAAGTACAAGGTATTTACATATTATAATTTAAGTGTTATTCATGTTAAGAGAAAATTCAGAATATATAAGAGAGAGAAAAAAAAAATTACATAGATATGTTAATTGCAGCCATAATTTCGTTACGAATTGCTATAATTATCTTTGTCAACACCAACAATACTAAATGAGCAAGTCAAGTATAACCAACACCCTTTAATTCTGCCTAGATATTAAGCAATACTCTACATGGGAATTAAATGGATTATATGTAAACTTACCTAATTTATAGATACTTGGAGAAAAGAGACTGAAATTTAAATGTTAGAAATGTAGACACATAAGAATCAGATGTAAACATCCTTAAAAAAAATACGACTTCAGAGTGTTTTGCAATTCTGAAAAAAAAAAAGCAGCAGCCACTATGGGAAGAGGAACCACAATTAGTGCAAAGGTTTATTAGGAGCTGCCACTTATCAAAAGAAAGGAAGACATACCATCTTCATCCCTTGAACCTCAGGAAATTGCTTGGCAATGCAGTGGAAACTCCAAATAACCAGCGAGAGAGGAGATTTGCATATATACCACCTGATTCTTATGAATTTACATATTTAACACCTACACTTTGTTTTTTTTTTTTTTACGTTTGCACCACTCAAGTCCTTCATATCACAAAAAAAAAATTATCATAATTTTAACTTTTTGAAGAAAAAGACACACCCTTTTCATGTATGCTACAAAGATATACATGTAAAAGAAATTGAAAGTTTTAACTGCCATATACGTGAATAGATTTGAATTTAGTGTTAGGTATACAAATCTTCCAAGAAAGAAATAAAAACAAAAGAAGAATATATAGTGTAGAGACTAGAGAAGCCATCCATCTTCGTTCTCTATAATCACTAAATCAGTGGAAATTGAAAACCTTCTCATCCTTCAAGAATACCTATAACGTGAATTTTTCCAAGTGATATAAGAAAACAGATCAAACCAAGGGTTTTGCATCTCATTTTCATCTTCCTTAATTTCCATAAGCAATAAAATGTGTAATTCAATGCTTTAACCACTGATTCTTAATCAACAATCAATCAACACATAGCATTATACTTCCCAAGTAATGGCTATATCAATGCCGGTATCCATTAAAACAAAACCATTCAAGAATCCTAAGGTAAAGCATGCCACAAGATTCATATGTGAATGGGAGGTTTGTGTTAATATAACCTTTAAAGTGACCCAGGAAAGAAATCTTCACAACTTATGAAGAAAGAAAACAATCCTATCACTGAAACGATTCAATATATAAAGTGGAATCACTGCAACTTCAAAAAAATAATCGCTGATTCTCGATTCCAAACAATGTTAGCAGCAATTTTTCGAATCCAGATTGTGAAACAACATGAAATTAGCTGTGTTCTTAAAAAAAAATCTCCAGAGAAGTAAAAGAACACACACATGCATGCTATCTTTCACAGAAAGAATCATACCAAACTGCATTATATTGCAATAATAATGCATTCTAACAATAAAATGAGATCCAAGATTTTCCATGAATTCAAGATGGCAAGCTCAATCTATGTGGCCGAATTAATGACTTTATCACTTCAAATATAATATATCTCAAATGTTCTGAAGCACTACTCACATATCTCCTGTCTCAAACTATGAACCCAACTGAAACCAGAAGCAGAATCAAATTACTGCCGCCATAAACCTCTCGAATCCCTATCTTCCACCTTAATTCCAGAATTTATATAACGGGATCTTAAAGAATGAAGACAGTGCGGGTTCATAAACAATCCATCGTAATATCAGAGAAATACAGAAATCCTTGATTACCTACTTGCGATCAGATAAAGAAGATACTCTGTGTGATTAAATTGGTGGAAAGGGGAAAGGTCTATTACCTCCAAACCTTGCAAGAATGCCTAACAGAAAATCCGAGAGCAGCACAACTGAAATTCCTCAGCTTACACCAAAAACAACCACCCTTCTGACTCTCGACATCGGGGTATTTATAGACGAACAAAAGGGCAAGGCTTACCGGCGGTGAGAAACAAGGCGGTGAGAAGAACCCCACGGCAGGCAAGAAAACTAGCCAAGAATGGCAAGAAGGAAGGTCACCCGACTCATTTGAGCGGGAGAAACGAGTCTAAGAACCTGACCGGCGGTTATCACCGGCAAGAATGTCGGTTGGGGTCGGAGGGGAAGAGGTGACCGGGAAACCGGCAAGAGAAGCTTCTCGAAATCGGTCGTCACCGAATAGGAGGACGGCGAGGTCCGGTTAGGGCAAAGAAAGAAAAACGCGTGCGTGAGATAGGGGATAGTGAATAGTGATTGTGAGTTAGTGTATATAAATATAAGGTTTTTAAAAAAATATTATTATTATTATTTTATTTAAATTCGTTAATTTTGCACGCAAATCGAGCCGACTCGAAACGCTTATCGAGTTATATGTCCTTCCCAGCTAAAATCGACGTTCCGGACGCATCGGCGCGGTCCGTTTCGTCATCCGGGGCCGTTCGGACAAGTTCGCCGATGGTCGCATCAATTTAAATTAAATTTGCGTAACGTCGCAAAAATGAATTTATTTTGACCCGACCGGAGCCATTCATCGAGCAAATTGATGACCGATCTTCGCCTAACGAGAACCATAGTCAAACATATTGCTCGTGGCAAAAAGTCAAACGTCGCACGCAGTGGGGTCCACCTATGTCTTTCAAATCCCTATAGGAACTCGACAAGAGTTTCAATATGTCGGCTTTTAATCGATCCAATTGGATGTCGAAGATTTAAAACCGTCCATATGAAACTTCGAGGAGCGAGGAAATGGCTCGAATTTCTAAACATAGTGGGTCCCAGTCTAGTCCTCTAAGATAGTCCAAAATAGGAAGACCCTAAGGCTAGATCCTAGGCTAGAAGGAGAAAAGAATGACCTCAAAAATGAGGTCAACAGTTATAGGGGCAAAATTGTAAATAAATAATTTAAGCCTTAATTAGATATTTAGGACTAATTAAAGGGAAATGGGAAATGAATCATCATAATTGGAATATTTAGATGATTGAAATATAAGGGTTTTAAATGGTATAAACTAACTTCACCTTTGTCACAGAAAAGATAAAACTTGTAATTTCTTTAATTACTTTTTAACTTGGAAGATGATCAGAATTAAATGATTTCAGGGTTAGGGATTTGATTTTGAAAATTAATAATTCATCAATCTAATACCCCTAGTTGGTGTTTAATGACAATTCAATACTTTGATAAGGATCAAAAATCAATAGTCACATAAATTAACTTTTCCCAAAATTACAAATATATCCATTAAGTCTTAAGGGCTTGGTAGTGAGCTAGGCTCAATCAAACTTAACTAATATGGATTAGAAAAGAAGAATTGATTAATTGTGAACATATTTGCAACACTACACGCCCGATTCTAAAAAAATTAAATTGACTAAAACTTTTAATAAATCAATTTATCCCCTAAGAGCCTTGACTCACATAATTTATAAATAAATTTTTAAGTGATAATTACCTCACTTTTAGGATGATCAGAGCATCAATTCATTGAGCATAAGGGTGTAATAGGGATGAGTTATCAAGCAAAATAACAAATTTGAATGAACTCGAGACTTTTCAAAAGATTTTAAGGTGTCAGGGGCCCAGCCCCTGGGTCCTTCTCATAACCTTTTGGATATCTTGGAGGGTGTTAAACTTATTATGCCTTGCTTGAGAAGTCATCTACACACTTAAACAAATAGGACCCATCAAGTTATGACATAGGACTCGGTAAGCCCGTGATGAACCTATCTATAGGATTGCTCAGCTTTTCTCACAAGCATGTTTCAATTCCCGTAAAATTATATATATACATTGCGAGGCTAAACTTTCAGGTGAAATAACGAGAAGAAAATGTCTGGTACACAATTTTATTGCACTGAAATTTACTTTCATTTACTTTCTCGTGCCACTTTTTTTATTTATGAAATTGCATGATAAATAATAATGTCACCGTGTATGTCAATACCAAAGCCAAAATCAAAATTAAAACAAAAACAAAGATAAAATTCATTGCAATAACAGTAAAAATATAAAATAACTCAAAATTTAATCACAAATAAAACAAAAATCATAGTTGTAACTAATTAAAATGTCTCTTTGGATAATCGGGAATACCTCGGATGAGGCAACCTACGGCTGCTAACGAGATTTCCCATAGTCTGAATGAACGTACTGAATTCATTTAGTTGAATTTGGTAAATTCATCTAGACTAAGTGAATCCGAAGAAAATGGTGGTACTAGAACGAGGGAACCATGAGATCCTAACTGATATCGCTATAATCAACTTAAATATTCCCCTAACAAAGACATTAAGATACCTCAATTTAAATATTTCTAAAACACTACACCTCTCTCATCTCTCCAAATTGACATTTCTAAAACTAAACCTGTTACGACGAGAAGCTTGGAGCATACACAGTGGGCAGCACAGCCATATTCAACAGCAAAATTTCTTAGAAATAAATAATAAGCCATAGAACTTCAAGATAGTTTGCCTAGTGCAACATAAACCTCATTTTATCTCTTTAGGCCTTTGCATCTCGTGCAATATAAGCCCTAACTTGTCTTAGGTTTTCGAGGTTGTCATCTGATATGACATAAATCTTCCTATCTTCCAAGCTATTGACATGATCGATATCAAGTGAATGTAAGCACTAAATAATAAAATTGACACGATAAACATCAAATAATTATCTCAAATTGAAGCCAAACAATATGATAGTTTGGGAAATCACCAAGATTCTTCTTAGAGCTGTGTTTTCTCATAGCTTTCACTTTCTTTAGATTCCTATAATAATTGTTCCTAATTTGAGCCACTCACCTATTAGATTTCTTATTACCAAATTTCCTTAAAGATCCTATCTTTTGGAAGTCACGAATACAATATATTTCTTGATCTAAATAAAAAGTTTTCTTAGGTAACTTCAGTTATCTAAGATGTAATTAACTATAGATGTTTGCCCATATAGGAAACTTAAAGACCCCAGATTAATATAAACCACATCTAATTGCTTTATATTAGATAGGGAAAATTGTCGGTCAGCATAAATGGTTTACAGTCCAAACGGATGTCATAAATCTTTAGTTTATTTAATCAAGCATTATTAGTAAGCAATGTGTATATTCTTCGGGGTAGATGCACGGCTTGCAACATAGTGCTCGCTTATTTAAACTACTGTTTATATGAGATCAGTTTGATTTCATATTTTAAAATTAAAATGATATTTTCCCAAATTATATATACTAAATTAAATCTATTTTAAACCGGGCATCGGGATATTCATTCCGGCTACCGACAATTTTTAATTTGGCGACCGATGCAGTCACGATTAGAGCAGGTTTGGAAGGCAACAATGAGATAGCTCCCGGCTTCGGCCAAAACCATTACCTTTGTATTTACTGCCGTAATAATTTTTTAAGGACTTCTCTTTATATTTTTTAAATGGAAGGAAGGTTATACAGCAAACAGAACTTTTGGAAAGTACAAGAAACAAAGAAAAAAAATTAGATTTTTATAGCGGATGCATAGTGGTAAACTTTACTAGACAATAATGGTGAAATTTCGGGTAGATTGATCGTACATTCTTTTTGTTTCTAGAAATTTGATGTCTCTACTCATATTGTCGATAGTTTAATGCTCTGATTTTGCATAAGAATGAGTCAAGTAACAAAACCTGAACGAAGATTATCGCTGGTCTCATCGTCAAAGGATACCTAGCATTTTCAAACACCAGCACCAGGCGAGAAACCAAAAAGAACGAATGCAATGATGAATCGAGAGGATGCGAGCTCCTCTTTTCAAAGCTCGTAGAGTTTCTCTGTTCCACTTTGGTGAGGGAGAGAGGGCAATTTGTAATTTAGCGAGGTAAAAATTGGGGCCGCGGAGTTGATTCCGCGGATCGCTTTCCGCCTGCTTTAGCTTCGTTCGGACGCGAAGCTGTGAGTCAAAAGGAATTTTATAGAAAAGTTCGGCCGTGCCGCTTGAAAAAAAGATGCCCTAAATAGAGCTTTAGTTGTGAAGAATTGGGGGAGACATGAGCTAACTTCGATCGACACACAAAGACATTACAAGCTTTTTAAGAGAGGATGTTGATCCTTGAAGAAGAGAATAGAAGACTGCAATCGTTGAGGGGACATCTTTAATCCAGATGCCAACTAACCCCCTTCTAGCCGGAAGGCAGTTAATGAGAGCGCACTCTTGATGAAAGGGGAAAGTTGAAGTTGACTGACGTTTTTTTTTTCTACTTTTTCCTGCATTTTCATTGATGTTTTGTTGTATATATCAGACTAATGTAATTATCATTAATTATGTGTCCGTCTATATGTTTCGCTCGATGCAATGAAAATTTTGACGTTGCTTTTGATTTGTGATGTACCCGCTTCTATGATGTTTCCACCTCACCCTTGGGGTGTTGTTACTCAACTTCGACATGAATCTTGAGGTGACTTTTTTAGCAAGAAACATTTAATGAAAATTTGAAAATGATGTCGAATAATGAAAATTTGTCGAAATTGTATCAATGCCATTTATATATGTCTCTTAGTTATAGTCAATGGCAAGTGTGCGTGCGTGTATGTATATATATAATTTGTACGTCATACATTCACAAGAGTAGGAGCACAAAATTATATATAATTTGTACACATGCACACAATCTTCAATAAGAGTAAATACATATTGGGTTAAAAAAAAAATCTACTCCTACTCTGATGAATATATGATGTACAAATTAGGAATCATAATTAGAATATGTTAGTTTAGTATCATGTGTTGTATACAATATTATACCGTATGGAGATTAGTTTATATAGTTCATATCAATGTGCATAATTATATTAAATGTTTTTATTATCATGTTAGGTATGACTCATATATCAGAAATTTGGAGTCTCTTGGTAAAGAGGTGTGTCTCTTTGAATTTAGTGGGTCGGGGGCAGCGAGGTCGTTTTAGTAAATTATCTGTGGGTTTTATTTATAAATAGATGTGTAACTCTATGGGTATGTAACTATACTCCTTTGAAATAGTGAACTCGCCGCTCTGCTCCCGAGGACGTATGCATCTTTGTCGAACCTCGTTAAATCCCTGTATTCTTCTAGATTTGTGTCGATTCTTGCATTTCTTTGCCCTAAATTTCTCAACATTATCACACATATATTACATAAATCATTCTTGTTGCAAATGTACTATATCATAAGATGTTTTCTCTATACCAATTATAACAGTTCAACTACAATATTATATCAAATTATGTAAGTAAAAAAAAAGAAAAGTTAGAAGAAATAGTAAAAATATTTTAAGACAATTTATACTGTATATCTCACAGCCTGTATTAGTTTCACACTATTAAGCAAGATTTAAAAAGGATGGCCTTCTCTTTTATATAAGATATCATATCTCCATAAATTTGAATTATAGTAGAGATTATTTAAAAAAAAAAATTAAAGTGGGGTACAAATCCTTCTTTAAAAATTGTCTCGATATTTTTCATCTCAGCTTGAGAAAAAAATATTACTTTTTTTCTTTTTATCGCGTTCGTTGTCCGGACGTAGCTTTACGTGAGGACTCTGAATGCAATATTTTTTCCCGTTTTAGACTGACATTTACGAAAAGCATATATTTTTTTGCCCTAAAATTTCAAATTTATATGTATAGGATAGGAAATCTAATAATTTGTGTATATAGTTCAGACAATTTATTATTTTTACCTTTTAATAAAATTTTGTCCAATTTTTTTAAATTTTAAATATCTTATAATTTTTAATAACCATAGAAAGAAGCTAACTCTACGCGGAGAAGATTGAACATCTAATTTGATCAGCCACGTATATGTTGCTGTTTTTTTAGCTGGTTCAGAATTCAAATGAATTCAGTATGGATTTGTACTTCATAGAAGAGGGAAAAGATTTGAGTTGAAAGATGATTCCTCGATCCAAAAGTTTTCTAAGAAATTATTTTTCCAACCAAATAAAAAGCAAAATTCTAAAAGAAAAAATATTAATATATTATCAATAAATTGACACAATTCTCAAGAAATTTTTTTAGGAAGAAACATTCAAATTCAAATTCAAATAATTCAGAATTTTAATTTCAACAAACTTACAATCAAAATAATCGGTTTGTTGAGATGAGCATAATGACAACGAAATTTATCCAATTCGAGTCAATTTAAACATGTATGAAATCATTATATTACTTTTGAAAGTTTTAAGTGGTTAACTAAAAGAACGTATTGATTTTAAATTTGATGAGCTTATAGTTAAGTCAAGCATCACGATGAGACAAATTCAACGAGCTCAAGATCACTCAATTCTGACATCTTTAAGGCACTTAAATGTCCACAAAAATGTCGTCTGATCTTGATAAGCTTCTAGGTTATCTGATATAGCGGTTCAAAATCTTTCATTATTTGTAGGAGAGGCACTTACAAACTCAATAAATAAAATTATAGCCCTTCATGAAGGGGAATCGAGGTCTAGAGCAGGAAGGAAGTCCTAGAGCAGGAAGGGAGTCCTAGAGCAGGAAGGGAGTCCTAGAGCTAGAGATGGATGAGGTGAAGAATGAGCTAAATTCCAATGTTATTCTGGTTTGAAAGCTCGACGAACATTTCCTACTTCAGTAGCCGCCGACCGTCTTTCACTGACAACCGTCTACCACTGTCAGTGATCCCATGCTCACTGATATAAATAAATCCTATGGTGTAATAACACACAAAAAGATAGTATAATGATGTACCCCAAAGATGACATAACAATGCACCTTAAAGATAATTTAACGATGTAATCGAAGATAGTGTATTAATGCACCACAAATACGATGTGGAGAGTATTCGTCTTGCTGCTAGGCTGAGGTGACCTTTTGTTGAGTTTGAAACTGATTCATTTATCTTGTGGAAGGTTTTATGTTCGCATGACTCTTGCCATGGAGTTTGACCATGCTGATTAAGAAGATTATGGATCTTTCGAATAGCTTTATCATTAAATGGTCTCATACGAAGCATGAGGGTAATAAAGCGGCTGATTAGGCGGCTAATTTTGGTTCGCACATAAATAATGTTCTGATTTCTCAATGGATTCCTCCAGATCTTTTGAAACTTGTGATTTTGGATGTTGTTTAGTGTTTTGATTGTTTTTTCCTATTTTGTTTTGTTTCTTTTGTTGTTTGTGTCGTGTCTAGTGATTGTTTTTTTTTTTTCGGAGAGAGGTTCTTAGATTCTCTTTTTCTTGCGTTAGTTGTATGGGTTATGTTAGAAAGGACCTCTTTCCCAATTTTGTAATTTTTTTTTATGGAATGCGTAAGTAGCTACAGTCTCCTTTAACAAAAAAAATACGATGTGGAGAAATATATATATATATATATATATATATATATATATATATATTACTTAAGAAATATTCTTCTTTTTTTAACTGCTGGGAGCGGGGAGGAATCCTTTCACTATCTCAAAGCTATATTGGCATGACAAGAAAAATTAGTTCATTTGAGTGGACACTAAGGATGCAGCAACAAAAGGAAAAGAAATGACCAAAAACCTATTAAAAAAATGGTACAAAAGCAGCATTTCTTTTTTAGAGGGGCCCATATTTAAGGTTTCTTATGTGCTGACACGTAGAATTAGAAAAGAAAAATCTTAAAGAATTTTTCTTTATCATCATATAAATTTATCAAAATTTTACCTATTTTATACATAATGATAAAAATTTAAAGTAAAGGTTCATTATTTAAATATGACATTTATAATTTAAAATGGGAAATGATTTACTTCAATTAGTGTGCAAAGAATCCTTCATTATAAACGATTGAATATGCTTTTAACAATTTTTTTATTTTTTTTTTAGTTTTATGCAAATTAATTTTTTGATTTATTCATAATGAATATCCCCATAAGTCACAAGTCATTAGGTTGGGATATGGCCATAAATTATCAACAATGGGAAGAAAGATATCATATATTATTGTCACTACTTAGTCTAAAATCCCAATAAGTTTATTATTTTGAGCACTACCTCACTAGTCCTCATCAATAGGTGGGGAGAAAAATAAGGCAAGAGAGTGTATATATATATATATATATATATATATATATATATATATATATATATATATATATATATATATATATATATATATATATATATTCATGTAGGGGTGAAGTGCTTAAACTCGATCATTTGAAATTCTTCATCATGTTATCAACAAGTTAGGGGCAGAACCAACATTATTTTTTAAGGCGGGCAAAAATCACCAAATGTCTATTTTTTTAAGTATTGAAGAAATATGACAAAATTTCAATAATTGTCTAAACTGTATAAGAAATAAATATTAAACTATACTATTTATATAAAGAAATTATAAATTCTAGGGGGTCAGTTGCCCACTATAGATATAACAGTTCCGCTACTACGCCGAGAAATCTTCGAATAAGAGCAAGACAATGACAACACCCATGCATGCTCAAGTGAGCCAATATAGTTGATTAAATGCATATAACTTGGTTTCGAGTGGCCGAAGCATCCATTGGCACAAATGTAATGCATTTTGTTTGCATATTTATTCATTAATTAGTCATTTTCTTTTATCATTTGTTAATCAATATGGTCCATGATAGATTAGTCCAATTCAAATCTAACTTTCTTGAGTAAAATTTAATTGGAGTTGATATGCTATGATTTGAATTTCTATATTTGTATAGTTGGTATGGGCCCTTTTGTTCAATTCAATGACAGGAGCGTGGAAACAGTTTGTTGAGGACCCGCAACCCAAACATCACAAGCCATCACCATATACATATAGTCTGATAGCCTTCTTGTCATGACTCCAAAAATAATAATAATTCCAAAGAAAGGTACTTTTAGTTTTAGAGAGAAAACCCTGTCTTTTATTATTTATTTTCTTGCTTTAATCGCAACTAAGTTAAGGTCTATACTGACAAATGCGGATTGAACAGATGGCACGAAGAAACTTCTTCAACTGGCCACCGAGATAATATTATAATATACGTGGTTCGAATGCATCGGGACTATGTATACAATATTATTGTGCATGTTGTACATATTTGTTATATTTTACATGTATGTTGGATACATTCGGATTCTACATGTAATTTTTTTTTTTCATAAATACTAATTTTAAATTAAATATATAGTTTTAATTATCTGATATTTGGGTTTACCTTTTTATTTATTTATTTATTTGTATAAGCAAGCCCAACAACATATATCAAGCACTTATCTCCTTCAAATTCAAAATTTTCGATATGAAAGTACTTGACAAGAAAATAGCATGCATATAGCCAAAAATGAAAAAAACGAGGCAATCTCCTAAATAGTTTGGGTTGATCTTTATTTTTTAGATGCATGACTTTCATTAAATATTTTTGAATAATATTTAATTTCTAATCATTTTATTTACTCTATCTCTCTCTCTCTCTTTCACTGAATCGAATGATACCAAAGTTGATCTGATCCAAGTCAAAGCAAGCTCAAATCAAGCCATTAAACAATTTTTTAAAATTTTCTAGACACATTTGGAAGGTAAAACATATGTTAAATCTAGCGAATTATGGTCAAATCGAGCGTATTGACAATACAAATCAAACGAGCCCAAGATCGCTCAATTTTAACATCATTAAGGTACTAAAATGTCCATCAAATGTTGTTTGATTAAAGGAAGCTCTCGAGATCGTCTGATTAAAGTGATTTATATTATTGCATTAATTGCACCCGGAACTCTATAAATATAGCCCTATCCCTCTCTTGAGAGGGGAGGGAGAGAGCTTGAGAATTAAGGAAAAGCTTGAAGTATTGAGAATGAGTTGAAGTCCATCATCACTCTTGCCACCTTCGACCATCACAAACCGTCGTCAACCACAACCGAGTGTCGTCCACCACCTCCAACTGCAGTCGACTACCATCTGTTGACTGTTGTAGATCACTATCGGTCACCGACCATTCCTTACAACATGTTCATTCGCACATCAATGTTGTAATTTGAGAGACTTTATAACTCTTTACTGTCTGTGGGACAAAGGGTCTCTGTAATAATCAACTTATAGTGAATTTTTACAATTGGCACAAGCCCATGCTTTTTTCCCTTTGTGGGTTTTCTCCATAAAGAATTTTGCTGTCTCAACTGGTTGTTTTCTTTTATCTGAGCTCATTTTAAATCTTCATGCAAACTAAGACGATAATATATTACTTTATCGCCGTGAATCTTCTAGCACACATCAATTACAACACAAAATATAATGACAAATGAATAACAATATTGGATAATAATATAATATAAAAACACTAATTTAAATTATCAGAGGTTCACATCTATAATCATAATATAAATTCAAATATTCCAAAAGAAAAAACACATTAAAACTCCTAATCAATTTCCTCTACCTTCTCAGCAACAAAACTCATCAGCCGCTTACACCTACAATCTACAATGCTCTCCTTACTTACAATCACCCACTTGGAGTGTTCAGAGACCCATTGCTGCGTACTCGGGCGTCGATGTGTTCGGACATGCAGCTCAGTAGTGGAGGGTCGACATTTATACTCCTTTGCCTGCATAGCATTAGAAAATGATTAGCATCACATAATTACATCAACTATTGGAAATTGAATATTTAAAGAATATTACGAGCCTCCTATACTCAATGTTCCGTAGGGGGGGTGTCGAGCCTCCAATGTAAAGTACAATGCCCCTGACCTTCTCGGTCGCGAGGTTCTATAGGTTCATCTAGCTCTTCCTCTGATACTCTGGAGACACCTAGGATGTGGTCAACTGAGCCTAGAGCCCCTCTCCCACCCAATAGGGCCGCTCCCCTTCCTATGGGCGGCGGTAAACGTCGCCTGAATGGTAATGGGCAGTTGAGATGCCTCTTGCACAAATTTCTCAACATAAGTCAAGAACTCACATCAAGTCATTTTCATCTTGGTTATAATCTGTTATACATCCATGATCTCAAGTTTTGAAAATCCATCTTCAGCGTAGATTTAACTTTATGGATCGATACAACTAAATACTAGTCGTATGCACACTTTGTATGTATTAGAAATCTTGGGGTGTAAAGGAGCCAAACATAAATGAGCCGAGCTCTTGTTCGTGTTCGACTACTTTGAATTATGCATATTCGAAATCGGCTCACGTTCTAATTTATTAAAAGATTTTGAGTTCGTCTTTGATTCAATTTGTTTGAATTTGGCTTGAATTGTTCTTTTTAGTTCGAAATAGCTCACAATTAACTAAGTTTTATGGTTCGTTCGAATAAGTTCGAAACCATTAGCTTTTTTTGAATTAAGCTCTTTTAGCTCGGTTCAGCTCAAAAATGCTTTAAAATGTACAGAAAATAATTTAAAAAAAACTTCAAAATTACAAAAAAATGTTGAATAATAGACACTATCAGACATAATTTGTTATTGGTAATTGATATGTATAGATTGCAAGAATAAAATGTGATGAGTTAAATAATCATAAAAAGTTCCACACATTCTAATTTCTGAGAAACAAACATGTCTTGAATAAGTTAGCCAATACTCTTTTCAATTATAATAGAACGGCAATCCGTTATAAAATTGCACAAAATCATATTTGTGAAAGATAATTATAACCCAAACCAGATCCACAGCAAAGAAAATAAAAAGGCAGAAAGCTTTGGAAATATAATATGCTAATAGCAAGTTAGAAACACTGCATTAACTAATAACAGATCAAGATAATGCCCATGAATGTAATTTAGAATTAATACTTAGGTTTAAATAAAAAACATCTTTCTTACTATGATCTTCTGGAGATGGGACGACCTATGCACGACCCATGAAATACCTGAACTTCATATTTAACATAAAAACAAGATAATTCTTATGTATTACACATTTAATACCTAAACTTCAAATTATACACATAAGCCAAACAATTTTCATGTTTAAGCAGAACAAAATCTTTTTCACACTAACTGAGGTCGGCTACATTAATTTATCATTCTTGTCCATTTATGGCCCGTTGAGTGTCATATTTTTATGTAATTCTAATAGATTATACCCAAATCTTCTTAGGCCCACCTTTTGTTTTCTTAATATAAGTCAAATGTAAATCATCTACAGTATGTCCTGATAGGGTGGTCAAATGATCGACGTTTAAAATGATAAAACTAAGATGATTCTTTCTATTATTGTTTGCCAATACAGAAGATACACCAGCACTTTCACGGATACATTCGTTTCATATATTATTTTTGGAGTGTAAAACCACTCGTCTACATTAACCTTCTTATCTCAGGAACACCTAATTTAATTTTTTGTTTCTCTTTCTATAGGCCTACATTGGAATACTTGCCTTCATCTTATCAAATTTTCCTTTAATTATAGGCAAGACTTGTCAATCACAACATAGACCCATTGCTTTCCTCCGGCTCCGACCATTCAACTTAAATTTGACTACTAACATCCCCGCCTTGCTAGATAAAACATTTTACTTTCAATAGTATACCCAAAATATTCAAAAATGTTCGTTCATAATAAGATCATTACACGATTGACAACTAATATGACCATATTATCTTGGACGACCTTCTCTAATCTTTTCAATAATAGGAGCAACGCCAACACATTCACTTCAAACGTTAAGCCACCCATCCACCTAAGCATTCACGTCTTACCGAAATATAACTTATTTTTATGTTTCTTTTTTCAATTACACGAGCAACACCAATCCTTTCATGCATATATCGACCAAACCTAAACATTATTCTTAACCCTAGAACAACACAAATAATTACATATCTAATATCTAATTGGTTGAATATCACATGCAAAATAAAAAAAAATCTTATGCATTTCAAACCTAACACTTAAATATCACTTTTTACACACTTTGTAATGAAAAAATAAATTTCTCGCATGAAGGAGAGACACACGAGGAAATAAAACTATACCCCAGGTTCAGCGAGGAGGTCGTCAAACCCGCGAGTTCACCAGTGGAATGCACCTAGGAATGATGAAGACGCGGATGCGCTAGAGCGAATGAGCTGAAGGTAGAAGAAAGAAAATGAGGGTTTGTCGCACGGGATAGGGATATTAAAGGCTTAGCATTTGATTTTTTTGTCATATTTGCATCTGAAATAATCGAAAAACTTAAATATAATTATTGTGTCGGACAAACTGACGCAAATTCGATTGAAACAGCACTGCAAATTTGAAGGCCCTCTACGTCCAAATTCACCGCAAATCTCACGTAAATCCGACGGTAATATTTTCGTTGAAAATTTCTGACGGCAATTATCATCTTTCCTGTAGTGCAGAACAACAATTTTTTTATTGTTTCAGATTGCAACTTATCTCTGGAGGTTCGAAAAACACAACTAAAAAAAAAAGGTGAACGTTGCCGCTGTTCCAAACAAAACCTAGATCAGGTCAAGTTACAAAACACAGCTTCACACCGTAGTCTTTTGAAAATTAAGAAAAGATAAAACACAATTTTCCCACAAAATGTAGGGTGACACCCCACCAACACCAACTAAAATTTGACATCCAATTTTAACCCTTGAACGCCTAATTCTCATTCTATTAGGAGGGCAACCGCATTGACCTTCCACTATCACACAATCACTCAATCACTCAACCATCCTCCTCACATCAAAACTCCTACCATCTCGTCCGACATCTCCCACGATTTAAGCACATGCATCATGTTAATGCTTACGAACAAAAGTATGTTATTTACAGGCTACATTAATGAAATCATTTCAACTCCACTAAATAATAGATTTTCTTTTTTCCTTTGCAAAATCTTCATATATATATATAGATAAAGTTTGCTTGCCTCATGCATGACACTCTAAATTTATTTCTGCGTACACCTGTAAGATACTAAATTATCTCGGTAATCACGATATTTTTTCTTGCACGATGGAACGATACACGTGTACGTACATGCATGTAAGCACCACTTCTCTGTTTTAATTAATGGATTTCGTAGTTGATGATTTCACACAATTATTATTAAACTCTTGCACGATAATATATATTTACTGGTCATTAAATGGCTAACTAATAAGTTTTTTTAACTAGTTATGTAATTAAGAGTTGAGAACTTGAGGAATTATTCTTCTACGTGGCAATGTTTCTTGGTCCGATGGACAATGCGCAGTAGAGACAAAACTATTTGGCTGGATTCAGGTTGAAGCTATGTCGCATAATCTGAATTAAAGATTGGTAAATATTATTGTTCAGCTTAGATGTCAGCGTTATAGTCAACAAATATTATTTTATCGTCATTAGTGCAACGAAGTGTAGGTTAGAGTTGGGGGGCGATAGTGCCATTAATTATAATCAATTTGATATAATTCACGTTCTTGTCTTTATACAAATAGATATTATGCTACTGAAATATATAGGCGATTGTTGTTACGTATTCATGTGTTCGACTGAAAGATCTTCATAGATATTTATCTTAGTTGAATTAATTAGTTATGATACGCCACATACAAATTTTAATTATCCAGCACGAATCTCGGGGCACCACACAAATCTCGGTGCAATCTTTTGAGCAATAAACATTCAAATCTTGAAAAAAAGTCATCCAGTGCTCCGATTTCAGCAAACTTATAGTCAAACTGACCAACTCGATGAGACAAATCTAATGATATAAAAACTAGTTCAATCCGAGTCAAAGCAAGTCGAGATCTTGTCATTAAATCCATTCTTAAAAGATTTCCGGCCACATTTGGAAGGTCAAACAAATGCTGACACTAGCAAGTCTATACTCGAATCGAACATCTCGACAAGACGAATCCAACGAGCCCAAGATCACTCAATTCCGACATCATTAAGACCATCAAATGTCCCTTAAACACAATCTGATCAAAGGAAGCACTCCAGACAGTCCGATCAAAATGGCTGCATTAATTGGACCCAAAACAATATAAATAGACTCCCAACCCTCACATGAGGAGGGGGGCTCAAGCATAGAGAGAGTCAGAATCCTTGACGAGAAGCTGCAGCTCAGCATCACCCCCGACAGCCGTCGACCACCGCCGACCGCCATCGACGACCGCCGACCTTCGTCGTCGACCATCGCCGACCGTCGACCGTCGACCACCACCGCCGACCGTCGTCGACCACCGTCGACCCTCATCGGCCACCACCGACCGCCGTCGACCACCGCCTGTCTCCGTCGTCGACCACCGCCGGCCTCCGTCGTCAACCACCGTCGAACGTCAACCACCACCGTTGGCCGTCGTCGACCACCGCCGACCGTCGTCGACCACTGTCGACCCCCATCGACCACCGTCATCTTCCATCGACCGGAGCTTATCGTCGTCGACCATCGCAGTCCTCCATTGACCTTTGTCAAGCGGCGTCGACCACAGCTAACCACCATCGTCAATCACCATCAGCTAGACGGTGTCAATTGACACTGTAATTTGAAGAATATAATTACTCTTTTCCGTCTGTGGGACATTGGATTTCTGTAATCATCAATCAATAGTGGATTTTCACAACTGGGCCAGGCCCCGTGGTTTTTCCCTTTACGGGTTTTCCACGTAAAAACTTCTGGAGCCGTCACCGCTTATTTTTCATCTGTGTGTGTGTTGAATTTTCGTACAATGCTAATACAATAATCCGCTACTCTACCGCCGCGAATTTTCTAGCACGCATCAAGTTATATAGTCTGATTGTTTTTATTTATTTTTATTTTTTTATTGAATTTTTGCTTATTTTTTCTCACTTGTGAATTCTAAACAGATTGTGTTCTTTAGTGTATATTTTCTTAGTAATCAAGAGAATGCCATTTATTTTTGTGCATGAGATCTTATACATGAGAGAAGGATTCAACTTTTGCATGAGCCACATGCAATGGGATGATGATGGATATTTATGATGCAACAATAGTAGAGTGCTTGCGATTGTTTAAGTAGAGAGTCCGATTGAGTCAAATTGGAATCATTGTGGTGGGTATTGACAAGAGTTTGCATGGGCTTATGCACGTGCATGTATCATGTGAGTAATACAATGAAAATGATTTTGTAATGGTCCCACGGGAAAAAAAAGATGATAAAAAATTAAAGTCAAACACAATAACTTTATAAACCCTAATTCTATTCAAGGAAATGATAATTTTTTAAAAGTTAACTTATGATTTTTCCATATATTGATTTTTAAATGTGATAAAAGCTACCTATGAATTCTTTATTCATAAAATCAATGTGATGTAAATACTTTAAATAATTTAAGTTATTAATAGGGAGCAATAATAGTTTTAGGCATTTGTTGATAGCCATAAAAACACTCATTTCAAAACACCAAGTCATATGTTTATGGACATAGGCATTTCAAAAATAGAATATACACATCTTTCTACTGTATAGAGATTTAAGAAGATTATATCTATTGTTATAATTCTACGTTGTGAATCTCCAAGTGTAAGTAAGGACTCCGTTGATATCTCAAATTCACATGAAGTTCTAAACAAAAGCATGACCACTATTAATTGATTAATGAAGTATGTGATTCATAAAGAAAATTTTAAAAGTTCCAAAATATAAAACCAAATTCAAATTAAACAGTAATTTTAATAAGCTTAAAATCCATAAAAGAATTAGAAAGTTTAGCCTACCAATAGGACATAATAAAACAATCCAATTATATTCAATCCATAATATGAAAGTGTGCTTACAAAGTGTAATTCAAGAAAAGAGCATAAATTTAAATAAAAAACCTACTAATGGTAGAAACCCCCAAGCTTTGCACTAGATTCCTCTCCTTGCTCCACCAACACAAGCAATAGTTCACTTATACTCTTAAACAAAGAAGTCCTCTCACTAGGCACTCACTCTGGACACTCAAAGGCTCTTGCCAAAAAATCTTTTCTAGACTCTCTAGCAACCGTTTTTAATAATACGTACAAATATAATCGCTCCTCCAAAAATTCAAAATATGCCTTAAATAGCTATCTTGTCAAGTCGTCACACCGGAGCTCTGCAGTTATGGCGTTGCAATGTTGGCTCTAAATTACAACACTGAAATCTAGCATTATGGCATTGGGTTACAATGATATAACTATGTTTTTCTAACAACGTAGCTTCATCATCTTTGTCTTCGATCCAAAAGTCTGGTCATCAATAATGCAACACACTGACTGTGGTAGCTTTGCGATGTTAGATCTGTCTCATTCACTTGACTTAATATGTCTTGGCATGGCATCGTGGCACTAACTTTGAGCTCTTGGATGCTAGAACTGGAATTGGTTGTTCTAGTCACTCATTGCCTAGACTTTGAGCTATTGGGAAAAGAACTCACTTGGGACTCTGACTTTAGCGGTGGTACCTAGCGCTGCGGTGCTCCAACAAACATTATCAAAAAATTTTTCATTTTGCTCTTAAGGATAAACTTGAACAAAAAATAAACAATAAAGAATAAATTATAGAAAATACCAAACAACAACTCTTATTTTTGGTAATTTTTTCTAATTTTTCTCACTCAATAAATCCCCCAAACAAAAACATTAATTATCCCCAAATAATTAATTCATTTAATTCTTATATCCAAGAGAATCAAGCAGCAAAATAGATTAAAGATTATTCTCAAGTAAATCAATAGAAATTAAAGAACATTTATATCTTCTGAAATTTTTTAATCCATACAAAACTATAATATCATTTTTTTTTGCATAAATTTAATGTGCTTCAATTCAAATTGCCTAGGTTCTTAAGGTACATAATTTATTAAAATCTATTTAATTAATAATTAATATTAAATATTAACTTATCAATCATACAAGTGTAATTTAAATTTTTCTCAATTAAAAAATAATCATTTAAAAAGATGTTGAGTAGTTGAAGTGTAAGAAGATATTATATTTAGCCAAAAAAATAAATAAAAACCTATTAAACATGTGGCAGAGACATGGGATTTACTGCAGTTCAACACCAATAGCACATCTAGACAGCCAATATTGCGTACAGTGGGCGTAGGTGCGGACCCTAATATTTAGGTGCATCTGAATATCACTCAAATATCACGTCGATACCAATGATTCACATCTATCTCATCTGCACACGATTCCTTCTCCTGAAGTTGGCACAATTTCTATTGAAAATGTGAGAAAAATATAGACCGGGTATTATCGTCTATCGTACAAATGAAGTGCTGCGCTGGAGGACAAATAATGAAAGCGTGGGAATCCTTCGCTGCCCAAAAATGTCCAAAAGGATCCCTACAAAAAAGTTAGTTGTATGCAGGCTAAATACAAAATTTAATCTAATAGAAAGAGAATATTCTCACTTTAAAAGGTTAATATAATAAATCACAAATTAGTGGCAAAAGATTTCCAGCATAATAGAAATTGACATAAAAAATTATATGATTTGCTTAAATAAGCCATTATACATTGTACATACCCATGACATTGCGCCGGCCATATGAATAGACTCATGTAGCCCGAGCATTGGATCAAGATATAGAGGGTCATCAAAGTCAATTTGGCTAGGTCTGATTCAGCCCGCATGAGCCGGAGCACTGTGTCAATATCTAAGAGGTCCTCTAAGTCAATTCGGCTTGGTCTGGGAGCATATATCAAAAACGTGGGGTAATGTGTGTTGCTTTGCTACCAATTCATCACAACGGATGGATAGAGTGGCATAGAGAACTTGCAGCTCGTTTAGAGTACTCCTTCTAATATAGTGGGTCGTAAGGGGGGCGAACAACATTGTGACAGGTCACAATTCTTGTTGTTCCTGTGGTTTAAGAGAGACTTTCTCGACTCCTTTTCTTCCTTTTCCTTCTCTTATTCAAGCCTAGGAGGCATGCTCATGTGCATGTGTGGAATTTACTAAACATTATAAACATGAAGAATTGCATTTAATGTAAATTTAAAAGTTATGAATAAATCTAAAACCTTTTTAGTAGAAGAAAATGAAATTACTTAATTGTTACCGAGTTGAATGCTATATTGGGAGATGTTCTTGTTGTTCTAATTTCTTTTTCTCCTGTCTATCATAGGAGCTTGATGAAGTTATTCATAATGATGAGCAAAAGCATCTTTATTTTAAATTTTAATTTTAATTTTATTTTTTGCCATAATCACTGTAGGGAAGTCACGGATTGCAAACTAAAAATCAATAGGTAATAAATGATTTTTGATCAGAAAATTTGATTACCGATCGATTTGCAACCGATTTTCGCCAGTTAATAAAGCCTTCATCGCAAACTCTATAGTGACTAAATAATTCAGTCGTTGTATGTGATTATACTATCAGTCACTAATATTTACCAACTACTTAGGGATTGAAATTCGAGCACTAACTGTGTATCAACATAATGATTGAAATTTCGGTCACAAAAGTAACATAATTACCTATGGATCTGTGATTGGTTTAGTGAACTAAAAATGACTTCAAAATTCTCTAAGTTGGCAACTGATATATCTATTATTAAACATGATCCAAAAAATAAAAAAAATTGGTGTAGAAAAAATTTTGCCACACCAACAATAAAATATTAAAACTGTGACTCAAAATCTTATAATATCTCATAGCTGCATAATCAGATCTAATATTGACAATGAAATTGAATGGAAACATAGTAAGCACAAAAAATCATCAAGTAATAATCCAGTACAATATAATTCACAATATAAATGAAATAGTCCTACACATACATGAAAAAAAAAAGAAAAAGTATTCATGCCGGTCCTCCTAATCCTCCTCCTCAATCATAGGTCACATGCCACAATGTGCCTGATGCTGCAATCGTGCAACGGTAGCCTCGAGCCTCTAAACCCTATCATTCTCAACTCCTCAATCTTTTTCACATTGGACACCAACTAACACACAATATCATAGCTGCCTCACAACTCCTCGGTCAACGAGGCCACACGCCTGAAGACTTTTTCATGAATCAATATAGATCGCTGGTCGAAAGTGGAGTGTTGCGCCTCATACAGAAATACATATGCTTCAATTTTGTAGATCCTCCACTTCCTCTCCCTCCGACCTTTCTCTTTTAGATCTAGAAGTCACGATAGTTAGATTACACATAAATCAAAACATATTAAATTTAATTAAACATGGTGACATCTCTTGTCTACCCGTCGGTGATCATTCTGATACTGATGTGTACGTGCGTGCAACTTGGCAACTGTGGGCTCTCGGACTAGCTCCAACCTTTGTTAACATATTAAAAGGTTAGAAAAAATATAATATGCAAATTAGTTTAATTCATAACCTCTTACTATGCTTGGTATGGGGAAATCAAGCCACCATAGTGTAAGGAGACACCTAAGCCAACATATCTCTCTTCCTAACATATGTCAAAGTAGACTATGCTCTGGTCAGCTCAGCCCAAACATCTTCGCCTATCTAGATAGGCCTCTTCCACTTCTTCTTAATAGCAATGAACATATTCTTTAGGTGGCCCTTGTCTTGATTGTCAAAATTTCATTGGATTTGCTGATGATATTAAGCATCCCCCAAGAAGTCCTCTGCAAAAAAAATTATCAAATAATGTTTTTTTTTATTACAAAAAATAATTTAAGTTTATAAATGTAATTAAAAATTATTTAACATTGCCTAAAACTTTCTGAAATACTTATGCAGAACCTCGATTAGGATCTTTAGCTATGATATGTACTGAACATTATACCTACCCTTGATAATCTTCGCACTTCTATGGATGGACACATTGGATGAAAAAATGCTATAAACAGTAATTTTAGCTAAATAATATAATGGGAAGTTAATTTTGATTACTACAACTACATTTACTTACGAATTTCCAGCTGGTTCAATTTACATCTATTTTGAAGTGTCCATAGCATACTTGGTAGGAGTGGAGGGGCGTACCTTGAAGGAGGATGGAGGAGGAGCAATGAGACTAATGGGTATAAGAGGTAGAGTAATTAGGTCTGATGGTTATGAGAGGTAGAGCAATGACCCTGACGCTAAATGAGATGGAGCAATAGGCTTGACATATAGTATCGCTACATTCAAAATGAAAATTGTCACATCGGTGTTCTTCTCTATTGTTGGTCGTGAAGCTGACGTCTATAAAATATGCAACATATTTTCTTATATTTTACAGTATTTTTTACACTACTTCCAACATATTTATGCAGGTATATTTATGTATAATTGCAGACTATAGGTTTTAACGAGTGCTTAAGGATGCATAGGAGTAAATAGATAGAGGTAACTCAATTCCATTCCAAAAGAACCTTAGTGCCACCCAAATCGTGCCTATGCACCTCCCACGCCACTTGTATATGCACTCAACCGAGAGAGTGGTGACAGGAGCCACACTCAAGTCCCATCCAACTGAGCAACCAAAACCTTGGCGCCACCTTATGGTCCCTAGGCGCCTCCTAGGGGCATGAAAAGTATCACAAATAGAGCCAGAGAGATTTCGACACTCCAAGGCAGAACTTTGGTGTCATTTAATTGCTCCGAGAGTTAGGACAGTTATGTTTGACATGGAAGCCTTGTGAGGCATCAAAGGGCTTAAGAGGGAGATTTTGAAGTCCGAGGGATTTCTAGGGGTCTCTAGTGTGGTATCTCTCACAGGGTACAAAGGTGTGAGAGCGGGGGTCAGAGAGATGTGAAGGTGTGTATATGAGAAAGTTGCAGAGATAATTTGATAGAATTTTTCTGTAGTTTTGGAGATCTTCAATGTGCCAAGTGAGAGGAGGAGTGGAGAACGAGGTAGCACTACAAGAATGTACTCTTTATGGTTTTTTATTCTAAACTTTTGTACTAACTTTTTTTATTAATAAAATATTCTTTGCATTGTGTCAAAGCATGTGCAGTCACTATTTTGCATTTCTCATCGGATTTGATGATTAAAATATCTAAGGTTTTTTTTTGTATTAGAATCATATGAAGCATTGATGTGGTGAATTTTTAATCCTTCAATCTTTGGTTGTTTTCAACTTGATCATTTGATTTGTTAAGGTCATTGTGATCTTTGAGTTTTGAAATATATCTTAGTGGAACAACTAAGTTAAAAGTCATCAGCTTCAGTGAATAGAATTATTACTCTTATGTTTATTTTGAGAAATACTAAATCTTGGGATAATCCCTTAGTTTAAGGAACTAAACAAGTTTAATTTCCAATATTATTATTGCCACCGATAGGGGCTAAGGAAGAAATGTGTTTCTGTTTGTCACGTGTATGTCACTTTGTTTACTCTAGACTTAGACCAAAATCATGGGAGATCTCTCACTCATTTGACTGCCTCACATATTTCACTTAGGATTTTTCTATTTGCAAAAATTAGGACTAAAAACTTTAAATTTTCAAAATTTTGAATCACTCAGACTTGACTTAATACCAATAGACGAGAATTTTTCCTAATTTTGGAAGTTTGCTCATTTCTCAGGGTATTGATACACGAACTTAGTTTTTGTATACTACTTAGATGGCATGTATACTTGTGTTTCTCGCTAGTGCTTCATAATATTTTGGTCTGTATCAGAAGCATTAGGCCTCTTTTGTTGTGCAAGCTAGAGATAACCGATCTATTAGCACCGTTGTTCATGTTACGACTTGATTCCATATGTAACAAGAATATGAAAAATGATCACAATGATTTTCTAAATTATAACCTGAAACTCTTGAACTAAAATAGGAAACAATTAGACTAAAGTGGAAAACTATTGAACTAAAGCAGACAACTACTGAACTAATGTAGAAAAATACTAGAGTAAAAGTATGATATAAATGAACTAAAGCATGAAATAATGTGATATAAAAGCAGGAAACAACCAAATTAAAATGGGAATCACCGAACTAGACAAACCATATAAGTAACCATTTATTTTTGAATAGTTGAACGTGTGAGTACAGGTTGAGCTTATGATTTCCTCCCCTATGTCATCATCGGTCACATACACATCAAGACTAACTTCGTTGTATTCACTTTTAGCATCTTTTAAGGTTTATCCTTCATCAATAATATAAAAGAATATAAAAATATGACATATCCTGCTTTTGATGAGTGGTTTTAATGGCAGTTTATTCCTCAGTAGTCACTTTAGGCCTAGTCTTAATGATCACTACATAATTAAGTATGTCATTTGCTCTAGCAGTGTATTTAAGGTAATATACCTGACAAGTTTGATTCGCTAGAACAAATGAATTTAATTTATCATATTTTCTGTTCATTTTAAATTTCATTCAAATCATATAGTTTTATTGTTCTTATTCCTTGATTGGGAACATGATCAAACCAGATACAATTGAACTAAAAATACTGTACTCAATAGAGCCCAAATACTTCAACTATACAACTTATTCTAGAATCCTATAATAATCTATCTCACCATCGGAATAGATATTTTCTTTTATACATACAATGGAATTACATGCCTTCTTTTCATACATATGTCTATATGTAATGATTGAATTTGATATCTTGCATAAATAACACATGAGAATATTTATATTCTAGGTGGATACAAGATGTCATGAAATCAAATTTAACGATGAATGTGCAAGCATACAAATTCACATGTGCAATACTTTTGGCGGACAATGACATAATGACATATCAAAACATATGCATGAAACCTATAGAATTTGAATTTCAAACATGTAAAATTCACATGATAAATTCTTTTAGTTTTGCTTGCTTCATTTAGTGTTTTTCATCAAAAATCATTAGAGCTTAGCCATAATTTTTTATTTAAGCCTTGTCTTAATTTGGACGTGCTTTTTTAACTATTATTTCTAATATTTTGGCTATACCTTGTGGCTAATCACCTTTTGGATTTGAGTTTATACCAAAATTCAAACTATCTATTTACTTTTTAAGTTGTTATCTCAACTTAGACATGTCATACTTTCAAAACATTTAGAGTTTTTTGAATGTCTAAAATATTTCTACCTTCTAAGTATTCGCACCCTACTCAAAATTTTAAATCCTAAGTTCAATAATTAAAAGATTTTGATGCTCTCTCTTATTATTGAATGTCTATATACATGAGGTCAATAAAAATAATTACTTTGGAATGATCCATCAGTTTTAAACTTAACATATTTATGATAGATGGTTATTATTATTTGGTGATTATTAACATGATAATAAAAATCATTCTAGTATTCTTACGCATTATATAATTGTTCACATATACAAACAATCAATTGTAGATCTCCATGATTGTTTTAAAATTTAATTTAATTACTTATGCCATATATAACTCCAAGCATTTCATAATCGTTTCATTCATATATTTCAAAAACTAAATTTGCAGACTCAATGCCCTAGCCCTAGCAAATAAAGATTAGGGCAGTCATATATGACATAGAATGCATAAATGAATCATATATGGGTGGAGAAAAAATATAACTAGCACCTACTGAAAGGCATTATAAAACTTAATGTTAAGCATCCCCATTTTATACAAAACTTTCTTCAAAATAATAAAATATTTCCTAATTTAGCACATAAGTGTTACGCTCATTAAAACTGGCAAGCTTAGCATTAACGAAACTGTGCAACAAGACCAACTGCCACATAATAACGATCATGCATGTAAAAAATTCAAGTTATACCCAAACCTAATAATGGCAAATATTTTTTAGTATGCCCATTATAGCATCTAATTGTGTACGTAATTTTATGTTAAAGCATACAAAAGTAATCGAGTTATCTTTGTCGGAGCTTGTTGGATGCCGAAGCCGAAGTGCTAGAGCTAAACATGTGTCAGAAGCCGACAATTGAAGCCAAATTATTGGAGCCAAATTGCCGGAGCCGATGTGTCGTCGAAGCCTCTTTGGAGCTCTTCAATAGCTAGGGCATCACAGAAAGAGGAGAGAAGGTTAGGGTATCTTAGAGAAAAGAGTTTGACGAGTGAAACAAGAGGGAGAAAAAAATAAATAAATAAATGATTCGTTGGTCGACTAAGTTAAAATAATGATATATATATATATATATATATATATATATATATATATATATATATATATATCTTAACTCCACCTTTAAAAGAAGGTTTAAAGGAAAACTTTAGGACACATGAAATTGTTTTCTCAAGCCTTATTTTTAGAAAGATTATTGCATAAGGAGTCTTGATGCAGTTTTGCATCATGACTCCAATCAGGATCTGCCACGTGTACAAGTAGACCCATCCAGATATTAAATTGGGGGCTTACCTGTACACGTGACAGGTCTTAATTGGAGTCCTGATGCAAAACTGCATCAGAATTTCTGATGCAATATTTCTCTTATTTTTGGATGATAAAAGAATTACAAAACATTTCTCCTCTCTCTCTCTCTCTCATTTTTCACCTCTTGTCATTTATTGTCACACTTACGAGTAAGATTAGAGTGTTTCCCACATACAAACCCCATAAACCCTACTAGCACTTCTTCATTCTTGAATTCAAGTTGTTCTTCATGGCATTGATAACTGTAGAATGCTAAAAGCAAGATGAGATCTCTTACTTACAAATATGATATTTATATCAAACAAAATGTAGCAAGAGAATAAGAAAGTTAATGGAAAACTCATCATAGTTAGTTTCAATATACTCTAGCTACTACATGAAATAACCAATCCCTTAATAAAAGTTAGACAGTTCATAAGTCTCAAAACTCATTTCACTTTTTATGAAAAACTCCAAGTGAAGAATAAAAGAATACCTAGATGATTCCTCTTGATCTTTGCATACACATGTATCAATATATTTTTTAGGGACATTTCATAAGCAACACTCTATTCTCATGGATTTATATATCTCACCTAAATTTCCATATTTAGAGGCATAGTACTTTACCTATGTATGAAAAGGTGGATGTGACAATTAAAAAGTATAATTACTACTACTTTTAATGTGATATAAACAAATTGAGAGATATACATCCAAAAATGGAAGCTTTGGTGTGAAATAGGTGAATCCAAAAAGATTGACTGTTATATATGTAAATGCCTCATATTATTAATGAGTTTAAGATCACCACTAATGGCAACTACAATAGCGTTAATTTATTCAAGTGAGGTCTTACCTATGGCATCTAGCAGCAGGCCACTGGAATCTTTGAAAAATATGGTCGGCCTTCCCATTCTAAGTGAGTGGCTCTTCTCCCAAACTAACAACAATAGCAAAAATTACACTGATAAAATTCATATAGAGACGCTGACATGACTTGCTGGTCCCAAAAGTGAGTTGGGGACAGTTGCTAATAAATAAAAGAGAATCAGTACCTTGTATAAAAAAATACAACAATATGTGTCTATGTAACAATAATCACCTCAATGTTTTAACTCATCAAAACATATGAATCGCTTTAAATTTTGGATAAGATTGATAGATTTGAGCATTCTATAATCAAATATGTTAATTAATAATAAATATTTAAGATTTGGGGCGATAGTATAATGAATTATCGTCTTTGTGTTGCACGAAAATCCAACACACACTCAAATAATAGAAATGGTTGATAAGGACATCAAAAAGTTGTATGTGGAAAATATGGAAAGGAAAAAAATCACGGGGCTTAGATTAGTCAGAAAAATCCACTATAATTAATGAATGCAAGCACGGGTCTTAATCACACAACCGAAAAAAGACTGCATATTTTCTCACGATAGATTACTTGTTGCACAATTGAAGTGTGAACATTTTTTTGCTAAAAAACTTGCTCTGAGATTTGTGTCAACTTCGAGATTCATGTCAAATGATGAAAATTTATTGATGACATATCAAATATATAAAAACATAATTTTTGTAAATGCCCGCTCTCAATTTATCTTTCCATTCGATATGCTGAATTACACAAAAGCCCTCAAAAAATAGCTAAGCAACTCCAACTTTGTTTCTGGTGGGAAAGGAACTAGAGCAATTTGCTTTTGTTCCAATTCCTAAATTAGAAATAAAATACTACAATCCATTCATCGATTGCAAACTTGCATTGAACATGTCTTCCACATACTCGAATTTTTAGTATAGAGAAAATATTATCTCTGGTAAACTGAACATGCAGAAGAAATAGATTGCACCAATCCAGTCTCGATTCATGCCTTCTTCTGTAAGTCCGTCATAGGATATAATATTTTCTCGGTAGCATAACAATTGGAAACAAAAAGGACTTTAAAATATTAGACTAGAGTGCTCTATCAGCATAACCTTTAGTCATATCTAATTTTATGCAAACTTGCTACTTTAATGTGATTTAAATGCTTGAAATTTTAGTTCATACCTATTAATGCATTATAGAAAAAAAAAATGTGAATGAAAAAAATATGGGAAATCTGTATATGTAAATGTGTACAATATAATATAAGTTACATTTATGATATAAAACTAAGGGTTTGTTTGAGGCAGATGTAGTTTATTGAATGATTTGCTGATAAGCTGATAAAAAATAATCTGCTCATAAGCTAGGTGTGGTAGCTATTACAAATTTTTACTTTTTTGGAGAAGTCAGACCGCATACAGAAAGCTCCCACCGCACCTAGGTAGGTGCAGTATGAAAATGTTGTTTTCAGCGTTTTTGAGAACGTATAAGCTGTCAAAACGTGGTTTACCCAAACAGGCCAGGTGCATTTTCAAAATACTACCACACCAAATAAGCTGCCCCAAACGGACCCTAAGTCTCATTTTTAACGTTTTATGAATTTTAGAGGGAGACTTTTGTGATCTTATTGTTATTGCCGGCTGAAGTTTTATAAGAACACGTTATCTTTATTGCGTATTGCTCACGTGCTCAAGATTTTTACTTTTATATATTATTATTATTATGGGATGGGAAATGTGGCACATGAGGATTTGTTGGGGCATATTTTTAGGGATATTTTTACTTTGTGCTATACTGTTAAAATATATAATTATATATTTACACAAAAAAATAGGAAGATTTACATGAGTATCAATTTTTTTAAAATTTATTTACATATTAGCACTTGAAATTTAATTATTTATATATATGTCAACTTATATGAAATGTTATATTTTATCTTTTAAAATTTAAAAACATTCCACCCAATCTTTATGTATTTGTAGATCTCACTGTTAAACTTCATTTTCTACACTTATGCCAACCTCAAAAATTAAAATATATTTTGCAAGCTTAGATAAGATGGTGTGTATATGAAAATTAAAGTTTGGGTCTAGGATATGTAAATACATAGGTATTAGGTGGCATATTTGTAAATCTTCCCAATTAAAAGGAAAAAATTTTGCATCAGGACTCTGTATGCGGACGCGAATGACATAGCGCCACGTGGCAAGTGGGCCTCGATACCCCGTACACTAGCCAATGACAGTGTATGGTGGCAGGGCCCACTTGCCACGTGGCACCCTGATATTCGCCTCCGCACCTACGGAGTCCTGATTCAAAAATTTTTTCCACTAAAAGAGTAGTTTTGATGTGATAAGAATTATTTGAGGGAAATAAATGTATAGAGTAAAATTTAGTATTACATATATAAATACATAAGAATTGCGGGGTATGTATGCAAATGCCCCAAAAAAATATCCTTTAATGAAAAATTAAATCAAATAAATGACGTAGTGTATTTCATAATGTTGTGAGCCCGGACAAAATCACGCTTTCGAGGAAGCAGGTGAGGGCTGGCATTGGGATAAATTTGTCTAAATGAATATAAGAAAAACAAGCTAAGCTAAAAAAATATCAATCTTGAAACGCAATTAATTAATTTCGTCACCCAGTACTAATTTCTAGGCATATATAGATCTCAACATAATTGTTTAACAAGGAATTTTCAAAACTCTGATCTTCGATTTCATCAGACTTATAGTCAAATTGACCGGCTCAATGAGACGGGCCCAATAATGTCAAAATTGATTTAATTCGAGTCAAATCAAGTTCAATCAAGTCATTAAATGATTTTTAGAAGCTAATTAGCGCATAATTAGAAGGCCGAATGGATTCCAAATCTAAAAGTGTATATCCAAATTGAGCGTCACGACAAGACGTATCCCGAGAGCCCAGATTATTGAATTCTGACATCATTAAAACACTTAAATTTCCATAGAACTACATTAGATCGAGAGAATCTCTCCAGATCGTCTGTCCAGAATGGTCTGGATTTCATTCTTATTTGCGACATAGACTTTATAAATAGAGTTTCACCCTCCTCTTGAGAGGGAACTTATGACTTGAGCTAGAAGAAGATCAAAGTTTATAGAATTAGTCCAACATCGCTTTTGTACCTGAAGAGTTGATTAATATCTCCTACTCCTATAATAGCCAACCACCATCAAGTACCACATGTTAACTATCGTCGACCATCCTCAGCCTGTCTCTACTCATTGCAGGGAATCTTCGTATGGAGTCAAGACTTGTGTTGCAAAGTGGCAGTAATAAACGACATTGCAGAATCAAGCAGCGTTCTACAGAGAAGTATGTCATCCTGAACAACTTACCAACCTCAAAATATGTGTATTGAAGCTCCAGTAACTACTCCTCACTATAATCACTCCATACTATGACGTGATGAGCTCTTCTGTATACGACCGTTGTAACTCGAGAAACTGTATAACTCTTTTTCCGCCCATGAGACAAGGGTCTGTATGTATAATCATCAACTCATAGTGGATCATTTTCAACTGGGCTAGGCTCTATGGTTTTTGCCCTTTTCGGGTTTTCTACTTAAAACCTATTGGTATTTCTACCTATCACTTCTATTATCTAACTGTGTGTTAAGATTCTCATGCAACGCTAAGATTATAATTCATCACTTTACTGTCGGAAATTCTCAAGCGTGTCAAATCTATTTAATTACTTTGATATTGTAACTTAGCTAAATTTAATATAACTTAGTGTAAATTCAAGGATTCAAATCTGGATAAAACGGCTTAAAACTAGAGCAATTACATAATCTATATTCATTCAAACAATCAAAATTAGAACAATATTTTTAAATTTATAACATATATAATCCTATTTTAAGCATACTCTAAATATGATTAAAACTATGCATTGAAAACAGCAGAATCTGGAAAATTAATTTTTTATGATTTAATTTTGAACTCAAATAAAAGAAAATTTCAAACTAAGACCAAATCAAACAACTTCATGATATGGGTATTCACTTTTTGTTTAGTACCAAAATAAATTTAAAAAAAAATTAATTAATTAATTTTTTTAGGTGATTTTGTTTGCTTTTTAAGTTTTGTTTCGGATATTTATTTACATTATTAAATTATTTGGTTTTAAGCCATTGGCTATGGACTCAACGTAATCAATAAAATCAAAGAGCATTTACATACATGCCACATAATTCTCATGTGTTAACAGATCTAACACTTTAAAACTTCATATTTACATGCATAACACTCAAATCTTTTAACATTACATAAAAAACATCACTACTATATACATTTTAAAAGTATTACATGCATAATTTTATGACAATACAAACATAAATATGAAAATATAAGTTTCAGATATTTAAATACATAAGAATTGTGTGACATGTATGTAATTTTCTTAAAATCAAATCAGTAACATCAACCATTTATGATGTCTCTTATGAAATTAGAAAGCAGTAGGCCAGTGGTGTGTGCCTCTAATGAAATTGAGCAATCAGTCGTTCATGCAACATGCAATTAATGGGAATTAATGTCGGCTTGGACTAAAGATAAGATGGATTTGCACATGAAAGCTCCGAGCAATCTTGATCAAAAGTTCCGTAAGCCATTTTTTCTTTTTCTACCTAAAGTCTCTCCTTCTTTCTCTCTTTTGTTGGGAGTAATAGTGTGCTTTAAGGCTTCCTTCGATTGGAAAGCTGATGGTGAGGGATTCTGAATGCTTGGATGGCTCGTATATATTTCCAAATTCACTTAGGGGGTGTTTGGCAACGCCCAAGATTTAAGTTAAATAGGATTCAGTAACTTCTCTAAGTTTGGGTTTTTCAAATCCAAAAGGGTAAAATTCATAAATGTGTTTGGTTTGATTAAGGTTAAATCTTGCTAAATTCATTTGAAGGGCTTGGCGATGAGAGAAGCGATAACCCGCCGGTGCGTTTTCTTGCTCTAATTCGGTAAGATTTATGTCAAAAAGGAGGAGATATTGGATTTAAGGAACAACAGGATTTAAGATCTGTTATTTTTGAGTTAGGTAGGATTTATGTTAAACCATAATGTAAATCATGTCAATATTGTGTACCAAACACCCTCTTAATTAGTTGTTGTCATCTCACATTCTATCATGACCCAATTTGATATGACTCATACAGATATCAAATTCAGCATGTGGTAAGAATTTTTTCTAAGATATATTTAGGTGAAAATCTTTTCAATGTCATATAATACAATTGTTGCATTGGTAATAAAAAATAATAATATGGCGGAAATCTTCATCCCATATTTTTATATATCAAAACTATTTGTATTAAAAATATTTATATCTAATAACCACTTTTTTTAAAAAGTTAGCAATATGTATTTATAATAAGCTTATAAGAAAATGCATTCATAAATAATTAATTGGTATCTCTGGTTAAGAACAATGACATCTTTATAGTTTAAATTTATAGCATTCAAATTTTTAAAATATTACAAAAAAAAAAAAAAGCATGGTGAGGAAATAATCACCATAAAATGTACCTGGCCCTTCCCCTGATACAAATAAGCTCAATGGGTAGCAAGATACATCATTACTTTATAGTATTAAAGTATACATTAATTGACATATCTGAAAACAGCAAACCCTCCACATGCATTCAAGATATACCGGAGACATTATAACCACATCTGATTTAAAAATATAATTAATAACTAAATGACAAGACATATGGAGCATGTTTGTTATGTCTTGAGAGCAAGTGAATGACAAGGGAATACTCTAGAAAACTAATTAAAATATATATATTTTTTGGAAAATATAATCTCATTATACATAGAATAAGTAATCAATCTATTTACATTTTTCTTTTTTAATATGTATTTGTTGCACTTCCTTAGAAGAGAAGAAAATTAGCAAATATGAACTGGATTCTTCGTATTATTGCCATGCTGGAGATGTCTCATATTCATAGAAACATATCCTCACACCAACGGAGTAAAAAATCAAAACAGTTCATTTCAAGACAGGTTATCTATATTAATAATGAGTCAGATATCTCATACTTGTGATCCACCTCGCAAATGATATTTTTGCAATTAATTACATATCTAAACTTTAAATGTGCCCCTCCCCCAGTAATTCTATATTCACCTATTCATTTCCTCCCCTTTTCTATTCCTTTTAAATCCCTCTCCCCAGCATCTTTCCTCCTCCTCCTATTGGAACTAAATACAAAGAAGATAAAGTAGCATCAACAGAAGAAGAAGAAGAAGAAGAAGAAGAGGAAGGATGGGTGGCGAAGGCAGTGTAGGAGAGAAGAAGGGGAAGCAGATATTGGAGAGCCTAAAGGATCCATCGAGCATGGTTTTGGTCCAGTTGCTCACAACAGGGATGTTTCTCTTGTCTAAGGTTGTGCTCAACAAAGGCCACTCTGTCTTCTCTATTCTCACGTACCGCTGTGTCATCGGAGCTCTCTTCGTCTTACCATTCGCTCTGTTCAACGAAAGGTCGGTCTGTTAACTCTCTGCCTCTTAGTTTTCTTTATCGTCTTTCCTTCATAATTATGTTTCATTAAGTTCTTACTTAAATTGATCTTTTGTTGATTTATGATTCTATCAGAGGAAAGTGGAAGGAAATAAATGGGAAGATTGTCGTCTGGATCTTCTTCAACGCTTTAATGGGGTGAGTTTAATTAATTACATTGCTCTTTTAATCACATCAATTAACTCCATCTTAATTGTTCTCACTGATTTGCAAACAGATTTTGTTCAGTTTAGTTTAATTAGACGAAGGCGCAGAAAACATTTAAAGTTTTATTAGATCGATTCGATATCAAATATTTTATAAGATTATCCTCAAAAATAATTTCAGTAAATTTGAAATTTATCGCGAATATTCTCACCAATTGTTTTTTTCTTAAAAGCGTTTATTCAATTTTAATTCAATTTGGACAATTGAATTCAAAAAGTTTATAAATTGTAACTTTATTCCCAACCGTCCAAAACAAAACGGATAATTACAAACCAAATCACCCACTGAGATCAACCCCTTCCAAAACATTATGTCTCCCAAATCATTATTTACATTTCCAATCAGATATTTTTAATATTTCAATCTTACGTCAGATTATTTATATGTCAAAATGAGATGAAAGTCTTCTCAGATTTAAAATGACCGAATAATTGAGATATATTAAAAAAATAGAAAACAAAAAAATTTTTAGCGCATGTAAATTGATAACAATTGGGTGGTATGTATGTAATTTTCTCAAAATTTTAATTATGTCACTGTTCACCGATGCATCCTCCCTACGCAAGCAAACAAGAAAGGACATACCTGCGATTGATGGTGATGCTTTAAAGGTGTTATGAGCTGCATAAATGTTCGGTTTTTTATTTCTTATTATTTCATTGAACAGTAAAATAATTCTTCATGAGGTAAGCCACATGTGGTTTAAATACAATAAGTTCAGAAATACTTTGCGATAATTGAAGTACTTGTAATTGTTTAGGGTTTATAACTTCAAAAGACAAAGCACTGACTGACATAGCATAATCTAATGAAGTTATTTGAATGAAATACATTACAGGATTCTAATTCTTTTTTGGATCTAAGAACGAGTTACAGTCCATTCATTTGAACGGGCTCAGGTTGAATGGTTGAATGATTAACTAGATAACATATTTTAATTAGAAATAAAGATTAATGATACTATATATGACTAGTTTTTTAATCAAAATCATTGAAATTAGTATTGTTTTTTCAAAGGATGTATTTTTAAAACAGATATAGTTTGCAAGAAAGTAAGAGGGTGGATAAAAGGGAGAAGAAAAAAACTATAGGGTATATCTGGGGCAGTTATATCTATTTGAAAAAGCAGGAGTGAAGTTGTTGCAAAAGAAATTGTTATTCAAAAAACTGTAATGGCTAATTTTCAAAAAGTCAGAGCATAACTTTCCTGTAGTCATTGCACTTAATCATGTTCTATTGCAAAACACAGCATTTAAAAAAAAAAATCTTGAAAGTGCATAGCGGTACCGCACACTTGCCCTAAAACACAACTTAAATCTCTCGTTATAATTCTGTTTTGAAAATCTCAATCCACTATGATATAATCAACCAATACTCGTTACATAATTTGTCGTTGTTGTACTAATACTGTAGCGCTTCATCATTCGTGATGATTCTTAAAGGCTTCTTTGACTCCTAAGCCAATCCAAGTGAACTGTCTTTGTTATTGTCTCATTCTCATTTTCAACCATAATAATTTCTCCTTTTTCAATAAATGGTCCATTTGATACTTTCCACCAATACCATTTTATAATTCAACAATATATGAGGAATCGAAACAACTACATGTAAAATCAATCAAATTTTATGTTGTTATCAATCTCAAAATAATATCAAAACAATTTTGAGACCATCCCTATCAAAATCTTATCAGTATTTCATTGTCCAAAATCATTTTCATTCATATTTATGGCTGTTTACTAACAAATATTTTAATATATTTGAATATTTGTTCATGTAAGTTTCTCTATAATATAATTAAAACTATATCCATCAAATATTAATACTGTATTTTGATGCAGAAAATAAATTTTAATTGAAATTACTGCCACTAATTTTTAATGGCCCAAATCACAGCTTGATGGGCCCTTGCCCACGTAAGAGATAACCCTAACCGGTTAGTGGCTTTCATTTTTCTTCATTTTTTTTTTTTTTTTGGCCTTTGGTTTTTTAATATATTTGATCAATAATTGGCTCAATATTAATTTAATATTAACATAATTATGACAATATCGATAAAGCAAATCTGATTAAAAGATTAACTAAATATATAAAAATATTTCAAAAAATATGCCACCAAAAAACATATATATATATATATATATATATATATATATATATATATATATATATATATATATATATATATATATATATATATATATATATATATATATCATACAGGTGTACACTACTAACTTTTCACCTGCTCTAAGGGGTCGTAGTTGTCGCGGGCAAGTACAATAATCAGTTTATATTTCAAAATTGATTTGAACTTAGACATAATGAAATATTAAAATAATATATGATTGCCGCACTATGGGCCTACTTAAGCATTTGAGTTCAAAACGTGATGAGATTTAAGTCCTATTATATTCATGTATTGACAGTTTTTGTCTCTTTAAGGACATCATCTTCTATTATTATGACTTAAAAATAAATAAAATAAAAAATTTGCGTGAATGCAGATCTGTCAGGATTCATCCAATTTAGCTCCCTGTTATTCTTCTCATGAGACTTTATGCAGTCCTTTATGCTCTCATTTCCAACTACTTCCCGGAATGTCTTCGGGTCTTTGAAATTTTGCATATGGTTATCAACATTTAAATAAAATAATGACCATAAATATAGTTACCAATACATGAATATATATGTATGTATATGTATATTAACAGTGAGATTGTGACTAACATCAAACAATTTTGTGGCAGGCTTACAGGCGCAATGGGATTTTACTACTATGGGCTTTGTGATACCAATGCTACTTATGCTGCTAGTTTCCTGAATTTAGTGCCTGTAGTCACATTTTTATTTGCAGTGATTGTGAGGTAAACTTTCTTGAACTATATATATATTTATTCTACGCTTAATTTGAAGTTATTCTCTTATTGCAACCACATAGATTGGATATAAGTTATTTTTTGGTTGCACAGACTAGAGAGACTAGGGTTTGATAGTCGAGGAGGAAGAATAAAGATTCTGGGTACCATACTGTGCGTAGGAGGAGCAATGGTTATTAGCATGTATAATGGAGTGACCATTCATATAGCTTCTCCAAAATGGGAAATAAATAACCCTAAGAAAGCGTTGGGGGATCTCAGCAGTCACAAAATTCGTGGGACTTTGTTCTTGATCTCTAGTTGCTTCTGCTTCTCCACTTGGGCTATAGTTCAGGTAGAGTTGTTTGCTTATTGGGTACATTTGAGATATTAGAGATGTTATTCAAGTTTTTAAAAATTGCAGATGCTTACAAATTAATATGAAATTTCTGATGATTGAATTTATAAAACTTCAGGCGAAGTTGCTGCAACGATATCCCTACAAGTATTGTGCTACAATGTACACATGTGTTGCTGCAAGTTTTCAATCTGCAGTTTTGGGTTTGATTCTGAATCATAAGAGAAGCAAATGGATATTGAAGTGGGATTTAGAATTGTTGCTCGTAGTATACTCTGTAAGTCTTCACCTCTCTCTGTCTCTCTCTCTCGTTGGAGATTTAGCATAACTTTATACTACACGATGCAATTTTAATTTGAATATCATATAATTAATACGTGAGAATTAAAATAATGAACGAAAGGTTTATTTTGTAAAATTTTGATTATTTGCAGGGAGCACTGAATACGGGAGCTGTATTTTGCTTGATTTCATGGGTTGTTCCTCGAAAGGGACCTTCCTATGCAACCATGTTTAATGCTCTATCACTCATACTTACCACTATTTTGGAAGCGGTTTTCATGATTGGAGATGTCAAAGTAGGAAGGTAAGCATTTATATATATATAAATATTTTGGTTTAGTCATATTAATTTGAAAATATACAATGTTTGACTAAATTTTAAATTTTTTTTGCAGCCTAATAGGTATAACTTTGATCATTGTCGGACTTTATGCTTATCTGTGGGGCAGAGGACATCAGCTGCCGTCAAAACAGATTAGTGATGAAGAAACAATAATTAGAGCGTCGACATCTCAAAGAGTTGAAGAAATAGACGTGTATTGCAGTCAAGATATTGAGAGTCTCGAAGCAGTCCAATATCAAAACGGCAGATGATTTGATAATGTAATTCAGCCATTAAGTCTTGTTAATTAATGATAATTTTGGGTTTGTAAGTACTAAGCTCTTCAGGCTTAGAATTAAGAGAAAGTCGGAGTAGCCTTCTTTTCAATACAAAGAGATGTCGCCCAAATCTCATTATATGAAATGAAATCGCCCTTAGTAGTTTTGGGATCCCATGCATTAATTTTTTTTGTTTTTATGTCCATTTATAAAACTTTTAACCTGAGAATCTGTAATTAGTGAATGAAATTATAAAGTTTACTCAAATATTTATTAAGCGCAAATTATGTCAACTACCCTTTTCCTCATTCTTCTTGCCACGCCCCTCTTCTCCCTCCTCAAAATCATAAGGAGGTCTTCGGCCTTTCAGCTTCCCCCAAACAAAACGGAGTTTTTGACTGCTTAATAATTACTATTGGATGCAAGCCCAAACGGCCTTCTCGTCCCCCACCAGCATTCCGTGAGTCTCATCCGCTTGTCCGACAGCCTCTCCATCGACCTTCATCGCCGCGCCTTTGTTGCTTCCCGTGAGCGTGATTGGGCGCACGCCTTCGCGGACAGACGCCAGAGTGCGGTGAGGTGACGATTAAGGGAGGATATGGTGCTTCGGATGTCTCGCTCGAGCCTGCGCTGGTTGTGCTCGTCTTCCTGGCTGTTGGTGGTGGAGCTGAAAGGTGCGGTGAGGGGAATAGATGTCTTCGGCTAATTAGATTGGAAGAAAGGAGTTGTTCGTAGAATTTGGGTCGTGGAGATCGATCTGGCGGGCTTTCTCACTTGGAAAAGGCTCCGAGGGGAAAATCATAATGTATGGTGAGTTGAAATTAAAATTTTATTATGTAGAGAGTTGGTATGAGTTATATTACATCAATTTAAAAGTAAAGTAGAACGTGGAGGGATTAAGGGGGAACATAGATCAACTATAAAACCTTTGGGCTATATGTTAAATAACAATAATAATAAAGATAAATAAGTTAAATAATTCAAATTTTAGGAAGATTTACATGCATGCCACTCAATTCTTATGTATTTACATATTTAGCACATATGCTTCAATTTTTACTTCAATTTTTACTTGTATGTTATGTCACCAAACAAATGAATGAAAAAGTGTATTTCACAGTTAAAATTTAAAATAATTATATTGTTTATGTATTATAAAAAAATTGGGTGGCATATATATAAAGTTAAATTTAACCGATCGCTATGTAAATACATAAGGATCGATTGGTGTGCAAATGACTCTTAAATTTAATATAAAGCAGTCATAAATTGTTTAAAATAGAAAAATGATTATATATATATATATATATACACACATTTTTTTTGCCTAGAAATGAACCAAACATATGTCAAGAGATCAATTTCAGCCTCCAAGCTTCCAAGAAAACACTTCATATATAATAAAATATTATTATTAAAAAAAATACCATATACGAACAATTTTTATACTGTTGTAAGAAAAGCATATGCAAGATCAGGAAATCTCATACCTCTTTATATTCATTCTGCTTCTGCAATTTTTATGTCGCACCAACTGTTCTATTTATTGAAAGAAAGAGAACAAATAGATGCTCGAGTTGCATAAAAAGGGAACTGGAGACCGCTAACTCGTCTGACTTGAGAAAGGTCTATTCCATTAAAAAAGAATAAGAAAGCCGGTGGCACAATCCTTGATTTAAAGATCAAAACGAGTTGATCAATAATTCCAGCCTACAACAAAAATTATACTCTGAAAAAACTTTCCCAATTGAGTGATGTATCCGAGCATTTGTGCAATGGATTTTTCTATCAGCTTAAAGTACAAAAATAATATAAAGAGCTTCCCACTGTAAGATTATATATATATATATATATATATAATGGCTAAATTACACAATAGGATTGGACCCAGGATTCATATCAATCTCTGTCCCACGAGCAGGTCTCCTTGACCTCCACTCGTGACAGCATTCCAACGCCAGACGAAGCGCGGTCCCTAATCCTAACACAATAAGCACACCTGCAAGGCGGGCTCACTTCAGAGTCTTTTCCAGCTGAAAATTTAAAATCAACAAGGCAATCCCATAAACAAACAAAGGAGATTTACATACATACCACTCAATTCTTACGTATTAGCATATCTATCACCTAAATAAAGTCATCGGTACTGCTCATAACATAAATGAAGGTATTCTTAGATGTGTTAATTTAGCGATATTCTACATTTTTCACCAGCTAAGTTGCAATTAGGTCTTCCAAAACTTGGACAACACATATTTCTTTCAGATAAATTTAGCTCTCACGCATCTTCAGCAAAATTACACATTATTCATCCAAGCTTTCAATAACACAAAAAAATTAAAATTAAAACATTTGGTTCTTCACGATGGTTAGTTGTTTGGCAATGTTAACGATTGAACATTGGTAGATCACTTATAAATTATACAAAGTTGTCTTTTTAAAATTTTAAGTCATGAGTAAGAATAATAGACTGTGAAACAGCAATACTTGGGAGGTAATTTTATTTTATTGTATTTATGGCTTTAATTGTACAACAACAACAACAAAGCATTAATCCCACTAAGCAGGGTCGGTTATGGCTTTTATTGTAATTAGAGGTAATTTTATCTTTGAATTTATTTACTTGTATGCCCTAGTCCTCATCTAAAAAATCAATATGTTTTTTGTTTAGAGACTATTCATTAAAAGAAAGATTATTCGAAGCTGAAGGAGAAGGGAAATAAATTTACATCTGTGGTGAAAGTCAATATCATGTTGGAAAGATGGAAAGAGGCGGATTCGGATGTATAGTTATCTGTAATTTCTCACAGTTTGTTTACAGATGATTCGTGTTGGATTCTGGATACAAGTGCTACCTATCACATTTGACCTCATCAAGGATGATTTTGTACGTGCAAGGAGTTGGATAGCGGTGCAGTGACTATGGGCAACGATCAAGCTTGTCATATTATTAGTGTAGGAAATATCTTTATCAGAATGCATGATAGTACTGTGGGAGAACTGACCGATGTTAAACATGTTCCAGATGTCAGGAAGAATTTACAGTTAGTTGAAGTTTTAGAGTCCAAGGGCAGCAAGGTAGTTATTAACGCGAGAGTTCTGAGGATATTTCGAAAAGCAATGATTTTTATGAAGGTTGTTCATCATCTCAATCTTTACTTCTTCAAGGTAATACAGTGACTAGAACGACTGTTGTTGCTGATAATTCTTCTGAAGCAACTAAGTTGTGGCATATGCGGTTAGCTCATGTTGGAGAGACTTCACAGACTTTGGTAAAGAAAGAATTGATCAAAGGAGCGAGCACCTGCAAGCTAGACCTTTGTGAACATTGTGTGTTTATTAAGAATATATGGTTATTTTTTAGTAATTTCATTAACAGTACAAAAGGTATTTTAGAGTATGTTAACACGGATATTTGAGGCCCGATGAAGGCATCATCATTTAACGAGCGGAGATATTTTGTCTCTTTTATTGATGATTACTCCAGAAACGTTTGGGTATATAACATGAAATGCAAAAGCGAAGTGCTAGAAAATTTAATAACTTTGAAGAAGTGGGTTGAGACTCAGATAGATAAAAAAATATGGTGTATCAGATCAAACAATGGGGATACATACATGTCGAATGCGTTCTTGCAAGAGTACCAGAGAGCTAGGATAGAACACTTCTTCACTGTTCGAGAAAAACCGTAGCAAAATGGGGTGACAGAGAGGATGAATCAGACTATAGTGAAGAAAGATCGATGCATGTTATCCAATACTTGGTTGGATAGAATCTATTGAACCGAGACTATAGAATATGCCAGTCAATTGATGAATTATCTGTCTTCTGCAGCTATTGGGAAGAAGCCCACAAATGAGATGTGGTCAAGGCATCCTACTAGAGATTATGAGCACATGAGAGTGTTTAGATGTCCAACTTACTACCACGTACAGAATTATACAATGAAACCACAAGCAAAGAAGACGATCTTCATTGACTTCAGGTGTGGAGTTAAGGGTTTTAAGCTATATGATCAGTCAGAAAGGAAAGTTGCCATTAGCAGAGATGTTACATTCGACGAAGCAAGCTTGTTGAAAAGTCGGGACTCAAAGCAGGTGGAGATTTCTATCGGGACCACAAATATGCAAAGTTGGATTTTGGTGCAACTACATTCATTTCACAAAGTGCGTTTACTTTGACTCAGATGTTTAATTCCGTTGCAACTCAGAAGGTATTTGTTGTGCTCAGGAGGAGATGGAAAATGTTGAGGATGAGATTCCTGCTTAGGAATCTATTGCTAAGAGCAAGATTAGGTGTCGGAATGCCCAAAACCAGTTTGGTTGAGGGATCAACATTGGATTTGCACTTTCAACCACAAAAGTAGAAATTCCTTGTCACAACAAACAAACGGTGATGAGTCCAAATTGTGATCTTTGGAGATCGGCAATGGATGAAGAGATGAAGGATCTTCGAAAAAATGGTATTTAGAGGTTGATGAAAGCTTCACCCGACAAGGAAACGATCGGGCGCAAATGCGTGTATGCAAAGGAAAAAGATCTCATGGAGTTGACGTGTTGTACAAGACAAGATTAGTGGCATAAAGCTTTGTGCAACCAGAAGGAATTGATTAAGACGAAGTGTTCTCCCCAGTAGTCAAGCATCCCTCAATCTATGTTTTCTTAGCATTTGGATCACAGTACGGTCTGACCTTGAAACAATTTGAAGTGAAGACTGCAGTCCTACACGGAGAATTGCAAGAGAAGAACTACATGTTGCAGCCGCCTGGCTATAGAACATTAAAAAATATGATTTGCAAACTGGACAAGTCTTTGTATAGTTGAAGCAATCACCACGACTCTGGTATATAAAATTTGATCAGCTCATGAGATGTTAGGAATACACGAGGAGCCAATATGATCATTGTGCATATTTCAAGAAGTTGGCCACGGCGAGTTCATTTACTTTTATATGTTGATAATATATTGATTACATCTGCTAGTCAGATTGAGGTTGATAGGATGAAGAATCAGTTGTCCAAATATTTTGAAATGGAGTTGGGTGAAGCTCAGAATTCTTGGCATGGAGATTCTTAGGGAAAATGCAATTTGAAAGGTTTAGCCCTTGCCAAGCAAATATGTTCGGAAGGTGTTGAAGAAATTTAGAGTTGATGACTCGAGCAAGGCATTGAGTCTACCCATTGCATCTCACTTTCAGTTAAGTTCAAATCAGTGTCTTAAATATGATCAGGAAAGAAAAGATAAGCGATCGGTTCCTTATGCTAGTACAGTGGGCAGTTTGACGTATGTCATGGTTTGTATTAGACCATACATTACACAAGCACTTAGTATTGTGAGCAGGTTCATGCATGATCCAGAAAGAAATATTGACAGACTGTGGAGAGCATTCAGAGGCATCAAAAGGGTACAGTTGATGTTGCCTTTGTGTTTGATAGGCAGATAACTATTGCAGATTTGTGTGTATACTACACTCACTCAAACTATGTAGATGATATGGATAAGAGAAATCTAGGACCGATTATTTATTCAAACTGGCATGAGGTCCAGTCAGTTGGAGGTCATTTCTTCAGTCTACTGTTGTTTTGTCTACTACGAAGGCTGATTACATATCACAGAGACAATGAAGGAAGCAATATGAATGTTTGGGAGTTGATCATGAGTCTCTGACGGCGTTATGTGACAATCAATGTTCTTAGCCACAAATCTAGTTTATCATGTTTGTACCAAGCACATTGATGTGAGGTACCACTTTATTCGGGACTTGATTGAAGGCAAGATTCTATTGAAGAAGATAGATACGAAGGAGAATCAAGCGGACATGCTCACGAAGGTACTACCAGTCCAGAAGTTCACCAACTGCAAGAGTTTGGTGAACATTTGAGATCAAGATGATAGCCTAGTCGGGCATTTTGAAGAACTTCGCTAGGGTTGATCCCTTCAAAAGAGGGGTACGTAGGAAACAATTTTGGTGTAGCTCGATTAGAGCTTGGAGCACATTTAGTCATCTCTCACTTATCTGGAAGTAAGATAAGATATGGAGATTGTTGTATTTATAGTTTTATTGTAATTATGAGTAATTTTGTCTTTTGGTTTTATTTAGTTGTATGTCATAGTTCTCAATAAAAGAAACATAGGGCTTATGAGAATTATAATGAGAAGTGTAGAGTTGTAACCCCAAGCCATTTTTCTTTCTCCTCCGGTGCTAGTGAAATCTCACTCTCTGTGGTTGTAGGCGAATTAATTCAACATCTAACCACGTAAATCTTTGTGTTTGATTGTTGTTGTGAGAATTTGTAAGCTTCCGCATTGTTTTCGCATAACAAGTACTATATAATTTCTCTCTCTCTCTCTCTCTCTCTCTCAATTTTGTAACTTTTTTTCATCTCCATCTTCCAATCACTCTAAATTCAAGGAGAGCCAAGAAGTCCAACTCCCTGTTGAATTGGTCAAAACGACATTTGGGAGTCTTCTCCATTGTTATTTGGCGTAGCAGTTTTCACTCCTTTTTTTTCGCCTTTCAAGAAGCTTAGTTTAGCAAAATACGACCCTTCTTTGCTTAAATTTCTAGATTCTTGGCTTGCCCTAAAATCTACCAACCAAATCTAATGGAATATAAAGGAGAAGCACTTTCGTCTTTTCGCAATTGGGATTCCTTGTCATCCCAAAGCTTGGGTCTTTCAAGTATGAATACTAGCCTCTAGTCCTACCCCTTCTGTTGCATACAAAAATGTAATTGGAATTATAAAAAGGGAAAGCCTCAAAAAAGTAGAAAAAGGAAAAAAAGAGGTGACCAAGAAAACCATATGCTACCATTCTCTCAACTTCTCAAAAAAAGGTGTGCACCCTTCTTAAGATGAAAATTGCAATAGGACTAAATATGAAAACTATGACAAATAATTTGACTTGAAAGCGATTTTTGATGGCCTTGAACCACAAAATGGAGCACATGGACTTTGACTCCTAACACAAGGAGGAATCTAATCCTTCGAAGCTATTGGCCATTGATTGTTCTTAAATGTTTTCCAATTAGATCTTGTCTTCTTTCGCCATCAACTGATGTGTTCGGGAGAACGGTAGAGAAGGCTCTTACCCTAAATGTTCTATTCCAAAATAAAATCCTCTAAAACATATGTTGTTGATTAGGAGTGCTAATATGAAGTAAGATTTTTATAGAAAAGTTATAAAAAGTTATAGTTTCTAGATAATCTATAATTTAAGGCTTTTAAACATGTTTATAAATGGTGATATTTTTTCATATAAGTTAATAATTCATCTCTTCTTTAAGATGTGCTCCCTATATCTCTTTACAATATGTATTCTCAAAGGTATAGAATTCACTACTTTAAAACCATAGCGAAGAGCCTTTAGCTCTTCATCTGGAAAACATTCAAGCTCTTACAAGTTTTGTTTTTTATACACAGAGAATTCAAACAAAGTTTACATGTTTTATCTAAGTATTTTAGTTGAATTATCATTGTATTTCATAGCAATATGGCCATTTGTCAATTTAGAATTAATTAATTTTATCTTGTATATTTTTTTAGTATAAAGAGAAGGGTTATGTAATGGAGAAAACAACAACAAAGCCTTAATCCGACTAAGTGGGGTCGGCTACATGAATCATTTTTCTCCATTGCGTCTGATTTAGTGTCAAAATTTCATTTAATTCTAATAAATTAAGATCATTTTTTATACAATACGCCCAAGTCTTCCTAGGTCTACCTCTGCCTTTCTTAACATAAGTCGGATCTAAAACAACTACTCTCCTAATTAGATCATCAGGTGGTCGACATTTAATGTGACCAAACCATCTAAGGCGACTCTCTCTAATTTTGTCCATCACTGGAGCTACACCAACCCTATCACGGATATATTCATTTTGCATTTTGTCTCTAAGTGTAAAGCCACTCATCCACCTAATCATTCTCATCCCGACAACACTTAACTTAGTATTATGTTTCTTTTAAAGGCCAACATTCGGCACCACAGAGCATTGCAGGTCTCACCACCATCTTATAAAATTTTTCTTTCAGTCTAAGTGGTACTTTTCTATCACACAATAGGCCCAAAGCATTCCTCCACTTCAACCAACCAACTTGAATTCTACTATTAACATCCCATCTATATCTACATCACTTTGAACAATAGACCCAAGATATCTAAATCTTTCACACATTTTAATAATTTGATTACTCAAAGTTACACTTTTGTCACTAGAGCTGCTATTACAAAAATTACATTCCATGTATTAGATTTTAGTTCTACTCAAACGAAAGCCTTTAGACTCCAATGTAGACCTCCATAATTCAAGTTTTTGCTGGGCCTTTTCTGTCGTCTTATCCACGAGAAGGATATCCTCAGCAAAAAGCATACACCAAGGTACATCCTCTTGTAAATGTCCAGTAAAACCATCCATAACTAAAGCAAAATGATACGGGCTTAAAGCCGATCCCTGATGTAATTCAACAGAAATAGGAAAATATTTGGTCAATCCTCCTTCCGTTCGAACACAAGTAACAGCTCTAGTATACACATCTTTAATGACTTGAATATAAGTCATATCAACACCTTTCTTCTCAAGGACTCTCCAAAGGATATCTCTTGGAACCTTATCGTAAGCTTTTTCTAAACCAATAAAAATAAAATGTAGATCCTCATTATATATGTACTTCTCCGTCAAACCTCTCAATAAATGTATAGTTTCCATAGTAGACCTGCCCGGCATAAATCCAAATTGATTATGAAAAATCTTGGTAATACGTCTTTACTTACCCTCTATCATAATTTTACAGTATGACACATCATTTTAATTCCTTTATAATTTACGCACTTTTGTGCATCCCCTTTATTCTTAAAAATGGGGACCAAAATACTCTTCCTCCACTCCTCGAGCATCTTTTTAGTTTTTATAATTTAGTAAGCCAAAAAACTCCCAAATTTCTAAATATTTTCACGTTTCAATTGGGATATCATCATGTCCTACAGACTTTCCACATTTGATCTTCTTTAAAACCTCCTCAACTTCTTTTTTACTAATACGACGGTAAAAATGAAACATTTTGTTATTATTAACGATATTAAGATCACTAAAATCGATCGTATTTTCAAAAACTTCATTAAAAAGTTTATCAAAATAACTCACCCACCTATGTTGAATATCTTTTTCTAAGAAAAACACTTTCTAATTTTCTTCTTTAATATATTTCACTTGAGTTAAATCTTTACTTTTCTTTTCTCTTTGTTTGACTAGTTTATACATATATTTTTCACCTTCCTTAGTATCTAATATGTTATAAAAATCACTAAAAGCAAAATTTTTAGCGTCACAGATTGTTTTTTTACTGCCTGCGGGCCGTTTTATATTTTTCCAAGTTCTCTAAGCTTTTACATTTAAACCAATTTTTATAACATAACTTCTTATATTTTATCTTTATTTGCACATTAATATTCCACCTCAACTATTTTTATTTATAGATACTTTTCCTTCTGATTCTCCGATTATGTAATGGAGACAATTTAGTAAAATATAATGCTTCTACCTCTTGAACCATGTGCTATAATTCTTCTCCTTCTACTCTTATTACTCTCTCTCTTATTCCAACTCAATTATTCAAAGCAACTAAAAATATTATGTTATCTCAAACTACATTGCAAATGCACTAGTTTTGAATCATGAATCCTACTTCGTTCAAAGCTTCCATATTGGTAGTGGACAAAATCAGAATAAAAATGCAAGGAAAAATGGCCTCTTCTCCATAACATACTTTCATAATAAGGCTCTTACGCGTCAATAGGTGTGTCACTTCTTAGATGAAACTAATGATAGAACATGCAGTGTTACATTTAATTCTATGAATGCCTCAATCAAAACAACAAAATTAGCTTAAATAACAAGGCGAACTAAGGGGAGTCAGACCCTAGTCTGTCTGCTAGCTAGTATTGGGTGGGTGGAAAAAGATCTTGATTGGAGAAAACTTCAACCATGATCTGAGAAGTAATCATAAGAGATGATGCAAGCAATAATCGAAAGATCTTGATAGAAGTCATTCAGCCATGATTGAAAAGCAGAACATGAGAAATAGAATCTTCTTTATCTCAAACTTCATTTTAAGGCACATAATAAGGAATCATAAGCAACAATCATCATCAAAAGATTAGAAGACAATAAGATTAGAAATGTAAGAGACTCCTTCTCAAATATTCATATATTTTCTAGTACGCAAACTTCTTATAACAAGATATTTTATCCAAATTAAGAGATTTTGAAACAAGTAGCATTGTGGATACTAATAAACCTACCTGAAAAGTAATGGACTCAAGACACAAGAAGACACCAGCTACTCCAACTTTCGCACTGAATATGGAAGGTGGAAGTGCCCAAGAGGAGGTGTGGGGACGGCCTTTTCTCTCCAAAACCCAAATGTTCTATTTGATTATGGGATGTAACTATTTTTCCTTCCAAATTTCATTTAATTTGGTTGGATACAATGTGATTCAGTTTATATGCCTTGATTCAGTTTCAAGAGTGACAATCTTAGAAGATGCTTGAATCATCGAACTTGACCTACCTAGGGATTAGAGTGACTATCATTTTCAATGTCTCCGAGTTAGTTGCTCATTAAGAACTGATTATGAGATTACTCATTATGAGGGAACCTTGCCAATCCCAAGAGAATGATGCGCGAGCTAGAGTTTTAGTTCAGTTAATATGTCTTGATTTATGTGTTTTAGTTTGTTATTTATGTCTTTATATTTTAGAATGACATACTTGTAATTAGGAAAGGGGAGATGCTTGGGATAATAGTATGTGATGGAGGGAAAATTAAGGGTTTGATTGGTTGTTGGTTAAATTAAGCTAAGTCAAGTAAGATGGCATCATGGTAAGCTTAAGCATTAAATCATTCCCTAACTCATCATAGTGTTTTTTTGATTTAGTACAAGGATAACATCATTATAATTATTACTATGAAAAGATTGCTTAATTATTTTGAAAGCATAAGCTTGTGAAAATATTATGTTTGATTACTTTGAAAGAAAAGATAGATTATGATTGTAAAAATAATTAAGATGAAACTTACTACCTTGATATTTGATTTTAGTTTAATTTAAATTTAAATCTAGCTTTTGGCCAACTAAATTATAAGCACATATAAACCAATCTTAAAATTGCATCACCCATAAAGTATAATACGGGAAATAAATATGCATGCATTCCATTACATCGGGAATATTTGTTTAAACTTAAGAACATGTACATATTATTCCAAGGCAACAAAATCTTGTATTACTTTTACATAGCTATTGAAGAACTATGCAAATATGGTTTGAGCACAGTAAGTCAAGAGTATTCCTAACAATCGTGTCTTGCGAAAACAATCACGCACTCCTGATTAGGTGTGGTGATAATTCATAGTACGTTCAATAAAACCTCCTAAGCTGAGATGATGCTAAGAGGCTTTCAAAATTTTGAGTGAACGGACCTATAAAGAATAAAACTAAAATAAATGTTTGGTCTTCATACCATGACAAGATAAAAAAGGAGATAAAATTACGTAATAATATCAAAATGAACACCACAAGCGCAATACACGTCGCAACTAACAAACATGAAATATCAAATATGAATATAGAAGTATTGGTATTGAATGACGGTGGACTACATAGCTTGCTTTCAAGCACAAATAGGTCCCCCAATGATCAGAAAACCTATTATGTTGGAATAGACATTAGAGTGACACAAATTTAATGCGAACAGGACCCGCATGAAGACTAAATTGAACTTGCTAGAGCATGAATATAAATCATCTTTTAATATTTGAAAATCGCAAAATTTGACAAAAATAAACATTATGACCATCTACGAGCAAGGGCAAAATTCAACATAATAGGCTCGAAGATAGTTGAAAGCTCGTTAGCAAGCATGAAAACTGCTTTATTGATTGTTCTTGTTTTCAATAGATTACGGATTAAATGTGAACAACTGTATTTATATTGAATATTGAATTCAAATTTAGAATGTCCTAATTGCCATCAAACCCGCAACCCAAATGCACAAGTGAACACAAAGTGAAATCAATGGCTCAAAATGAAACCTCGCATGCGTCTCAATGACTCAAATATGCTTGCAAACATTCAAACTTCTGAATAATTTTAGGACTAAAACAAATTACTATGTTATTTTCAACTCAAATATATCCTATGAAAATTCATGCAAGAGACTTAAAGTGTGTGCATCCACCTCAAAAACATGTGTGCACAATTAATTTTAAATATTTTTAAGATGTGCACGTGTATCACAAAATAATCTTTCCAATCATCAAAACACATGTAATTGTGACAAGCCAGTGCATTGAAATTCCCACTAAGTGTATATTAAGAAATTTTAAATTTGTATGTGCTCTATCGTTTATCCTAAATTTTTAAATTTGAGCGCCTGAGAATGTTGTGCAGGCAATAATAAACCATAGGGGTTACGCTTATGGGAGACCTCAAATCCCAGATCAAAAAGTCCTTGCTAAATGAGGACAAAACTTTTGGGTGGTTTCTTATTTACAATCCAATCCACCTCCTCAAACCCTCCCAAGCTCTTCCGCAAAATACAAATAAAAATAAAAGCATAGAAAGTGTCCTGGGGAGCGGTCATGAATTTTTGCAGCTCACAAAGAGAAGCATCCAAGAGGAGGGAGAAGACATGGGTGCCAACACTACATGCCAGCATCCATGTAGATAGAGGAACTTACTTTTAATTAAGAGGAAAAAAGATATAATTTTCTACCCCTTGGAATCTTGCAGGTTTACAGGGTTATAGCGTTGAGTTAAAACGAGCGCAGAAGAAAAAAATATACTCCATCCTTTGAAATCATGGAGCTTTGCAGTTTTATAGCTCTTCAGCCAATGGATATGGACTCCTTATTTAGATCATGGACAACCTGAGTCGTCCATTAACACCAAGGTAACCCAACAAAGTGGAAGTAAATCTTCATTTATTCATACGAGTATGGATAAAAAAACAAGCAAGTAGCAAAGACTCCTAAATTATTTAGAGGCTGATTGTCAAAAGCATTAGAAGTGTATTGCATTTTCATTTTTGGTCTGAAGCCAAGGAAATGCAAAGTAAAATTTTTAGGAATATTAAATGTTTAAAAGAAAATAATGTATTTCTAACATGCATTTGACATGTACCATAACATACATTTTCTTTGCATCAAACCGAATAATTTATGCATTTCCAAAATGCATGCATTTCGATAATTCTGCATTTCTAAAATACAAGTATTTTAACTTATATCCAACCAAATATCCCCTTAACTTTATCAAATCATTTCAATTTCAACATTCAATGTTTCATATTGTAAAAAATCTATTTGAATACTCATATTGTAATGAGTTGTAAACTACTTATCAATGAAAATGGTCACACTTTCCTTTATATAAGGGTGAATGCCATTCTATAAATAGGCACAGAATATACTTTATGTTGCTCTGGAAACCGGACTCCACAAACTATAATTCCAAAGCAATTCAAGACGCCAACCCCTATCACTGCAGGAGCTTATGCGCCATTCCATTCAACATTCAAGTTTCCAGAAAATAAATTCAAACCAATCAAATATATATAAATATTTTTGGTTCCCAAAACAAATATTTCGCGGTAATTATAATTTTGCTATGATTCAATTCTAAGCTTACTATAAGAAGCACATACCACATATACTTTTACTCTGAAAGGATAGAGAGCGTACCGATTATAATATTCACAGGAAGTGCGGAAACACCAAGCGAAACAGAAACAAGCACATCAAGTAGAAGTCCCCCAATCAGGATAGCAAATGCAACCCAGAGAGGACTAAGGCATCCCTGAAACAAAACCAACTGATATCAAAAGCAGATTAAAATTTCCTGCTAAATTAGAGTAAAAATTAGGGTATTGACCATGAGAAGGTCGTTACAATAAAATATAATGGTAGATGAGAGTAATATTTTAATAATAATCCGTTATGAGTCAGCCACATTAACATATACCCTTTCACGTCCTCGTCTTCCAATATTAGAACCTCCATAGATTGAGCCGACCCTCCATACCCAATAATTTGTCTGCTTCAATAAAATAGGAAACACTAGAATAAATCTTCATTTTTTTAATTGGTAAAATCAGCCATCTGCTAGGAGATTCAATGATTCCAGTGTTAGAAATTTATAATAGTGGCATATGCTTCACTTTATTAGGCATTTATCATAACATGTCTATATTGATTTTGTCACATGATAAACGAATTTATTAGCTAAAACCAGATCTCCTCACTTAATCAAGCCAATATTCTAGTGTTGTGTGTCCGCTAAGTGGGCACATTTGAAAAAAATTAGGACTTCAGTCTATAAGCCCTTCAAGTTCAACAAAATTATAATGTGTGTTTTATGTATCAGTCTCCCCCCTTTTTTTTCTTCCTTGAAAGATGCTTCTTCGCATATCAAATTTTTAGATACCCGAAATGGTTTTTTTATTTTTTAATTAGATATTCTTAGTCATCCACACTTGCATCTGATTAATTGAACCGTTTTAATTTGCATTACTGCAAACCTCATTAACAAGGCTTCAAGATGAGATGATTAAGATAAACTTTTATCCATCTTTAACGCTCTTTTGATGCACTGTCATTTTTCTCACTCATTTCGGAACATAATTTGATAAACAAATAGTTACATCGATTTAATCTTCAGCGTTTGGATCATCAAGCACATAGATATCTGCATATTTTAGCCCAAATTTAATATGAGATCATTTAATACACGTGCCTTCAAATATTATTGTTATGTTTACCTTATTTTAGACAGCACTGTAGAGTAGTAAAACAGATTGAAACAAAAACACTATCAAGCTCTATTTCATACATATTTTTTATATTGCAAATTAAAAAGAGTATAACTAATGAATCAATCTATATATGTACTGCACAAATTGAAGACAAGATTTAAAAGCCAAAAAAAAAGGTAAAGATGTCTTCCAAAATTTGTCCATCAATACGCGCATTTGATTCCTTATAAAGGACACAATTTTGCAAATTTTTGGTTTCTATACTTACAGCCGGTTGGGAATCCAGCAAAGGAACATTTACAGCCACTTGCCTGTACATAAAGGTTTCCAATATGAGAGCGGTAATGAAGTTAGAAGAGCGCTGTATCAGCAGCAAACAACTTACTGGCATATCTCGCATTTATTTGAACCTTTAGTACGAAACCAAATTTCTATGCATGATCGGTGTGCTTTGGCGAGTTCACCACGGCATCCACATCCCAAATCAATTAGAGGTTCTTCTGATGGTTGCTGACAGATTCTTTTCAATTTATATCAGTAAAAGAAGGTGTTAGCAAGTATGAAGCAGAAATTGGAGATTAAGGTACATGAAGTTTAATGTCATTTGATGAAGTTCAACAATTTACAAATGAAAAATAAATCATTGCCTAAATGATCTGATGCAAGATATATTAATGTCTAGGATTTTTAAAAGCAAATCAACACTGAAATGCTTAAAATTACACAAACACGTCAACTTAGCAATTTACCAACATTTAATCTAGAAAATTATTCAAACTTTATATGAAAGCCTAATAACAAAGAAAATCTAAACAAATGAAATTTAATCATCATCTATTAGAAATTCTGAATCAAAATTCAACAGTATGAAAATATACATATTATCATGCTCAAGTCAAAAATCATATTGTATCAAGTTTGACAATACTTGACCATCATGCAATCAAACAAGTAATGTTGCGAAAATGAAATTTAGATAATCTTATTCTTGAACAATGGTGCCTATTAATAGGCATACATGGCAAATACAATAAGTGGGAAATAAAAATTGAGAATAAATATGATAAAAGGAGGAATCACGCAATCATCCCAAAATCGAATAATGATAACTCATGTATGTATTATGTCAGCTTTAGCTTATAACATAAGCAAATAAATGAGAAATCCAGGAGATTTTGTGAAGATGTACACTTTTTCTAAATTAGAAATATTATGTATCAATCTTGACAATCTTAGATAGCACGACATCCTATATTAAATAATAATCAACCTCAATTTATTTGATCCTTTCGTGAAACGTTGATTACTAGCAATATATATGGCTATCAATTGTCACAACTAAGAATCATAGGCTCATTTACTAGAATATTGAATTCTTCTAATGATATCTTAGCCCACATCATTTCACATGCAAAATGAGCCATTGACTATATTCTTATTTAGCACTAAATCTAGCTACAATAAATTTTTCATTCTCTTCTAGCTAATCAAATTACCTACTACAAAAATATAGCAAAAGTTATTTTTTTTTAACATCAATAGATCTATCAAAGTCTACATCAGCATACAACAACCCTTTTCCAAGAGCTTTCTTGATTGATCTGAGAATGCAAACAGCATCCCAATACTAATGTTTCAGATTTTGTATATGATGACTTATCACCCGAACAAAAGCAAAAAAAATAAAAATCTGACTGTTTAACAAAAAAAAATGCAAGTTTTTACCTAAGCTTTAATACTGAAATTGATCATAATATGTTGTATCCTCATTCAGATGAGATAATAGGAGGCATCTTATCCTAATCTGCCATAGATTCATCTGTCATATGCCAGTAATAGAGATCTTCTAAAGTATGCCGATAATAGAGGTCTTCAAAAGTACACCAATAGAAGAGGAGAGACGAGAAGCAAAGTGGCATGAGGAGGAGTAATAGATAAGGATAATGCAAAGGTAGTTGTAGGAAAACAAAGGGAAATTCTCATGAAAGGTGACAACAGTGGAAGCGTATAAATATCTATTAAAGGAGCTATAACATGTATATCATTTATGAGTTCTTGAGTACCTAAGCAATATTCAACAAGTGGCACATCGAGAGAGTTTATATTATGGGCAAAAGGCATGATGGAAACAAAGGCAACCAAATACAAAAAGAGTAGGAAAAAAAAAAGTGGGGGTTATTCATGTGAATGTGATTGCCCACATGATATTAAGGAGACGATGATTTTAAATTTTCTATGACCATATTGGACAAATGGTTTGATGAGAATTTCTTTTTCTTAATGAGAAATTAATTTTATTACAAAAACCTAAGAAATTAGATTTTTATGTATTTTGAAGTATTATAAGTGGGCAAACTTTCAGTGAAGTGGAAAATTAAATTTTAATTTTTAGATAAAACTTAAGAAAAATATCAAGAAAATTTGATCAACATTTTAATAAACATACCCAGCTTGAGAATTATCCTTAATAAAAGTAACAAAATAACAAAATCCTACCAAAACAAAATCAAGATCCAAAATATATGAATGAAGTAAAAAATGGGTAGCAGTGCATGACATTAATAATTGTGAAGGAGATTCGATAGTTTTGATTATGTTGGGCCAGTCACACAATTAGTTATGGATAGTGCAATTAATTGCATAGATTTTTTAATTCCTCAAGGATTTTTTAAATTCATGATAACTGATAAATTATTTGGAATGTTACAAAGTTAATTTGACTAAATTGAAAAATATATTCTCTTTTTTAAGTTTGTAATTTCACATATTTTTATTATTAATACTTTAAACAACTGATCTAACAACATAATAATTTAAAAAATTTAATTCATGGATTCAATAAATTATCAAAATAAATAAATAAGCATATAATAATTTCATATCGTAAAAACAATTATGAATGTTTCTATAAATACAAAAAATTTAAAAAATCTTCATCATGCAATTCACATTCAAAAAAATATTTTGTAATTCACCAAACTCCTCAAATATTTCTACAGTGTTGGGGAACCATTCTTACCCAATTAAAATATTAATCATATTTTTGAATTTTATAAAATTTATTTTTCATTTTTCCATGGACATTTAAGGAGAAATGTGACTACCCACATGATATCAAGGAGATGATTTTAAATTTTCTATGACAATATTGGACATATGGTTTGATGAGAATTTCTTTTTTCTTTAATGAGAAATTTATTTTTATTACAAAAAACTAAGAAATTAGATTTGTATGTATTTTGAAGTATTATACGTGTGCAAACTTTCAGTGAAGTGAAAAATTAAATTTTAATTTTAGATAAAACTTAAGAAAAATGTCAAGAAATTTTTATTAACATTTTAATAAACATACCCAACTTGAGAATTATCCTGAATAAAAGTAACAAAATAACAAAATCCTAATAAGTCAAAACAAAATCAAGATCCAAAATATATTAATGAAGTAAAAAATGGGCGGTAGTGCATGACAATAATAATTGTGTGATGGAGATTCGATAGTTTTGATTATGTTAGGCCAGTCACACAATTAGTTATGGACAGTGCAATTAACTACATAGATTTTTTAGTTCCTGGAGGATTTTTAAATTCATGATAATTGATATATTATTTGGAATATTACAAAGTTAATTTGACTATATTAAAAAATATATTCTCTTTTTTTGAGTTGGTAAATTCACATATTTTTATTATTAGTACTTTAAACAGCTGATCTAACCACTTAATAATTTAAAAAAATTAAGTACATATGTTGCATGTAAATTGCATGGTTTCATTTAAAAAAATTAAGTACATATATATAAAGAAAAGTAAAGATTTAACTCAAGTAAAGTGTATTAAAGATGAAAATAAAAAAGCGCTTTTCTTAGAAAAAGATATTCAACATAGAGTGGGTGAATTATTTTGATAAACTTTTTAATGATGATCATTGAAAGTACGATCGACCTTAGTGATCTTAATATCGTTAATAATAATAAAACTTTTCATTTTACCGTCGCATTAGTAAAAAAGAAGTTGATGAGCGCTTTAAAGAAAACCAAGGGGAAAGTCATGCAGGACTGATGATATTCCAATTGAAGTGTGGAAATGTTTAGGTGATTTGGGGGTTTCCTGGCTTACTAAACTTTTTAATATTATTTTAAAAACTAAAAGGATGCCTAAGGAGTGGAGAAAGAGCATTTTGGTCCCCATTTTTAAGAATAAAGGAGATGCACAAGAGTGTGCAAATTATAGAAGAATTAGATTGATGTGTCATACTTTAAAATTATGGGAGAGGGTAATTGAACATAGGTTAAGACGTATTACGAAGATTTCGCATAATCAATTTGGATTTATGTCAAGCAGGTCTACCATGGAAGCTATACATTTATTGAAAGGTTTGATGGAGAAGTACAGAGATAATAAGGAGGATCTACATTTGATTTTTATTGATTTAGAAAAAGCTTACGATAAGATTCCTAGAGATGTTCTTTGGAGAGTCCTCGAGAAGAAAGGTGTTGATATGACTTATATGCAAGTCATTAAAGATATGTATGCTAGAGTCGTTACATGTGTTCAAACCGAAGGAGGATTGACCAAGAATTTTACTATTTACGTTGGTTTACATCAAGGATCGGCTTTAAGCCCATATCTTTTTGTTTTATTTATGGATGGTCTTACTCGGGCATTTACAAGAGGATGTACCTTGGTGTATGCTTTTTGCTGATGATATCCTCCTTGTGGATAAGACAAGAGAAAAAGTCCAGGAAAAACTTGAATTATGGAGGTCTACATTGGAGTCTAAAGGTCTTCGTTTGAGTAGAACTAAAACTGAATTCATGGAATGTAATTTTAGTAATAGTAGGTCTAGTGACAGAAGTATAACTTTGGGTGATCAAATTATTAAAAGGTGTGAACGATTTAGATATCTCGGGTCCATTGTTCAAAGCGATGTTGATATAGATGGGGATGTTAAAAGTGGAATTCGAAGTTGGTTGGTTGAAGTGGAGGAATGCGTCCGGCCTATTGTGTGATAGAAAAGTACCGCTTAGGATCGAAAGGAAAATTTTATAAGAGGGTGGTGAGACCTTCGATGCTCTATGGTGTTGAATGTTGGCCTTTAAAAGAGAAGCATAATGTTAAGTTAAGTGTTGCCGAGATAATAATGATTAGGTGGATGAGTGGCTTTACACTTAGAGACAAAATGCGAAATGAATATATCCGTAATAGGGTTGGAGTTGCACCGATGACGGATAAAATTAGAGAGAGTCGCCTTAGATGGTTTGGTCACATTAAATGTCGACCACTCGATGATCCGATTAGGAGAGTAGATGTTTTAAATACAACTTATGTTAAGAAAGGCGGAGATGAGTACCTAGGAAAACTTGGGCTTATTGCATAAAAAATGATCTTAATTTATTAGAATTAAACGAAAATTTGACACTAAATAGGACGCAATGGAGAAAAAGGATTCATGTAGCCGACCCCACTTAGTGGGATTAAGGCTTTGTTGTTGTTGTTGTTGTTGTTGTTGTTGTATATATATATATATATATATATATATATATATAATAGAATATATTTAAATGATTTCCTTAACATGTAAATTGCATGGTTTCATTTATGAAGATAGCTCCTGAGAGTAAATATGTTGTAATGTGATAAAATTTTCTATCATGCATCACGGGATTAGTTTCATATTCCTTAAATCCAGTGTTGAGAATGTGGAGCCCGGTCCACTATTCTTGTTTTGGCAACTCTACATTTATGGAAGCTACCTTGAACTAATTTATTCAGTTCTTTATTTGATCTTCTTCTTGTTTGGAAAGATCAAAACTCCCGCAATATGTATCACGCTTCTTCCTCCAATTTTGCGAAATCAAGGATCCTCCACCCGTCTTCTGCGAATCAAAAACTCTTTCGCTCTCCCGCCTCCTTGATGGATTTCGCAAATTGAAGCTTCCTTTATTGAAGAAGAGAAAGAGGGAGAGAAGAGAGAAAAGAAAGTGAGAGTTCTTTCTTGTAATCATCGAGGCGATCGACAGTGTAATTCCTCAAAGCTAATACAATCCTCTACAACTCTGTAAACGTAGGTAATTTGTTTTTGTAAACAAATCAAACATGAGTGAGCTAAGTTTTTTGTTCGTGTTCGACTTGTTTGCATTAATACTTCTTCAAATTAGCTCATGTTCAAATTAGACTCAGAATGAGTATATTCGTGTTCAGCCTAGTATTGCTTGAATTTGTCTAAATTTGTTCATGAGTAGCTCGAAACAGGCTTGTTCATTTTTTTGCTCAGTTTTAGCTTGAATCAGCTCGAGCTCAGCTTGTGAGCTAGCGCCCACGCAAGCCACACGAGCCAAGTGCATATGGGCATGTAGTTCTTAAATGAGAATTTTCCTACATTTAAATAACTCTAAGGCTCTAAGTTTTCCCATATATGTACAAATAAACTTTGGTTTATTTATTTATTTATTTTATTTATTTTTGGGGGTGGGGAGGGGAGTGTGGAGGGGGGCGCATTTACATACATTGCAGACAATTTATATGTATTTATAGATTTAACACCTAGACAAATATAAACTGTGGGACTAAGGAAATGGGAACATGAGAATGTTTGTTGTTTTGTATTTTTTTTGCGCATTTACATTCATAATAGTCAATTCCTATGAATTTACATATCTAAAACCTAAATTTTATTTTTTACTTTTATACCGCCCAGATCTCTTATATGCATTTTTTTAAATACAATATAAAAATTAATATAAGAAGATATAAAGAAGTATTAGCATTTATTTAAATATTTATTTTGAGCTAAAAAAATATATCTTTTGTTTTTGTTCGACTTCTTTATAAATTGAGCTCAAAAACATTGTTCGTGTTATACTCACTTGCTTGACGAATGAATCAAACACAAACTACTTAACAAGTTAAATACGAGCTATTCACGAATGACGAGCTTTTTTCATAGCCCTAATGATTTGAATTTTGATATACATTTTATAAATATAATGATCATAAGTTCCGTAAAATTCTTAAAGTAATTGGCCATAAGAGATGAGTAAAATAATACTTACTCTTCTTTTTACTATGTGTTTTACTATTTCGATCCATCCATCCATATATATCAACCTAACAACAACAACAACAATCTCACTAAGTGTGGTCGGCTACATGAAGCATTTTTCTTCGTTTTGTCTTATTGAGTGTCCATCCATCCATATCTATCAACCTAAATTTTCAAAATAAAGAAAAGTTCAATGACCACTCTCTTGATCAATTAGTTTTAAAATTAAATGAGTATGTCTTAGCTATCTCAATATAGTAGTTCTGAGCTACAAAAGCCATAGGCTAGATACGATGATTAAGCATTTCATTTCTCATGTCAAAAATACAAATGAGTGGCTTATTGAGAGAGTCTCGTTTATCCACATCATATAAAAGCCTTGTGAGTTTACATATAGTCCAAGTTTCACACTAAGTTATATAACTTAACATAAATCATAGCATTCGTATCCCTTTACATGCATAGTAAACATATGTAGCACTAGTCTTCATGCAACATACAGACTTAATGGCATCATTATATACCATGCAATTGGGTGAATTTAGAAGCAAAAAGAGGAGTCATTTGGCTATCTAATCTTTCATCGTTAAAATGACACTTATGTTAGGCATCCTCCCTATTGAGTGAAATGAGTCCTACATATTTATTCCCTTTGGTAGTAGAATCTATAACATATTGTAAATCAAGAAAAGAAACAATAAATGATATGGTGATTTCAATTCAGGAAGATCACTCCAATACATTACATAATGTAAGACCCAAAAAACTTAGATTAGGAGCAAAGTCCCTCAATGAAGAAATTAATCATTCCATCTTGAGTTCAGTTTGGGCAACTCCCACCAAGTGTTACAAATTATAAGACCGTAAAATTGAGATTGAGATCCAAGTCACCCAATCAAAGAAAGTACCCGTACTATGAGACCAGTCCGGGTAGCTCCATCACTAAATTATAGTTTAAGGCCCTATAACTTTCAACAGATTCATTCCTCTCTCTCTCTCTCTCTCTCTCTCTCTCTCTCTCTCTCTCTCTCTCTCTAAGATTTATTTGAGTCCATATGTTTGTTGCAAGATATATATATATATATATATATATATATATATATACAAACACACACACACATATAAATACATACATGCATACATATATGCTTTAGTTTATTTGTCTAGTCATGCCTATGGCAGTGGAATGTGATCTCTTATGTTCCAATCCCTAGTCAGCTTTGGTTCATTTTAGTTTTCTGGTTTTTCTTTTAATCCCATGTGATTTGATTTGTTGGTTGGTTGGAATCTAGTTTTTCGAAGTCATTGTTGGCAGCTTCAGTAGATGGCATTCGTTCAGGATTGTTAATTCATTTCCATAAGTAATCTTATATTTCCTCTATTTTTGGTTCTTACGTGATTCTATGATGTTCCCTGTCCTTTTTGTGCAAATTTTGACACGATTATTCTAGTCTCATCGATATTATTGTGCCTTATCTATATGATTTTGTGTATTGTTATTAGTTTTCCATAAAAGTGGCGGCCGTTTTACAATACCATTTCAGGATAAGCTTTCTTGCAAGATAATCATGGGAGATTTGCCGATTTTGGTGACTTGGATGATTATAATACTAAATTTAGATGGCCTGCAAAGAATAATTACTAGTTAGATTCAAGTCCTTTAAGCAAGATGCAAGTAGTATCAATCAAATTTCAGAAAAAAAAATCAACTCCTTATATTCTTTGGCAATTTCTTTACTTATTCTTTTTCTTTTCTATGCTTTAATTTTCAGACTACCTGTGCGTTGGATCTATTCAAAGACAGTATAATCCAAATTTTTAGAGCAATCTAAGTCTAATTAACGCATAATTTTCATTGATCCAGAATTTCTTTATTAAAAATATATATGGGCAATCGTTAAATTATCTGTCGGAGCAAAGTTTGCATGTTTTACGATTTTTCATCTAAAAAGATGAATTCTTATTTAATTTATAAGTTCTTGAACTATGAATTTTGTTTTTTATATGTGACTTCGTGCATGAAATGCTATATTTGCGTAAGAAAATCATAAATCTAAAATGTCATGCATCAAAATCTTTTAAGTTTATCCCATTTTAGGGTAATATGGTTGGCGATGCTGAAGGAGAATGCAGTTAATTTTGATTTTCTTTCATTAGCACCATTTCTTATTTAAAATGAATAATAAGACAATCATACACTCAATTATGCCAAGCCAACCTCGATCATACACATTATGCATATAGCATGATTAAACATTGCATGGCGCTTGATTTGCTGAAGATGTAAAATAGAAGTGTTACTATGAACTTTGTTCAAATATACATTTGCATGTTGAAGTGTCACTTGATATGGTATTTTTTTTGTTGACGTGTTGCTTGAAATGGTATTTTTTTGACATTTCCACATAAGTCCTTCACAGTCAATTTTATTAATCTAACAGATAAACTTATGGGACTGATTAGTAAGATGGAGATATCGTTAGCATATTTCCACAAATTCCATTAACTTAATTTAAGAAATACAAAGTTGACAATGAGATAAAACAAACATTTGCACCCATAACAGGGGAAGATCCATGAGCCCAGAAGTCAAATACACTACAACATAAAAGCATTTTCAATAATAGATATCTTGTTTCCTTTTTTGTATACTTTGCATTGTAGATCTTTTAGGATTAATTATTGACCCTGAGAAGGTCCTCTCATAAGTATGAGTTTATGTGTTGAGACATTAAATATTAGGTTATATTGTTCTTCATCAACAGCATAAACAATATAACATGTGCCCTAAAGTAAAAAATGTAACAATATGTTATAGCAGAAATCACAAATGAGAATAGAAACACAAATGTGAATAGGAACAAAAATTCTTCCGCTTTTTTCTATTTTCTCACTCCAGAGTATGCTTGCACAGTCTTACAAATCTATTAGTAAACAACGCAAATTTTCATTCATTTTTCGTTTGCATGTGTCTTTCTTCTTGTCAAGAATCAGTACTTATACATGTTTGTGTAGGTACATGAAGCTAAAAAAGTTCTAATCCAAAAAGGCCCAAAAAAACAAATTTTTGGCAAACATATTTCTTTAAGAACAAGACACGTGTTTCCAGTTTGACACTCATACACATGGAATAATACAGGGGGTGTGTGTGCTCTAGTAACAAACGTTGAGATATATGATAAACATTTCATACTAGAAATAACTTTAGAAATAAATGAAAGTTCAGGCTTTGCATCATTTAAAATGGCAAGCATTAATCATATTCAAGCATAGCAATAACCTCTCATGTCTTCTCCAACAAAATTGATAAGAAACATAAGCAATATGCCTTATAACTATAAAAACTAGCCCCCAGAAAATAGAAATAAAGCTGGGAGGAAAATGTCAAGAATAAACTATGCATATCAGCCTGAAAGACGAACAACTTGATCCAAGTAGCCAAATAACAATTGTTCCGCATCCAATTACAGTAAAAGTCAACCGAGCAACTCATATAATCAAAAACTAGAGATTCCATTTTAATCAACAAAAACCAAATCTTTTACCTGCACTCCTCACAGTCGCTGTCGCTCCTAGGCAAAAACCCCTTCTTAGCTGAGGCGATCACACTGACCTTATCCTGCCTTTCGGGAGAAGTTCCCTTCGATCCGTCACCTTTCGCATTCGTTGCTTCCTCTGGCTTCGACACCACGATGGTCAGCACGGGATGATGCTCGGCTGTGGCATCGGGAGCAGAGGAGTTCGAATTCGGATCTTGGTTCCGATCGGAATTACGTCCCGAAGCCTCTACTACAACCTGCTGCTCCTCAGCCCCCTGCCCGTATTGCTGCATTTATGTTTTTATACAAGTAAAATTGCCACTCGCACAAACCTTCACTAGCTTCTCTCCTCGCAATTAACTCCTTTCTTCGATTTCTTCCTCTAAGTTATCCATGAACGAATAAAACTTAGAAGAGTTGAAAAGAAGACGAATCAGAGCGATCCAGGTTTATAGCTGACCTAGATGGTGAAAGAAATACAACAATCGAGAGAAAATAATCATGATTTTTCCTCCTTTTTTTTAATAAATAACAGTCAGAAATCGGAACGAATTCAGCAGTAATAGAAGATGATCGAAGCGCAAAAAAAGAACGGAAGGCACCTGGAAAGAAGCCATGAATCCTCATAAATGCTAAGCCCGTAATTCTGAGGGCCTCCAAATTGAAGGAATTAGGGTTCATTAAGCTCTGCCTTCGGACTGGCTGAAATAACGCGGGTGTGAAATTGCAGATAGGAAGTCGGAAGAAGATGTACAATTTCAACATCATATAATTAAGTTACATATTTAAATTTATATTCTAGCAGAAAATTAAAGGCTTTTAGATTTTTTTTTTTTTTAAATCTGTCTTGTTTGAGACTTATTAAATTAAAATGAATTTAATAAATCAGGTCGGAATTATTATTTTTCTATTGCTAGGTCACATTGAAAAATCCATATAATTATAATATATTATTAAATTTGATCAATGTAATATATATATATTTTTAAATTTAAATAAATGTTTTTAAATTAAATGATATTAATTATTAAGCACTATTAACTTACTTGCTAAACTATGTGATTAAGTATCAGAAGTGATAATTAAAAGTATCAATTAATCATAATTAGTATTTTATAAAACTAATTAGAGATATGAACTTACCATTACCGCAACAAAAGCGGAAGCCTCGTCTTCCTCCGCCTAGCGCGCTCCTAGTCTAAACTCTCTGCAACAAAGAAGAGAAGCTGCAGGTGCTGCTCAATTGCGACGCTCAAGGAAGGAGAGGAGGAGGAGGATGGAGTCAGCTGGGCGGTGACCAGCATCGAAGCAAGAAGCGAAGGAGGAAGGAGGGAAGGACTGCGAAGGGTAAATATTTGAGTGAGAATTTGAGAAAGGGATGAAAAGAGTGCTAGATTTGTAAATAGCAATGTTATTGGTACTATGTATGGATATAGAAACAATATGAGTAATTAAATTTGGTTTATTTTTATTCCCATTTACAAATATAATAAAATAAAGAGGAATTGTTTATAAATATCATGTGATTTTTTTTATTTATATGTATGATATTTAATTTAATACTGCAATCGCCGGATTTGAAGTCCCAGATGTGAAAATGGAGGGTTGTGTTAGGTAATCGACAGACAGCATAAAATTTATCAAAAAATCATGACATGAATCCTTTTGATCGTCGTGTAAATGTTAAAGCATCCCCGAGAAGCAGCACGCTATATGACCTAAAAACTGTGAATAATGTGCAAAGGGTGTTACATCGGCACTTAGGTGTAGTGTCAAATAAGCAAGGGTTCTCACATTACAGATATATGCGGGTAAAAAAGTTAGTCTATGAAATTAATATAGGATTGGATTTTTGAATATATGTACTCTCACCTGTAAATTAATGAAATTAGTTGATATTATGATTAATAGAAAGTTAAATATCTTACGTATTCAAGCAACTCAATATGTTAGAGAAAGGACTAAGGAGATTTATAATTTAGGCTTTAAACTTTTGTATTCGGGTAAGAGTCGCACTAGAAATGGTGTAGGTGTGATTATAGATAAGAGTTTGAAAGAAAATATTAAATTAACAGATTTGAAGATAGAATTATAGTCATTAAGATTGTTGTTGATACTAAGATTTTTAATAGTATAACTACTTATGCTTCTCAAATAAGTTTAGATATATGTTATAAAGGAAAAACTCTAGAAAGACCTATAAAAATTAATAAAACATGATACATTTTGAATAAGAATTTTTACTGTAAGAGATTTAAATCGACATGTCGGTAGAGTGGTAAAAGATTTTAGAAATATTCATAGTAGCTACGGCTTTGAAATGATTAATGAAGTTGGTAGACCCATATTAGATTTTGCTTTAGCATGTGATTTTGTTATTGTTAATACTTTATTCAAGAAAATAAATGAACATATTATTACTTATAAGAATGGATCAAATAAAACACAAATTGATTATTTTCTTATGAGAGAAGCAATCGTCGAGAATGTAAAGATTGTAAGGTCATTCTAAGTGAAAATTTAAGTTCTCAACATCGATTATTATTTATGAATTTTAAGATAAAGAGTTGTAAAATAAAATATATTATGAATCATTGTCATAGAATTAGGTGGGGGACATCTAAAAGATAGTAATAAAATTATTTTTATGAGTAAACTTCAAGATTTCAATATTTGAGATGTTCATGAATAAGCAAATTCTATGTGGGATAACTTTATAAACATTTTTAAACAAGTGACAAAAGATGTATTTGGAGAATCAAAATGAAACGTCTCTATAAAAAAAAATAGTTAACGGTGAAATAATAATGTGCAAGAAAAGATAAAATATAATTAGTTTTATATTATGAAAATTGGTTTAAATGTAAAAACTTAAAGAACTGGGAAAAATATAAAATGCCCGTAGGGAGTCTAAGAAAATAATTTATGAAACTAAAAATTCTGTCTTTAGTGATCTTTATAGTAGATTGAATACTAAATATGGTAAATAAAATATGTGCAAACTAGCGAAACAAAGAGAAATGAAAAGTAAATATTTAACTCAAGTGTATGTTTTTCTTAGAATAACATATTCAACATAGGTGGTTGAGCTATTTTGTTGAACTTTTCAATAAGTTTCTCAAAATACGATCGACCTTAGTGATCTTAATATCGTTAATAATAATAATAAAATGTTTTATTTTTTCCTTTCGCTTTTGTAAAGAAGAAATTGAAGAGACTTAAACGAAAACTAAGGGTGGAAAGTGTGTAGGGCCCGATGATATCTCAATTGAAGTTTGAAAATATTTAGGAGATTTGGGAGTTTATTGACTCGCTGGACTCTTTAATATTATTTAAAAAACTAAGAAGATGTTTGAGGAGTGGAGGAAGGGTATTTGGTTCCCATTTTTAAAAATAAAGATGATCCACAAGAGCGTGTAAAGTATAGAGGAATTTAGCTGATGTGTCATATTTTAAAATTAAGAGAGAGGTTAATTGAACATATGTTAAGACATATTCAAAGATTTCTCATAATCAATTTGGATTTATGACAGGCAGGACCATTATGAAAGTTATACATTTATTGAGAGATTTGATGGAGAAGTACAGAGAGAATAATGAGGATCTACAAATGATATTTATTGATTTAGAATAAGTTTATGATAAGTTTACAAGAGATATCCTTTAGAGGGTTTTAGAGAAGAAATGTGTTGATATGACTTATATTCAAGTCATTAAATATATATATACTAAAGTTGTTACTCATGTTCGAACAGAAAGATGATTGATCAAATATTTTCCTATTTCAGTTTTATTACTTCAAGCATCAGCTTTAAGCTTGTATCTTTTTACTTTAGTTATGGATGCTCTTACTAGACATTTATAGGAGAATGTGCCTTAGTTTATGCTTTTCGCTGATAATATCCTTCTTGTGGATAAGACTAGACAAAGATCTTAGGGAAAAATTGACTTATGGAGGTCTGCTTCGGAGTCTAGAGGTCTTCGTTTGAGTAGAACTAAACTGAATACATGGAATGTAATTTTGGTAGTAGTAACTATGAGTGATCAAATTATTAAAAGGTGTGAACGCTTTGTATATCTCAGGTATATTTTTCAAGTGATGGCGACATAGATGTGAATCTTATTAGTAGAATTCAAGTTGATTAGTTGAAGTGGAAAAATGCTTTCGGGCCTATAGTGTGATAGATAAGTACCATTGAGACTGAAAGGAAATTTCTATAAGATGGTGGTGCGACTTGCAATGCTCTATGACATAAAATGTTGGCCTTTAAAAAAGAAGCATAAAAACTGAGAGCTGCTGAGATGAGAATGCTTACGTGATTGACTTTACACTTAGAGACAAAGTGCGAAATTAATAAATCTGTGATAGGGTTGGTGTAGCTCCAGTGGCAGACAAAATTAGAGAGAGTTGTTTTAGATAGTTTGATCATATTAACTGTCGGCCATCTATGATTAAGAGCGTAGACATTTTAGATTTGACTTATATTAAGAACGGCAGAGGTTGACCAAGAAAGACTTGGGCTTATTGTATAAAAAATGATCTTAATTTATTTGAATTAAATGAAAATATGACAATCGATAGGAAGCAATGGAAAAAAATGGATTCATGTAGCTAACCCCACTTAGTGGGATAAATGCTTGTTATCGTTGTATCTAATATTTAAGTTTGATTATTCACTTATATGATACATTAGAATTATAATGTCATCAAAATAGATGCATAAAAAGATGTGAATTTTTTTTACACATTAATATTGGTAGAATTTTTGCTATGATGAAGTAAATAATAAAAATTAATTGTTAGATATATAAAAATACATGAATTATGTGTATTTGAATTTTCATAAAATAAATGAATTCATTTAATTTCCACTTTAAATGTATATTGTAATAAAAATGGCATAATTGCAATTATTTGTTTCTTATTGCTAGGATTGTAAATGAACCAATGCACTAGATGTACAACCTAAACTTAGCTCAATTAACAATCTACATTGTGATTCATGTTTGTTTAAATTAGTAAATAAACATGTTTGAATATTTTTCTTAAAACTCAGTTAAATGAACAAAATTAAACACATTCCAACTCATCTATTAGTATTCACGGACAAACTCGTTTGTTGTTCAATAAGTTAATTGCTAAATGCTTTATACTTATGTGACACGTTATTTAAATAAAATTAATTAATTATAAATTATTTAATAATAACATATTATAATTTAATATGCATATAAATTTAATGCTTTTTTTTCAATGAACTACTTTATTAATACTTATTTATATTATTTGACAGGAAGAATGTTTATTATAACTAGTATATTATTATATTTACTTAATATAAACTAATTAGATGTTAATTTGAAATTTATTTAAATATTTATTTATTTAGATTTATAAAAACATTCCTTAGTAATTTTAAATAAAAAATTCAAGTACTCATTCGAATTTTTAAAATTATTTATTAATTTTTTATGAAAAATCAAATACATATAAAAAAATTAAATTTATATATAAAAAAAACTATATACTTATGTAAAGCTTTAGCTTGTTTAATTAATACAAATAAGACAAGTATAAATCAAATTTAAAAATTATAAAATTTAAGTAAATCAAGTATGAAATTTACTTAATTTATAAAATTTAAGTAAATTTTGCTACCATTTCCCGTAGGCAGCCTCACTATCATTTGAGGGACCTTTCTATCCGCTAATGCACTGGGAAAAATTTGGGTCCGCGCGAGCATAATCAGTGCTGCGTCCGGCAAGCTCGTTTACAAGTAGGTTACAGCAGGTTATAAGTAGGTATTTTCACTGTTTTACCTCATGTAACCTCCTCGTAATCTTCCTATAATATCCGTGTAAATCTTTACATTCATTGTAATCTGGTACAGAGGTTACACGGAAGTTACATAAAGGTTACGGGAGATTACATAAGGTAAAACACTGAAAATACCTCCTTATAACCTGTTGTAACATCCTTGTAACCTGACTTTACGTATACAGTGCTGCATACGCTTGTCGGACGCAAATTTTTTCCCTAACGCACGTAGACAATCCGGTGTCCCGACAAATGAGGAGCTGAACGTTTGCTGAATGGCTAATTTAAAGGCTAAAACATTTTGGTTGGTTAGTTGATGAACTATTAAAGTTTAGATGTTCACGAGGTAAATTCTTTAAAAACCTTTTTTATAATGTATTTAATAATATATATATATATATATATATATATATATATATATATATATATATATATATATATATATAGTTTGCACTACTAGATTCTAATATTTTAAAATCCTTTAAAAAATTAATTAAAAAAAAGAATGTGGTAAATTTTAAAAATAAATTAAAAAAAAATTGAAAGAAGAATTGAGAAAAAAAGGGCAAAGGGCGGCGTCACGGCGTCACGCGAACGTCACGGCATATATTAAAATAAAAAACATTTGACAATTTGACATATATAACACCCAATTTTTATGTATTTAGATACATAACAGTAAACTTTTCTTTTTCTTACAATCAGTTCGCTTTTATCTTTCATGCCACATTAAAAGGAGCCAACTCGTAGATAAAGTAGTCTGTATGTATGTATATACATAGAAATTGAGTGGCATGTATGTAAATATTACAAAAATTAATTAAATTTAGGATTTCATAATTACGGAAGCGTTCAGAATCCAATTAGGTATATATATTTAATTGGTGCTTTTAATTAAGATTAAAGTGGGTGTTAAGTTGCAAATAACTTGACATAAAACAGATTATCTACCTATCTGCATATCTATAATTATTCATAAAATATAGGAAGTCGTCCTAAATTCAACTATTTTATATCCCAAAAAATAAATTCAGGAATTTATAATTACGGAAGTTTATTATTATAATCTTAAAATTTAATAAGTATGGCTAATAAAATGTTCATTTTTTCAGAACAAAAATTATCAACCCTAAGGGTCTGTTTGGGGCAGCTTATAAGTGCGTCTAACCGTTTGGTTCATGCATTTTTGAAAAAACTGTATGTCGCGTTTCAGCATAAGCTGTTTATCCTGAAACACACAAGCTGCCCCAAATAGACCCTAAATCTTGAGTTATTAGAACTCTTCTAAACGTAAGGTGCTTGTAATAAATCATAAAAGCGTACGAGGGACAATAATGGAGAATTAAAGGATTAAATGAGAAGCTAATTTATATCTCTCTTCTATGTAGGACTAACTACACAGAAGAGAGATATATGGACATAGTTCAAATTAAATAAATGAACATGTGAATGTCGGAAGCGAAGAAATCTACGAGACATTATTCTTGATAGTGATATTTGAATGAAGACATGGCTACTTGACTTAAGTTAGATTCTTAATTAGCTTGATAAAGGATTTAATAAGTAATTAGTTTATAGTAGATGGTAAAAAAGTTCATCTTGTTGATGATGAAAACTTCAACATTATAGGAGTTCAGAATGCATAAATTAAGATTAGATATATGTGGAGGATTAAAAAGGATCTTGATGATGTAAAAGCAATCTCCAATGCTTAAATATAGCTTAGGTTATATTTTGTAGGTTGTTTTAGAGTTAAAGATGGTTATGGTTATGTTTAAGAAGTTTGTATGGATTCTCTAAGATGAGCATTAAGAGGGGTTAAAGTTTAATGGAGCAGGAGCTTGGGGTTGCTAAGGATGTGGTGGCTAAGATAGGAGAGTGAGATTATGTGTCGTCAGGACGGTGGAAGAGTGATAGAAAAATTGAATGCATTATTTGGTTGGGAAATTTAAATTAAACACCCGAAGGTCTAAAACAGGGTTTATAGTACTAAGAAAGATGGGAAAAGGCTTCAAGCTAGACGGATTAATGGAAAGTTGCTATAGATTCTGAAGAGACGTGTACAATTGTATTTGACTATGTTGTTAAGTAAAAATTTTGAGAGATGGAGTGGGGAGGGGAAATAATGCCAATGGAAGTTAAAACTTGTATCAATCATAGCGAAGAGGGTTGTAACGTATGTACAATTGTTAAAGTTAAGCCATTAATCTTCATTTCACAAGTGAAAGGTTGTCAAATATGCAGTTTTGTAAGTTATTTATAATTCTCTCTTCATGGTGATATTGCATTGATATTTATAAGCAATAACATGATAAACCCTAAGATGATGGAACATCCTCATATTTAGAATTATTATTGGTCTACTTGTGAAGAATCACATTGGATGGTGATTTAGATATATCAACAAAAGAATTTGAATGAATAATTTAATCAATTAAAACAATTTAATAATTTTTGCTAAAGATAATGTAGGAGGAGAGTTGTCCCAATATGCAACTAGCCTTAAATCAATCTTAATTTTTATTTTGGAGTTCCGAAGCAACTTACAAGGATTTTTTAGCATTTTTTTCATAACTTGATTTAAATTTTTAGAGAAAAGTGGGCCTTACATGTATAAAATTGGAGTAGTCATTGAATTTAAAATAGGCTAATTTTTCTTTTAAAGAAACACCGCAAGAATTTAAGCTTTTTTCGACGGTCACAATCCGTCAGTTATAATAAAGTAAACCGTCATTTTTAAGATTACAGACGATTTTAAGCTCGTAGATAAAACAGTTGTCAGTAATTCCAAAATCAATCGATATTCCAACGGTATAAAATTACTGATGGTTATCCGACAATTTAATGTCGTAACTTTTTTCAAAAAAATGATAGCAATCAGTAATTGTCAGTTTGTACAACGAACAGTTCTTCTGTCAATACTAACTACGACATATATATCAGAAAAATGTCTCACCCATCGATTTTTTGAAGCAGACAAATGTAGTGAAAACGACGACAATAAAGTGAAAATTGAAACGAGAAAAATTGCACGCAGAAAAAACAGCTGAGTGACACACAGATTTATGTAGTTCGACAAATTTGCCTACGTCTACGGAGTTGCAGAGAATTTCATTAATTCGAGAAATTATACTGTCGAGCGCCTCGACGTTTACCAAAAAATCTCTATTTTCTTCTCTCCCTTCCTCTCTCTCTCCTCCTCTCTTTCTCTCTTAGAGGTCTTGGCTTGACACTAGCTTGGCTTCATCTTTAAGCCAAAAGAGGCTATTTATAGAAACCAGGAGAGCGGTAGGTGGGAGGTAGGTGAGCGGTAGGTGGGAAGGTAAGTGAGCGGTAGGTGGGAAGGTAGGTGAGCGGTAGTTGGGATTCTTAATTAGGAAGCTAATTAACAATAGTTAATTAAATTGCGGTGGACCGGGTCTCCACATTACCCAACAATTCTCCCACTTGGAGACTGAGACACTCACTGCACCACCTACAGGCTGCATCATCTGCTGGCTGTACCGATCTTTTCCTCAAACATGATATCCTCCACCTCTACAACTCAAAACCCCTGTCTTCATGCTAGAAGACCAGTTGAAGTCGAGCACAATTTCAGCTTCTCACGAGTAACACTCTCAGCTGACAGATCACCATCAACGTAGTCTTGCACCACCAAGATCTTCTTTGGGTTACTCATGTATCTGCTTACAACTCCCACTGCATGAGCACTATCTTGCCCCTGCTGGAAGCCCTTTTCAACAAGTCCACCCCTGTACCTCTTACTGCCACCAAGCACAGTCTTCACCTGATACACCCACTTGCTGTGCAATCCCTTCTTCCTTGCTGGAAGTTGTGCCAACTCCCAAGTTTGATTTCCTGACACTAAATTTGTCTCCTCCTTCTTGGTCAGCTCCTACTTGCTCAAATTCTCATATTGCATGATTTCTTCAAAACTCTGTGGTTTTCCACCATCCGTCTGTACAAGGTTTGGTTTTCCTGCCCTTGGCGCTCTGTCACTTTTCAAGAAATTGATCTTCTTCTGCTTCCCCATAATGAACATTTAACTCATGTGTCCAAGCCTGCAATGTCGCAGATCTCTCGTGCTCTCTACAACTGTAGTAGCAACAGTGTTGAATAAACCAGTAATCATATATAGTGTGTCAGTTTTCTTACCCCGAGCCAGTACTAATGCTCCTTTGGTAACCTTCCAGGTGTTATATGAGAATACTACCGAATGACCACCCTCATTGAGCAGCTCAATGGAGATGACGTTTTTCTTCAACTCAGGAACGTCTCTGACCTTTTGCAAAGTTCATTTGCTCTTGTTAGGGAGTGCAATATCAATATCTCACATCCCCACCACGTCCAGAGCTTTTCCTTCAGCTAGATGTACCTTCCCAAAGTCGCCTGCAACATAATTTCGCACCAACTCCCCGTAGGAAGATGTATGGAAGGAAGCCCCTTAATCCAGTATCCAGTGATCAACAAAACTGTGAACTGCCAGTAATAACGCATCCTGTATTTTTTTTAGTTACAACATTAGCGTCATCATTCTCCTTTTTCTTAGGATTTTTGCAGTTCCTTTTTATGTGGCCAGCCTTGCCACAATTCCAACAGGTTGTCTGCTAACCAAACTTTGATTTTGATCTTCCTATAATTGAGTTCCTATCATGTGATCTCCCTCTAGATCAACATTCAGCGTCGAACTTGAACACGAGGCCTCACTAGAATCCTTCCTGCGCACCTCAGCTAAAATCAAATCACGAATATCATCATATTTCAGTTTAGATTTACCTGCAAAACTGCCAATCGCCATCCTCATGGCTTCCCAGCTATTTAACAATGAAGCCAACAATATCAGCGCACGTATATCATCATCAAATTTAATTTCAATAGATGACAACTGATTTGTGATAGTGTTGAAATCATTCAGGTGATGAGCGATAGACACACCTTTCGTCGTCTTCAAGTTTAATAACATGTTCATCAAGTGCACATTTTAATTCGTCGATGGCTTTTTATACATACTTGATAAAGCCGCAATGAGATCTGCAATACTCTTTTCCTTGATGATGTTGTGGGCAACCGATCTCGACAGGGTTAATCGTATAACCCCCAGAACCCGTCGATTCAACATATTTCATTCCGCCTCGTCCATCTTTTCTGGTTGATTTCCCAGTAACGGAAGTTGAAGTTTCTTCTCATAGAGGTAGTCATCTATCTGCATCATCCAGTAACCAAAATATGTGTCATTGAACTTCTCGATCCCCGATGTCATCACTTCATCTCCGCTCATCGTTCTTCCTTAGATCCGAACCCAAGGCTCTGATATCAGTTGTTGTAAAAACAATGAAAATAAAATGAAAAATGAAACGAGAAAAATTGCACGCAAAAAAATCACCAGAGCGACACACATATTTACTTGGTTCGACAAATCTGTCTACGTCCACAGAGCTGCAGAGGATTTTATTTACTTCGAGGAATGATACCGTCGAGCGCCTCGACGTTTACAAGAAAATCTCAATTTTCTTCTCTCCCTTCCTCCCTCTCTCCCTTCCTCTTTTTCTCTCTTAGAGGACTTGGCTTGGCTTCATCTTTAAGCCAAAAAATGTTATTTATAGAAATCAGGAGAGCGGTAGATCAGAGATTGGTGAGAAGGTATGTGAGCAGTAGGTGAGAAGGTAGATGAGCGGTAGGTGGGAAGGTAGGTGAGCGGTAGTTGAGATTCTTAGTTAGAAGGCTAATTAACAGCAGTTAATTAAATTGCGGTGGACTGAGTCTCCACATTACCCAACAGTAAAACCGTTGATTATACGTCATTTTTTTATAACCGATGAGTTGACTGTCGGAACATTGTCGTGCCCGTCGGCTTTTTGACGCAGGTAATAACCATCAGTTAAGCGACGTTCATGCATTGCTTTTATAACCAACAAATTTTGATGAATTAATTTGATTTGCCAGAAAAGTGGATCCCAATTAAAAGAATAGAACGGCATAATAATAATAATAATATTTTAGTCGTTACTCTTACGTGAAGAAATATGAAAGAAGACTTATTTCCTTGACCGGTATATGACAACTACATTGCATCTACCGCCACCAACAGCAGCGGCGGCAGCTTAACTTCTGTTTAATTTGTCCATTCCATTTAGCTTTCCAACTCCCATTTAGGTAGTTCTTAACAACAGCGAGTGAGAGAGAGAGAGAGAGAGAGAGAGAGAGAGAGAGATGAACCGGAGAAAATATGATAAAAATAGAGCAAATGGCCCATCAACCAATTAAGGCTTCTAACTATATTGGATGATTTGAGCATTTACATAATCATAGATATTTTCAGAATATCAGATATCATTAGGGGTAGGTATTCATTGGACAATAAATATCATATTAAAACAAAGAACAAAAATCCGTTAGTTAGGTTCAGTTTGATTTAGGATTAAAAATGTGGTCTATTATTAGTCAGTTCTCAATTGATTTTTATTGTTATTTATTTATTTATGTTTTGCAAAGTCTAACTGATCTAAAATCCACCTACAAAGGAACCTACCATGGGAGTTATGATCATAAGATCAAGAAGCCCAATAGCCATTATTATATTGTTCAGTGAAGAATGTAGCTAATCCATGGAGCTAAATGCAAGGTTATAAAATATATGCATGTCATTACTTTGACATACAAAATATATGGTGATCTTTATGACATTAACTCATGATAAGATGTTGACTATCTAACGGGGCCTCATGTAAGTCGAACATTCTATTGATATTCTGACTTATAATAACTCATTTTGAGTAGATACATATTTTTAAAGTACCATTTTATTGGGCCTAGTTAATGTATCATCCATTCTAGAATTGGATAATCTAACATAGTCTATTGAGAATATCAACAACTTCTCTTTAAAAATAGGACCAATTTGTTTTTCAATTTTCTTTTAAAATTTTGGTGTTCTAATCAAAGTGTAGCTTGCAAGTAATTGCTATATCATATTATAAAATTTAAAATATAATATTATAACATTTTATTCGATGTGTCTCATCATCTAATGCCAATATCGTAGAGCTCCTGATATTAATCCATCATTGGATGACAGAGAACCATAAATATGAAGATAAAAGTGTTGGATAAAAACTATAATACCATGATATAAAAATTAAAATGCTAAATTTTTTGTTGAGTTATTTTGATATTACAATTATATATATAAGAAAACAGTAATGATGAGTGCTAGAAAATTCGCGGCGGTAGAGTCACAAATTATTGTCTTAGCATTGTACGAAAATTCAACACACACACAGATGAAAAATAAGCGGAGACGACTACAAAATTTTTTACGTGGAAAACCCGTAAAGTGAAAAACCACGGGGCCTGAGCCAGTTGAGAGAATCCACTATTGATTGATGTTTACAGAAATCCTCTGTCCCACAGACGGGAGAGAGTAATTATATGTTTCAGACTGCAGTGTCGACTGACGGTATCTGATTGGTGGTGATTGGTGATGATTGGTGGAGGTCCACGGTGTCGGAGGACGATAGTGATGGAGGTTGACGGTGATAGAGGTCGACGGTGACGGAGCTCGACGATGGTTGGGGGTGATGCTGAGCTGCAACTTCTCCTCAAGGTTTCTAGCTCTCTCTCTAGGCTTCTTCTCCCCTCTCAAGAGAGGGTTGGGGGTCTTTTTATAGTGTTTTTGGGTGCAATTAATGCAGTCATTTTGATCGGACGGTCCAGATGACTTCCCTTGATCTGACGGCGTTTAAGGGACATTTGATGGCCTTAATGATGTCGGAATTGAGTGATCTTAGGCTCATTGGATTCGTCTCGTCGAGTTGCTCGATTCAATTGTAAGTTGGTAGTGTCGGCATCTGTTTGACCTTTCAAATTTGTCCAGAAATCTTTCAAGAGTGATTTAATGACTTGATCTGGGCTTAATTTGACTTGGATTGGACTAGTTTTTATATCTTTGGGTCCGTCTCATCGAGGCAGTCAGTGTGACTATGAGTTTATTGAAATCGAAGCTCTGGATGACATTAATTGAAGTTTGAATGTTTCTTTCTCACAAAAGTGTCACAAGATTTGTTTCGGATGATAAAAATTTGTTAGTGTCGTATCAAGTAATAAGGAAACTATCCTTATAATAAAAATATATAATAATAATTATTATTATATTTTTTAATAAAATTTTAAATTGATGTGATAATATAGCAATGATATTGATGTTAACAAGTAAATATATAAGTCTTCTTCCCCCGTCCTGTCTGCAGCTTCACAACCGCGTTATTTTAGCCAATACGAAGACACAACATAATGAACCCTAATTTCCTCAATTCTGAGTCCCTCAAAATTATGAGTTCATTTTTTTGAGGGATAATTACATACATAACACAAGAAACATTGCTATTTACAAATCAAGTAGTTAGTTTATTTTTTGAACAATCACGCATGCCGCGACCAAACCATTGGGAATTTGATAAAAATGAAAAAAAGATGGGTTGGGGTTTTATCATGATATTTGATATTTGAGTGAGAATTTGAAAAATGGATGAAAGAGAGTGTTTGATTTGTAAATAGTTGTGTAACAAGCTCTGCAAATCTTGTGCAATTAATTTCAGGTTATTGCTGCGCCCACTAGCCAATCAAACCAAGTGATTGAAGACGTAGCCAATTTCAACTTGTAGCTCGCCAAGCACGGCGACTACTGCTGCTAACTAACTCTGAGTCATGTAGACATTTGTATGCCACTACAAGGAAAAGCTTGGCCCCAATGACACTTAGTACGACCAACAGAAGTCCATATCATAATGATAAGAAAACTCATCCTTGTCGATTTATATAAAGGTGGGGATGGAACATAGAGAGATCTTTTGTCTTCCTATTCATCACTTTTTTCCCTCTGCCATCATTAATTCATATGTTACAATATAGGTGGTATACTCTTGATAGATCAGGATCCAATAAGGTCGGCCTGGTTCGCCTTAGCTAAGAATGGGTTTTTGACCACGAGCAAGCAGCAACAGCTGCTGCAAGGAGTGCAGGTAAAAGATTTGGCTTTTGTTGATTAAAATGAAATCTTAAGTTTTTTTTTTAATTAATTATATTAGTTGTTCGGTTGACTTGTAATGTGTTTGGATGTGGAACAAATGTAATTTGGCAACTTGAATCTTGATAATTACCTTAATCAAGTTGTCCCTTTTGCAGGCTGGTATGCATGGTTTCTTCTTCAATTTTTACTCCAACTTGGTTAGTATATATGTTTTGGAGCCACTTCTGAAAGTTATAATCAAGGCAGACATGTCTTTTATAAAAATGGAAATTTGATTTGGTTTATTTGAATTACTCGTAATGATAGTAGATTCAATAACAAGGCTCCTAATGTGATTGCTACTTTGTGTATGATCTTTGGTTATCTGTTAGAAAGTTTAACATTCCTTATTATGAATAATAAAAAATATAATAAAAATTTGAATCTGGTCCTTCAGATTCTGGGATTTGATACTCATGTTAATTTTGTTTATACTCATCCTGTTAAATGGCTTAAACTGCTTGTTCCTTATGTTAAAATTAATATTGATGGATGTTGGAAGCCTAATTCTGCTAGTGTGGGTGGTGTGTGTAGAGATTTTATGGGTTCTATTTTATATTGGTTTGCGGCTTGTTCTATTCCTGTTTCTCCCCTAGTTGCTGAGGCTGATGCTATGGTCTTTGGCCTGCAGATAGCTAAAAAAGTCAGTTGGAATTTTATTGAACTTGAAACTGATTATCTAATTTTGTATAAGTGTTGTTGTTTACAGATGAAACCTCATTGGAGTATTATTCTACAAATGAAAATTTTGGATTTATCTCATAGCTTTGTCATTAAGCGGTCTCATACTAAGAGGAATGGTAATAAAATTGTTCATTGGGTGCCCAAGAAGGGCTGGAAGAATGGAAGTGTTTGGATTTCTAATTATGTTCCTATGAACTATTTTGATCTGCTTTGCTGATTCCTTTTAATATTTTTGTTGTGTTGTGTTTTGTGTGAGTGTTGTTTTCTTTCTTTCTTTATATATATATATATATATATATATATATATATATATATATATATATATATATATTCTTGTTTTGTTGTTCTTTCAGTAGTGTGAGTTGTATTTTCCTTTTTTTGGAAAGAGGACCTTTAGGTTTCTTTGTTTTTTTATGTGAGTTGTTGTGTGTGGTGTTAGATAGAACATCTTTCCTATTTTTGTAATTCTTTTTATTTGATGAAAAGCGTAAGGAGCCTTTAGTTGCTCTTTCAGAAAAAAAATATATATAAATTGAAATTTGATCTATCGATCAATTGACCAGTTCAAGAAGAGAAATAGTGCATGTTTAAACGAGCAAGTCTTTTCATTCTATTTTAATTTAAATATTTTATTTCTAATCATCTAGTTTTTCGGTTCTTTGGTTCAAAAGCTAGTTTTAGATAATTTTAGACATTTTTTCTTTGAGAGTGATTACGGAAATGGATTGAACGAGCTAGCTGAATGACTAATCATCGGTGATTTTTTTTAGTTTGTCAATAGTTGGCACCATGCATGTTTTTATTTGTGACATTGGCTACCAAATACTAATTAAGAAAGTGACTGAAGAGAGAAAAGAGAGCGAGAGAGGTTTTGTTCCTTTTTATTGCTAGAAAGAAGAGAACTTTAAGATCATAATTTATAAGTGGAGGTAGAGGTATGTGTATAGATGAAAGATTACATTTAAGGCAAATGTATGAATTGTAAAATATTTTTTAATTAATTTTTGCCATAAAATGAAGATTTTTCAGATGTAACTATTAAATATATAGTACTATCTTTAATAAAGGGTTGGACTCACATAAACTTGATCTAGGCAATTTTAAACATATATTTAATTCTCATTTTCTTGTATTGAAGAATTTCTATGTACTAAGAAAATAAAAATATTATTATAAGCAATGATAACAACATTTTAAAGTTTATGGTTAGTTCCCGTAAATTGAGCAGGGGTTAAATAGCTTCTTTTCTTTTTATATTTTTTATTGAGCCGAATTTTTAAAAATATTTAAGACATGAGAAGAATGAAGATTTACGGTGTGTTTAGGGCAGCAGTGCGTGCGTGACATTTGAGAAAACTGTGTTTTATTTGTTTTTTTTATAAATATTATGATGGAAAGCAAGTGCGGCGGCTAGCAGAAAGCCACATTGACTTGTTGAAAAAAAAAAAAAAAACAAAACAAAAATGTCTTAGCCACCACAACTATTTGAACAGTAGTTTCTTCTATAACAACTTCACAACTGTTTTTTCAAACAACCACTGCCACCCCCACATATACCCTTAGAAAAATCATATATGCTACCATTTAAATATCAAAACATGTAAATGAAAGAACTAATGTAAAGTTAACACATACTTTCCATAAGAAAATGCGTAATTTAAAAAAGATTCTATCCCGGTCAAAGAAGAAAATAAATTTAATTTGCTAAAATATAAAGAATATAATTTATGGAGGGTAGACAAGAGACTAAGAAAGCAAGCATTGACTCGTGTAATTGTTTCCTTTCTTAGTCATCAACCTCGGTGAATATTGTAAAAATTAGCCTATGTAGTGATAATGTGGGCGGACATTGATGTATGCATAGATGAGTACAGATGCTAAGCATTAATGTATGTTTCAATCATGCAAGTCGGCATTAGTGGTGAGCATTAACATTATTAGATGTTACAGTTAGTGGTAGTTGGATTTCAACTTTATTTGCAGTGGCCGTCATCGACCACAGCACAGATATTAGTGGTGAGCATTAATCTTATGGGCTATGGTGAACAACTAGGCTAGTGTCATTAGTGCGAATTAACCTTTTCATCAACTTTTTAGTTTCACTAATGCAAGAAGAGGGTAATCAAATCTACTTGCAATTATACAGTGAATCATTTCAATTAGGATAAATCTCGTTATTTATTCATTATACAGAATTTTTCACATAAAAAATCGACGTCTCTTCTTATTTATTTCTTTTTATGCGTGTGTGTGTGTGTAGGGCTGTAAACGAGCCGAGCTTGAGCGAGCTCAGACTTGGCTCGTGTTCGGCTCGTTCGAAATTAGCTCGGCTCGAAATCGGCTCGTGTTCGAAATGGCTCGTGAAAGGTGTGTTTGTGTTCGGCTCGAATTAAATATTCTTGTTCGTGTTCGGCTCGTGTTCGGCTCGAAATCGGCTCGTTAAAATTAATTGAAAAAATATATGTTCAAAGACCGGATTCGAACGCAGACTAGAATGATTGGAAATAAGAAGCATAACCACGCTACCACATAAGCGATTATGATTTAAACTTAAATATAAATATATATAATATATTAATATATAAATAATATATATAATAAATTATTTAATAAATAATTATATGATTATTTTTTTATTTCGAGCTGATTCGAAATCGAACACGAGCGAACAAACAGTTGTTCGTGTTCAGCTCGTTAACATTTCGAGCTTAAAAATTTTTTCGTGTTCGGCTCGTTAGGCTTAACGAACGAGTCGAACACGAGCTACTTAACGAGCCGAACACGAGCTGTTCGCGAACAACGAGCCAAATTGCCAGCCCTATGTGTGTGATGAATCTTTATTTAATGCTAATAAATTAATTTATTACTCAACGCTGCAAAACTTATAGCACACAATAGGTTTGGTCAATCATAGTTGTGGAAACATAAACATAAAGGGATTAATATGTCACACAACATATCTGAATTTATATATTTCACACCCAATTTTTTTAAACTTACGGATATAAAGTCAAAATTCTCTGTTCTTATTGCAAGAAATGCACCTGAAAAAAACTTGAATGAAATGGGAGAAAAAGAACCTGAAAAATCTGCTAGGAAACGCCTAGCCGCCTCTAAGATGACCAACTCATCCACTCCAACATCGCAACTGATCTCGCGTCTGTGAAGAGAGCTAACGGAAGCATAGATAACGAAATTTGGGTGTGAAATCAGGGTTTGAAATGTGACATACATCACATAGCGTAGTGGACGGAATGGAGCTGAGGTACAATTTGTTTCCTGAGGTAAGAACCTTTTCCAAGGTATATATTAAATCCTGCCAAACGGCGGAAAAAGCCGCTGTGTGCTCCGTATATCCCAAAATGCTGCTGATTCACGATAATCCAGGCTTTACTAAGGATGCTTTTGGGGTGGCACCTGGCACTGCGGTGACAGTGTGGTGTCGCAGCGTAGTTTTTATTGGTTGGCAAAACTACGTTATTCCTGCATTCTCATAAAACTGCAGCTAAAAACTACATTTTCCCATCATATCCGGCTATCTGTGATGGCTAATAGAAAACTGCGATATGACTTTTCAAGGAAAAAAAAAATTAGTAATAACTACTGCAGCATTTTGATCAACAGCTTCTTCTGCAGCAGCTTCACAACTGCTTCTTCAAACAACTGTAACTACCCTAAAAATACCCTAAATAACCTGAAAAATCTAATCCACTAAATCCTATAACATGTACATCTTCTCACATTCTGTTTGTTTTACGAGGTAAATCCGAATTTAGTAAATCCGATTGTGAGGCGAATTTATTCAGTCATCACTCACAGGCTCCTCTATTTGCGACTAGATTTCATAAATCTGAATTTATCAGATTTGATAAATACTATTTAATAGAAATCTATGTTGCAGCCAAACATCACCTTAAGGAGATGCCTTATTTATAGATAAATCATGGATGTCAACTGCCACATCCATGTAATCATCTCGCCATAATTGTTGTAACAAATGGAAACACCTTGACAATATTTTCATAATCATCACATATCAACTCAGAAAGCCTGCACAAAACAGCGCCTTTGGCACAAATACTCCTATCAAGAAGTGACTTCTGGTTGACTTCACTGAATTCAAATAAAAGATGAGTTCCATGATCAAAACTTCACTTTTCTAATCACAAGTGACTAAAAAATAACAAAGTTTCCTTTCTCTTGAGGAGCAATAAACAAGAAATACCAGATCAATCCCATGATAGATGACTTAGGCTGTAGGGTACTTAAACTTGTCATAAAATGAACTTGAAACTCTTCCCAGCATACAGCAAAACATAAACTCGAAGAACTCTCAAGTGATTCTTCTAATTTAACTTAGTTGGTAAAGATCAAACTCAATACCGACTACAAATTGTTTCATCCATAAAATCTCAAACGACTTTCTCAACAAGAAGACTTTAGCCTCAACTCATTAACCTTTCACGAGCTCCTATGGGGAATTCTTCTGGCAATTTAGTAGAGCAACCACTATATTAGTTCATACTTACCTCAACTTCATTATGCTCAATCTTTCCAAACTTGCTTGAAAACTTCAAAGGGTGCCACTTTTCTCAACAATTTCTGCCTTCTCGGCCACTCGACAAATACCTTAGTTCAATTTGGCCGCACAACCGTCATACAATTTAACTTGGCAGCAACTTCATCATGTAGAACCCTCTTCGCTTTCATAAAAACCTCAGAAGGAGCAATTTTTTTCATAAATCTTTGCCTTACAAGGCCGCAACACTATGTTTCAGGATACTTAGCAATATAACCTTGGTGCAGGTACCTGCAACAAGGAAAAAAAAGAAGCACCAAAGAAAAAAAACAGAGAAGAAAATTTTCTTTTTATAAAAGATAGAAGTTATCACATAGGGAGAGCATATCTCCTTTTCTGCACCACCACGAGGTGGAAAGGTCACAACGCCTAACACAAAGATATATTCAATATACAACTATTTAATAATACTAAAAGCAGAATTAACTAATATAATAGTGGTACCTAGAAAGGATAAGTTGCAGTCCGCTGCATCAGTTGCTCTCCACCTCCGATTTCAGGAACTTGGGTCATCATCAGGAGGATGATAGGCATAGATATCAGCGGCATTTAATGTTGAGGAGATGTTGAGTTTAGGTGGTAAATGAAAAAAAATAGACATTTCATTAATTTTAACAGAGATAGGAAAAAGCCCAAATTTCTTTGGTTTCAGTTTAGAATAAATGCCGACTGGAAAGCGCACTTTGCGTAGATGAACCATAACCAAATCTCTAACAGTAAATTCTTTATGTCTGTGGTGTTTATCAACTTGTGACTTGTGCTTTGCGGCACTAGCGATAAGCTTCCAACAAACGTCTTTAACCATAGTAATGAAGTTGGTTGCTAACTGACTAGCAGTTTTACTGTTTGGTTTTGGTATAATAGTCAAATCAACTATATGGTTGGGAGCATTAGCATAAACAATGTCAAATGGAGCCCGACTCGTGGAACGGTTCACCATAGAATTATAGGCGAATAGCCCGGCTTAAGACTTCATTCCATCTCTTTGATTATTCACCCTCAAGATATCTAATCATATTTGCAAGCGTTTTGTTGGTGACCTCCGTTTGTGAATGATAAGCAGAACTCAACTTAAGATTGGTCTGAAATTGCTTCCAAAGTTTTCTCCAAAAATGACTTATGAATTTGGCATCACGGTCATAGGTCAAGCTTTGAGGTATGCCATGCAATTGAACTATGACTATGAAAAAGACCCTTGCTGCATTAAGTGCGTCGAATTTTTTCTTGCAAGCAATAAAATGTGACATTTTGGAAAAACGATCTACAACCACCATCACATAATCCATCCCATGCTTTGTTTTCGGCAACCCCAAAATAAAATCAAGACTTAAATATTCCCAAATTGAAGGAATTGGTAACTGGTTGTACAGGCCGTTGTTTTGTGAGGATCCTGTGTAGGTTTGGCATTTATGACAACGTTCCACATATCTCTATACATCCCCCAGAGCTTGGGCCAAAAGAAGTGAGCTTGCAACAATGATAAGGTTTTATCTCTTCCCAACTGCTAGACCACCACCGTGGAGTTCTTGAATTAGCCGCATTCTCAGTGAGGTATTTGGTATACATAACTGATTTTCTTTTCAATAAATATCTCTTTTGGAGAGAATATTCTGTAATTGGCTGGCCTTAATTGCATTTGTTCCACGGTTCAGCAAAATTTGAATCATCAGCATATAAATCTTTGATAGATTCCATACCAGTAATACTAGTTTTCAAGGACACTAGGAGGCTGGCTCGTCAAAGACGATCCATCGCATGAAAGTCACTCAGAGCATCAACAACTTTTGTAAGTCACTCTAGATTTATGTATTAGAACAAAACTAAACTTTTGTAAAAAGACGGTCCATCGCATGCGCATTCGATTCAATGTTATTTGACTTGGACCGACGATCACTAAACAAAATGAATTTTGGTGAAGAAGATAGCGCTCCCAATGCATATAATTCTAGTTCATATGTAGACCATCTTTGATGTGATGAAGTCAGCTTCTCGCTAAAGAATTCGATGGGCTTTCCTTCCTGAGACAAAACTGTAAAAAACCCAATTGTGGAGGCATCAACATCAACTCATAATGGTTTTTGAAAGTCAGGAATTCTTAATACAGGGGCTGCACACAACTTGTCTTTGATGGTTTCAAAACTTCTTTATTGTTCCGACCACAGGTATTTTTTTTTTGTTTGAGGGCATATGTGATTGGTCCCATAATTGTACTAAAATATCTTATGAATCGTCGAAAGAATTTGGCGAGATCATGAAAATTTTGAATCTCCAAAACAGTAGATGAAGGAGGCCACGATTTGATGGCTTCAACGTTCCATGGGCCAATATGGACTCCTGATTTATCAATGATGAAGCCTAGAAAATGCATGCTTGAACTAGTGAATTCACACTTGGGCTTGCTAAGATATCATTTTGCTCATGTAGAACTGATAGTATAGCAGTCAAAAGCTTGAGATGATCTGGCAACGGAGAGCTATAAACTAAGATATCGTTAAAATAAACGACAAAAAATTTATTAAGAAAACGTTTGAGAACATCATCGATGAGTCGCATAAACGTGCTTGGTGCGTTACATAACCCGAACGACATCACACGCCATTCATATAGCCCTTCTTTAGTTTTGAAGGTTGTTTTCCATTCATCGTCTTCACGAATACAAATTTGAAGGTACCACTTTTTAAGTCCAACTTAGAGAAAGTAGATGCCCTTGGAAGTCAATCTAGCTGATCCTCAAATCTTGGCATAGGAAAATGATATTTTATGGTTATTTTGTTTATAGCTCAATTGTTTACCCACATTCACCAACTTCCATCCTTTTTGGGACAAATAAAGTTGGTACCATGCACGGGTTGACGTTGTGGCGAATGTACTCCTTGCTAAAGAGTTCTTCAATGATTTCCTTCAGCCGACCTTGTTCTTTTGGGTTCATTAGGACATAGGGACAGTTGGGTAAGGCTGCTCGTGAAATCAAATCAATATGATGTTGAATTGATCGAATAGAAGAGAATTGTTTCGGCATACCAGGCATAACATCAACAAACTGTTGTGGTAAATTCTACACTTCCTTTGGTGGATTAAGGTCATCAATTGCTGCAATTTCAGCTACATGATCTGTCAGTATTACCCCTAGTAACAATGATTGTTGTTTGCAATAAACTATGAATCATAAATGGCGATAACAATTTACCTCTCTGCTTGAGGTGACCCCTCCATGCTGAGAAGAGCTATTTGACAACAACCAGATTTTTTTACCTTGCTATTCAAACATACAGGAATTACTTCTTCCATCATACCAAGCCCCGGTGTCGTATTTCGAAGGCCTACCTAATATAATATGACATACATCCATGTCTATAACATCGCATAAAACTTCACATTTATATTGCCTTCCTACGGAGAATGTGCATTGACATGAATCAGTCACTGTCGTTTCCACACCTTCCTTTTCCCAACCAATTTTATATTGATTTGGGTGTTTGGTAGTTTTTAATTGTAAAGGTTTAACCATCTTTTGTGACACGATATTCGTACACCCACTATTGATAAGTAGATCACAAAACTTTCCCATAACAATGCATTTAGTGCAGAAAATTCGATGTCATTGAGATGTATTAATTTGTTTAGGACTCAACAGAATCTTTTCTAACATACAAGATAAGAATTCATCATCATCTGTTGCGAGATCCTCACAATCATCAATCGACGGTAATGTAGGAGAGCTATCATCCAATTATTGTTCTCTTACCATTAATTGAGCTTGTTGGCGGTTAGAACAGTCATTAAAACGATCCTCAGACTGAAAACAATTGAAGCATTTGAACAACTCGGCTTGTTGTAAATGTTACCTTTTACAGTGTTTGGCTTGGATAGTCCCTTTCCTTCAGCGACTGGCTGATTTGGAGATTGTTGGTGTTGTGGGAAATCTACTTGGCAAGAAAGAAACGCAAGAAAGAAAACAGACACAAGAAACACAAGAGAATTACGTGGTTCGGTCCTTTTGGACCCCCATCCATGGGAGGGAATCAATCGAAAAATTCACTAAAGCAGAGAGAATACATAGCTTTACATAAGATGAGCCCTCATCTTCCATGGCCTCCCTTAGCAAGCACAAGGCCTCCAAAATATCTCACTCTCACAAGCTAATCTCACTCTCTCTTGAATCTTAGACATATTTCCACCTCTTGCTTCTTCTATCTTCACATAACTCCTTCTTCCTAAGCCTCACCCCCTCATCTATTTATAATAGATGAGGCCTAAACAATAAAGGCTTAATAAAAAATAGCAATATTACAAAAAAAACCCCCTTTGCTTTAGTCTAACATACTTGTGAGTCAATCATAACAATTCTCCACCTTGACTCTCAATTACGAAGCTTTGTAGTAATGATTCACTCCACCTGGCTCCTGAGGGGCTCTCAGCCCGTAGTAGAGTTCGGTAAATCCAGACAGTTTCTGAACTTAGCTGTGGGTAGCACCTTGATTAACATGTCAGCAGGGTTCTCTTCAGTAGGTATCTTCTCCACTACTATTAAACATTTGGTGATGATCTCTCTCACAAAATGAAGCTTCACATCTATGTGCTTGGACCTTTCATGAAAGAACTGATTTCTGGTTAGGTGAATAGTTTTTTGGTTGTCGCAGAACACAGTTACCACCTGCTGATGTATCCCAAGCTCTTCAGCCATGTACTTTAACCATATAGCTTCCTTGATTGCTTCAGTCAGAGCGATGTATTCAGCCTCTGTAGTTGAGAGAGCCACAACGGATTGAAGGTTAGACTTCAACCGATCAGCGATCAGAAGACAGTGAAAATGAATCCGGTCAGTGACTTCCTAGTGTCAATACTTCCTGCATAATCAGAATCTACGTAACCAACTACCTTTTCTTTTTTGTCTTCTGTCTTTTAAACAGTAGTCCCAAATCAGTAGTGCCTCTTAAATATCTCATGATCAATTTTAGTGCTTCCCAGTGAACATATCCTGAGTTTTAGGGCTGTCAAAAAAGCTCGTTGTTCGCGAACAGTTTGTGTTCGGTTCGCCAAAAAGTTCGTGTTCGATTCGCTCGATAAGCAAACGAGACGAACACGAACAAATTTTTTCGTTCGATTTGTTAAACGAATTAAACACGAACAGTGATGTGTTCGTTCGTGTTTGGTTCGTTATTGTTCGAAATATAAAATAATTTAAAATAATATATATAAAAAATTTATGATATTTTAAAAATAATTATATATTATAAAAATTTATCATATTTTAAATAATTAAACTTCTATAAGTTATAATATATGATAAATTATTAATAACAATAATAATATTATAGTATTAATTATATTAATATAAATACTATAATATTATAATTAATATACTATACTATATATTAAAATAAAACCCTAATCAAAACCCTAAACGCCATATTCGGTTTGCTTCATTTTGAGGAAATATGGGTTACCTGATGTGTACGAAATACCTGATCAATTTGCTTCATTTTGAGGAAGTATCCTATTAAAGCTAGGGCTGTCCAAAAAGCTCGTTGTTTGCGAATAGTTCGTGTTCGGTTCGCCAGGAAGTTCGTGTTCGTTCGATAAAAAAACGAACCAAACACGAACAGTGATGTGTTCGAACATTTCAAACACGAACACTAGCTCTGTTCGTTCGTGTTCGGTTCGTTTACTCCCCTACTGGGTTTGCCATGAACCTGCTTACAATACTGACGGCGTAGGCCAAATCTGGTATGCTGCAAACCATATCATACATGATGCTACCAACCCCATTGGCGTAGGGGACACCCTCCATGTATCATTTCTCTTCTTCAATCTCAGGTGCTTGAGAGTTCGATAATCTGAAATGCTGACCAATCGGTGTTGCAACCTGCTTAACCTCGTGCATGTTGAACCTTGCAAGAACTTTCTAAATATAAGACTTCTGAGATAAGAATAAGTTGTCTTTTTTCCCGTCTCTCTTAATCTCTATCCCTAAGATCTTTATAGCGGGTCCCAGATCATTCATATCAAATTCTAAGTTGAGCACATCTTTGATCTTCTGGACTTCCTTCTTGCTTCTGCTGGATACTAACATATCATCCACATAAAATAACAAGTACTTATTTCACCTTCTTGCCATGTACACACAACTGTCGTAGTTGCTTCTGACAAAATCGATCTCTAGCAAGAACTCATCAAATCGTTTGTACCATTTTCTAGGTCTTTGTTTCAGTCCATACAAAGCTTTCTTCAGCAAGCAAACTTTGTCATTTGTCTCAGGTGTGCTGTACCCATTTGACTGATCCATGAAGACGGTTTCTTCAAATTCTCTATGTAGGAACGCAGTCTTAACATCTAGCTGCTCTAATTCCAAATTGAATTGAACTGCTAGTGCTAAAACCATCATAATGGAGCAATGTTTTACCACAGGAGAGAAAATTTCATTGAAGTGGATTCTTTCTACCTGAGTGAATCCCTTTGCAACGAGTCTGACTTTGTACCTGATCTTTTCAATATCTGGCGTGTCTTCTTCTTAAAAGTCCACTTGCAACCAACTGTGTTTGTTCTTTAGTTGATTCACAAGTTCTTAGGTTTTGTTCTTCATCAGAGAAGTCATTTCCTCATTCATTGCCTCTACCCACCTGTGTCTTTTCTTGCTCTTTAGGGCTTCCTTATAGCTGCTCGGTTCTGCTTCTTCTATCACTTTAGCAACACTCAAAGCATAAGATATCATATCTGCATAGCCGTATCTCTCTGGCGATCTGATAGTTCTTCTTTGTCTATCCCTTATCAAACTGTAATCATCTGATCTGCTTTCTGGTTCATTCTTTTGTTGGTATTCTACTACTTCATCTTGATTATTCACAACAGTCATTTGATTTGTCACAGCTTGCTGTTGTTGCAGCTCCACCTCAATTGAAAAATTCTCCTTAGTGACACTTTTCCTGGTAACGTAGCTTTGCAGATTCGCCATTTTGGACTCATCGAATGTCACATCTCTCTGTTGATAATACATTTTTGTTGATATAGACACCAAAGTTTGTAACCCTTGGTTCCAGGTGGAAATCCGATGAAAATGCACTTCAAAGCTCTTGCTTCCAGCTTATCCTGTCTAATATGAGCATATGCAGTACATCCAAAAATTTTAAGATTATCATAGTTACCGGCTTTCCGTATCACATATCCAAAGGAGTCTTCATATCAATTGATATCGATGGACATCTGTTGATAAGGTAACATACGGTTGACATGCTTTCACCTGTAAACTTTTGGATAGACTCGCATTTAAGCAAGATGCACCTCACTCTCTCTAGGAGAGTCATGTTCATCCTGTCAGCCAAATCATTCTGTTGAAGAGTGTTCCAGACTGTCTTGTGTCTGGTGATACAATTTTTCCTGCACAATACTCCAAATCATTGTTAGTTATTCATTGCTTCAGCTTTGTTTCCATCTTATTTTCAATGAGAGTTAGTCGGTCTCTGAACCATTAAAAAGCTTCATCCTTTGATTTAAGAATCAAAACTCATACATTCCTAGTGTAGTAATCTATGATAGATATGAAGTATCTCCCTCCTACATGAGTCTGAGTTCTACCTGGGCCCCATAGATCAATGTGTATATAGTCGAGTGGTTTCTTTGTGTGTGAGTTCCGGTAGAGAACTTTACCCTGGTGGCCTTCCCCGATACACATTGTTCACAAAATTTCAGTTTGCTGACTTGATCTCCACATAACAGGTTCTGCTTAGACAATTCCTGTAAGCCTCTTTCACTTACATACCCCAGTCTCATGTGCCATAATCTGGACTTGTCAGGTTCTGATTGGGCTGCATTTGAGAAGTTACCAATCACAGTTCTTCCAACTAGAGAATATAGATGAGTGAACATTTGACTACTCTGATGCAATCATTCTATGCCTTGAACGAGTATCCGCTTGACTCCAGCATACCTAAAGAGATCAAATTTCTCTTAAATTATGAGATATACCTGACGTGTTACAGTATCCATTCAGCTCCATCGAATATCTTTATTCTGATAGTTCAGCTGTCGACTGCCCTACAAGCTTTATTATCACCAAGTAAAACAGACCCACCATTTTTCAGTTGCAGTGTCTCGAACTAGTCTTTGTGAGGACACATGTGAAAAGAACACCCTGAGTCAATGATCCACTCCTTACTAGATTCAGATTTTGTGATCACCAGAGCTTTAGCTGAATCATAGTCGTATGAGGCTATGTTTGCTTTTCCATAATCTTTAGACTTCTCCTGAAAGTTTTTCTTTCTATCAGGACAGTTCCTCTTAAAGTGACCCTCCTTATGGCAGTGGTAGCACTTGTTAGATCTCTTAGAAGACTGCCTTCTGCTCTTCTTCCTGGATTTTGATTTGCTCTGATAACTTTTAGAACCTTTTTTGCTCGATCTTCCTCTAACTGTAAGACTGTCTCCGCTGGTTTCTTCTTTCATGTCGTGCTTCTTCTGAAGATCTTTAGCTCTGATAAATGATTGAACCTCTTCCAGAGTAATCGTCTGCACCCTTCCATAGAGCATTGCATCCTTGAAATGCTCGTAGCTCTTAGAAATAGAGTTTAGCAACAGCAGTGTCTTGTCCTCGTCGTCCATCTTGACGTCGATGTTCTCAAGATCGTCTATGATCTTATTGAACTCGTCAATATGCTCTGAAACTGATTTTTCTTCATGCATTTTAAAAGAGTATAAGTGATGCTTCAGAAAGAGTCTGTTAGCCAGAGATTTAGTCATATAAAGTACCTCGAGTTTGGCCCAAAGTGCTTGAGTCGTAGTCTCCCTCAAAACCTCCCTCAGAACTTTGTCGCCCAAGCTCATGATTATCAAACTGTGAGCCTTATCTAGTATATCATTCTTCTCTTTCTCGGTCATGTCGGCTGGCAATGCCGCCGACCCTTGCAAGACTTATACAACATCATGCTGAACCAGTAGAACTCTCATCTTTACTCTCCACAGGCCGAAATCGTTCTTTTCTGTGAATTTCTCAATGTCAAATTTAACGGATCTTATTATTGTGGCTGGATTCCCACAAATGCCTGCTGAGCTTTCTTGCTGAATTATTTTTTTTCTTGTAACCTGAATATCACTGCTGATGTGCTGGATAGTTGAGGGAAGCCTGGGCAGTCGAAGCAATGGACTGCCGAAATACCAGGGCTGCAGAATAAATGACAACTGAAGGAATTGATTTAATCCCTACAGCAGGTTGCCAAATCTGCTATGCAGACTAAGGATTTCCCTTGCTAAATTTCCAAGAAATGAGCACCTGGACAATTGAAGTTCTGTAGGTTGAAATGCCGAAGGGGGCAACAGTAGATTTGTCGAATTACTGTTACCAAGAAACCTGGATTGCCGATCTTGGCAACAGTGGAGTTGCTGATCTTCTCCCTATATGCCATAGAACACTTCTTGTTCGGCAGAATACCTGCTGTCAGCAGGTTGAAGAATTTCCCAAAGAAAAAATGCCTACAGGTTGGAAGAACCGAAGACCACCTCCTGTAGCAGTTCTTGACTGCCGAATGAAACCAACAGTAAACAGCCGAACACCTTGATTGCTCCCAGCCGAACACCTTCAGCGACTAAATTCCTGCACCTGCAGTTCGAACAAGAACCTGCAATTCGCCTCCCCTTGGACTGGAGGCCGAAGACCACCTAGACTGCCGAACACCTTGCTACGGGCCTGACGAATGGAGTCCCGAAAATTCTCCTGGCTGCCAAATAAGCACCTGCAACTAGGAGGGAAAGATAAGTGTCGAGTTCTCTACAGAACTTCTAGACTCCACCTTCCTACTGCTACGGTTCTTGGACGCCGAATTAGGTGGAGACAACCACAAGCAAGAACTCCTCAGTAGCCAAATTCCTTGCTTCTTGATGAGATTGGCGGAACTTGAATGTCGCAGCCAGATCACCTTCCCTCCTTCCAAGAACCTGAGGGACTTTCAAGAATTGAACCCTGCTTTGATTCCTCCTGTGGCCGAGCACCTGCTACAGTCAAATGTAGCCAAGAAGTACTGATTTCTCACAGATGACGCCAATTGTTGTGGGAAATCTACTTGGCTAATCTACCTGACAAGAAAGAAATGCAATAAAGAAGACAGACACAAGGAACACAAGAGAATTACGTGGTTCGGTCCTTTTGGACCTACATTCACTGGAGGAAATCAATCAGAAAATTCACTAAAGCAAAAGCAAGAGAGAATACATAGTTTTACATAAAATGAGCCGTCATCTTCCATGGCCTCCCTTAGCAAGCCCAAGGCCACCAAGATGCACTCCTCACCCTCACAAGTTAATCTCACTCTCTCTAGAATCTTGGACAAATGTTCCACCTCTTGCTTCTTCTATCTTCACATACATCCCTTCTTCCTAAGCCTCACCCCCTCAGCTATTTATAATAGAATGAGGCCTAAACAATAGAGGCTTAATAAAAAAATGACAATATTACAAAAAATGCCCCATTTGCTTTAGTCTAACATGATTGTGAGTCAATAATAACAGTTGGACTTGAAGGGAGCTCACCTTTGCATTGGAATTTGAAGCACTTCGCTGATCAGTGGGTTGATCCCCAATAGGTTGCTTCCAAGTGTTAAATTTTGAAGCTCAAGAAATTTGCAATTCAACTTTGTTAGCAAAGTTGACAGCCAGGGATAGTGAGCAAACAAGGTTCATCTCTAATTTTTCTTTAGAGCATCAATTTAACTCACAACTAGCTATAGATATATTTCATTCAGATCGTTATGGGCACTCAATCTATAAAACTCCTCAGTTTAACGAGAGTAATTGGATTTATTTTTACATTGACCGGGTGACAAAGTGCGAGAAAAAAAGACAGAACGCCATAAAATTTGATTTAAGGAGAGTAATTGGATTTATTTTTCATTTTTTCAGTGTTTGACTGAATTTAAGTTAGAATCCATGGCAAAATCCGATAATAAATATGCTACCAAACACCTCCTAAGTTAAATCTCATTTGAAATAGCAATACAACTGTCATATACTCTCGTCTACTGTAGCTTCGCAGACGCAGAAATTTGTATGCAACCAAAATCCATCCCATCTCGAAGAGAGATAAATTTAGAAAAGAAAAAAATTGTGATTTTGTCTATTAATTTATAATAAGTATGCACAATAATCTCCATCTTTTTTTATAACAAAAGAGACTAATCATGTAAAGACTTTTATTTTTATTATAAATATATTTTACAAATACCTTAATTCCTAATATAAAAAATATCTTCCATCTACATCTAATTTTTGTTCTTTTTTAATAATTTTTTTAAAACCACGAAAGAGGGAAATGGAAAAAGAAAACCTTATACATCTCATGCACCATAGTGCTTTGTAATATGTACTTGGAATACCCATCACTCACTCTCCCAGACAGCTTACCATTTTTCATTATTGTAAAATTGACAGATTTTACATACTTTAAAGGACCCATCTTATTCACGTTGCTGTACCTGCACTGATACCTACAGACAAAAAAAAAAACCCTGCACTTGCACTGTATGACTGGTCTCTAGTGTTCCTGAATTCTCTCAGCTAATCTTCTTCCAGAATCCAACCAAGCTTTTGAGAAAAAGCCTCAGAATTATTGCATGTAAATCAACTGACGATTTTAATGGCTTTTAATCCACTAGCATGATCACGAATTTTTATGAAATTGTTTCTTTCTTTTGTTTAGATGTTAAGTCAAATGTAAACAGACGGTTAAAAATCTCAGATTAAAAACATGCACATTAAAGGCCATCTTATTAGCTGCTGAAGAATATTCAATCTCCATAAAAAAACCTCATTACCGAGCTATACCGAAATCTATCACAACAATAGATCCAAATCACACAAAATTCCACAGACCCAAATCCGCAAAAGCAAAATTTAAAAAGAGTAAACAAAAGATAAACGCGGGACAGATCATATTTACACCGAAACTGGCTAGAGATTCAGCGAGCCGACACTGCGGGGTTCCGCCGAGGCATTGAGGCAAAGGATAGACTCCGCGAAATAAGGAAGCGTATGCGGCGAGGGAAAGGGGCCTCGTTAAGAAGATGCTCCAGAAACCTAGCCACAAGCAACGTGTACTCCTCAAGCAGCTGCGCAACAAGTGCCACTAGAATCATCTTCAACAAACCCTAGATGAAATAACTTCCCGCAGCGCTTTTATATACCAGGACTCATGGCGGCAACTTATAAATCTCTGGAGGGTTCTTGCCATTTATAGAATATTGCTATATATATAATATATATTTAAAAAATGAATTTTTAATTAATATCTAATCATGTTTAAAGTTTAATTTATGTACTAGATGCTTAAAATAAGTTAATATTATGCAGTACTTATGAATTATTATATGAGAATTCCAATCAAGATCTGTCACATGTACAAACAGACTCACAATGTTTAAATTAAAGGCCTTCCTGTATACACAACAGACCCTAATTAAAATCTTAATGCAAAACTACATCATGACTCGTGGTCTAATAAATTTTTAATACTTAAAAGCATTCAAAATTACATATACTATATCTAAACTTTATTATTTACAATAATGAAATTTATTTTGATTATTTCAAATGCTACGTATTTAAATCTCCCTAAAAGAAATTAAAATTAGAGAGAGAAAAATATCAATGTTTTAATTAATTGAAATTTAAATTGTTTTCGCTGTAATTGCGGCGATTAGAAACGGGAAAATCGGGGATTGCGTTCGCTGACTGGTTGGAGCTTATCCGCCACAGATGTGGGGCCCACGAAGGATTTATGCTTTCCGGAATATTTTGTATATGTGCAACTGCATGAAACGAAGCATATCCACATTGGCAATCGTTAGGGGTGAGTCATATCAGTGGACCCGTGCTACGATACTTTAAAAATTGAACTAAATTGTATATTTGATCCCTATTTGGCTCGGAAATTTTGAATTTGAGTTAAGAGTTAAATAATTTTTTAGTCGAATTTAGATTAAATTTTTTAGCCGGTTTAATTTTTTAAGTAGGATTTGGGTAAACCTGCCAACTAAAATAAACCTGGAATTGATCCAAAAACTTTAAATTGATTCGAAATCAACACGTCAATAAGAATTCGACCCAAAATTGGTTCGAAATTGACCCGATTTTGATAGATTGTTATTCATTATGTTAAACGGGTTATGTGGTTCAGAATCAGGCTGGCGGAAAGTTAGTTCATGTTCTGGTTGAACATTCTGACCCGTTTAATATTCAGTAGGATTCGGGCCAAACAGTTTCACGTCGAGTCACACCCGAACTCAATCCACGAATCTGATTTGACACATCTATAATAATACCACTGAATCATCGATATATAATCAGGATTGAAAAATGATTGAAGATTCCACGAACAATTTGATCTAAACACTGATTATTAAAAAAGTGTTCGGAGAAAGACATTAGAAAAGAATTTTTTTTGTTTGGAGCTTTAAGCTTTTAAATTTTTTTGTTGGAGAAGGGTACTACAAAATAATTTGCAATACCAATAAATTTCTTCTCCAATTAAATTTAATATATTTAATAAAATTTAACCAATTTTAAAAATTTTAAATAACTAAAGAAATTATTTGTCATATGAATTTATTTTATTAATTTATTAGATATAGTTATATTTAGTTTTTAATATATAATAGTATAATATCATGAAGTGTACATATTTCAGTACAAAGTCATAAAATATTAAATCGAATGCACATGCTTTGTTTTCAGCAGCCCCAAAACAAAAGCAAGACTTAAATCTTCCCAATTGAATCCGGAATTGGTAACGGGTTGTATAGACCAATGCTTTGTGAGGATCCCTTTTAAGTATGGCATTTTTGACAGCATTCCACATATCTCGACACATCGTCAGAGCTTAAGCCAAAAGAAGCAAGCTTCCAACAATGATAAGGTTTTATCTTTTCCAACGTGAGCTGCAAGACCACCACCGTAGAGTTCTTGAATTAGCTGCATTCTTAATGAGGTATTTGGTATACGTAACTTATTTCCTTTAAATAAATATCCTTTTTGGAGAGAATAATCTGTAATTGGCTGACCTGAATTGCATTTGTTCCATGGTTTAGCAAAATCTCAAACATCCACATATAAATCGTTGACAGATTCAGTGATACTAGTATGAAACGACACTTGGAGGCTGGCTCGTTTACTTACATCAGCAACTTTGTTAGTCACTCTAAATTTTGTGTTAGTGCATTTGATTTAATGTGTCATGACTATGCAAAAATTGTAGAGACCGATGATCACTAAACAAAATGAATTCGTGGTGAGAAGATGGTGCTCCCAATGTTTCAATGCTTTTATGACAACATATAATTCTAGTTCATATGTGGACCATCTATGATGTGACGAACCCAGCTTCTCACTAAAGCATTAGATGGGCTTTCCTTTATGAGACAACAATCCCAATTGCAGAGGCATCAACAACAACTCAGAATGGTTTTTGAAAGCCAGGAATGCTTAGTACAGGGGCTGCACACAACTTGTCTTTGATGGTTTCAAACCTTCTTTATTGTTCCAGGCCCCAGTTAAATTTTTTTTTGTTTGAGGGCATGTGTGATTGGTCCCATAATTGCACTAAAATCTCTTATGAATCGTTGATAGAAATTGGGGAGACCAGGAAAACTTCGAATCTCTGAAATAGTTGATGTAGGAGGCCACAACTTGATGGCTTCAACCTTCCGTGGGTGAGCATGAACTCCAGATTTATGAAGGATGAACCCCATAAAATGCATGCTTAAACTAACGAATTCATGCTTGGGCTTGTTAAGGTATAACTTTTGCTCATGTAGAACTGATAGTATAGCAGTCAAATGCTTGAAGTGATCCCGCAACAAAGAGTTGTAAACTTAGATATCGTTAAAATAAATGACATAAAATTTATCAAGAAAAAGTTTGAGGACTTCACTGATGAGTCGCATAAACATGCTTGGTGCGTTACATAACCGGAACGACATCATGCGCCATTCATATAGCCCTTCTTTAGTTTTGAAAGTTGTTTTTCATTCATGACCTTCATGAAAATGGATTTGATGGCACCCACTTTTTATGTCAAACTTAGATAAATTAGAGAAAATTGATGCACCTGCAAGTATGTCTAGCAGATCCACAAATCTTGGCATAGGAAAACAATATTTTGTGGTGGTTTTGTTTATAGCTAGACCTTCTACACATATTCGCCAACTTCCATCCTTCTTAGGGACAAGCAAGGCTCATACCGCGCATGGGCTAAGGATGTAGCGAATGTACACCTTACACAATAGTTATTCAATGATTTCCTTTGGTCGGCCTTATTCTTTTGTGCTCATTTGGCAATAGGGAAAGTTGGGTAAGGCTGCCCTTGGAATCACATCAATTTTATGTTGAATTGATTGGATGGGAGGGAGTTGTTTCGACAAATCAACTGGCATAACATCATCAAACTGTTGTAGTCAATTCCATACTTCCTTTGGTGGACTAAGGCCTTCAATTGTTGCAGTTTCAACTACATGATCTGTCATTATTATCCCTAGTAACATTGTTGTTTGTACTCTGCGATGAAATGTGAACCATAAATAGAGATAAAAGTTGACATCTCTGCTTGAGCGGAGAAGAGCTGTCTTACAGTAGCCAGATTTTTTTACCGTGCCATTCAAACATGTATGCATTGCTTCTTCCATCATACCAAGCCCCGGTGTCGTATTGCCAACGCCTACCTAATATGATATGATAAGCAACCATGTCTACAACATCACATACAACTTCACATTTATATTGCTTTCCTATGAAGAATGAGATTTGACATGAATCAGTCACTGTCGTATCTATGCCTTTCTTTAACCAACCAATTATATACGAATTTGGATGTTTGGTTGATTTTAATTGTAAGGCTTTAACCATCTTTTGTGACATGATATTATATGTACACCACTGTCGATAAGTAGATCACAAGCTTTTCCATAACAGTGTATCTAGTATGGAAAATTCAATGTCGTTGAAATGTATCAATTTGTTTAGGAGCCAAAAAAATCTTTGCCAAGATACAAGAGAATAAATCACCGTCATCTGTTGTGAGATCCTCATAATCATCAATCGGCAGTAATGTAGGAAAGCTATCATCCAACTCTTGTTCTCCTTCCATCAATTGAGCTTGTTGGCAGTCAGGACAGTCATCGGGTCGATGCCCCGACTGAAAACAATGGAAGCATTTGGATGGCCCCAGCTTGTTGTAAATGTTATCTTTGATAGTGTTTGGCTTGGATAGTCCCTTTCCTTCCGCGGCTGGCTGATTTGGAGACTGTTGGACTTGAAGAGAGCTCACCTTTGCATTGGAATTTGAAATTCTTCGCCGATCAGTGGGTTGGTCCCTAATAGGTTGCTTCCAATTGTTAAATTTTAAAGCTCGAGAAATCTGCAATTCAGCTTTGTAAGCAAAGTTGACAGCCCGAGATAGTGATCAAACATGGTTCATCTCTAATTTTTCTTGAATAGATTCTTTGAGAGCGTCAATTTAACTCACCACCAGTTATCGATCCATTTCATTTAGATCGTTACGGGCACTCAGTTTATAAAACTCCTCATTTTTTTCACTGAAGTTGCAGTTTCCTTGAGTGCATATCTGATATTGTAAATATAGCATTTGTTCGTAATTGGATGGTAGGAAATGGATTCCCATCAGTTGCCGCATCTTCCTCCAACTTCTTATAACACTTTAGCCTTCTTTCCTGCATGATTAAGTTAGTTGAATCCACCAAGCATCAGCTCGCCTTTTGAGTTTACAAGCAACATAATTGATTTGTTTGTCAGATAGATTATCCATGTAGTTAAAAGAAGACTCGACTGATTGCTCCTTATATGAGTAATCTTCTATGTTGAAGTGACTGCCAAAGAAGGGCATGTCAATTTTCACCTTATAATCTCCATCATTTCGACCTTCTGAATGGCAAGGTTTTAATTGTACTCCTAAGTGAAGATTTTAGCCTCCGAATCAAAGTTAAAAATGGTCACACGCCGACGAAGATGTTGGTCCTCGTCGAACAAAGGATTTTCGTTACAGTCGTTTAACTCTTGCCTTTGGGATCGCCTCGGGTTTCGAGTTAACACAATGACATCTCTAAGAGCATGTGTGGTAACCATGCTCGCCGGTGTGGTTGACAATGGAAACATTATGTTGATCTTGATTGCTCGTAGCTCATGATGGCCACTTCCAAGAAGATCTTTTTACAATTTCTTTAAGAGCAACCGCAGGTGTGCTTAACCTCATGTTAATAGTCTCGGCCTCATTAAAAACCTTCTCAAATATTGACCTCCTTCGTTCTAGAGCCTTTGTTATAACTTCTATGCTTGGTGGAGGGACTTAATCTTGACCATCTTCTATTAGTACTTGTGATTCTACCTTCACCTTTTGTTATGGCAGTTATTTTTTTAGAAGAACATACTTCACCAAAAACAACAAAAACCCTACAAATCATATTTTTCTCAAATCTTTGCCTGAACATACAAAAAATGGCAGCATTGGAGAGAAGAATGTATCCCCTCACCTTTGCAAAAAGATTAAATAATCATAAAATAGTTACAACATCAAATAACAATAAACATGATAGAAGACCTCAAGTCCAACACATACAGCAAATTTTTATATATGGTATTAATGTGTTTATCATTTGTCAAAGTTCAACCATTACTGCATATTTTTATGCCAGATGCAAATGTATTCATCATCCGTCAAGTCAAAAAATTTGCATAATTAATAATCCAGACCACATTGGTCAAATTTGAGTAGTTTCATTCATTATCAAGTTGTTATCAACTTTGCAAACTATAAATAAAAATTGAAAAACTAAATCTGCACACATATTTATCTAAATCAGGTTAATCAAATCATCATTATAAGTGAACCGTATTTGTTAAGTTATTAATCTTAATTCTCTCGTCCACCAAAGTGTACACATTAAGGCGGTTATTTGGTTGTATGTCAGATTTAAGTTTAATAGGATTTATGAAGTCCGATAAATACATATTACACAAATGACTGGAGGAGCTCGCATGACGACTGGTTAAATCAATCTCACGGTCAGACTTACTAAATCCAGATTTACGTCAAACAGGTGACGAAACGTAAGAAAAAACCGACATAACGACATAAAATTTGATTAAACGAGAGTAATTGGATTCATTTTTCATTTTTTGGGTGTTCGGCTGGATTTAAGTTAAATCCATGACCAAATCTGATAATAAGTATGCTACCAAACAAACCCGAAGTTAAATCTCAATTGAAATAGCAATACAACTGCCATATAATCCTGTCTACTGTAGCATCTCAGATACAGAAATTTGTAGGCAACCAAAAGCCATCCCATCTTGAACAGCAATAAATTTAGAAAAGAAAAAAATTGTGATTTTATGTATTAATTTATAATAAGTATGTACAATAATTGCAAGGAAAATACAGGACAGCCATCCTTTTTTATAACAAAAGAGACTAATCATGTAAAGACTTTTATTTTTATTATAAATTTATTTTACAAACACCTTAATTCATAATAAAAAAATATCTTCCATCTACATATAATTTTTGTTCTTTTTTAATTTATTTTTATTTAATTTTTCCTTGAACGAGGGAAATGAAAAAAGAAAACCTTATACATCTCATGCATCATAATGCTTTGTAATATGTACTTGGAATACCCATCACTCACTCTCCAGTTAGCTTCCCATTCTTCATAATTGTAAAATTGGGCAAATTATTGCATACAGAGCACGTACCCAGCGCTGGGTGCGGAATAACTTCTCAATACCCTCATTTTGAGGGTATTGAGAGGATTGGGAGGGGTATTGTTTATTAAGATATTTACAGGGTATTGATAGGTTATTACGAGAGTACTGGATGGGTATCGAAGGAGCTGCATGTGTGCTCCGTAAATTGACAGATTTTACATACTTTCAAAGGACTCATCTAATTCAAGCTGCTGCCCCTACACTATTAACTACAGAAAAAAAAAAAAAAAAAAAAAAAAATCTGGACGTGCACTGTATGACTGGTCTCAAGTCTTCCTGAATCCTCTCAGCTAATCTTCTTCTACAATCCAACCAAGTTTTTGAGAAACGGCTCAGAATTATTGCATGTAAATCAATTGATGATTTTAATGGCTTTTTATCCACTAGCATGATCACGAATTTTTATCAAATTATTTCTTGCTTTTGTTTAGATGCTAAGTCAAATGTAAACAGACGGCTAAACGTCTCAGATTAAAAACATGCACATTAAAGGCCATCTTATTAGCTGCTGAAGAATATTCAATCTCCATAAAAACCTCATTACAGAGCTATAGCAAAATCACAACAACAGATCGAAATCACACAAAATTAGACAGACCCAAATCTACAAAAGCAAAATTTAAAAACAGTAAACAAAAGAGAAACGCGGGATAGATGATATTTACACCGAAACCGGCAAGAGATTCAGCGAGCCGACGCTAGGCGTGGAGGGGAAGGATAAACTCCGTGAAAAAAAGAAGCGTATTCGGCGGAGGAAAGGGGCCTGGTTAAGAAGTTGCTCTAGAACCCTAGACATAAGTAACATGCACTCCTCAAGCAGCCGCGCAACAATTGCCACCAGAATCATCTTCCCTAGATGAAATCTTCTGCAGCGCTTTTATATTAAGAAATGTTGCAGGACTGATGCCGCCAACTTGTAAACTCCATGGAGGATTCTTGCCATTTATAGAATATTACTATATATATACAAATAATATATTAAAAAATGAATTTTTTATTAATATTTAATCTTTTTTAAAGTTTAATTTATGTATTTAGATGCTAAAAATAAATTAATAATATGCAGTTTTATCAGAAGTCTTGATGTAATTTTATATTATAATTGGGAGACTAAATATATATGTGACAGGTCTATATTAAAGTCTTGATATACAATTGCATCAAGACTATTGATACAATAATATCTCGATATTTAAATCAATCAAAATTACATATACTATATCTAAATTTCACTATTTAAGATAATAAAATTTATTTTGATTATTTCGAATGCTATGTATTTAAAACAGGAAAATCGGGTAGTTGCGTTCGTTGACTGGTTGGTGGAACGAACGTTCAGTGCTCTAGCGTATCGGACAATGATGTGGGGGCCCACGGAAGCTCGATGATTTATGCTCGTCTGGAAATGTTTTTATATGTCAATTTTGTTTTCAATAATAATAATAATAATAATAATATATTCAACTGCATCAAACGTAGCATAGCCACATTGGTAAATGTTAGGTGCGAGTAATGTCATTGGACCGGTGGTACGAGACTTAAAAAATTGAACGAACATGTATATTTGATCCGTAGTTGGCTCAAGATATTTGAATTTGAGTTAGAGTTAAATAATTTTTTAGTCAGATTTAGATTAAAACTTTTTAGCCGGTTTAATTTTTTTAGTCGGGTTTGGGTTAATCCGTCAACCAAAAAATAACCTGGAATAGATCCGAGAACTTTAAATTGACTTGAAATCAACAGGTCAACATGAATTCGACTCAAAATTGACTCTAAATTGACCTGATTTTGACATAAATTGTTATTCATTATGTTCAACGGGATATGCGGTTCGGATTTGGGATGGCGGGTTGAAGTTAGTTCGTGTTCTGGTTGGACATTCGGATTTGAGTCAAACAGTTTCACGGCGAGTCTCACTCGAACCTAACCCACGAATCTGATTTGACACCTCTATAATAATACGATTGAATCAGTGATATATAATTAGAAATGAAAAATGATTGAAGATTCCTCGAGCAATCTGCTCTAAAAATTAATTATTGAAAAGAACGTTGGGAAAAGAACGTTTGGAAAAGAATTTTTTGTTTGGAGTTTTAAGGTTGGAAATCTTGTTGGAGAAGGACATTAAAAATAATTTGTAATACAATCAATTTCTTCTCCGATTAAATTTAATATATTTACTAAAATTTAATCAATTTTAAAATTTTAAAATAATAAAAAAATTTATTTATCATATAAATTTATTTTATTAGCTTATTAGATATAATTATATATTAAGTTTTTAATATATAAAATTATAATATCGTTTACAATGCATAATTAAGTATTGTACTTACAATAATAAGCAAATGATACATAATGTCCATACAACATACAAAAAAATTTTATGTTCAGACTCCAGAGGTAGCCCTACGTGCAGACTCCCAGTAATATATTGTTAGGTGTGCTATGTCGGGCTCACCGAAAAAATTATTAAAGTGGAACTGCAAACTCCGCAATAATCCCAAAACAACTCTAAAATAACCTCTGCGGTGTTATTTCGGGGTTATTGAAGTGGAATATATGATTTATCTTCAATAACCCTGAAATAGCCCGAAATAATTATTTTGTGGTTATTTCTGAGTTATTTTAGAGTTATTAAAGAGTAATATATGAGTTTCTCTTGATTAACCCCAAAATAATTTAGAAATAATCTATGCGGTTTTATTTCGGGATCATGAAAGTGAAACTACAAATATTATTTCAGGATTATTTATAGATTATTTGAGATTATTAAAGTAGAGTATATGAGTTTATCTTTAATAACTCTGAAATAATTAAAAATAATGCTGAAATAATATGTGCTATACCACTTTAATAATCCTAAAATAACCTATGTTATTAGTATTTGCTTTTGGAGTGGTCCGGAGTCGTCACAGAAAAGCATAAACCTCACACTGGTGACGAGGGCATTCAAAGTGAACAATGTTACCGGCGTCCCCTTTCGGCTCCATTGGATCTCACCGGGACGCTTATCCCTTCCCAATCCCTTAAAATCTTCCTCTAATCTTCAGATAAAAGGTACGGTTTTGAATTCTCTGATCTATATTTATATTTGCTCAGATTTATGCTTTTGCACGGGGATTCACTGCTGTATTTGATCGGCTCTATTTCTTCTCAGCTAATAATTATCTTGATTGAATGTATTTGATGAGGAGATTTTGTGTATGCTGCCGAAGATCTTTCTATGATATGCGTCCATGGCTGAATTTTTTTTACTTTGCGGATGATTTAATTTAATCAAAGCCTTCTGATGATTGGAATTAATTCACTTGGCATAATAATGCAGGGCAGGCTTTTCTAGGTAGTAATTTGTGTTGAGCTGCTTCATTTGGAGGAACTTGTGAGGCGATTTACGTTTTTTCTTATCCTGTCTCTTCCAAATTATTCTCCCATACTCGACCACGACTCTGTTGAAGTCGCTCATTGCTCAGTGTGATTTTCTATTCGTTTTGTATTTTTATTTTGGTGTTTTGGTCTGCAAATTTCATAATTTTTCTTTTGTTCCGCTGATTTTGGTGCGCAGATTGCATATATTTTTTTTAAACTTCTATTGTCTGTCTCAAGAATGAACGATGAAGATTTGATTTGCTACATGAAATTTAAGGCTTTAATTGCAATGATGATTGGCATAACGATTAAAATAAGTAAAATTACTGCTTTTTTGCAAGGTCTACTTAGGAAAACATGTAATGATGTTGGGGAAATCAATAGAAATAGTGTCGAGACAGAAAATTGTCGAAGTTTATTGATAATTTGATTGCTATATAGTTGATTATTAGTGTATATATTATATATATAGTTGGTTCTTATGCTCCTCAAGTTGTGTTAGAAGATGCTATGAAAAATTAAATTGGGATAACGTTGGATGCTTTGTTATAACATATATATGGGAGAAAAAAGGATAATTTTTTAGGGTGATTCGGATTTGCTCCAGACTTCATATGTTCTTAGAATATATAAATGAATTGCAAAAAGAAAACTTATATTTGATTATGCCACATGATCTTGTAATGATGAATGCATACTTTAAGAAACTTGGGAACATTTAATTTTTTTTAAGTTGATACTGCCAAATCACAAATGGATTTTTATTACACATATATATATTTTTTTATAAGTAAAGAAAATATTTTCATAGTGGTTGAAGGTAACTCAAAGATAGAGTTTGATCATGTAATATAGTGTAGTCACTATGGATTTATATCTTTGACATATAAAGAAAAAGATCAAAAGAAATACTTTTTTTTTGTGATAAGATGGTGGAGGTTGAAAGATGAAAATTTATCAATCATCTAAGATAGGTTGCCAAGAGGGATAAATTTAAATTTTTTTAATTGAGCTAGCCTTGAAGTTGATTGGTTTGTTTATGATGATCGTCGTGGAGGTTTTTAAAGAGTTTAGAAATAAATCATATAATGAGGAGGTTTTGGTGGTGGAGCTAGTAGTTACAAAAGATTATCTAGAAAAAGAAACATGCTTTTAAAAATAACAAAAGACAAATACTGTTGAGCCTCATAGCAATTATGTATGCTAAATATCTCTTAAAAAAAATTTAATGAGCAAAGCAAAAGATATGACTTTTGATGATTTTTATAATAGATTAGACTAAAGAAGGAGAAAGGGTGATACATTAAATTGCTAAGCAGAATTGATAGGAGGCCTAAAGACTTCCTTCATCAACAACAGGCATTTATCCCACTATGTGGGGTCGATTACATGAATTATTCTTCTCCATTGTGTCCTATTAAGTGTCATATTTTCATTTAATTCTAATAAATTAAAATTATTTTTTATACAACATGCCCAAGCCTTTTGTGGTCTACCTCTACATTTCTTAATCAAATCTAAAATATCTACTCTATTGGGTTATCAAATTGTTGATGTTTAGTGTAACCAAAACATCTAAAGCGACTCTCTAATATTGTCTGCCATTGGAGTTACTCTAACCCTTTCACGTATATATTGGTTTCACATTTTTGTCTCAAAGTGTAAAGCCACTCATCCACCTAAGCATTATGATCTCAATAACACTTAACTTAAATTTTCTTAATTTTTTGCTTCTCTATTACAACCAACATTCTACTCTATAAAGCACTGCAGGTCTTACCACCATCTTATAAAGTTTTCATTTAAGTACAAGTGGTAATTTTCCATCAAACAATAGGTCCGATGCATTCCTCAATTTCAACTATCCAACTTGAATTCTACTAATAACATTCCCATCCATATAACCATCACTTCGAGACCCAAAATATCTAAATTGTTCACTCATTATAATTACTTGATCCCCCATAGTTACAACCACACCACTAAATCTACTATTAGTTATTCCTGCATGTAGTTATAGATCTGCGCAAACGAAAGTCTTTGTATTCTAAAGTTGACCTCCATAATTCAAGTTTTTCTTGAACTCTCACAAGTCTTATCCAAAAGAAGAATATAATAAAATAATTGCTTAAAGATGAAAGCAACTAGGAATGCTGATAATGATTATTTGATAAATTTATAATGGGAATTTTGATAAAAAAATGTTCTAGAATATCATAATAAATAAAGTAAAATTTTATGTCTCGGTAAGATATCTACTAAACTTTCGGGAGTTACAAGTTGCTTGGTTAATGAATGTTTAGTGAACAAGCATTTTTGGATGAGGACAATGCCAAGTGATCGGAGAAGTAACATTTTGAAATATGTTTGAGGGAACAAGTACGATGTTCAACGTCATGGTAATTAAAAACAAATCAAACAATGAGTCACAACAACAACGTTATGGAAGAGTCCAATGAATTAAAACTTTTGAAAAATTATGTTAATATCATTCATGCATTGAGGATTCACTATAGAATTGCATTTTGTATTAATTCAACTATTGGGTAAGCAAAGAGAGCATAATAAATAACTTTATTTTAACTTTTATTGATCTTGTGATGACATCTAATAAGTTGTTATGAGAATTGATTTGGCGTGTATTGAAGGAAAAAGTTTGTGTAGAAAGAATGTTGAATTTCTTAAGATATGTCTGATGGAGCATTTACTAGCATTAAAAGGAGTTGTGAAATGACCAAGTTGTTTCCAATTATTGGAATCACAACAAGATTAGCATTGGCTCCATATTTTCTTATATTGAGTATGAAGGTACTTACAATAATTATTCAAAGCGAGTTTTCTTAGTGCGTGCTTTTTGTGAATGATATTGTTATGATTTCTGAGAAATATCTTGAAATGAATGAAATTTATATATAGAAAAATAAGGATCTGGATCAATTATTTCTTCGAGGATTCTGTTTGGGTGTTAAAACAAGGAGCAATCTCAGATGTTTGATTGGATAAGAGATTACTATGGAGGCTTGAAGTTAATTTTGTAGTTGCAATTAATTCAATTATGTTTTATGCATGTAATTGTTGGGCAATAATAGTATTGCTCATATCCATTTTGTTTTTGGAGAAAATAAAAATTTTATGATGGAATCATGTCAAAATGTTAGAAGGATAAATTTATAAATGATTATATTGATGCGATGGTGCAGAGAAGACATTTTGATTATTTGTGTATGTACAATGAAGGATAGAAAATTTACCTTTAGACTGATAAAAAAGATTAACATCAAAGGGTTGGCCAAAAAATGAGTATACCAAAGAATGAGTATACCTAAGGATAACAAATTTTCAAATGGGTTTACGCAATAGCTGGTTTGACGCTACATATAAGATAACAAGAATGGACAATAAATAAGGATTCATGAAGTTTACCTTGAATAGTTGGGATAAAGCTAAGGATGATAAAGTTGACGATGTTGATATTTCATATTTTTATTGCACATTTTCTTCTATTAATTATAATTTTCTCTGTAGTTGTATCTCGATTTTGAAATAAACTACAATAAAAACAACAACAAGCCTTTATTCGAATAAGTGTGGTCAGCTACATTAATCCTTTTTCTCTATTGTGTCCTATTGAGTGTCATATTTTCATTTAATTTTAATAGATTAAGATTGTTCTTTATACAATTTGCTCAAATCTTTTTAGGTCTACCTTTGCCTTTCTTGAACTTAAGTCGAATCTAAAACATCTACTCATAACTGGATCATCAGATGGTCGATGCTTTGATGTGACCAAATCATCTAAGAAAACTCTCTCTAGTCTTTTCCGCCACTAGAACTATGCCAACCCTATCACAGATATATTCATTTCGCATTTTGCCTCTAAGTGTCGAGGCACTCATCCACCCATGCATTCTCATCTTAGCAACACTTAACTTTCTTTTATGCATATCTTTTAAAGGCCAACATTTGCGTCATAGAGCATTGTAGGTTCTTACCACTTTTTTTCAAGTATAAGCAGTGCTTTTCTATCACACAATCCACTCGAAGCATTCCTCTGGTTCAACCAACCAACTTGAATTCTACCAAGAACATCCCCATCTATATCACAATCACTTTGAACAATAGACCTGAGATATTTAAAAAGTTCACACCTTTTAATGATTTGATCACCATGGTTTCAACTCTGTCATCAGAGCTACTACTACTAAAATACATTCCATGTATTCAGTTTTAGACGTCCATAATTCAAGTATTTTTTGAATTCTCTCTCTAGTCTTATCCATAAGAAGGATATAATCAACAATAAGCTTACACCAAGGTACATCATCCTGTAACTGTACAATAAGAGCATCCATAACTAATGCAAAAAGATATGCGCTTAAAGCTGAACCCAAATGTAATCCAACTGAAATAGGAATATACTTGGTCAAACTAACTTTTGTTCGAACACAAGTAACAGCTCTAGCATACATATCTTTAATGACTTGAATATAAGTCATATCAACACCTTTCTTCTCTAGAATTCTCCAAAGGACTTCTCTTAAAATATTATCATAAAATTTTTCTAAATCAATAAAAATCACATGTAGATCCTCCTTGCTTTCTTTGTACTTCTCCATCAAACCTCTTAATAAATCTACAGCTTCTATAGTAAACCTGCCCTGTATAAATCCAAACTGATTATGAGAAATCTTTGTATCACGTCTTAACCTAAGTTCAGTTATCTTCTCCTGTAATTTTAAAGTATGGTACATCAACTTAATTCCTCTATAATCTGCACACTCTTGGGCATCTCCTTCATTTTTAAAAATTGGGACTAATATACTCTTCATCCACTCCTCATACATCTTTTTAGTTTTTAAAACAATTTTAAAGAGTTTAGTAGGTCAAGAAACTCCTAAATCTTTGAAATATTTTCACACTTCAATTGGGATATTATCAGGTTCTACTGTTTTTTTGCCTTTATTTTTTTTAGTTCTCCTCAACTTGTTTTTTACTAATGCGACGGTAAAATAAATTTTTTTATTATCATTAATGATATTGAGATCACTTTGGTCGATTGTATTTTAAGAAACTTCTTTGAAAAATTTATCACAATAACTCACTCATATATGTTGAATATCCTTCTATATGAAAAATACATTTTGATTTTCATCTTTTTTGTACTACTTGAATTAAATTTTTACGTCTGATTTCTCTTTATTTGACTAGTTTATACATATATTTTCACTCGTTAGTATCTGATCTATTATAAAGACCACTAAAAATAGAATTTTTAGCGTCACAATATGTTCTCTTAAATTCTCTACAGATCATCTTATATTTTTCTTAGTTCTCTAAGCATATATATTTTAATCGATTTTTATAACACTTATATTTTATTTTTACTTGCAAATTATCATTCTACCTTCAATTATTTTTATTTTAAAAAATTTTTCATTTTGATTCTCTAAGTACATTTTTTACCACTTGTTTAATAGTGTTTGTTATTTTATCCCATATAAAATTAACTTCTTCATGAATATCCTAAACCTTGATGTTTACTTACTAAAATAATTTTATTTGTGTCTTTGAGGTACTCTTATCTAATTTTATGACATTATTTCATTGTATTCTTTATCTTTTAACTCCTCATCTTATAATTCAAAACTAATAATCGGTGTTGAGGACTTAAATTTTCACTTAGAATGATCTTACAATCTTTACATTCTCGACGAACTTTTTTTCTTATAAGAAGATAATCAATTTTTGTTTTATTAGATTCATTTTATAAGTAATAGTATGTTAAGCTCTTTTCTTAAATAAAGTATTAGTGATAACAAAATCATTCGTTAAAGCAAAATTTAATATAATTCTATCTTCTTCATTAATCTTAAAGATTATTGTTGATACTAAGATTTTTAATGTTATAAGTCTTTATGCTTCTCAAGTAGGTTTAAATATAAAGTTCAAAAGAAAAATTCTGGAACAACCTAGAAGTATTAATAAAAATGATACCTGTTGAAGAAAGAATTTGAAATAAACTAAAGTGTGCATATTAGTTTCAATTATTTTCTGTTTGAAATCTGTTCGGGAATGTTTCCATCTGTTTTCAGTTTGGTTTTTTGTTTTTGGATGGCATACATAGCACTATTACGGGGTAGTTCTAACTATGGTACTTTTGGTTAAGTTGAACATTAAGAAGTTCAATTAATTAACAATTTTTTACTTTGGATTCACTGTGTCTGTGGGGAATGCTGTGACGATCTTGGAACTAAAGCCTCGGATATTCAAGATATACCAAGGGGGTGGTTTGAAGTTGTATGAAACTTCTATTGTTGATCCCAATTTCTATGGGATTTAGTTTTACGGAATGCTCGTAGCTGGCGGTTGTAATTTAATCACCTTCTGTTAAACTTGTAACTAGCTTAGTCTGGTTATTAAGGGCATAGACATCAAAAGCATTAATTTATGTTGTAGTTACTTTCAATTGTTACTGGTTTGACATGGCTTTCTGTAAGTCATCGCTGGAAAAATTCTATCTTTTGAGCACGGTGAAACTATAGTGATTCATATTGTTGGGAGAAATTTATTAGGTTTTAGAGGGTAATGGCTTTAAGATTTGCTTTAAGATTGGCAATAACCCAAACCTGGAGCAAGGAGCAATAGAAACCATACTTTTGATTTCTCACAGCTACCCTTGAAGTAGTAAAATTACTGCCAACCTCTACTAGATGGAATTTACTGTGGTATAGGTGTAGAGTGGGTGGTGAAATGCATCGCGACAATTTTTTTATGAATCAACTCTTTTATGATGAAGCCCTGGTTGTGAGGGATTTTGTGATGAAGGGGTATCTTCTAACTGCTGTATCAATGCTACTCAAAGAATTTTTTTGGAATATACAAGACAAATGTGACTTTGTATATCAAGTTGAGGCTTCATGATCGTTGATAGCCGTTTGCATAATATCCCAATATGTTTTATCCGATATATAATTTTCTAGAGTATTGCAAGTAGCCGGCACTGTCTTGAATGGTGCAGGTCATTCAAACAATTACATGGTTATGGTGAAAAATTATCGTCTGATTTTGAAAAATTTCTACACTTTTCTAGATTGTACGTACATAATTTCGTATCATTGTGTTGTCATTGTGATGGAGAACAAATCAAAACAAAGATGATAAAACAGGGAAGCCGCAAGATAGATGGAGAAGGAAAGAAATTGAACCAAAGAATTTAATTAGATAAAGATGAAAATATTCGAGAAGAATATCTCTCTTAACATTGGAAAGGTACAAAGTCAATCCAGGTCTTACAAAGGAAGGGTAGGGGCATAACTAAACAATGCAAAATGGACTCAAATAAGGATTAATATCCACTAACATTGGAAACTTTAATCTAGACTCTTATATAATGGATCCATGATATCTCATCTTCAAGATATTGATACAGGGTTGCATTTGAAGGTATCTCATCCGATTGTGGTTTATGCAAATTTTATTAGTATAAATTCTTAGATTGTCCCAAGGTTTATTCAGCGTTGAAAAACTATCCTGCCTAGGTGGTTAACCAAATATTCAAATTCGATCTTTTACCCTTTTGGTGGATGATGCTCCTTTATTGGATTAGGTTTTCATTCAAAAATCTGGAGTCAGTTTTAATCTACTTTGAAACTAGTTACAGTTATGCCTAATGGAGATGGACACTTTATTGTTGACTGGAATTATTCCCCCTATCGTTGGAACAACCTATGATACTGTAGCATGGCAAGCCTAAAGGTTCAAATTCTCTAAAAAACTTAGGATAAAGAAATTATAGAAACGCTAAAGCTTACAACAAAAGAGCCACACAAGCCAGCGTAAAGAAATTATAGACAAAAGGGTTATCAAAAAATTATATCCCAAAATTGTTTTCCAAATAACCTTAAGAGTTTTGCTAAAAAAATTAAAATCTTGATCATATCCTATTTTCATAACGAAGTTCCTTCAGCCTCGAATGTCGTAAGCAAAGGCCATGACATGCCTGCTGACTAGATCATGAATAAATGTGGAGGTCTCACCAGAGAATGAATGTTTTGCATCGTATGCCAAACCGTGTCATCCTAAACCATGTATTTATTTTTCTTTCTTTTGACGACTTCTCTTTAAATGTCAAACTCTGAATGTTCATGCTCGCCACTGGAACTTCCAGTACCTCATAAATTTGGCTCTGAACAAACCTTAGATTCAGGTACGTATCCTATAGGAAATTGTATTGCGATGAAAAATAAAGTATGTTTGCAAATTAATTATAATAATATAAGAAAAAGTATTTTGCTTAAGTAAGCTTTTTGTGCCTAGCATTGATCCATCCTTGGTCCGTTTGATGCCATGTGTTCTACTATGTAGCTCAATTGCAATGAGTTCTTTTCCCAGTACTTATTTTTATTAACTTATTTAAAAGTTAATAAGAAATATTTATATGCTTTATTATTATATATCAATGTTTAAAATTACACAATTATGTATTGAGACTTTTTAATTCATGAGACGAGGCTTAAGCCTTAAGGTAGCGGAGGCGTAAGTCTCACAGTTTGAAAGTTACGTAAAGCCAAAATATTGCTATAAAAATAATACATCATTATCTTAACTTATATCTATATTAAAGAAAGACTTTAATGTTCTAGCATAGTAAAAATTGACAAATTGTGTTTATATGTTACAACAAAATGCGTAGGCTGCAAAATATCATGAAGTAACTTACACAAAACAATATATAATGTACATATCAACCGAACGAGTCATTATACTAATTTAAAACACAAAATGCAAGTAACATATAATAATAAAGTAAGACATAAGATTGTTTGACTAGTAGATTTCTCTTACTCTTATGGTCCAATCAACATAATAACTCTCATAGATCTAAATAAAAACATAATAAGTATTCAAAAGCCAGAACAACAGATGACGATGGCGACAGCAGGAGCAGTTGGTGGCGATGGTGCAGAAGCAATTGTTGGCGGCGGCGACAAAAGCAGTAGCAAATAATCGGCAACAATGTATGGAAGCTTGACTGCAGAGAGTGTAGTTCGTACGTTGAGAGTGCGGCTTCAGTTTGTATTCAAACCGTCTAATATATGGGAGAAAATAACTAAGCATGAGTTACGCATGCCTCAAATGGAATTGTGGCGAGGCACGCCTCAATTGGGAGAGGGGAGCTCTTATGCATACAACTTCGATTTGTATTCGATCTATCTAATATATGGGGAAAAAATTAAGCACTAGAGGTGCATACCTTTACAAAATTCTGTCAAGGCACCCATCTCAAACAATGTGATATGCATGTCTTGCTCAAGCTACTAAGGTGTACGCCTCAAAGCATTTTTGTTCGAAATTTAGTTGAGGCGGGCTTTAAGGAATGCCTTATATTGCGCAATTTTAAGAAGTGCTAACTTATTAGTATTCTATGATACTCTGTATGTGGAATCGAACCTTCATTGTCCAGAGAGCTACCCATGCCCCCATAGTTTGATGTCTCCCTCTTGCGAGTGTAATCGGGGAGACTTCTGCTCTACACAACTCAGCCTGAACCTCCTCCCCAATCTAGAGGGGTCCCTATCCCGATTTGTATATATCCGTGAACTTTATCTTGGAAGTGAGTGGCGTCTCTAATTTTAAAATTTCGCTTGATCCATTGATTATGCTCCGATAAACATCAAAATTCTTTTTGTACCATAAAACATATTAATTAAATAAATTAGCGGTATTACATCAGGGTACTTTTAGCTCGATATTTTTTATGTAATACTTTAAACTCGTTTAACCACATTTCCCTCACTTCAATTGGAATCATCTTTCACAATAGATATTCAACATCATATTTGCTTCGGATAAGATGCTTGATCATACAAATAGGCTGTCAAGAATGATTGAAACTGCAAAAAAAATAAAAATATAAGAAAAGAAAAAAAAAGAAAAAAAGCAATTACATCAACAATAGCAACAAGTCTTTATCCCACTAGGTAGGATCGGCTGCATAAATCCTTTTCTCCATTGTATTCTATTAAGTGTCATATTTTCATTTAATTATAATAAATTAAGATCATTTATATACAACACGCTCAAGATTTTTAGGTTTACAATGTTAGTAATTATATATTCAAATAAAAATTAAGTATAAATTTTATTTAATAAATTGTTTACATATCTCTGTTTGGCTTGATATAGGAGCATCTCATACTGTTTGACACACCAATTTCAGCAGGAGTGGAAGGATGTGACCGACTTGATAATGGTGGTTGCGGTGGTGTATGCTGGGGTTCATAATAGGTAGATAGGGGTGGTCTTGGCAGGCAATGAGAGTTTGGTCTAAGACTATGCAGATGGAGTAGTTTGTTTTGCTGAGATGCATGTAGACGTCGTATTTGTGACTGCAACATTGGTACATTTATGGTGGTTCAGATGAGAAATTTCTTCTTTTTTCTCTTAAAAGTACTAATGATCGATTTGCAAAAGAGGTTATCATCATCATCTAATGTCATATAAAAGAAGAAAAGAAGGATTGATTAGATCAAATAAAATAATTCAATAAATTAGATTTAAAAGAAATTGTGCACATATAAATACATGATATTCTATGTACTCGCATGTTATACTGATTTTTTTTTTTAACAAATTATTAAAAGTTGAATTTAAAATTATCCCATTAATATCATCGTAAAACTCATCATTTGAATGATTAACTCTCATAATCGCGACTAGCATCTTCTGAACTTATTATTTACTCAACCTTATTAGTTGGAATTTTGAAGTTTGATATCTCCTTCCTTATGAGTATGTCTAATAATACTTTGAACATCAATTGTAATTTTAAGTTTAGTCTTAACGATTATTACCCAATCAATTTTCTTATTTATTCTTCCAGGATAGCTAAGATAATAAACTTGATTGGTTTAACAAGTTAGAATGAAGGGATTAAATTTAGCATATCTTATATTGATTTTAACATCAGTGATATCTAGATCAAGATTAAACCAATCGCGGTTGAATGTAAATACACATCTCTCTATAAATTCATGATATTGCAATTGCACAATATTTTGAATAATTCCATAATAATGTCTCCCCCATCTCTCCGCCATCTGAATTTGTGTTTCTTTAAACGCAAACACTAGATTGTTTATCTTTCTTTGGACAAAGATTATGTAAAATCTGTAACCATTCACATAAAAATTGGCTACATATTTATAATGTGCATAGGTCGTCGAGCAAGATTTAGTAGGTCATGATTTTAATTTCATTACTTCGATCACAAATTTATTAAGATATTGTTTGGTTGGCAAAAAAAAGTAATGCAATGGAAAATAAATACAATGCAGGAGTAATGTATTGTATTTGATATTATTTTGGAGTTGTTTGGTTCATTGTAACATAAACGAGCTATTTTATTTTTTTCATTTAATTTGAAGTAAAATGAAAATGATACATTTCAATATAAAAATTAATGTGTTAGTGGTGGCTGGTGGGCTAGTGTCGGTGGCTAGCAGCGAAGGGAGCACTTTATATTGTATTTTGAATTTGAAAATCGGCAAAATTGGCCAAATTCTAACTATTGAGAAAATGTTCTATAGAAGTATTCAAAATTCAGTGATATCTCTCATTCAAAATTCAGGGAACCAAACATCAAAATTCTTAAAGCCATGCATTGTAAATATAATGCACTTCTTTTTCTACAGACCAAATAAGAAAGTGTAGTTATTATATTTATCCTAAATGCTAGATACTTAGTTAAGATAACTTATAATTTAAACTATGTTTAAACGCATCTTCAGATTTTTTATTTATATTAGGGTTTGTTTGGGGTAGCTGCAGCGGTTTGAAGAAGCAGCTGTGAAGCAGCTATTAAAAAAATCGCGGCGACTATTGCGATTTTTTTTGTAATGTCAAAAAGTCAAACTGTAAATTTTTGGCAACCACCACATTTTAACAGGTTAGGTTAAAAAAAACAACTTTTTACCATAAATTTCCAGAAAGTAGTTTCCCAAACAAAGCTGCGGTGATAGTCTGAAAAGCAAAGCTGTGAGAAAGCTCTTACAAATGGACCCTTAGTTTTATCATCTGAATTCAATAAGCTCATAAATAATCTGATCTCAAAATTAAAATTTTTACAATATGACTAATAATTAAGACAATTTATTAAATACATTATTAACCCCCTTGCTGAAAAGATTGAATTTTATCGCAATTATAAGAACATAAACTATCATTAATCTAAATTTTGTCATTCGGGTATCATGAAATGCATCTCTCTGATGCTTCACCTAATTGCCAAACAATAAAAATCATAGTTGGTGAAGGCCAACACTTGCAACTCAAAGTAATAGAAAAGAAAATTAATAGTCTTCTGTAATAAATATGCTTCATATGTTGAGCCTTCAGATAATGTTTTATTCCTTGTGATTTTTTAAAATTTATTAAAATTTTTGCAATATTATTATAAATTTAGTTCAATACGATGATGGCACTATGCAAATTATTGAACATTCATATAATTATGTTTTAAATGAATAGATTCATCGATGTTATATTATACCTCCATCTTTAGCCTCGTAGGATAGATGTATTTATATGCGCTCATTCAAATTAAAAAAAAATACAAATATTATCTTGTTTGCACAGTATTAGTTAAATGTTCACTTCAAGTTATCTCATATTATCAATATTCAGCCAAATTGCACACTGTGTTTTAAATAATATATTGATTTCAATTAAATGATTATGTATTTGATTGAGCAAAGTACTAAATTTAGATAGACAATGAACATTGCAAGAAAATATTACAATCATGATTTTTCATTCTAAATATTTTTCATACTTTAAGTCAACACATCGAATTAAATTAAGTGTTTATTTATTATGAAATTTTAGAGATTGCATCTACTCATAAATTGTTCTTTGTTGATCTAAATTAAGATAATATTTAATTTTAGGTTTTACAAGTTTACCTGAACTTATTTTGTTTAGCTATAACTCTCTTTTGTTGACGTATTATTTTAAGTCCAATCTAATCTTTATGTTATCTTTAGTTTTACTCTAAATATTTATGACTGTTTAATATATTATCAAATAAGTTTTTTTTTTTTTATGGGCATGACAATAATATTTTGACTAATTAAATTGATCCTCAAATAAAGTAGATCCAAAAAAAATACTTTTTTGTTCAATTATGATTTGTACCAAATTCAAGAAAATGATATGAACATAATATTGGAGAATCAATAATCTTTGAAATTGCACTAACAATTTATCATAACTTATCTTCAGTTAAGCTCACAGAAGGCCTAAATTTCTTTAATTATTATTTGTGAAACCATTTTTTTTCTTCTAAATGGGTGATTAAGGGGTAAAAATATATAATGACGATCAAATCAATTTTTATACAATTTCTTCTACTAAATGTCTTTGATAGTTGACAAAACAACTTTTTCAACATTGTTCTACTCGAATAGCATTCTATATACAAGAAAATCATTTATCATCCACATAAGATTGCTTTTATTTGAAAGTTTTACTTTATAGCAATATTATAAGTGACCACACTACTATCCCATAATATTTATAATTCTTTCAAAGGCTACATATATATATATATATATATATATATATATATATATATATATATATATATATATATATATATATATATATATATTGTTGACCTCATTTTAATGAGGTCTTAAGTTATTCCTCTGGACCTAGGATGCTAGCTTTAGGAGTTCCGTATCGACCATCCTAGCGGACTCAGTAATGGAGTCCACCTCACGTAGAGCTTCGAGCCACTTCTAGACCCATTTTTGTAAGCACTCGCATGAGTAGTCCCAAGACTCGACTCTTCATTGCGAAGGCTAGGACTAACATGTAGAGGGCTCGAAATGAGTTCCCATAGGTGCAGACGCGCTTAGGTGAACCCTTAATGACGTTCGAATTCGCGCGCACCGTAATTTGATGCTTTTTTGACCCGATCGTCGGCGAACTTGTTCGGACTATCCCGGATGACGAAACAGACCACACGAATGCCTCCGGGACGTCGACTTTAGCCAGGAAGGATACCCATATTGCCATGGTTCCGTGCACGCGCGAACGGCACGAAAATCGATGCATTTTTCTTAATTTTGCGGGACGTGAATCCCGGCTCGACTCGTGTTTAATTCGAGTCCAAATCGGGCTATTCACCCCACCATTTGTTTCTTTTAAATTCAAATTTTAAATTAATTTAACATTAATTAATTAGGGTAGGAATTTAATTTGGCGCCCAAATGCGTCAATAAATACAGGCGGGATGGCTTCCTCCTCGCCATTCGATCATTAGCTCTCCTCCCCTGTTCGAGCACCCTGCACCAAGATCAGCCCTCCTCCTCATTCACGATCAGTCCTCCTTCTCCCTGTTCGAGCATCCTGCACTGAGACCGGCTAACCCTTCTTCTCCCTCTCTCGTCTCTCGCACCGCAGAACCGCCGCTCGTCTCCCGCTCGGCTCGATCCAGTCTTCCGCGCAGAAACGTACGCTCGACTCCCGCACCGAAGCCGCAAAGCTTCTCTCGCGCTCGACGCCTCACCTCTGCTGCTCGACGCCCCTCGCCCCGCCTGCTCGAGCCCACCGAAACCCTCGCCTGTGCCTTTCTTTGGTCACACAGCAATGTATATCACTCCATTCTCTTTGCCCTACAGGATTTCCATGTTTCTTTACAACATCTTTTGGTTTTGGCGTACAGTTTTAGCCGTGAATTCATCTCGCTCGTATGGTTCTTGGAATCTTTTCTTTTGTTTATTAGTTCTAATGGATGATTTGATATATTCTCGAAGAGCTAAGTAATCTCAAATTGTCTAAAAGATCCTTTTCTTCTTGCTTAGCTTTCAAGAATATCTTAATCTCACTCGTACTTCGCTTAGCACTTTCAAGAACATCTTAATCTTGAAACCCACTATCAATTGAAGAGAGCTATGATAGGCAAATCGCGTTGATGTCTCTTATAGCAGTAAGTCATGGGATTAAATTTGATTGCAACTTCGATTCATTTATTGTGGTAATCGCTTCGTTTTGCGTGAATCTTTTATGGATGATTTACATAAACGATAACGACTTCTTATGCATCTACATGTCTAGCAAGTAAATCTCAATTTTCTTTTACATATATGCCATACAATTTTGATGCATTTACTTCGTTAACACAAGGTTTCCACTTGCATGTACACACATGACATAATTCTTATGCGTCTACACGCACCACACTTGGGACTTGAATACTTGCATATGTGACAAAGGAATTCTTTCGCTGCATGCTATACCTTGTTTGGGGAGGATTTAAGCATTTGTATTTTCTTGAGGTTGATTTGCCTACTGTTTTGGAGAAATGTGTGTAGTGTTTAGATGCTGGTTTACACACTATTTTGCAGCAGTTTATGTACCTAACACCTATGTTTTAATTTTACAAATTTGCCTGTGCATGAAATGTTGTACTTAATTTTTTTTTTTTTTTTTGAATTGTCATTTTTGCTGCGAAGAAATTTCCTTTCTGTTCGGAAGCTCTCATGAAACATTATATTTGTTGTTGGAAGCTGATAGGTTGCTGTAGGCTGCTGTAGGAGGTTTAGAAAGCTGTTGTGAGTGCTGTTAAGTGCTTTAGAAAGCTGCTGTTGGCCCTTGGAAGTGCTGTTTGCTATTATGAGCTTAAAGTTGCTGTTTGGAAGTTTTGAAGTTATACTAATTCGTTGTTAAAAGCTTTCGATTTTTCGAATAGGTGCTTTAGGAAGTTCGTAGGAGAGCTAGGAATGATGTAATTGTCTGTTTGGATCGTTTGGTGGATGTCCGAATGATGTAAATGCTGTTTGGAAGAGTATAGGTCCCTGTTTGGTGTAATTAAGTCTGTCTCGGAGTGATTTGATTCGTCGTTTAGAGACTTAGTAATTACTTGTTTGGTGCTTGTGAGAGGTTTATAATTTCTCTTAAGTCGTCGTTCGGAAGACTACTAATTGTTATTCGATGTAATTAAGTGTCGCTAGTCGTTGGAGAGTTATAGGAGAGTTGGGGGGAGCTTGGAATTGCTGTTCGGAGGTTTAGAAGTGTTGTAGAAAGTTGTAAGTGCTGTTTGAAGTGTCTAATCACTGCCTCAAGTCGTAGGAGATCATAGAGTCGCCGCATAGGCTTGCTAGTTGCAGCCCCGGGTCGTTGGAGGTCCTGAGATCGTGATTTAGGCCCGACTCACTTGTTTTTTCTTCCCTTTTTGGCTTTACTAGTTTTTTGGATGTGAGTCGGCCTCTTTTGTTCTCTTGATTTATTTTTGTTTTAAACGGTTATGTCACAAAAAAAGAAAATTTCTGATTTAACTTGAGGAAGGGTAAAACACTCTAAATCACTTCAAGCACAAGTTAGAGTGTAGACTTCCTAAACATTAGGTGCACGCCTTAGGTGAAACCTCCTTTACCTAATTCACGACGATATGCTTCACGCACCTAGGAGCGACACCCCAGGTGAGTCACCCACACTAATATTAATCGCAGACTTCCTAAACCTTAGGTGTAGAGCTTAGTGAAACCTCCTTTACCTAATTCATCATGGACTTCATATACCTAGGAGCACATCACCTAGGTGAGAATCCATCTACCTAACCTTCAAATGCACAAGTGAAACTAGGCACTCGACCACTAATTCACGAGTTCGATCGAGACACTGCACGTAGAATGCACCGAGGCTTGGTTCACCTTTCCTTAGTTAAATCAAATGTGGAATTCACTAAATGACTTAACTAATATCGAAACCCATGCTCCGGGATTTGAGCTTGAGCATTACACTCGGATCCTCACGGCAATCGGGGACATTTGTTTTGCACATATGGATCATCTGACTGGTGTGAGTCCGAGGTCCAGGTGGCGAGGCGATGATAATAATGCTTATGTGTGCTTACACGAAGGATACGAGGGATACGAGGGATAATTAGAATAGTATCTCCTACCTCGAGGACCCTCCATAAGAGGAGAGGAAAGGACCGATGATGCTTATTCACCGACTCTTGGTTAGAGTGTTTCCCAGTGATCTTAGGTCGTCGGTAGTCTCAAGACGATTGAGTGACTAGCCAATGACTATATTACTTTACAAAATATTTACAAAAACAAAAAAATAAAAATCTCTTTTCTTCGTTAAAAAAAGAATCTACTATGAAAACTTAAACAACAACTTTTGCACGAAAATCGAAGAATTTTTTCCTTATAAAATATATAAAGGTCCATGGTTAATCACTTGGATTGGGTTAAGGATCACCCTCCTAGATCGTCGGGTTGAAGACATCGATCCAAGCTTCGAGCCCACACTCTATCGATGTCTTATACCTGGTTCCGATCTTTCATATGCGATTACGAGTTTTGCTTTACGATTTCTACGACTTGTTTTCTTTATTTTTCGATTTTCGTATCGGGTTTTCTCGCTTGTTATTTCGTATGCGAGTTTATTTAAGTTTATTACGAGTCATACTATACCTGCAATACAAATTATACTAACGGTAACAGATGCTGCAGTACGCTTTTTACGGTTTATTTATCGCAATTTACTTTCATCGCAATCCACTTTATCTGCGCTTTACTTTCTAACGAATTTTACTTGCAATTTACTTTACTCAGCATGCAAAACCGAAAAAAACAACAAAACCTCGAAACATTGAAATACATTTGACAAAACCGTTTGAACCTTAGGACGCTAGGATCTAGCATTCAACGAAGAGCTCGGAGCTGACTCCGTGGGCAAGACAACGATGGAGACTTGGATCGAGAAGCGAAGAGGATCTTCGATAAGAAACTCTTCCTAGTTTAAATAACAACATATAGTGACTTCGAGTAAGCTGAGTCCGCGCGGCGTAAACCCTCACTCTCCTCTTTGAGGCACATGCAGCGAATGTTACACGGCAGTGAAGTCCTAACTCGCTTTAGGTTCGAGGTTGTCGTACGGTGCGACGTAAACCCTCATACTCTCGTGTTATTTGCGATAATCGCAGTATTATGCAAATGTAAGTCCCAAATAATAAAATCGGCGAGGATTAAACAATTAAATAACATTCTCTCCAAAACGCAAATTGCACCATAGAAGTCACCTGGGCTCGCCTCGGATCTGTGACGTCCCCTACCTTTTCTTTCTTTGGACTCGTCGAAATAACCTGCTCCGATTCGAGCCACTCCCACTCGCTTTTCCACATCCTACCGCGAAAACCTAAACCATCGAATTCTCGAATACGAACCACCGATCATTATCGAGAGTTTTCTAGCTGACACCGGTCATTCGAGTAAGAATTAACTATGGGGGCTCGCCTCTATAAGGAACTTAGAACTACGTGTAAAATAAACCCTACCTAGTCTTCTATTGGTAGAGGAACTCTATCGGTCACACATAAAGGTTCGCAGATCAAACGGATGTCACAAGTCCTTTAGTTCGTATGATTGGGTCTATCGTCGCAAGATACATTACTCTTTCGGGAAGGTGTATTATTTGTGACATCAGACACGATTATGCAAATTATTGGATAAATGAGATCCAGGCGCTCTCATTTAAAAAAAAAAAAATTAAAATACACTACTTTCAAAACTACTTTCCAAAATTATATATATTTTATATTAAATTAAATCACTAAATTTTATATCTTTCAAAGAAAAGCAAAAAAAAGCTGGCCGACATATATATATATATATTATTTTCTTTTGACTTATGTGGGCTTGATATAATTAGCTTGGCATAAAAAAATGTGTATTCATGGACATCCCAAGCAGTAGACTATAGTGTAATTTTTTAATACTAACATAAGGTTGAGATGTTATGTTAGACTGTATTTGTTTGTCAATGATCTCACAACGTACAACACATGTTATGTTAAACATGTGTTAGCTATAAAATTAGGTTAAGAACAGATGAAGTGATAAAATCAGTGTGAGAAATATAAAAGGTATAGTCTTATACATCTTAAGTGATAAATTATAAGGTATAATTATCATAACATGTGTTAGCTATAAAATTAGATTAAGTATAGATGAAGTGATAAAATCAGTGTGAGAAATATAAAATGTATAGTTTTATACATCTTAAGTGATAAATTATAAGGTATAATTATCATAGGCTAATATAAAGTGAGACTGTTTGACTATATGTTATGAAATCATTGACAAACAAATCGAGTTTTACATTACATGAGTTAACGGTAAAATTAGAATAAATATGGTCGAAGTGCTTCTATATTTTTCGATCTTATGGAGGACTAAAAGTTTTTTGCTCTATCTTTCCTAGTGTCATCTCATATGTTTAGTCGGACGTGTAGAAATGTATATTTTTAAAAATATCACTACTATCCCATAAAATTTATAGTTTTATCAAATGTTGTAAATATATATTAATTTTTTCTCTTGAGTTACATGAATATGAGATAATCAGCTTGAGAAATAAAGTTTTTTCTTGATGAAGTTTCTGTCAATCCCCATATGTTTGCTACGATCATGCTGGATTGGGTTGTGGGCAATGCTAATGACGGTCTTATTATCACAGAACAACTTCAGAGGGGGTAACCAGAGAGCTTCACAAATCACTAAGGATTGGATCATAATTTAACTTCAGCATCGGTTCGGGTAACCACTGACTGTTTTTTATTTTTTCATGTGATAGGATTTTCTCACACAAATGAGCAATGCCTGGAGGTAGATCATCGATCATGGACTGATTCGACCGAATCAACATATGTATAAACTATAGTAGAACGAGAAGTGTGGCGCGAGAAAAATAAACTTGAGCCCAGTGTGCCTTTTAAATAGCAAAGAATCTCGTGGATAGTGTAGAGATGGTGCTCATGGGGATCATGCATGAATTGACTTATTATACCAACCACTTGACGTATGTCCGGGGGTGTATGAGTGAGGTAGATGAGTTTCCCCATAAGACATTGCTAGTAAGCCTTGTTAACAGGAACTGCATTGGGAACATCATATAATTTTTCATTAGAATCCATTGAGGCAACCACTGGTTTGCATGCAAGCAGATTGTTTTCTGTTAACAGGTCAATCACATATTTGCTCTGAGATTGGCAAATGCCCTGATATAACCGAGCAACTTCCATGCTTAAGAATTTTCGGAGGGATCCTAAGACTTCATTTCAAAGGACGTAGCTAGAATGCCTTTTAAAAACTACAATGCTAGTAGATAATTTTCTATGAGCACAATATCGTCGTCATACACGATAATAATATCAATCTCGCCATTGAATGAATACCGGGAAAAGGGAGTGTGATCCGATTGAGTCTGAGTGAAACTATTGCCCAATACTACCATTGTAATCCCGCCAAAATAGGCCTTTGGGGATTTCTTTAGTCCATAGAGAAACTTTCGCAACCGACACACTTGCCCTGGGGAGGCAGTAGAGTTAAAGCCATGGGAAAGAGACATGTACTCCTTTGTAGATCTCCGTTCAGAAACACATTCTTGACATCGAGCTAGAATAAGGGCCGATCCATATTTGTTGACCTCACTTTTTGTCGAGGTTTAGTATTCCTCCTAGATTTAGGATTCTAGCCTCAGGAGCTTCCTCGACGATCCTAGATTCCTAGCGATGGGACCCACCTCGTTTTAGAGTGTCTGGAAGCCACTTCGTTATTCTTTGAAATCCTGTACGAGATTTCGTACCGCTAGTCTATAGCCGGTCGAAATTGACGTCAGGAGTTCAAATTGAGTCCCTATAGGACCTCTGGACATTAGGACAGTCTCGTGCACATCTTACACACGCACCATTCTGATCGATCGGAGTCGAGTCGAATTTTGCGACGATACCAAATTTCGACGCAATTTTGACGCGACCGTCGACGAGGTTGCCAGGACGACCTCGGATGACGAAACGGACTGCGCCGATGCGTCCGGAACGTCGATTTTACCTAAAATTGACATTCAATTTGTGACGATAGCCTGCCGGGGACGAAACTTACGAAATGATTACAATTATTATATTAATAATAATAATATTTATATTATTATTGTTAAAATATATGTTTAAATATAATATATTTCCTAAGCCCTAATCCCTCTCACGCTCGACTCAGCCGGCTCCCCATTCTCCCGCTCGGTCCCGTTTTCTTGCTCGCACGCCAGGTCGAAGCCTTCCTCTCTTTCCCTCATCTTCGCAGCAGCAGGCGGCCCATCTCCTGCGATTCCCTCCTCGAGCCGCACTCGATCTCTCCTCTCTTATCCCTGCTAGAGCAAGTGGCTCCTGGCGGCATTTTTCGGCGCGTGCGTTATCCCTGCGGCATTTCCCGTGAGACCCGATCCTTTGTCGCATCTCCTTGCGGCATTTCCCTCCATCCCCCGTACCTCCCTCGATCTTATTTGACTCTACAGGTAGGGAGCGGCCCTTCCTCCTTCTCCTTTGCCTATAAAAGCTCCATTCTGAGATGAGTTTAGGGTTGGCCAAAAAAGTTTACGAGAGAGGGAAACTACGCCATTTTTCTTTCTCACTTACTCCCTTAGTTTTACGTGCTTGGATTGGCGTCCTCTTCTTGTTGGAGGGAGAGTTAAGGTTGGAGAGTACCTTTAAAGTTTCTATATTGCTCATTTTTGCTTCAGGAAGGTACCTTTTTATCTCTTATGCTTGCTGCCTTTTGGTTCTCTCTGTCGAGCCATTAGAGATGGTTCTGTGGGGTGTTACAGAATGCTAACTCACTATCGTGACTATATTTGGGAATATTTTATTACTTGAAGCATGTGGAGAATAGAAACATGAGCATGTTTTAAAGTATAAGCTTGATTATTTGCTTGAGCATGTTTTAAAGTATAAGCTTGATTATTTACTTGAAGCATGTGGAGAATAGAAACATGAGCATATTTTAAAGTATAAGCTTGATTATTTGCTTGAGGTAATGAGAATGTGGCATGACATTGGCTCCTTTCTTTTTTCTATTTGCTTAAGATGATAAAATGTAGTTTTATATTTGGTCTTTTCTAGTATTGAGATATTGAGAGGGTTCACTTGAGCCTTGCAAGCATGTGGTAGGTATGGTTCTCATAATAAGCTACTAGCTTCTCTAGTTAGCTCTAGCAAATATTTTTGAGTAAAGCTCTTTACTTACTATTGTTGTTATGAATTGTTGAGGAGCCTTTGACTCTTTCAAGCATATGGGGCTCATTTCTTGCACCTTGTAGCTTTGCCTTAATAAAAATGCATGTTATCAAAATTTGTAGCAAGGTATAAAGGCTCTATATCTTAGCGTGTTGGACATGAGGAAATGTGCATATTAGCTTCATGTTAGGTGTGGCTTTAATTCTATCATAATTCCTTTGGAAATCTAGTTGGCTTGGCTTAACTCTTACTTGAAAGGCTATTCTAACATGTGGATACTTGCTATTCTTATTTCATGTTTTAAGAGGCTCATTTTGGCTCTGTTTGGGAACTTGGTTGGTTTGATCTATTTCCGATTTGAGAGCCTACTTCGGTATTCTAGATTTATTCTTATATTGGGCTTTGTTGAGATTTTGCTATACTCTTTGTTTTAAGCTTGATCCTAGCCGGATTTTGGCCTCATATGGCTCGGTTTTCAGTTGGCATTGCTGTATTCTTGTTTTCGAATTGAAGTTGGCTTCATTCCGGCCTGACTATGGCTCGGGTTCGACCTATATGGGCTCGGGTTTGGCTCCTTCAACTCCTCTTTTGTTTTAGCCTTGAGTGGAGAATCGTTGTAGCTTGATTTTAGGTTGGTTCCCATCCTTTCTATGGCTCGGGTTGGGCTTGCGGTGGCTCGATTTTCCCTCTCTAATGTTAATCCTCTATTTTAGCTCTGTTTTGAGTGGGATGTAGCTCATTGTTGGCTCGGTTTCTTGCTCGATGGTGGTTTGGGTTTAGCTTTATCTTGGAGTCGTTGTAATTTGGAGTTGGGCTGATTTATTTGGCTGGATGCTTACTGATGGCTCGGGTTTGATCCTATCTTGGCTCGGGTTGGGACTTTGGTGCTCTTCGGGTTTGATTTGATGTTGGGATTGCTTTAATTTAGAATTGGGCTCGGGTTTGTGCTCTGTTTGGGCTTTATGTGGGTTGAGCTCTATGTCTATTTAGTGAGGGCTCTCTAGTGTGTTTGTGGAGGATTTGGGTTCAGTTTGGGGCTTGGCCGTGAGCCCCTTGATGTTGATTTGTGATTTTGAGGATGGGTGGGTGCTTTACTCATTGTTGCTTCTTTGTTGTGGCTTTGGCCGAGAGCCTTGTAGTGGTGATTAATATGGTAATGACCTTGCTTATTGCTATGTTTGACCTTGGAATTGATGGGAAATGTAATTCAGAATTGTTTCTTATCTGCTTTTGGGAGTGAATTGGGCACCGATACTTAAGGTACTTTCTTAAAGATTTTATTTGGTGGAATTGGTGCTAGTTTCGAGTTTTTTTGGACTTGTACATTCACTTTCTTATGGATTGGAAGTTTTCAGATTTTCCCATTGTGATCCGGCCCCGAGCGGTAGGTAGGCACTATTGAGAGAGTACGTGCTTGAAGGCGATGTTTGTTTTTGAGATTTGACATATCCGGATTTTACTGCAGGTTTGGAGTCTGGTAGTTAGTTTTCCCCGAGTCATTTTTCTTTTCTTTTCTCGTTCGATTTGCGAAGTTTTTAAACGGTTCTCGAAGGTCACTGCTTTTGGTTTAGTTTTATCTGAATGCAAAGGATACCCGTTTCGGGGCCGATCCGATTGTGTCCGAGTGAGAAAATGACGTCCCGGGAGTCGATTCGAGGACCTCGGGCCATGCTTTCGGCGTTCGTTGTTACATGTTTTAGGGGCGAGTGGATTAACCTTCCTCCCGTTTTAGTCTTTTCGGGTACGGAGGCGGGTTAATCTCCTCTTCTTCCCCTCCTTGTTAATTTACACGTGTTCCCGCTTCACTCGGAGTCGGTTTTGTTTTGTTTTGTTTTGGGGCGATGACGGCGATGATGCAAAGGCACGCCGGTGATAGAGTAGAATGATATCCCATCCTACGACATCGGGACTCGCTCCAGGTGCCCGGTGAACCGTAGGATGACGGTATCGTTCACCGTTCTAAGCGAGCGGGGCACCCGTACCTTCTTAGGATTGTTAGTGATCCTTCACCGACGAAATGATCGACTCGTGGACAATCATGATTTTCAAAATCGATAAAAATATGATATTACGTTTTGAAACAAAAAAATATATGTATCTTTCCACTTCTGATCGGAAATTGATAAAACTCTCTTTTGTATGCGCAAACTCATGTGCATGCTTAAAAATATAAATTTCAAAAGCTATATTATAAAATGCGGTTGTCACACTTGTTGATTATCGGTTTTGGGTTGAGAGCAACTCTCCGAGTCGGGTTTAGTTGGACACCTTCTCTGTCGAGTGACGTGCTTTATACGCTCGTGTGGCCGAAGTAACGCTCGACGACCCTTCGAGCAGATCTTACACGGTTCCGAGCCTAGCCTCGGCCAGAGTGCTTTGCGGTTTTCTTCGGATTTTTGTATGATTTTGACGAAGCACTCGTGGTCCTTTTTCCGGGACTTTCCCGAAGTTTTAGTGATTTTATTTTGATTTTCGTTTACTTTCTCGAGCATCCCGTTGCGAGTCATTCGCAGTCTTTTCTCGAGTTTTCTGGACGATGTTTCTGCCTGGTTGCTACTTGTGTGACACACTCCTGCCGGCTACACATAAGAAGACTACGGATCTCCCAGGTATACAGGTTTGTTTATTTTCACAGTATGTTCCTTTATATACTCGTTACTTCTTGCGTACTCTCTATTGTGTTAGCACGTTATCATCGTACCTTGTTGCATGCTTTATTGTTTTCCTGCTGCTTACATATCCTTCTATACATCTGCTATCTAACATTTAAACATACTTTGCGATGGGATGTTTAGGTGAACTCGACCATGCGAGCTAACTGATTGAACATTTCGACTTGCCACCTTAGAAAACTCAACCTCTTCAGCTAAGGAGCTTGGAGCGACTAGCAGTAGACAGCACGGCCATCTTCAACAACAAAACACGTCTACAACAACTAAACCATCCCTTAGTGATTAAACAACAAACCATGGGATTTCGAGGTCGTTCGCCTAGCGCGACATAAATCCTCAACCTTCTTGGCGCTTTGTATAGCTTCTGTCGTACTGATATAAGCTCGACTCGTTTTAGGATTACGAGGTTGTCGTTCGTTACTACCTAAATCCTCACATCTTACAGGCTATTCGTGTGATCGTTTCACACAAATGTAAGCCCTAATTAAATAAAATTGGCGGGATGAAACCTCTAAATAATATCTCCTAAATCAAAGCCAAATCATAGGATAGCTGGAAGTCACTGAGGTTCGCCTCGGATCTCCGATATCCACTAGTCTTTCTTTCTTTGGATCATACTGATAAAATGTTCAGATTTGAGCCAGCTCCTTTCACACCTCTTTGTCCGATTACGTTGAAAGTCTCTATCCTTTTGACCTCCTGAAGATAATATTTCCGATTTTTGTCGAGAGTTTCTTAAGTGATTTCGGTCACTTAAGATGTAATTAAGCTTAAGGGCATTGCCTTATAGAAGCATTCCGAACGCAATTTAAATAAACCCTATTTAATTCTTCATATTAAATAGGGGAAGCTCGTCAACGAAATAAAATGATTTCGCGACCGAACGAACGTCATATATTTCTAGTTTATTTGATCGAGCGCTCACCTCGAGTTTTGTGTTTGTCTTTCGGGATAAATGCATGACTTGAGGTGTAGCGCTCTTTCATTTAAACTATGAAAAATATGGAGTCGGTTGATTCCTTCCTTTTCTTGAAGGATCCTTCCGAAGCAGGCGATGAGATTTCAATTCCGGCGACCGACAGCTTCTTACGGGCACTTCACGCACAAAACAACGCCGACAATATTCACTGCAAGATATAACATGACCCGAATGGTGTTTAACTTGGCCATCAAAGCAATTGTCTCCTCGTAGTAAACTCCGTAGGTTTGTAAGTCAATTCATGCATGATCTTCGCGCAACATGTCATCCTGTTGTCCACTGCTTTCCTACCATCTAAGTTGAACTTGTTGCTAAAATTCTATCAACATCCCACTGCTTTCTTACCTTGAGGAATATCTACGACGTCCCATGTATGGTTCTGCCTAAGGGCATTCATCTCCTCCATTACTGCAGCTTTCTAGGTCTGATCCGCTAGCTGGGATCTGATGATCAATGAAGCAGTAGCAAATACTCTGTAGATTAATGAAAAACTGCGGAAAGATATATTTTTCCATAGAATAGAGACAACATGCCTAATTGCGTTCCTTACTCAGGGAATTCACCTTCTCATTTGGAGTAGGAGTAGTGTCAGGGATGTCACTAGGAGTGAATTTAAGGTCCTGCAAGGAGGTAGCGGGCTCCAGAGGAGGGGCATCAATATGAGTTTGTCGAGTGTAGACACGAAGAGTGGAGATGGTGGAATACCAGGAATCGAAGATTTATCGGTGGCGGGAATAATGGGGGAACATTCATAGGAGTAGGATAAGAAACATTGTCTAGGAACTCTGGCTCTCCCTCACTTGAGGTCTACTTAGGAAAATAGGGAATACTTTCAACAATGGAGACATCAACACTTGTATAGATTGTTTTTGTGATAGGATCAAGACACGAATACCCTTTTTAACTAGCGAAATACCCTAGGAAAATACATTTTATGAACCTGGGATTAAGTTTGCTTCGAGTAGGGTCAATGTTATGAACAGTGGTTGTGCACCCAAAAAAATTTAGAATATAAAGTGTAAAAGACCTGATTGACAGGAAAGCATGACATCAAGACGGCTAAGGGGGTTCGAAAGTTTTGAATTTTAGAAGAAACTCTATTTATGAGATAGGTGACAGTCATTATGACATCATTCCAAAAATATTTAGTGACATTAGATTGAAACAACATGGAGCGAGCAACGTCAGTGAGATATCGATTTTTTCTCTGTGCTATTACATTTGTTGATGAGTCTCTGTACAGGAGCTGTGGTGGAGGATGCCCTTACTTACTGTCGGCCGCATTTTTTATTTTCGAAAGATTTTAAAATTTAGTGATTTAGTTTAATATAAAAATGTATTTGATTTTGAAAATAGTTTTGAAAATAGTGTATTTTAATTTTGGAAAATGAGACCAGTACGGATCTCGTTTGTCCAGATAGTTTGCGTAATCGTGTCGATGTCGCAGAATGATACACTTTCTCGAAAGATTAATGTATCCTGTGACGAGTAGACCCGATCATACGAGTCCAAGGACTCGTGACATCCGTTTGGTCTGCGAACCTTTATGTATGACCGACAGAGTTCCTCTACGCAATAGAAAGACTAGGTAGGGTTTATTTTACCTAGGTTCGAGACTCACTATAAGTGAGCACTCATAGTTAATTACGTCTCAATTGCGAGTGTCGACTTGAGAAAACTCTCGATAATAATCGGTAGTTCTGTCTTCGAGATCGAGGGTTTAGGTTTTCACGGTAGGACGTGGAAAAAACAAGTGGGAGTGGCTCGAATGTGGAACGGTTATTTCCGGGAGTCGAAGAAAGAAAAGGTAGAGAATGTCACGGATCCGAGCGAGCCGGTGAACTTCCATTATCACATGGTGTGAGTATGTTTTCGAAACGATGTTAATTAAATGTTTAATCATGCCGATTTTATTATTTGGGACTTACGTTTGCATAATACTGATTATGCAAATAACCCATGAAGATAAGAGGGATTACGTCGTACGCGTACGACGACGCCGAACCTAAAGCGAGTTAGGACTTACTGCTGCATGACATGGTTGCACGGAGCCGAAAGAAGTAAGGATTTATGTCGCATCTGGGCGAGACTACTTCGAAGTCACTATGTGTTTGTTGTTTAAACTAGGAAGAGTTTCTTTGAAGAAGATCTTCTTGCTTCTCGATCCGAAGCTCTCCGTTGTCTTGCCCACGGTGTATGCTCCGAAACTTATTGTTGAAGTAGTGATCCCTAAAGTCTGAGGTTCGAATAGTTTTGTCGAGTGTGTTCCGATGTTTCGAGTTTTGTTGTTGTTTCGGTTTTGCATACGGGGTAAAGTAAATTGCGAGTAAAATTGCTTAGAAAGTAAAGCGCGAGTAAAGTGGATTACGGTAAAGTAAATTGCGAGTAAAAAGCTGTAAAAAGCGTACGCAGGCATATCATACCGTTGTATAATTTGTATTGCAAGGTATAGTGACTTGCAATAGACTTAAATAAACTTAAATAAACTTACAGACGAAGTAAGCAGAGCGAGAGAACCGGACACGAAAATAAAGAAAACGAGTCGTAGAAATCGCAAACAAAACTCGTAGTCACATATGGAAGATCAAGACTGAGTATAAGACATTGGAAAAGGTGGGGGCTCGGAATGGACTGGTAAGTGTTATCCAGACGCTGGATAAGAGTTATCGAGCCAACAATCTAAGGAGGGTAGTCCTTAACCCAATCAGTATGTAGCTAATGGGCCTTTATATATTTTATAAGAAAAAAAATTCTTTGATTTTTATGCAAAAATTGTTGTTTAAGTTTTCATGTAGAGTTCTTTTTTTTTTTAACAAGCAAAAGAGATTTTTTTTTTTTTTTTTTGTAAATATTTTGTAAAGTAATATAGTCCACGGATAGTCACTCTAATCGTCTTGGAACTCTCGACGACCTAAGATCGCCGGAAACCTCTAACCAAGAGTCGGTGAATAGTATCATCGGTCCTTTCCTCTCCTTATGGAGGGTCCTCGAGGTAGGAGATACTTGTCTAATTATCCTCGTATCTCTCGTATCCGTCGTGTAGCACACATAAGCGTTATTATCATCGCCTCACTACCTTAAATTCGGACTCACATCGAGTCAGATGATCCGTATGTGGCAAAACAAATGTCCCAAATTGCTGGGAGGATTCGAGCGTAATGTTCGAACTCGAATCCCGGTGCATTGAGTTTCAATATTGGTTAAGTCATTTTAGAGAATTCCACAGTTGATTTAATTAAGGAAGGGTGAACCAAGCCTCAGTGCATTCTCTGGTCTGATGTCTTGATCAGCTTGTGAATTAGGGTCAGGTGCCTAGTTTCACTATGCATTTGAAGGTTATGTAAATGGGCTCACGCTGCAGGGTGTGCTCACAGGTTTAGGAAATCTGCAGTTAAGGTTAGATGTGTGACTCACCTGAGGGTGCGCTCCTGAGGTTTAGGAAGCGTATGCTTGTGAATTAGGTAAAGGAGGTTTCATCTAAGGCTCTACACCTAAGGTTTAGGAAGTCACGTGATTAAGGTTAGGTGGGTGACTCACTTAGGGTGTGCTTCCTGAGTGCTAGGAGGCATACACTCTAACTCGTGCTTAAAGTGACTAAGAGTGACTTATCCTTCCTTAAGTTAAATCAGAAATTCCCCTTTTTTGTGACTTAACCGTTTTAAAAGAACAAAAGTAAATCAAGAGAACAAAAGAGACCGACCCACTTAAAAAGAACTAGTAAAGTCAAAAAGAACGGAAAATAGTAAGTGAATCGGCATAAAAAACATTGAAATGGTAATCAGATGAAACTCATAACAGTAAATAAGACACTCTAAATCCGGCCCCAAAACATAAAATATAATCATCAAATTTAACCCCAAAACAGTAGGCAACACTCTCAAAATCGACCGGAACGAGTGCCAAAATTGTGCCCAAACGATATTGAAAGCCACGTCAAAATTGGCCCACACAATGCCCCAGACAACACAATTATGTTCCAAATAATATTTTTTTTATCACCGAACAACATTTGTACTCTTCCAAACAGCATTTTTCAGCACCCGACAACTATCCCAAACACTAGACAGCAGTTTAACAGCAATTATAAACCTCTCACAGCCCTCCAAACAGCACTTACAACTTTTCACAGCAGCAAACAGCTCACCCAAGCACCCCTACAGCACTCTCAGGCCCCTAAACAGACTAACAACAACTTATTACAGCAATAAACAGCACTTAATTAGCACAAAAATCAGCATTTAAAGGCTCCCATCAAATGCATTTAAATCAGTCGTCAAACACTTCAAAGCTCGTAGCGAAGTGATACTCTAAACAATCATAAACTATGCGTGCAAGGGTGTACTTCAATAATAGTGTTATTCACGATTCGATGTTAAGAATAAAACAAAAATTGAATTTCATTATAAATGCCTAAATTCGGTTTCGGATAGTAAAAATAACATAAGAATCAAGTGGTGGGTATGTAAATGTTCGAGACTTTTATTTGTCCCCACCCAGTTAACAAAGTAAACTAATCAGGTATTCGTGAATTGAAATACAAAATGTAAAGTTGGAGCCATGATCCATTTACATAAAATACTCAATTGAAGCAAATGTTGTAAAATACTTGGATTCATAAAAATCTTTCAGAAAACGTGTAAAACCAACACCATGTTTTAGTAGCATGAACAGCTCATATATCTCAAACTGAGAATAAAAGCCTTCAAATTCTCAACATATTGGTCAATGATAAGCGCATTGCACTTCAAGTAGCAAAACTCAATTTATCGATCATAGAATGATTTGCTCATATAACATTAGTTGAATCTATTTGGACTCCTCCTTTATTTTCAGAAGAATTTAATTTTAAATGCTGGAAGATTATGAATTTAAGAAGAATATAACATGAGATGATGGCTCTGTCAAGCGAGCAATAAATATCACATACCTTTGTGTACGCACAGCTAAGCGTTTTGGTGGAGAGAGGCGTGAGCGATAGTTTACGTCGTGTGCGTCGGAAGGGAAGGCGAAGCCGGTGAGGTGGGATTTCGGTGCAAGACCACGGGCGAGTGCTTCGGCGCGGTGCGGAGGAGAGGCGAGGGCGTTCGATCGAGCGAGGCCGGGAGCGAGCGGCGAAGCAGGCGTCGAGCGTAGGGAGCGGACGGGCTTCGGCGTTGAGCACGAGGAGCAGGTGGGATCGATCGCAGGGAGCAGGCGTCGGTTCTATTCGGTGCAGAGGCAGGCGGGATCAAGCGGAGGAGGCCGGGTGCTTCTGTGCGAGCGTGAGGGAGAGGGATCGAGCAGCTTTGCTGGGTCGAGCGGTATGAAGGGTAGTGCGCGAGGGTTTGTCGCGTGGGAGAGGCGAGGAAGGAAGGAGGAGCTGGGTGCAGGATCGAGAGCTTCAAGTCGCGCGTGAGGAGCAAGCGAGGGTTGCGGTCGAGTGAGGGAGGAAGCCTGGAGGCGGAATCGAGAGTTCTCTCGGTGCAGAGAGTAGGAGTCGAGTGTTGCGGCTTTCTTTCGAAGAGCAGGGGACTTGTCGCCAATGAGGAGAGTCGAGCAAGTCGTCGTTCGCAGAAGAAGGCAAGGGGGATTTGTCGCGCAGGAAGGAAGGAGGTGAGCGGGAGAGAGGAGTAAGGGCCCTCGATTCTTGGTGCCGGGGGGATTCTTGGTGCCGACGTACCAATCTCGAATACCATAAATCAGCATCCCGCCTGCCATAGCCGTTCCGCCGGTACGGAGTAATTGGGCGCCAAAATTAATACGGAGGCAACTTGATTAGGTAAATATTAACTCTTAATTAAATTTAATTGAGAGGGAATTACGTGGCTGATTTGAAATTTAAAATTTGAAATTTGAAATGGCCCGGCTCGTGTTCAGCCTATGTCGGGCTCTAATTGAACCAGGGCTGAGTCCGAACCCGTGCCCCGCTAATTAAAAAAATGCGCATCAATTTTCGTGTCGTTCGCGCACGCGTGGAACCATAGCAATATGGGTACGCTTCTAGCTAAATTCGACGCCCGGACGCATCCGTGTGGTCCGTTTCGTCATCCGAGGTCGTCCGGACGAGTTCGCCGACGGTCGGGCCAAAAAAGGTGTCAACTTGTGGTGTGTCGAGTCGCTCGAGCATTAAGGGTTTACCTAAGGCGCGTCTGCATCCATGGGAACTCATTTCGAGCCTCTACGTATGCAGTCCTTAGCCCTTGCAACAAAGAGTCGAGTGCTTGGGACTACTTTCATGCGAGTGTCTTACAAAATGGGTCCAGAAGTGGTTCGAAGCTCTGCATGGGAGGTGGGCTCCATGACTAGTCCGCTAGGATGGTCAGTAAGGAACTCCTAAAGCTAGATCCTAGGGTCTAAGAGGGATAGCCTAAGACCTCACCAAAATTGAGGTCAACACTTACCAAGAATTCAGCTAAAATTGATTTAAAAAACTCACGACCATTGTCGGTCTGAAGGACCTGATTTAGAGTTTTGAACTGGGTCAAAATGAAGGTGTAGAAGCTCTGGAAAGTGACGACAACTTTCGATTTGTCTTATAAAATATAAACTTACATCATTCGAGTGTGGTTATCAATCAAAATAAGAAACCATTGTTTACTGATATAGTTGACAGTGCAAGATGGTCCCCATGTTTCACTATGAATGAGTGAAAAGGAAGCAGAAGATGTGTAAATGTGGGGTGGGTAATTAACCTGTTAATGTTTATCTGACCGAAATGTCTCACACTTGAAACTAGAAAGACTTTAGTTAGAAAACATCAAAGGAAACAAATCTTTTAAATATTGAAAAACCAAGGTGACCCAAACGACAATGCAACAACATAACGAGACATTCAATGACTCGAGATAGGCTACAACTACTAAGTGGTATGCCCTCGTTCTCCCAACTTTTCTCTTGGAAGTAGTGGAGTTTAGTTACCCGTTTAGCAGTTCCAATCATCTTCCCCGAAGGACGATCCTGAAAGACTCAAATATTGGGAGAGAAATGAGCAACGCAATCAATGTCATGTGTCGACTTACTGACAGATAAAATGATACATTTTAACAGTGGTACATGTAACCCAGATTCCTGATCTAGACATTTCGTTAGAACAACTGACTCTTTACCAACAAAGGAATTATATGAGCCATCCACTATTGTACCGTATTTTTTCTAGAACATAGATAGTATGTCGGGAAAACTTGCAAGCATCCATCATATGGTCTGTGGCACTTGAATCAATGTTCCATGGACTAGAGGAGGAAAAAGATGTGTCTCATAGGGATAGTACCATGACGAATGTATGAGGTCGACAAGCCAGCAAGTAGCTTGATTAAGTGCTCCATCTAACTTTGTAGATAGTCGGAGGATTCCAAAATGCTCTGGGTAGGAGCTATTTGAACGCTGGTAGGCTCTTATGTCGTAGTAAGACACTTGGCAACAAAGGATTTGTATGCTGGTTTTTTGTGAAGCTTCCAACACTTGTTACGAGTGTGGTTGAGTTTGTGCTAATAATCACAAGTGTGGTGACTTGCCTGAGTAGGCTGAGCATTATTAGAGATCAAGGTAGATGATTTGGTTGAAGGGGTTGAAGTACCGAGCATGACCAGTCTTCGACTCTCTTCACAAAGGATCTCGGTGACCCCAAATTTTGTTAAGATCTTTGTTGTGGCATGCCATAAATTGGAACATACGATCATTTTCTATAATTTTCCTAAGAATAGAGAAATGTTGCCCGAAGAGCCCCAAGTGTAGTAGTATTAGGTCACATGCCATCCATTTTGTAAACAGGTCATTGTATTACTGGGTCACGGTTCTTGATCCCTGTTTTGCCTCTCGGATCTTCTTAAACATCTCATAGAGTTGGTCCGAGTTTCCTACATCCGAGTATGTATCATGGACTGTCATCCAAAGAGCACTAGTGAAAAGGGGAACATATATGAACGACCAATCAACGGTTCCATGGAGTTGATCGGTCACGACATGACCATGGAGTTCTCCATCTCCCAATCTCCATATGTGGTGTTAGTCTTTGGAGGTTCAAAGATTATGCTTGTGAGGTGATTGAATTTCCCGCGTCCTTTGATGAATAAGGACATCGCTTGGGACTATTGGAGAAAGTTAATGTTATTCAGCGCGTGAGCTGTGATTAAGAAGTTCATATTGTTTCTGCTACTCTGGTTTGAACGGAGATTAGACTCAAACTTTCGGTGGAATCAAAAGCACTTTTCGAGGATGGCTCTATGTTGTAGGAGTCTGCCATAATCCTGACTGAGCAAAAAGAAATTTTGTTGGAATTTTGAGACATCGCCGGATTTTAGTTGTTGGTCACTGGTTGTCCGATACAAAAAATTAGTCAATCCTGACAACTGCAGGAGAAATAACAGCCGCCAGAGAAAACAACAAGGAGGGCCTACAGGGACGGCGAGCGGGAGGCTCTGCACCTAAAGGGAGGAGGCCGGCAGCTATAGGGGACATCAAGGAGGGTCGGTGGCTAGCAGTTCTTGCGTGAGACTCTACAGGGAAGGTTGTTGGTGGATGGGATTTAGGGTTTAGATGCCGCCTCTGATACCATGTTAAAATATTGGAATAGAGCAACATATCTTATTGATAGAAAGATAGGTATATAAGCCCTATTACAAGGGGCACTCATAAGGAAAAAAAATAAAAATAGAATAAAGGGGAGTACAAAAGAAATTAAAACAGAATAAAAAGAAATAAGAAAGTAAATAACATCAAATAAAAGAAAAATTAGCATATTAATAACGACTAGGGATAACCGTTATTATTTTAATTTTCAATATATATATATATATATATATATATATAGTATTTCAAGTCATGTTGTTTTGAAATTTGTTGGGACGCATCGACACGGTCTATTTTACGAATGGAGCTTGTTTGAGCAATATATTTGCACATTTAGGCATTTCAGGCCCAAAATGCACATGTTGTGTTTGTTCCATGTCGTTTTCATCATGTTCACTTCTTTTGATCATAAAATCCCACTTCATAGATATTTTTGATGTGTTGAATGTATCAACAAAGTTCGATTTATGGTTTGATGTCTTTTTCTCGTGGCTTCAAAGGTGTGTTGACCTCATTTTTAGTGAGGTCTTAGCTTCTTTCACATTAGAGGACTAGTAATGAGACCCACCTCACATAAAATTTCAGACCGTTTCGTGACCTATTTTTGTGAAGGCCTCGTATGAACAGTTCTAAACACTCAACTTTTAGTTGCAAGGGCTAAATACCAACATGTGAAAAGCCTAAAAATGAATTCCCATAGGATCAGGTGGTCTTAAGTGAACCCTTCGAGGCTCGGCTATGCAAGCACCATAATACACTCATTCAATGCACGTAAACCTGACAATTCACGTCACTTACGCTCACACACATTGCACCGACAATTAAACCAAAATCAATTTTCAAAGTAATATGTCTTATTTTGGTGATAAATAGGTTGAGGAAATGCTTGCTAGACATCCAACTAGATTCAACAACACTTCGTATGAGACAGGAGATATTTACAGATCTTCTAGCAGAACTTAGTGGATTTCATGGTCTTTATGGGTCATCGAGGACGACGTAACGTGAGATGTTGGCGATAACTCTCTACATATTATCACAAAACGAGTCGATGCATGGTTTGATGGAACTATTCCAACACTCATTTGAGACGATCTGCAGAGACTTCTATATGGGTCTGAATGCACTTGTGAGCCTATCTAAGCAAGTCACAGAACCAATCAATCCAAAATTCTCACGAACTCCTACAGAGATTCAACGTGATGCACGTCACATGCGTTCTTTAAGGTAACATTTGCAATTTATAGTACTTAATTTTAAATATGAAATTGGACATTAATAACTCAAATATATCTGTGTAGGATTGCATTGGAGCAATAAATGAAACTCACGTTGATGCGAGAGTCACGAATGATGAAAAGCTGTATTTATCGGGCATTATGGAGCATCTACACAAAATTTCATGGTTGTGTACGACTTTAACATGTATTTTACATTCGTCATGCCTGGTTGGGTGGGTAATACGCATGACACCAGAATTTGAAGAGTGCTACGCAGAATGCTTACTACAACTTTCCAAACCCTCCACACGGTATGTTGCATCCCCGAATCATTTGGTTAATCATTTTAAACATCATACTGAATCTACAATGCATTCCAGGCAAATATTATTTAGTGGATGTTGGCTATCTATTGCGGCGAGTGTATCTCAAACTCTTTCCTGATACGATATATAATTTATCTGACTTTGAGCGAGTCAGCAATGTGACACATAGCAGAAAAGAGGTTTTTAACAAAAGACATTCCTCCTTACATTGTGTCATTGAGAGGACTTTCGACATTTGGAAGAAGAAATGTGTGATACTTCGCAATATGCCACCTTACCCTTTCCCAAAAAGGTCCAGATTGTGATAACCACGATGGCGCTACACAATTATATTCGGCGACATCCCTCCCGTACCGACATGGACATTCATATAGCTAATAATGATGAGGGGCATGTCTCTCCAGAGTCATTTGAGTTCAACATTGAGCATTTTGTGGCACGATCTGGGATTGATCCTTCCACTATCTGTGCTAGAGAAGGGGAATGAGCAAGAGAAATGACGGAGCTAAGGGAAGAAATTACAATTGCGCTAGTAGAAGACAATTTTGGGCATTTATAATTTATTTAGTACAATGTGTAATTCATTTCATTTATTCTGGTTGTTGAACATTGTCTATATTTTTATTTCATATATGAGAAAAACTTGTTTACTCTGGTTGATGAACATTTGTTTTTTTTGTGAAACTTGATGGGAGTTACTTTGTAAGATTTAAGTACTAAAATATATATTTTGCTTGTTTGGTATGGTTAACAACTCAAAGTGCTAATTTATATGAGATTTTTTTTTTTTTTTGTGTAGAAAAAAAGAGGAGGAACTTTGAGATTGTGTAGGATGCCACAAATTTACTTATCCATGGAACTTCAATTTTTTTTTTTTTTGAAAGTTTACTTAGATACCACAAGATCCATATTTATATACATATCTAACACTTAATGTTTAGTACTTAATATCACCTGGAGCTATAAATTTGTGTAGGAAAATGTATACTTTTGAGAAGATAATAGTAGTCGTATTTTTTTATGTAATATTAAAGTTTTGAGTGTTATGCATGTAATTGTTAATGTTTAGGTTTTATGCATGTAAATACATAGTAATTGTGTTGTATGCATGTAAATGCCCCTTTTTTCCTTATCTGGCTCATCGATCCTAATCAATGGTCTTTGCTTAACCATAAATTCACATGGAGTTGGTTAATTTAGTTCATCGACCTAAGTTATTGTTTTTTTATTTTGTCTATTAGTAGATCTAATAAATATTCTCTGTTTTATTATTATTATTATTATTTTGGCCATTCTTGTTTAGCAAAGTGTGTAATTATCATCTATGAAAAACCCTTGGATCACCTCTCCCTCTTTTCTATGACTCTAGTACTTTATATATTTGTCAAATGAATAATAGCCTTTCTTTTTTTTTTTCTTTTTTCTTTAAGCTCTAAACGAACAATGAAATTGATAAGTTTTTGTTCTTTCCTAGTACTCACAATTAAGAAAGTACTATCAACTGAAAATTTGATAGCTTTTTAATGTCAATTTTATACCTGTTTTTGATAATATTGCACTCTAAAGAAATATATTTTTCATAATTTCATGCAGATACAATGATTTTAGGCCTTTGAAGTAAAAGAAAGTGAAAATGAGCAAAATTGGAGCAAAATGAGGCAAAAGTACATTTTATTGAATTAGCGCTAAACGACGCAGTCACCAGCACTAGACCGCACCACTTTACAGAGACTATGGACCAAAAGGCTGAAAATAGTGCCGGACGGCGCCCTATCCTACGCCGGACCGCGCCCTATCCCGAATTCAAACTAGATTCAATGTATTTGGCCGGATTTTGGAGGGATGCTTGAAGAAACTCTTGGGAAATCAGTTATGGCCGGATTTAAACTACTTTGGAGCCAAATTTAGAGAGGTAGGAGAGAGTTTAGAGTGTGAGGGAGTGAAGAGTGATTGTCTTTTCATTTTGTTTAGGAAATCTAGAGTTTGTGTGTTCTCTTCTAAGGAGTGTAGGAGGAGAGAGAAAGTGAGCGATTTCTTCTTCCTTATCTAAAGAGAGAATTGTGTGTTATTGTGAAGAAAGAAGAGTAGTCAAATGAATTCCTTGAGATTCGCTTGAGGAAGAGTTTAAGATAAGTTGTCTTTTCTTTACTCTGTTTATATGACGTTGTTTTTATATATAAATCCATATTTTGTCATCTTTTCCTCATGAGTTTTGAGTAGATTTCTTTGTCTTCTTCATTTTCATGTGATGTGTTGATGGTATGATATGGAAATGATGTGGTGATTTATTATGGAGAAATTGTGATGATCTTTTCACTTCAAACTTCATTTACTTATTGATCTGGTCAATTAAATTGTTAAAACTTATTGGAAAACATATATTCCGAAAGGATTATGAGTTCTACAACAAAAGTGAAGGTCACATCAATGTCCATGAATGAGTGACGTAGTTCATGGGGTTGAGTGCAAATAAATAGGGAAATATACTTTGATGGGCATAGAATTGGAGATTCAGAGTGACAGATTGAAATTCTCAATTTGGTCCTAGGGTTTGGAAACCAAAGCAAGAGTTAGCATTCAGGGGAAGGGAAGTGGGAGCTCTGAAGTGATAGACAGTATCCTCCCAGCCTAACCACGGATTTGGGGATTGAACTTAGGATTAACCATTGTTCTTTATGCACTTGGAAAAGGGTAAAGATTATAAATGCTCCTATTTGACACAATACATTTGCGTCACTGATCTATGTCACAAAAATCGTCATATTATTATTGGAGAGGAGGAAAATTTTTTCTTACAACTGAACTTTGTTATAAATTTAGTCTTGTATTAGTTTAACTTGCTAGAAGGTTAGAACGTACTTTGGTAAAATTTGTAACTACAACTGTTTGTCTCTATTTTAAGAATTATAATTACTTGCAATTGTGCTGTGATTCGAGAAGTGATTTATGTGCTACACCATAAAATTAATTGCTTCCCTATGGGATCGATATTTAGGACTCCACTAGAGCCCTGTATTATTTGAGCGATACGTATACTTGTGTTTAATTGTGCGACTCAATAGAAAACTAAACCATTATATATATAAATCTGAGTTCATAAATTTTGACAAATTTAAAAAGTCGCACGACTTATTTACTCTTTTCTTTTTCAAACATATATATCCTTCTTTCTCATCGCTAAACTCCCAGCCAGTTTTAATTTTGGACTTCGTTGTGTTAGGTAAATCAAGATGATTTACGTGTTAGGTAATTTTGGGCTTTGATGTGTTACATAGTTTTCTATATTGTTTCTCTAAACTAAGTAGGGCATAATTTTCTATTATGCTATTACATTACATAGTTTTCTATGTTAACTAGAAGGAGCGAAAAAATATTAGTCTTAATTAACATTCTTCATCATCGGACAGAGCCTATACAGTGTATTGGACAAGTCACTTGAGTTTCATGATGCAAATACTGTAAGGATGACTATCCTTTTCCCCTGAATTTGTACACTTTCTCCGAAAATGTGTTACTTCTCATGTGTGAGAAATTTAACTCTTTCTTAAGATCTCTTTTCATTTTTATCATATAAAATTATATGTCATTTTGTGATTGATGAGTAATATTTTAAATAAATATTTTTTGCATGAAACGTGTGAAGAGATGAAATAACATAAAGATGCTAGTTTGAACAAAAATGCTTTGGTAATCATTTAAACATCCTACATAGGATATTGGTGCTTGATTCTTAGCTGTGCTGAACGTCTTGGCTGGATGCGTGATATTCGTTGTTCGAATGAAGTATGAAGTGACAAATTTTGTAGTCTTCTCAAGAACTACTAAGTTGCTTTACATGAATGGCTAACATATAATATTTTCATTTATTGTTTACAGTTTCTCGTATAGAATGACCCTCTTGTGCTCGTTGCCCCTTGGAATCTTTATTGATAAGCTCTGCATCAGGAAAAATTAACCATCATCATTCTCCGTTTAACATGCTACTAGGATTTAGTCCAGTTGATGCATTGTATCAAAATTTTTTCTTTTTGACATCTAAAACTGCTAATATGTGGTTTAACTTGTTTGGTTCAATCCTTGAGATGTCATTATTCCTCGTCGTTCATGTGTTTTTGCTCTATCTTATGTTGTTTAGGTATTAATTCCCACGTTTATTCATTCCTTGGGGCAATTACATATATACCACTCAAAAATATGACTATATATAAAAACACATTATATTTTGTGTGTTTTTTCTGCATATAGGTATTCCACCTTTTGATTGTAAGAAAATAAAATGGCTTTAATGTCTTCTAAAGTCTTTTAATGCTTATCGTTTGTAAGTAAGCTCATTCCCAACTTCCTGACTTGTTTAAATACTATAGACGCAGGAGATCATTAAATGTCGATGAATATATTTTTTTTAAATATAAATTGTAGCAGCTTTAAATTAATGCAGGATAGCTTTAAATTTCTTGTAGAAGCTTTTGTTGCAGATACCACACAATTCTTATTAGTTTTGTGCGTTGTTTTTTTTTAAATTGGTTCAGGAATTTTGATTGAGCTTTTGTTGCATATCACTCAATTGTAAGTTCTATCTTATGTGAGTCCATCATATAAATGATTTTTTAACTGTAGTACTATCTACAATTTTTGTGGGTAAGCTATAACATCATGAAGGCTATTCCTCAAAATTTCTTACCCCTTAGCTATATTCGCATTCGTACGATTCTCTTGTTGTATCGCTAGCACTCAGTTATTAGAATTTCAACTAGGACGAGTTACATACGTATCACTCAATTCATCTGCATTTACATAACTAACACCTAAAATTATATTTTTACATATATATCACCCAATATGATTTGAAGGATTTGGACGGTATAAATATAGAAGGTAAACTTTAGGTGTTAGATATATAAATAAATAGGATTTAAGTGTTATGTATTTAAATGCCCCTTTCAACTATCAACATGATTCAGCTTATGTAATAGTTTAGCCAAAACTTGGAGGCTGGTAATGTGTTTCTTAATATTATGCTTAATGGCTGTTGAATATCGGGAATATTCAAATAAAAAATAGTTATTATATGAGCCTTGGATGAACCATACCTGTTGCGGCAAAATATGATATTCGCATTTTCACTCTTTTCCCATTCTCACTTTTCCCAATCATTTTGTTCTCTAGCAAACGGCCTTCATTATCATATATTTTCTCATTTGTTCGTGATTTTGTGCTTCTAACAAATAATGCTTTTGAATATGTGAAGAAATCAGACGAGCAGTCCAGTTTGCAAATTTTCTTTAGCAGCAGACCGAAAAATCAGTTTTGATTGGTAGACTATCTATAATCAGTCATTTGTCTAATATTGATGGCTTGGTGGCAGATTGGTTGATCATGTGCTATATGCTGTACTCTTTGGTGTTTAAATGAAGTAGATGAGCCATTGTTAAAATTGATGGTTTATAGCTTGCTGAGAGGAGGAATGGATTGAATTGGTGTTTTAAAATCTTTTTTAATTCAAATCATAACAATATAAGTGAGCGAACATGCAACAAGAAATACAATCGGATTCATAGAAAAATTATAAATAAATAATTAAATGAGCATAAAAGATTTCTATCCATACCTAAAGTCGCTTTGAATTTCACTAAACTATTCCTCCTGGACTTGTAGAGTTATTGTAGAGTCACATTTCTGTTTCAAGTTTAAATGAAAATCTTGTCAGCCACCACGTGGCACGATCAAATCCATCCACTTAAAACACGCGGCGTTCTTTGATTGGTCATCTAATAATTGCCAATGATTGGCTCCTACCATGGCTACGAGTTCGATCGAGTGATCAATCGTGCGGATATTTTGGAGCCGTCAGTTTCCGTTCATCGTCCTCGCATGACCGGATATCTACAACCATAGATCAAGAATAGCTTGATCCCGCGAATCAAAACCTCTTCAAGCAAATCTAACCTAGCCAAATGCATCGTCTTCCTTGATCCTATACATCCAAAGGGCCTAAGGTTCTCTTCATAAAGGGCCAACTGCCGAGATCCTTAATCTAAGAGTTCAAGAATGCCTTGTATTGTTGAAACGTTCCATGCAATTAATGGCTTCCATACATTCGGCTGGTCCTCATGAACGGTCTTGAACAATCACCAGTGAGCTACAATAATTTGGAACAAGATCTTGATTGAGGGGTATACGGCTTTAATGAAATAGAGTAAAGGGCTAATTTACTAGGGATTACATGGAGGATTGGGTATTGTGGTATTAAACAGTTTTTTGAAGGCTTAGAGAAAGAAATTGAGTACCGGGTGAGTGGAATTGCAAGTGTCTTGGTTCGGCTAGTGTTTTGATCTAGAGAGTTGCAGGGAGGAATTAAGGGCTATGGAAGTAGTGGAGCTTACAGGGAAGTTTTTGGTGGGAAATGAAAACGTTCTAGAGAGTTTGAGGTTCAATTTTGGGTTTTCTCTCAGCAACTTTCAAATGAGGCTTCCATGGGGGTATTTATATAGATGATTAGGTCGGTTGGCTCCAATCATTGGTGTCATGACTGCTGGCGACAGCGAGCAGAGCCCATGCTATGCCCTAGGTAGTTTGGAAATAGCCGATTGGAGATGGTCAACTTTCCAGGGAGTTGTGGTGAGTGTGGAGCTCGGTTTTGGCAGTGAACCTGTGCTCGTGCTGGGCCTTTGGTTAAGCTTAAGATGGGCTCAAGTGGTGATGAGCTTGAATGGCTGTTTGGATGGCATCTTTGTGAATGTTTTCTTTAGATTTTAGTTGTTGTTTGGTTTTATTTTGGAGTGAAGCTTACGTGTTGGATTTGGACAGGATTGATGGCTGTTTGGTGGCTAGGTTTAGGCAAGATCAAACAGCTAATAAGAGTTATGATTTATGGTTGAATTTGTACAAGTTTGGAGTTTGGATTGAAGGAGCTATTAGGTAGCAGAACTTGTGAAAGCTTGGAGTTGGGTTTGAGCATAATTTGTGCAAGGTTTATGGACTGTTTGGTTTCAGATTTTAATGAGGTTTAGGGATTGCTTAGTGATTGGATTTAACAAGGTTTGTTGATGGTTCATTTTGGATTTAGAAATTTAAGTTAATTCAATTTGCATTTTGATTTAAACAATAGGTTAAGTTTGATTTGCATTTAGGTGTATGTACAAGTTCAGTTAAATCTTGTTTTAGTTAAAATAATGATTTAGTTTACTCCTAATTTTTTGATTTAAAAGAGTTAAGTGTTATTTATATTTAATTTTATGTATATATGAGGTTATTTATTTTTAAATTATTAATTTCAGCTAAAATTAGGTCCTTTTAATTTTAATATTTCGTTTTTTTCATGCTTGTGTAAATTTATGAATTTGTTTTATCTTATGTATGTTTAAATAGCTTTATGTTCAAATAATTTTAGTTTGTATTCATTTTTTTTGGTTGATTACTATTATTGATATTTAATGTATCTTATTTTAGTTTTATATTTTGATTTTATCAGTTAAATTATGTTGATTAAAATTTATTTAAGTCTCAAATTTTATTGTCTTGGAATATTTTCAAATTTTATTTAATTTAAATTTTATTTATATATTAAATTAAATATTTATTATAAAAAGAGCATACTATGTTCTATATAATATTTTCTAATTAAAATTTGGCAATGACATAGATTATATTATAAGCTAATATAATGGTAAAATATTTAGTTTAAAAACTAATTTTATATAAAAGTGACAAAAAGACTTGTAAGTAATTTCTTTTTTCCTTCTAATGAACTATTAATTTAATTAATAATCTAATTATTATTTTTTTTATTGCTTACAGATAGATAATAGAATCAATGATAGAATAAATTCATTATAAGCAAAAGTAGGATCCATATTATAGTGAGATAATAGTGAATCTTAGTTTGTGAAGTTCATAAAATGGCGGAATTTAAGATATTTTCTTAACAACCTATTGACGATGTCTTCCGTGAGAATTAGTGAACAGCCAGTATTGGGGGTTGAACTTGGAGGAACTGATTTTTCTTTTGTTTTAAATGCCGGAAAAAAATAAGGAGTTTTAACAGATTGCCCGATAGTAAATCACCATAAGAATTTTAGAGAACGTACAAACTGTCTTATAAGTCTTTCTGCAACATGTGAATATTTTTCCAAGAAAAAATTTAAATTTGATGCACATAAAAGGAAAGCATTAATATTGTAAATGAGACGTGAAAGTTTACTGATATGATTATATTTTAATCATGTTTTCTATTTTTATAATTTTGGTGTGTTGTTGATGAAAATGCAGAATATTCAATTGATTGAAATGAAAAGACTTGTTTTTGTTGCAAGGTCTCAAAATTATTGTCTTTAAAATAATCTTTGTTTGTAAACTTTTAGAACTATTGTCTTCTCAAATAAGAAACATGTAAGGAGTTTTATGAAAGTAATCTTCCTTTCTTTCATTATTATTATTTTTTTTTTTTTGTAGCCTTGTTTTATCATAAGTTCATTAAAGGGGAATCTGCATGACCTATCCTTTATTTTCTTGGCTCAGATAGTATCCGCACTACCATCACATGCAAAAAAGTGGAATCAGTAGTACTATTCAGTGTTACTATAGTGATGACATCTGATGGCATCCATATTCAAGCTAATTAATGTGGTGGCTATAGCATGCTCTCCTGCTTTTCTTTATTTCTATGTCCATTTCCTCTTGTTTGCTTTTGGAAGATGTAATGCATTATTTGTATTATTCTTTAGCCCTATTTCAATTTCAAAACTACCTTTTCAATTCCCTGTTCTTCCTGTCCTATGACGATATCTGCTGCACCTTTGCATAATGGTATTTGGCATTCGCATTCTATCACACGATAGGGTCATTTACATACATATCACGCAATTCTTATGTATTTAGATATCTATAAATTCTGAACTCATATTTTATATGCATGCCACTTAAATATTTGACATCACATCAAAAATTGTACCAGCATTATCTTTTTAAAAGTGAAACACACCTTTTCATACATAGGTTTATAACATCAAGTTGTTATAAGTTTAAATATCAAAGGTACAGTGTTAGATATGAATATACATAAGAAGTGTGTGGTATGTATGTAAATTTCCCTACACATTATCCTACTGAAAGTGATTTTATAGCTAGAGTTGTCAAAAAAGCTCGTTTGTGAACAACTCGTGTTAGGTTCGTTAAGTAACACGTGGTCAAATTATTCGTTAAGCAAGCCAGACACAAACAAATTTTTTAAGTTCGAATTATAAGCAAACATAACACGAACAACCCTTTGTTCGATCGTGTTCAGATCATTTTAGCTAAAAATAAGAATATTATTTATCTAATAATATATTATATATATTTATATCTAAATTTGAATCACCACTTTTCGAGTAGTCCTGTGGCTTTGCATCTTTTAGTGAATTAGGAATATTGCAGTTTCGAATCCAAAACAATATTATCTATTTTTCTAATTAAATTAAACGAGTCAATTTCGAGCCTGTTGTGGTAAATGAAACTTGGCTAGAAGAAATTACAGAGAACACAAGCAAGCAAGAACACAAAACGATTTACGTGGTTCAACCCTTTCGACCTACATCCACGGGAGGGAGTCAACCAGTCAATTCACTAAGACAATAAAGAAGAATTACAAGGCTTCTACACCATTAAGGAATAAGCTTTCATCTCCAGATCTTTCTCTCAAATCACCTCGACCCAAGATCATAAAGATCTACCCCCTCAGTCCTTGAAGCCTCTCTCTTTCTTCTCTACTTCCTAGCTCTCGCATTTCTTGGTTATTCTCACCACACCCCCTCTACAAGCCTCACACCCTCTCTATTTATACAAAACAAGAGAGTAGTAGGTGGGAGGTAGGTGAGCGGTAGGTGAGATGTGGTAGGTGAGCGGTACCATATTACGAAAGTGTCTTTTTACCTTAGTTCATTAATTGGGAGTCAAAATAACAGAGCCGAAAACAAATAAGAACATGTAAATCAAGCTGAAAACAAACACACTGTTCACAAGCAATTTCGAACACTAGCCAATCAAAAATAATTAATTTCAAATGAACCAATCCTGAGTTTCGCTTAAGCTTCGCTCATTTACAGTCCTAATTGTAGCATGACGCCCATAATTACTGCTTGTCAATGGGCTGATGTCTTCTCATGCTTTCAGTTGTTCTCTTCTCTGTGGGACTTTATAATCTTTAGGATCTTGCTTGCCTGCATGAATTATTGTTATACTGTTTTGATGTCCATTTTTCATATTGATTTACTATGTTATCAACATTTAATTCTTGACATTTACTGGTTATATTTTCTTCTCTAGCTCATCACACTTTCAGCTCTCATCCCCTTGTCCTGGGGCAACCTGGAGCTTACAGATTTAAAAGCATCCGACTAAATACTAGAAACAAAGTAGCATTGAAAACGTTATACCCGGTTTGAAACAAGGATAAACATGAACACTTTGGTTCTGAAATATTTTTTGCAAAATTTAGATAATGTTGATTGATTGGATAATATCAACTTGGAACATAGCAAATTTAATCATAAAACCTTCTGATGTGCCTTCTAATTTGCTTTTTTTACTTTTAGGCCTTTATCAATGCTTTAAGCTAGGCTTGGAATAGGTGTGAGGCACTCTCATATGAAGCTTACGATGTGTTATAGACAAGTTGAGAAGCCTAGTGTAAATTTACTCGATGTAACTGCTTGTGATTTGTCTCTACATTTATTTCAAGGAAGTTTGCTTACATACCACTCAATTCCTATGTATTTAACACCTAATCTTCAACTCTTACATACATGCAACCTTACCCATGCGTGAAAAGGTGTATTTCACTTTTTAAAAGTTAAAACGGTGGTATTTTTTATGTGATATTGAAGATTTGGGTGGTTTAAATATGTAGAAAGTATAGTAAGATATGTAAATTCTTAGAAACTGGGAGGCATTGATGTAAATGCCCTATATTTAATTTTTTGCCTTTGCAGCCATATCATGATGTTGACAATTGTCATGAGCAATTTAGTTTACTGATTCTTATTGGTTGGTGAGCCTGTGCATATAATGAGAAGATGTGGAAAGACTTACACTGTTGTCATTGCTAATTTTGAGCATTATTTACATGGGGTGCACTTGGCCCCAGGGCTTAAATTTTGGTAGCTGCACCATTTTTGTAGAATTTAAGTTTGATTTAATGGTCTCTTCAATGAGTTTCAGTTTTATTTATTTGTTCTGTTTTTACTTATTTCTTGTGAAATTTAATTTTAGTATTTATTTGAACTCTAATCTCTTTTATTTTTATTCATCTCATTATGTTCATATATCATCATTACTCTAACATGAGGTTTGTTTATGTAAATGCTTGAAAATGATTTGGATTGCATTGCATTGCATTGATATATATTTGTTTTCTAAGAATCTGATTATGAATTAAGTTTTTTTTTTTTGTTTGTTTCAATTTGTCTCATTGTTTCCCATTCTCGAATTAATTTTTTGATTATGTAATTTTTGGAAAATTTATAATTTCACCACAATTTTCATGTATTTACACATGTAACACCCAAAGTTTGATATTTACACTGCTAATCCCTTGGTGTCATAATCCTATGGATGAAAAAGGTGTTTCATATTTAAAAAGATGATGATGATGATATTTTTGATGTGATATTAAACACATGTAACCATGAGAGTTTAGGTGTTAGATAAGTAAATGGATGGGAACTGTCTTATATATATATATATATATATATATATATATATATATATATATATATATATATATATATATGTGTAAATAATCCTTAATTATTAGAAAAGTCGAGGTTCTGAAACTTGGCTGAACATCAAACCGAAAGGAAAGGTTTAAGATTAATTGGTTCGACCGGGTTGAACCAGAGAACATAATAAATATATAAATTAATCAAATATGACTAAAATAATATAATAAATTAATAATACAATAATTTTTGGGTCGAGAATAAATATTTGTAAACAAATAAGAATTGAGTGGTATGCTTGTTAAAAATCATAAAATAATCTAAGAAAATATAAGTTTAGGTTTTAGATATGTATATAAATAAGATTTGAATGGCATACATGTAAATGCTAATTTTTTTTTTAAAAAAAATTATGTAAGTGATATATTTATAAAAATTATAAGTTTAGGTGTTAGATATGTTATATAAATTAAGATTTGAGTGGTATGCTTGCAAATATTTTTAAAAATATAAACAATACAAGTTTAGCTGTTAAATATGTAAATAGAGTGGTATGCATGTAAATATTCCTAAAATATATATAAAATACAAAAGCTTAGGTGTTAGATATGTAAATAAGTAAGAATTGAGTGCTGTGCATGTAAATATTGCTAAAAATATACAGAATACAAGTGTAGGTGTTAGATCTGTAAATAGATAAGATTTGAGTGGTATTGTTTGTAAATATTCCTAAAAATTGATGTAGAAATTTCTCAGACGCCTTTAGTTCCACATCGGTAGTTTTATTTTTAGAAATTCTTTACATTACTATAAAATGAATATAAAATTAATACAATTTAATTGCTCTCCGATTTAACTACTAAATCTTTAACGGTCGAACCGGCCGGTTCGGTACCGGCTTGTTCAGCCGGATTTTTTAAATCTTGAGGAAAACGCTGCTAATTTAGGGTCTGTTTGGCGCAGCTGCAGATTATCCAGATTATCAGGATAATCTGATGATCAGCAGTTGATCTGGATAATCTGTCTGTCTGTTTGGTTTGAGCGTTTGGAAAACAGCTGAATTGCGGCTGTTTGTGCAAAAAAGACTATTATGCCCCTGAAGATTATCTCATCAACTGAAAAATAAAAGGAAATACGAGAACTTATCATCGAAGAACGAGAACTTATCATTGAAGAACAAAAACATAGCATCACCTGAAAAATAAGAACTTATATAAAAATGAACGAAGCAACAACAACAGTAAAAATTTTTTTGAAGCCGGATCGGCCATTGAGTCCAGACGGGAGAGGAACCGAGGATGTCGCTGGAGAGAAAAAGAGGCGATGATTTGTGTCGATCTCTTCGTACGTAACTCGTCGTGCCTTCTCCACCTCCGCCGCCGCTGTCGTGTGGGATCGGATGCAGAACTCTCGTTCGACTGGAGCGGATAAGAGATGGATTGGAGCGTGGCGCAGAGGCTTCGCGATTGGTTGGAGTGGAGAAGATAAACCTAGGTCACAGAAGTGAAAGGGACGCGGGAGAAGAGGGAGACGAAGATGCTTCCCAGCGCAGTTAAGGGAAGAAGAGGGAGATGCGGCTCGGCGTAGAGAGGATAGTTACCTGAGATGCCGACGATGGAGGGAGGAGAAGGGGTGCTGCGAGATCGCTGCGGGATCGGGAAGGAAGACGGGGTGCTGCGGGATCGCGCCTGGGGCTCCTGACGTGAGGGGCAATTTTCGTCTTTGGACGAAATGAATCGCGGATCGCGGGTAGCACCCTGTGATCCGCGTCTAACAGTAAATAGGTAATTGCGATTTCTAAAAAATTGTTGAGTTGGTATTTCCAAACAGAGTGTTGGTGTTTTCAAAACGCCACCACTGCAAATGAGATTTCCAAACGCACCCTTAACTCGGATTTTTTAAACCTCGAACATGAGTTGTTATTTTTATTTTAGTATAATTACAAGCCTTGAATGTAGTCCAATTGCATGTATCAGTGTGACCTAAAAACCCCAAGTCTATATCAAAATCTCTTTAACAGAAAAATGCAAAACCTGCAATTGATATAATTTTATTTTTCAAGTTTAAGCTCATCAAAATAATTATATAAAAGTTAATGGACTAGTGTAAAAAGAGGGAAAAGATACACAAAAAGACAGCCATCCATCATCATATAGAAGAAGATTGACATACATACAACTCAATTCTTATGTATTTACACATCTACCTCCTAAATTTCACGGTTTTACTTATATACAACCTTACTTGGGTATAAAAAATTGCATTTCACTTCTTAAAAGTTAAAATAATAATATTATTTATGTAATATTAAAGATTATTTGGTATAAATATAAAAGTAAATTTAGGTGTTAGATATTTAATATATAGGAGTTTGGTGTTATAAATATAAAAAAGTTCTAGGCTATGCAATTAAATAAAAAACATTGATTAAATTATTCATTGGAATGTTTACTCTTAATCATTTAATCTTATAATTATTTACTTGGCATGGAACTTTATCAAGAGAAAAATTTAGGTTGTTAGATATGTAAATTCATAGGAATTGAGTGATATTCATGTAAATGCCTGTTAATCATATAATTAATGGCGATAGCAACAACTTAATGACGATTGATTTGGAGCTGCCATTATCTTAACCTTATTGTGATTTAAAAGTCATGAATCACATCCTGAAAATGACCTTCCAATTCCTTCTTCTGGCCGCATTACACGTTACATTTATTTTTTTAATATTTTTTCTTTGATGCTATAAAAAAAAAAATCCAAATAATTCATAAAGAAATAGAGAAAACAATACTAAGATTCCAATTTATGATGTTTGGAAGATTCAGCAGAGTGGTTAGAATGCTTTTGTTCATAAGCATACGAACTATGTAATTGACGTAAACCAAGAAGTCTCATTTAAAAGGTTCCAAATGTTACAGGGGCATTTACATTCATACCCCCCCAATTCCTATGTATTTACATATCTATGAACTCATAAACCAAAATTAAGCATAAGTTAAATAATATTTATTAAATTTGAATTATGACAACACAAATACTAAAATAGTCTATGATTTGTATGAGAGCTTTTTGGCAGCTCTAAAGCACCTTTCCGACTTACGAACCATAAAGCAACCTACTTTTTATACGTCACACTAAGCTCTAGTATTTGTCCTATATTTAAGCTCTATTATAAGTTTACAATATGACAATATTTTGTGAATAGAAGATGCTGACAACAGTATCAATCCAAGAAGTCACAGCCAAGAAAATAAAACTTGTATATGAAATCTCAAATCCTTGTTGAAGTCATTTCAATTTTCTCTTTTGTAGTGCCCAATCAAACAAGATATTTCATATTACGTAGTACATCTCTTTTCATGGGTTCATTATTACAGAAAATTGCAGTATCAGTAAAAGAAACAGTAATTAGTTTACACAGGGCAACAAGAAAGGGGTACCATAATTATATCTCAGCAATTTTTGATATATATATCGAAGGCTCCATTGATGGCGCATGAAGCAGTTCTGCTTTTAACTTAATTGCTTTCGATTCAGCTAGCCGTGTCAGTTATCTGAACGGCTGCTGCAGAAAAGACTTCCATCTACGTAGGTAAAGCCCATGGCTCTTAACCTGTGCCGGCCATCCTCTTCTGCTTCCTCTCTTAACTCTGTTAAAAGCCTCCTCTCTCTCTCTCTCTCTCTCTCTCTCTCTCTCTCTCTCTACACCTCCCATTTTCTTGATAGTACCTATAAAGGAGCGATCTGAGCATATTTCCTCATTTTTAATATTCTTTATTGCAATTATTGTACCCAACAGCCGTGCTAAAAACGGAGAACTGTTTATGCTTTATGAAGAAGAACTCATATTCAGTTTATCAAGTTGTCTAGGTATTCATAAATAGTGGTATGAATGGACTTAGGTTCTCTTTGGGACGGCTGCAGCTTATTGAATAATCTGCTGACAAGCTGAATAAAATAATCTGCTGATAAGCTAGGTGAGGTAGCTGTTACGAATTTTTATTTATTTTGAAAAACCAGACCACAGCGAGAAAGCTCCCACTGTAGTGTGAAAACACTGTTTGCCGCGTTTTGAAAGTGCATAAGCTAGCAAAACGCAATTTACTCAAACAGTCCAGGTGCGTTTTCAAAACGCTACCGCACCAAATAAGCTGCCCCAAACTGGCCCTAAGTTCCTGTATGTATGTATTTTGTATTGGTGAAACTAGAAGAGTTTTGGGGCTGAATGAATCACACGTTCAAACAAAGCCGATGATTCGATCATGTTACTGTACATTTCACGTAGGTGGATCATCATCATAGTCTTTTTTCTGACATGCGGAATCCAGAAGAAATATTTTTCTCATATGAATAAGAGAAATATTTATACTTGTCAATAAAATATTAGGTATTTATATATATATCTAATATTTAATTTCAAAAAATTTTCATATTTACCAGACAATTCTTATGTATTTATCATCTAATACATAAAGTTAATATTTTCATGTAATAATCACAATCAAATTTATGCATTAAAATTCTTTCTCTTTTTTTTTTTAAATGGAAAAAAGGTATATTACACTATAAAAAGTAGAACTAGTCAAATTTTTATGTGATGCTAAAAATTTGAGTGTTTGATGAATACATATTAAAATTTTAAGTGTTAAATATGCAAATACACAATAGTACATGACTCCGCACATAGAGCTACGTGAGGCGTCCAGATCCAGCCGCACATCGCCGCAGCTGAAATTTAAAAAAAAAAAAAATAAATTGGAGTGGGACCGGCTCCCCTACATGCTTCGCAGGATGTGTGGTTGAGATCAGACGCTGATATTTTATCAAATTGTTGGGTATGTACATAATATGCAAATACACATCGCTTTATTAGTATTATTAATTTAAAAAGTAGGGTTTCGACAAATCTGTGGTGGTGAGCTTCTTTTGATGCGGTGGCCATGAATTACACACTCGGGACAGATAGGGACTCTTCAGTCGGGATTCAACGGTTTTTATCAGAAAGCAGGGGATGCTGCTGTGGCTGCTGCCCGTCCTGCCCGCTTTTCCACTCCGGGGCAGTAAGGCAGGAATTATTTCGGGTTCCCCGCCCGCCAACCATGCCGTCTCCGCCTCCATTAACCGCGTCTCCGCAAGTCTCTCTAATTTTTTTCTCTTTCAAGTAAATAATTTTTTACATCTGAGATTTTGAGATCACAATGAATTATATTTATTTTTAGTGACTATTTAAGAAGATTGATCAAAATCATAAATTTATATTTGTTCATGTATTAAATTCTAATTTATTCGTGAATTTTTGCTCCTGTTTTAATGAGAGCGATACAAAATATTTTGAGTATTTTACATATATCGATTTTTGGTTAGACTATTCTAACACGCAGTATATTGTAATTAATTGGTCTTGATTTGACAAAACATGCTGGTTCACCTTCGCTAAGTTGGGTTTGTCAGTCGGCACTTGATGATTTTTGGGTTGGTGAGACTTGATTCAATTTGCTTAATTTTGTTGGATGCCTATGCTAGTCTAATTGCCGACTATTGATCTCTGAATATGAAACTTTTGTCAGTGCAGTAATACTAGGCTATTTGTCAAAATGCGAATCACTGAAATTTGACACTTATGTTACGCAATAAGGCGATTCTTTGAGGATGGTCTGTGTCTAGTTTTCGGCCTCAGATGAGGAATCTCATGAGTGTCGGTGCGAGATAGCTAGTCGGGTGTTATGTTCTTTTCTTGAGTTAAGTTATGAAGAGAGACAGATCGATCCCTCTGCTCTACTTGATAGACTTTTGTCTTTGGTTTGGATGACCTTCGCTTGGTTGTGTGGTCTTCAACAATAGTTTCAGGGGATGCACTTAGTCAGATAAGTCTTCGTACTTGATAATGAACACTTTGCTATCTAATTCTTGACGCTTAGTTTTTCCTGATGGGTCTTTCGTTTTGCGCCTGTGCGCACTTGTTCTTCTGTATGCGGGCTCATGTTCTTTCGCCTGTGGGTCCTCTATAGTTGTAGTACTCCATTGTAATTTTCTCCAATAGATATCCTCGAGATTCGCACGGATGTGTAGCTGATGTACATTGATTGAAGATCTCAAATTAGAATATTGTAGACATGATAAATAAATTAAATGAATACTAAGACCTTGAACATACCATTCGTTAGATGCACTTTAAATTTAATATGAATTTTGAACAACTAAATATACTAATTGAATTAAAATTTAAGAAAATGGTAATTTTGCTCTCATTAATTTAACTCCCTACTTTTCTGAATATCGCATTATGATTCCTTTTCCTAATGGCGAATTAATTATCTCATAAAGCTCTGTGGTTAACAAGAAATTATATCCAAAAATAACCATAATTTCTTAATACAAAATTCGTTGCAGAGAGTCAGTCGCTCTGTTTCTGTATCATGAGTATACAAAATGGGAATACTGCAAAAGGCATGCAGAAGGCAGAAACCCCTCTCAAAAAGGAGTTGGTCGATCGGCATCTTCCTGCAACCGATATCACTTCATGCTTCCCCCCTGTTAGAATCAATAAATGTGCAAAAGTAGCCGAAGGTTGGTTATAAATATACGCTGCGTCGAGTTATTTCACCTCTCATGCAGCCATTTTTAGCAATTAAAATCCTGTAGGAAGCGGAAGGAATTGGAAGAGAGAGCTGGCTTCATGCTTTTCTGTCAGGTTTATAAGAGGAGGAGAAGAAAAGGATAAAAAAGCTTAGCTTGTCAGACTTCATTCATTCAGAGCGAGAGAGATAGAATATTTCTCTAAGGAGGTGAGAGAGAGAATTATGGAGAAGAAGTTGGATTTTTATGGAGTGTGGTCCTCTGAATATTGATGATATTGTTTTCCATTTATAATATAATGCAATATTAATAATGGTAGCGCACCACTGCTCTTGTTGGCCGCACCAAGGCCTAGCTTGCTTGATCATCTGAATAATAAATGATGGCCAGCAGAGAAAGTGACGAGAGAGAGAGAGAGGGAGAGAGTAATGTACTGGTCCACTAATGGAGCTCTCATGCATCGCTCTCTATCTTAGAAGGCCCCACGCTTACATGGCTAGACCTACCCCCATTCTCGTTTACTTCCCTTTCTCTCTCTAAATATCTCGGCTAACATGGCCATCAGGAAAATAGCTAAGCAGAAGAGGATCAACCGTCATATATGAAAACCCTAAGAAGGGCTGGAAGGACCCACTCCATTGAAGAGAAAGGGAGTGGACGGGGACAACCCACGCGGCAAAACTATATTTGTGGTCAATATCATTTCCCTTTTTATACTTAATTTGAATGCTTAAGATCTGGATTTCATAATCTTTTATAGTCGGTGGTAAAGTTTTCCAACATTAAACTAAAACGAGCCATCTAATACTTTTTTCTTCGTTACTAATATCACTAAATTTGTAATTATTTCATCATCATCAATATATATATATATAAAGATAAAACCTTTATAGGTATATGATTTTCAATTTGCAACGTGAATAAGAACAATTCCATTTGTTCTTCAAATATGAACAGATTAAATGCATTTGACAATGCCGTGCTCAACGCAAATGCTCGAGAATCAGGGCGCCGCAAATTAGATTTTACTAAGAGTAAAATATCAAAAACATTCTTGATTATTTAAGTGGGGTAGGTCAGTTTATTCCCAGAATTTATAGAAGTGTCAAAATAGTATCTAGACTTGTCAAATTGGGGTTAAAATAGTCTTCATGACGAGCTATTAGAGTTCAATTTTAAAATAATCGATGACTATTTTGACACTTCTATAAATCCAAACAATAAATCCATCCCATATAAATAATTAAAAACAATTTTATCAATTTACTCATTTTACTAAGTAACTCTCAACCCATAAAGCAATATGCATGTATATACATAAGAATTGGGCGACATGCTTGTAAATCTTCCAAAAAATAAAATAGTCCTCCATTACCACACCAGCCAACATGAACAAAGGAGAGTGCCAAACCCTAATTACCAAAGCACCTATACGTTGCATGGGGCCCATGCAGGTGCCCGTGCTCCTGCCCACTCCTCTGCCCGGTCCTAATTGCACCCTACTCCGCACGGGTCGCCTTCAAAGTGGCCGCCCTCCCCCATCACCTATATATAATTATACATAACACATATATACATGATCTCTTCTCCACACGTACCATCTCTATCATCTCATACACAGTACATTATACGATGCAGCTGAAGCTAAGCACCGCATGGTCCCTTACAAGATAAACCAAATGGCACACCTAATGGCTAATCACTGGTCTCTATCTCTCTCTCTAACATGTGCACCGTACCATGGCTCACGAAAGATGCTAACCGGGCCAGCCCTCAGTTGTCGTAGTCCAGCAAGGTCCCCTCTTCTCTCGTGGGAACCACAAAATGGCCCATCTCCATCCATCCGAACCGAATCTGTGTAGTATAAAGAGCTTCTTCTCTGGACTTTGGCTATGTACATCTCAGAACTCCAAAAAAGTCTTATATGCGTGATATAAGGGATAAAAGATTAGAGTGAAAGTAATTTGTGCAATTCTAAGTTTTATCGATCGCGCGTGCATCACGTGCTTTTAGTTTTATAATATATATATATATATATATATATATATATATATATATATATATATATATATATATATATATATATATATATATATATATATTGTCACTTGTGTATTTTTATATAATGAGCTTAGAGGACATAAAAGTGCTTCTTGGTTCTCTTTTCGAATGGAAAGTTGATATAATTTTTTTTTAATTGTCAATTGTTCTGCAATTTATTCATATGCGTTGCTTTCTGATGTTTAATTATAGCTCAAATTTGATAGCAGAAGACTACAGAGTATTAAATACCAGTACTTCTACTTACTGCTGCGCTCCAAGGTCCATGTTAATTAGGTGCAGAATAGAGTAGCTTAATTCAGGCTTGATTTAAGAGCTAGCTATGGATATAGTGAATGAGTATAGTAAAGTGGAAAGAAAATGACCGAAGAGTAATGATGCAGGGGGGCTACAAGTGTTTCTAGTACAACAGTTCATGTGCTATATATATATTATGCAGTGTTTTATTTGGTAACATTTTGCATATTTGATGGAAAGGCAAAATTTTATCAGCAGATTTAGACATGTTCGGTTTGGCTAGGCGCTTCTGATGCTTAGATGTCATGAAAGTGCTTCATGGTTCTCTTTTGGAACGGAAAGTTGAGAGACTTTTGAACTCTCCGGTCTTTAAGGCCATCTTCGTTCTCTGAACTCATTATTAAGAAGAAAAATTTACTAGTAGCAAAAAATAAAAAAATTAAAAAAAAAACCAAATAATAATCCTCCTATAAAAAAAGAACAAGTTAGTATGTCGTGAAGATGACGTGGATCGTACAGCGTGGTGTGATCGATACTGTCATTTAAACACATGAACGATGCACCTAATATTTTCTCTAAGAAAAAGGTTGATTGTACTATTTCTCTTCCTTTTTTATTTGTTATGGGAAGGTATAAAATATTTTTAAATGACAAATAGGGTTGAAAATAGCTAGTTTTGTTTTGGACGCAAGTGTTTCAGTTTTGATGAATTCAGCTCAAATTGTTCTTTTTATTGTTATTTTATATGCATTGTTGTAGAAATATGACATATGCTGCTTGTCCAAAAATTTGCCTCGGTGGAATAATAATTTGATGATTTAGTGTTACACCAAAAAACAACACACATATAGATAATAGAAAAGTAACAGGATGTGACACTAAGTTTTTTTACACAGACAAACTCATAACACTACATGAAATAGGTGAACTAGCATTAGATTTAGCGGTCAACTTTTTTGACGGAATGCTAGCGTCGGATTTACAACAAAAATGATTTGAATTTGTTTGCCGAAAAGTTTACATTGAAATGAGTTCACGTTAACTATTACCATCGGGTTTATCGTCACCCATGTGTCGACACAATCTTTTTTTGTCACCATTCACGTTGACATTTGCCAACAAATTATAATCACTTAATAGCGGAGAACTTTCCGAAATAAGTCCAATGCTAAATAAGTAACGCAGAAATTCGACTGACACAAATCTGACGTAAATTTCCTAAATTACTATTCCCCCTCGGGAGCCTCATTCGTCTTTTGTTCATTCCCCCTCCCTATGCTCCGACGACTATGGTGACAATTTTCTCCATTGAGCAGTGACGTTCTTCTACTGGTGAAATCGTAGCTCCGGCGAGCAATCCACATTTATGTATATTTTTCTTCTCCATTGAGTCTCCCCTTTATGAGATTTTGGTTCTTTATTTTCGCCTTTATATGAAATTTGAAATTTCAGTGTTAGATATGTAATGCATGGGAATTGTGTGGTTTTTTTTATGTAGAATGTGAAGTATAGGTGTTAGATATGTAATGCATCGGACTTGTGTGGTTTTTATGTGTAGTTTAAATTTTAGTTGTTAGATGTGTAATGCAAAGAAATTGTCAGTTTTTTATGTATAATTTGAAGTTTAGGTATTTGATATTTAATGTATATAAATTGTGAGATTTTTATGTGAAAATTTAAGTTTAGGTGTTAGATATATGCTGGTATATAAAAGAGAAACATAAAACTAATTATTTGTTGATGGTATGAGAGTGCTTATTAGGTGGATGCGTGACTTTAGGCTTAGGACAAAATGTGAAACGAATATATCCATGAAAGGATTGGTGTTGCACTAGTGGTTAAAAATATTAAAGAGAGTCATCTTAGATGGTTCGGTCACATTAAATTTAAACCAACTGATAACCCTGTTAGGAGTTAACATTTTAGATATATCAAGTCTATTGTTCAAAGTGATGGTGATATAAATGAAGATGTTATTAGTAGAATTCAAGTTGGATGGTTGACGTGGAGGAATGCATCAAGCCTATTATGTGATAGAAAAGTATCACTTAGGCTTAACGAAAAACTTTATAAGATTGTGGTAAGTCTTGCAGTGCTTTATGGAGTAAAATATTTGTGGTAAAAGAGAAACATAAAATTAAATTAAGTGTTGCTGAGTTGATAAGCCTCAGGTGGTTGAGTGGCTTTGCCCTAAGAGAAAAAATTTGAAACAAAGATATCCGTGAAAGGATTGGGGTAACTCTAGCGGTAACTTAAACCTTAGGTTCAACCCAAATTGAACTTAAGTCAACCTAAATCTTAGGTTCAACCCAAATTGAACTTAAGTCAACCTAAACCCTAGGTTCAATCCAAATTTAACCTAAGTCAACTTAAAACCTAGGTTTAACCCAAATTGAGCCTAAGCCAACCTAAATCCTAGGTTCAACCCAAATTGAACCTAAGTAAACCAACATAAACCTTATGTTCAACTTAAATTGAACCTAAGCCAACCTAAACCTTAGGTTCAACCCAAACCTTAGGTTCAACCCAAATTGAACTTAAGACAACATATACCTTAGGTTCAACCCAAATTAAACATAAGCCAACCAAGATTTAAATGATCATCTCAACCAATAGTTGAGGACTTAGGACTATACATATGATTACTCACAGAAGATTTAGAAAGTATTGTGAATTCCAAAGGATGTGGATTACTTTGATAATTTTGATGGCTTTAGGTTTGTTAAGGAATTTTGGTGGATTTAGGTGAGTGTGTGCATGTTCAAGCCACTTAGGATTGTTCTAGAACCATTTGATCCTATCAGAACTCATTTTTTAGTCTTTACATGTTGGTCATAGCCATATCAAATAGAAATTGAGGAGGGCTTGATACCACCCACGCAAGACTTCACAAAAGGGTCAAGAAGCCATTACTAGTTCTTTAAGATAATCAATAAAAAATCATATGGCTAGATCCTAGGCTCTAATGAGAGGAAAAGGAAGACCTAAAAATGAGGTCAACAAAAGGTTATATCAAAATGCAATAAAATTATCAACCATCGTGCTAACTCTTTGGATAGTGTTAAATAATTCATCAAATATTCTAGAAGATTAAACCTATAGATAAGACAAATTTTATGAGAGAGCATGTAATGCCTTAATTTTTGTATAACAAAAATAAATCTAGAGAACATTTTTTATGTCCAAGGATAATTCTTTTCGGTCAGAATTAGTCGACGACTCAAATGACATAAAACATTCTTCCTTCCATCCTCATTAACTTAAACTTATATATCACCACTATAATTTTTTAAAGTAGTATATATAGTATTAACGGTCGAACTGGGATGGGTTTTGCTGTCCAAGAGGTGTTATTAAGTATTATTTTATAGTTTAAATGATTGTTGGCATTTTTCATCTCAAATAAATTTGGAATTTTTTTATTAAATGCAGAAAATGATTAACATTTATTAGGGGTGTTAAAGATAAAGCGTATAAGATACGCCAACCTACCCTAAAATTAATTTAATTGGGTTAATTTTTTAATAGGAACATTTCTAATTTCATCTTAATTTTTTCTTTATATATCTCAATCCCATGATTTTGTACTACAAATCCTAAATATTTCCCAGAATTTATGCCAAAGACACATTTTAGGGGGGTTCATTTTAGGGTTATATAGAAGTAATCATTCAAATACGGTTCTCAAGTTATATACGTGATTTTTTGCCTACTTTTAATAAGGAAGTCGTAAACATAGCATTCAACTTGTTCATGTATTTTAGTCATGGCTCTTTGATATGTGGCACTGATTTTTTCTTAAAACCAAAGGGATGACTTAAGTATTGAAATCTAATGGGCATCTAGAATGTGATACTCTTCTCATCCTCCAAAGTCATTTTAAATAGTTATAACCAAAAGAACTATCCATGAATGAGAAAATGCATGCAAGGGGGTAATATACACAACTATAGGTAATGGGAACTCATATAGAGGACATGCTTTACTTTAGTCTTGGAAGTCCGTACATATGCGAATTTGGACATTCTTCTTCTTAACCGACATGACACTGGCCAATCATGTGGGATATTTCTTCTCTCGAATGATACCAACCTCAATCGACATTTTAACTTTTGTCATTATTGTTGTTTGATTTTTAATCTCAATCGTCTAGGAGCTTTCTTAACTGGTATAACCTCAGGTCGTATCTCCAATCTATGGACTGTTACTTCAAGGGCTAACCTTGCATCTCCTCATAACTCCAGATTAAAATATCTTTGTATCCAGTGAGTAACTCCACAATGTCTCTAGTTTTTTTTTGTGCATTTTAATGCAAACATAAAAAAATTACCTTGCAGTTGCCATGAGTTCAAAAGTTTACTTCTTTTTTCATTGTTTGTTGATTTGATTTCATTTTACAGTATAGGGGATGCATCCTCGACTGAAAGGTCATCCAAATCTTCCAAAGTTTATGGATAGGCTCCATTTCCTAAGCGATTACCTTCTGAAAAGACTTCTTTGAGTTATAGATAGTCTATAATGATCTTATAATAATTTTTTTTATCCAACAGTTCTATGGTAGTGAATCCTATACTAGCTCTTGACTTTTCTTTTTAATTCTTAGTGCCTCAAGGATTTGCAATGTGGTGAAATTACTCCTTAGACCAAGTGTGTGGTATTAAACCTTATTTCACCAGTTTAGGGACACAAGAAGAATAACTATCAAAGGGTAATTTCATTAATTCATTGAATGTCTTCAAGTTGTACTATAGTTTTAGAGCTTGAAGATGAAGATGCTTGATAGAACTTTTGGCTTTTATAGCCACTAATTAGAGTGCAATCTTAACTTCTAACTTAGCCACAGTCTTCGAAGATAGTGTAACTAAACTTAAAGTGAAGACATACTGATTAATCTTTTAATACATTATTGACTAGGACTTGATCTTCTTTGCAACTAGTATTCTTTCTTCTATGTTGTCTTTTTCAAGGGATATTTTGCAGGAATAATTTGACTTTGTCAAAATAACATATCGTCCTACAATGTTTGTTTCATCATTCAACTGGATTCTAAGTCAACATACATAGGTGGGGTTTCATTTCTTATGTCTCATTTTCTTTTGTAACTTTTCATTGTCCTATCACCTCCTCATAGATTTTGAGAAGAGTAGGATTGTCAGACTTGAGGTTTCTCCTCATCTTTGGATGACATTTCTTTTTTTTGTATACTTTTCTTTTTTTGTCATTTCTTTTTCTTTCTTCTCTATTGTGAGACTTCCTTTTTCTCTCTTTCTGCTATGGTATTTTCTTTTCCTTCCTCAACCACTTCTTTTTCAACTTTTTCTTATGTTTCATATTTTTTTTTCTTCCCCAAGTCTTTTTTCATGAGTATCTCCCTATAAAAGATAATGTAATTCTATGAAACATAGTAAGTTGTGTATGCATAAATTCCAATCTCTTGAACATAGAACAAGTATAGATAATATTTAATATAGTATTAAATACCATCACAACAATATTTAATGCATTATTGTGGGATGATGCTAACATTGTATGTTCATGAACACAAGTTCTTCCAAGAAGTGTGTTGAAAGATATCCCTGAGTTGATGATATGAAAATTTGCTTCAATTCGAACATCCCTAATTAATAGTAGGTGAGTTATTGAACCAGCAGCTATTTCACCCTTCTCATTAAATTCACATAGTAACATCTTCCCGAATGAAAGTTTTCATATATACACATTAAGATACATGAGTGTTCTTAAGTTTTTTATGTTGACCAATGCGACTGGACCAACAAGAACCATGGATAACAAAAATCGACCTACATTTACATTGATATATAGCGGTCGATTATGATCGATTGTCCCTAATAGAAGGTTGTCATCATTGAATGTTAGTTTGGAAACTTCGTTTAATTGATTTTACTTCTCCATGTAAAGCAATAGATGACAAATTAGTCATTCAAAATTTGTGGTCTTATAAGGCTTTGATCAGTGATTATATCATCTAGTTGGATAAGAATAGAATCTCGTAAGTACTAAGATTGGCTGAAAATTTTCTTAAATGAGATAACACATTGCAATCAACTTTATGTGCAACATCTGTAAACTTATCCTTGATAGAAACATCCTGTTGAGGTACTGTAGGTTGATTAGGAGCCATCACTTGTAGAAATAACTAACGTCCATATCAATGACATCTCATAACTTTATCAGCAAAAAAATAGAAATAATGACGTTAAATGAAATCACAATATATATAATAATAAAGATCAATAAACAATCCATTACAATAATAAACAAAATACATATGAATATGTTCTACCAACACATAAACAATACCTAATCATCCAACTCTTCCTTTTCCTCGAATATTGGTCGCTTGTCATGGTGACATGTCTTGCACTATAATTCCTCAGTAGTGGCCTCAAGCCTTTCAACTTTGGCATCCCTAGCTTGCTCCATCGCATTCATTGACCGACCATCGATGTACCTAGTGATTTAGAATTAAATATTATAATTTAAAAATATATTTTATAAATTATATAATATAACTAGATATTTAACATGGTTAAGCATTACACACTAGAATTTTTTCGCAAGTGCACATATTTTTCAAGTAATATATGATTTTCTTTAAACCAGTGTATTTATTCTACAGGAAAGACAGTTAATTATAAATACTTAAGAAAAGTTATATCTGAATTTAGGTAGTCTTAGCTTAGAAATAAGTTCAATTTTAGTGCGAGCTAGGGAATTCTACCAAAGTATCACTAATTCTCTAAATTTACTATAAAGTTAATTATACTAAAGTTACAAATGAAGTAGGAGAGTACACGCTATTCAAAAGACCCCCCTCTTGCAATGAAATTAGTAATTTGTGTGGGTGTAAAACATTACAAATTATAGTTGAATTGTGTGACAAATAGGAGCATTCATTTTCTTTACATTTTCCAATTGCATAGTGAAATTTGGTTAACTATACATGAGTTTCTTCCTGTCACCATAGAAACCTTCAAATTAACCTCATTAAATTTATCTCCCAATTCATTTGCACTAACCTATGAATTACTTTTTCTTCACCCTATAGATCAATGAGGTTCTTACTAGTTGTTAACTCCACCGCCCTCTTGGATCTTAATGGAATTACAGCTAATTTTAACAATACAATTGACCAAATTGAAATGTAAATGAAGCTTGAAGTAACAACCTTTACAAGCATGAATAAAAATGTATTCTAATTGAATCAACATTCTACACATGTTACTATTTCATCAAAAGAGAAAGGAGTAAGGAAATTATACGCTATGCATGGTGAAAACACAAGGAGTCATCATATGATAATAAATTAAAGTCATACAATATGAATTTACTTAACACAAGACAATGTGAAATAAATGACTTATCTTCTTCCCTGAGAATAGAAGAGACAACTCGACCAAATGTGATTTCCAAATCCTTCATGCACAACTACAACAATTCCTCAGAATTCACTCAAATATCTTAAAGAAAATACCGAAAAGAAATAAAAAATCTAAATCTTCATTCCTTTCATACACTCTTCTCTTCTCTCCAGACTTCTCCAAATGATCTCCCCTTCGTTTGATATGCTTCCTAGTTAAAAATAACCCCCCAAAAAAATGTTCAGACAATTCTGGCACCTAGGCACCACTTGCTCGGGTCAGCTAGTGGTGCAACCTTCTTGGGAATTTGGGCATGATCTAGCGCTTTGGCGCCCATATACGGCGCCATCAAGTGGTGCCTAGGCGCCATAAGCTAGCGCCTAGGCGCCAGTTCATTCTTGCTCCATTGCTCCAATTACTTTTTTGCACTCTGTTTTTGCTCCAATTTGCTCTAATTGTCTTACATATTAAGCATGCAACAAAAACATGAACATGTCTTACTTTAAAGTGCAATATCATCAAAAATAAATATTAAATATAAAAGAAAAATTAGCATGTTAAAGGACATATCATTTATCCTTGACTCCATCTCATGAAGCTCAGCAGCGAAGTTGGTCTGCAACTCCTCGGTGAGTGAGACCACATGTTAGGAGACTTCATCATAAATGGAAGACGAATTATGGCTGAAATTAGAGTATTGTGTCTTATAGAAAAATCCATATGTGTTGAGGCCATAGACCCTCCTCTCCTTCCTCTCCTCGACAACTTCCATCAAGATCTCAAAGTTCGAGTGGTCAGACTAATCACTAGAGTGGCCAACTTGTGTCCTGCTCCGACTTCTTGCATCCTTCAAGCACACATACTCATCTTAAAGAAGAATATAAAGGGTAATTAGTATAGAAATAAGATTATATATAAATTATAGAAATAAAATATGTTGGAGACTCACCACTGGTTTGACTGATGCTAATATGTTCCATCATGCAAATCAGCGACGATGGGCTCCCGTCCAAGTGTTGGTCTTTGTTAACATTATAAAAAGTTAGGAAAATAATGATTACATAAACGAAATTAATGTTTTGAATAATCTAACCATCTTCTTCTTATACTCGGTATGGGGGGTCGAGCCTCTAGAGTGTAAGGAGGTACCAAATTCACTAGAGTCTAATGCCACGTTTCTAAAAATTAACGTTTATTAAAAGAGATCATAATAAACAATATTCAAGAAGTTTGCATGAAAGACTCCATGTGGTTTAATAACTCATTAGTGAAGCATTTTCTTTTTTGGATGCAATCTATTATGTATCTATGATCTTAAATTTTCGTCATTCATTAGTATCCTATAGATTTAAGGGCAAAAATATATAACGTCTTACTTGAGTAGGCCTTTTCATACATTGATATATAAATAATGACTACAATTGACATCTTCGATATATAGATAAATACAAAAGTAACACCCCACCCTTTCATATCACATGGAAAGTAACACCATTTTAACTTTTTAAAAGTTTAATTAATACACCTGCATAAACATAACAAATTATGTTGGTATGTATTAAATAGTGAAGTTTAGGTGTAAATTCAGATTTGCGAGTTGGTTTGTTATTGCTTTGATAGGTGGCTCTTAAGCTTCCCGAGTGAGGTAACAAGCCAATCTCAAGCCAAACTCGACTCAGCTAGTTTGAATGATAGAGATTTTGGTGCTTCACTTTATAAGTGATGTGTTTGAATATCACAAAATATCCTACAAGATATTGTATGGTGGAGGTTATAAAAACTGTTGTTATTTAAAAGAGATCATTGTAAGTACTAAAACTCAAGGTTAGTATTTACTCTGCTACTCCCCAATTACTTGCAATAATTTCTTGTGTTGGCAAGAAATATGCATTGTTATCAAATCAATGATCGTAATTAGGAGTGTAAATGAGTCGAGTCGAGTCGAGTTCGAGCTACTTTCAGCCTGAGCTGATATTGATTAATTAATCGAGTTCTAGTTTAAGCTCAAGCTTACTTTTATGAGTTTGACCTAGCTCACAGGACATACTTCTTTATTACTAAAAGTCAATTATAATATAAGTTTCATTTTTCCAAACCCATCATTCCCTTCCGCTCAATTAATTAACTGAACCCATTTCATAATTTGTTCCGGACCATGAGTTAACTAGCAAGTTCTTTTTAATCAAAACTAACCATAGTTAAAACCAATCGAGCCAATCGAATTCCTGGTGACTAAACACTAAGATTATTTAATCTTGAAATCAATAAAATAATTAAATTCTGAAAAATGATATATGACCAAACAAATTAATTTGTCATCTAATAGAGTATCTTAATTCATTTAGTCCTATTTATAATTATTTAAAACAATCAACCAATATTTAAACGAATTATACTTAGTGTGTTTGATATGTACTCATTTCAACTCAGATCAAATTATTTTTAATGTCATCAGATTTATATTATGAAGATATTTAATTTAATTATAATTTACTAAAATCAAAGCTCAGATATTCTTGGAAGTTTTCATTCACAATTCATCAAAAATCGTGCCAATCCATGTTGATTTCTGGTGATATATCATTAATATTATTTATTAATTATGTACTAGGTCTGATTTGAATCAACCCTCTCACCATACATATTAGCTGCATGTGACCCGCAACCTAATATCTATTTATTTATCACTTAAACCTAATTAAACTAAACTAATTACATAATTATCATCAGCCTCGCTGAAATGTTTCAGGTGTTAGGGCTGGGATTAGAATTCTTACTTAAAAAGGTGGGCCCCATAGAGATAAAAGACATTTAGAACACGACAACTCCTCTATCTCCGTGTGAGTGGGGCCCATCTGGCTTACATGCGGAATGCGTTTTAATAATGTTGATAAAAAAATTATTAATTAGCTATAAAAGTACTCTTAAGGGACTTAATTATTGTTTTTTTTTAAATAAATATATAATTACGGGCAGGGGGGACTGGGCGGTGAGCGAAAAATCAGCGGGAGAAGGGAAGAATCTCCTGCTTCGATGGCATCAACGGTCAACCCCCGAGCACTGGGATCTGACGGCCGACGTCCGACGCACTGGCCGGGCGGGTCATCGGGTCCACAAATACAGAATAAAGCTAAAAGAAAAAATAAAATAAAATAAAATGTCAAATATACATGTACTATTTATGTGGGAAAATTTTAATATTAAAATTTATAGAGATATCAATATAATTTTCGGACTCTTTAAATTGAGACTATAATACCCTCCACATTGTTAGAAGTTAATTTTAACAAAATAAACTGACAAAATAGTTAATTGACTATTTACATGAGATCGTATTAGTCTTAAAATTTATAGAAGTATCAAATTAATACTTGAATTATTTAATATCAGACTCTCATATTCCTCCACAAAAATTATTTTGGCCTAATTTAAAGAGATTGAGGATTAATTTGACATTTTTATACTCTTAGTACTAAAACGATTCATGAAAATAGGAAAGGACTATATTAACACTTAATTTATTTTAAAAAATCGAGGTGTATATTGAGACTTCAATAAACTTTGGGACTAAGGGCCCGTTTGGGGCAGTTTATTTGGTGTGGCGTCGTTTTGAAAATGCACTTGGCCTGTTTAGGTAAACTGCGTTTTGGCAGTTTATGTGTTTCCAAAACGCTAAAATCAGCTTTTTCACACTGCACCTATCTTGATGTATTGACAGCTTTCTGTTCTAGTATGGCTTTTCCAAAAAAATAAAAATTTGTAATAACCACCACACATAACTTATCAGCAGATTATTTTGAATCAACTTATCGTCAGATTATTCATTAAGTTCGCAAATTGCCTCAAACAGATCCTAAATCACCCCGTGCAAATAGGCAAAATTATTTTAACACCTACTTCTGAAAGAAAAAAGTGATGCAATTTAAATGAAATTCTATTTGGTCAAATAAATTAAACCAGTGGCTACCATAATGGGGCATTTACATACATAACTTGATTATCTAACACCAAAATTTTATATTTTTATATTTGTAAAATTCAAATATTGCACACCACAATAATATATATATATATATATATATATATATATATATATATATATATATATATATATATATATATAGGAGCCCAAATACCGATTCTTTATGCACTAGATCCTATAGTGAAAAGCACGCGCCATAAGCTATTATTCGAGGATCCCCGTGTCACGAGGATTCAAACCCTGGATCTGAGGAGACTTACAGAGAATCCCGCTAATCAACATGACAAAGCATGCGTATGTATAAGGGTTCGAATCCCCGTGGTACGGGGATCCTTGAATAATAGCACATGGCACAGGCTTCTCACTATGGGGCCTAACACATGAATAATCGGTATTTGGGCACTCCACGAAATTTGTCACTTTTCACATAGTGTCACTTCTCACAAATTCAAAATATCATAAAATTCTGCAAATATTGCAATGACTACCGGCCATGGCCGAATTACACCAAATTTGTTTTTTTTTGAAAGTCAATGCCAAGTTTTATCAATTTCTCCTCAAATGAAATTTCGGGATCAGTACCCGAGTTCTGAGTCCCTTCTGTTACCCCTTGGGCCGGATGTGAGTCCTTGAGCTTTCCTCCTCAAGATTCCCAAAATTCCCTATATATATATAGACTTTCATGAATTCATAAAATGCTATAGACTCAAAAAAATAAAGTTTGTGTTAATTGTAAATATATAAAAAATTAGCCTTAAAATTTTTATTATATAGTTAAAAAAGAAACATCATCTACCTTTTAACCATTAATAATTATCTTCTTTTTTTTAATAAATTTTATAACATTAAATTTTTGGTTTAGTATTGATGCGTGCTAGAAAATTCGCGGCGGTAGAGTAACTGATTATCGTCTTAGCACTGTATGAGAATTCAACACACACACAAATGAAAAAGAAACAAGCGGTGACGACTCCAAAAGTTTTTACGTGGAAAACTCGTAAAAGGGAAAAACCACGGGGGTCTAGCCCAGTTGCGAAAATCCACTATTAATTGGTGATTATAGAAATCCATTGTCCCACAGACGAGAAAGGGTAATTATATTCTTCATATTACAGCGTCGATTGGCAGCGTCTAGTTGGTGGTGATTGACGATGGTGGTTAGCGGTGGTCAACGACGGTAAACATTGTTCGACGGAGGACGTCGATGGTCGACGAAGGTCGATGGTAGTCGACGATGGACGGCGGTGGTCGACGACGAAGGTCGGCGGTGGTCGACGACGGTCGTGAGTGATGCTGAGCTGTAGCTTCTCCTCAAGGCTTCTAGCTCTCTCTAAGCTTCTTCCCCTTCATGTGAGGCATGGAGACCTATTTATAGGGTTTTGGGAGCAATTAATGCAATAATTTTGATCAGACGGTCCAAAAGATTTCACTTGATCATACAGCGTTTAAGGGGCATTTGATGACCTTAACAATGTCGAAATTGAGTGATCTTAGGCTCGTTGGATTCGTCTTGTCGAGACGCTCAATTTGAGTATAGGCTTGCTAGTGTCGGCATTTGTTTGACCTTCTAAATGTGTCCGGAAATCTTCTAAGAATGGATTAATGACTTGATCTAATCTTGATTTGACTGGTTTTTGTATCATTAGGTTCGTTTCATCGAGTCGGTCAGTTTGACTATAAGTTTACTGAAATCAGAGCTCTAGATGACTTTTTATCGAAATTTGAATGTTTCTTATTCAAAGTATTGCCTCGAGATTCGTGTCGGATGATCAAAATTTGTTGCTGGCATATCAAGTATAATACATTTATATTACAGAGTCTATTGTTGGTCTTCGAGTTGAGAAAATATTCCGTTCGGACTGCCAACTACCGACCGCTACGTCGTCATACGCTTCATCGGCGTGAGATGTGATGGTCAGTGGTTGGCCGTCCGGTCGTCCTGACGTGCGGACCAAATATTTTCCCTTCTAAGATAGGAATTGGAACAGAATGTACGGCAGTATTCTGCATTTTGCATGCACTACATGTTATAAAAATAATAATTCAATTTTGATACCTCTTATCAAAGCCGTACGGATTGGTTTAAAATAAACTGATAAGCGTTACCTTAAAATACGAAATAAATTCAAATTTAATACTGTCCGGTGCAGCAATTCCAGATTATTTAAAATTTTAGTTTCGTTAATAACAACGGATTCCATTTTCCCGCCACTTGTTTATAATATGAACCCCGCCGCTGCCATGCTGACGTCGGCGTGACCTGAGATTTATTATAGTAACACCTACGATAATAATGCTGCGGTGATTAGACTACCGGGTGGGCCTAACGGTTATTAAGGGCTAATCTGCACCCTAATCAACAGCGCATTATTATCGAGAACTCCGTATTAAATAAATAGCTTTTAAGTACGAAGGTTAGTAGCAAATCACTTTTTAGTATCCCATGTGGGTTTTCTCGGCAGTATTAATATAATACATGAGGGTGGATACTAATTAATCTCAGATTAGAAGGGTGAAGACATAATGGAGTCAGGGGGATTAAGGGTTTTAATGATTTAATTAAGGGATAGGGGGAGACGTGGCCGATTTAAGGCCTAATGCGTGGGGGTTTAGGAAAGTGGGGTTTGTATTTATGTGAAGTAGAAGAGATGAGTCCAGGGTGGAGTTGGGATTATATTAATGACAAATAGCTGTGGATTAGGTGTGGTACTTTTTGGCGAATGTGTGTGCTCAGTAGGTGAATTAGTCCCCAGGAATCGATTGGCTTGATTGGTTTTAACTATGGTTAGTTTTGATTAATAATAATGGGCTGTTTAACTCATGGTCCAGACAAAATTATAAAATGGGTTAAGTTGATCTATTGAGTTAGAGGGAATGATGGTAGGTTTGGGAAAATGGAACTTCAATTGTTGAAGCTTGACTGAGCATGGGCAAACTTTCACCACTTTGGCTTGGTGTGTGGGAAAGATTTGTTATTTCTAAAATTTGGAAGTCATTTTTTAGAGCATATTTAAGAATGTGGTTGAGAAATGAGCTTTCTAATGCTGAAATAGAGAAGCTAAAGTTGCCCTAAATGAAATCTTTGTTGCGGTGTTGGTCTTAGGCCTTGACTTCAATTTTGATACTGGCTTCTTCATTGAGTTATATGAAGAAGTTGAGGTGAAAATATGAGAGAATTTTGGAGTAAATGCAATTAAGGTTGTGTGAATGGATATACATAAATAATGTTAAATATTAATAGTTATTTTCACTTATTTGGGGTTTAAATATACATGTTAAACTTAGAGTCGTGCGTGAATCATATTTAAGTCATATAACGTAAATAAGGAGAGAGGGAAAAGAGCCACATGTGTATATTGTTAGTGATATTCCCTTGCTTCCTCAAAAAAGGAAAAAAATAGATTCAAGCTGGCAACTATGAATCTCTAAAAAGAACCGAGAAAATTGATCCCCCTAATTTATAGAGAATGGGATAAGATATGTGAAGTTAAATGTTCGTCCCTACTTTAACGTGGGTGATATAAGTTATTTTTGGTATTTTATATATAAGAGCTTATGGCTCAGCTATTTTCAAGCTCAGTCAATAAAGTTTAGTTGGCTTCAATTCGATATGGCTTGTTCGGTCGGTTGATCTTATCTGACTTTGGGTCGGCAAGACTGCTCTTGGCCAGCCAGATGTTGCAAATTGGTTGAGCTAGCCTGGCTATTGCCCCTTTATCCCTAAATGAGGAGCTTATTTTGGTAGAACGAGACTAGGCCATCGAATAGACCATTAATCAATGTAACCTGATATATATCTCATTCTTGGAAGAGGGGAACATTTAGGACGTCTGAGGGCTATCATATTGCTGATTCTTCACCCATGATGAGGGCGTCCATAAAGTCGTTGATGTTAAACTTTTCTCTGAGTCGGATTGTGATGATAGTTAGGTCGATACCATAGCTTGACATGATTAGCCTTAGTCCTTGGTTCAGATGTTCTAAACTTGGACGGCCTCCAACCCCGATTCAAGGGGTTATATCAAGTTAAGTATGTGGTTCCTTTGATCATCCGTCAACGGGTTCTCCTTAATTTTACTTTTCCGTCACATAGATCATTGGATCTCCTCAAGAGCAATCCCGATGTACAACAACTTGAGCACTATTAATATTGTTAGAGGATCCGACTTCTGCCGACCGCAGCGACGACAATGCAACGTATAAAGACCTTGGAAACTCCCATCTTTCTCCTCCTTTGGCCCGTTTCCTACTGCACTGACAGGGTTGTGACAAAACAAGACCTTTGAAACTCCCATATTTCTCCTCCTTTCGCCATGATCCCATCGTTGTCGATGCTCCTACCACAACGACATAATCAGGGCATATAAAGAACTTTGAAGCTCCATCTTTCCCTTCCCTCTACCCCACTTCTACTTGAAACAAATGAAGAAGACATCCTACCAGCAAAAAAAATAACAACTTAAAATTATGCAAAATCTTAAATCATGCTTCGCCTCCTGCCATTTAGTAAAAATGACATCTTTATACCCCATAGTTTCTTTAATCTGGTCTTTCCTCCGTTTTGTTTTAAGTCAGTATACGTGAATTAGAGAAGTTGAAACTTGGAGTGGGCTAGAAGGATGAAAAAGATGGGAGTTTCAGAGGTCTTTATTCGTCGCGATCCCTTCGCTTCCTCGCCAACTATTTTGGAACTTTGGTAACTTCATCAGAATCAAACAGCAGCGAAACTTCATGAACTTGATGAGTGGGGTGTTAATTTTGTATTTATTTGAAGATTTTATGTGCCGAGGATAAAAATATTGTAAGTTTAAGTGTGAGTTATGTAATTCAAATAATTATGAGTGCAATGTCTGTAAATCCCTCTATTCTCAATTATATCAAAAAAATGAGCTGAATTAGCTACCCATCACCAATGAGGCATGTGATCGAATTCGACCGAATTATTTATCGTCCATTTCAAATCAATCAGGTGCATTATAGCTCCCCTGTTCCCGACCCTACTAAAATAAATATTTTCCTACTCCTGCAATTTTTCCTTCTTTTTGATTCATTTTCATAGCGTGGCCACTGTTCTACTACTAAACTATCCAGCAAATAGTGAAACCAATTATTGGAATCCACAATGAATAATCGGAAAATAATTTGCATCATCCCCAATTAACTTGTGCTGCGTCTCGGTACAACAGAAGAACCTCCACTTCTCATAGACATATGCAAATAAATAAATTCAATAGTATGCTGATTAATTCTAAGCATACTATGTTATTAGTGACTCACAATTACAATTAAAGACTAAGGGGTATTCTTGTACTTTGTGCATCCCTTAGGCCTTATCATTAGGCACCTTCTATTATATATAGTGATGGGTGGGTGAGGCTTTGTATAAGGAGTGTATGTGAGAGCCAAGTGAGAAATCCTGTCCGAAGAAGAAGAGAGAGATTAGCTTGTGGCGAGGTGAGGAGTGCATCTAAAGGGTCTTGGAGCAAAGAAGATCCATGAAGATGAGGGCTCATCTTAAAGCTATGTACTCTCTTGTAAATGTCTTAGTAAGATTGACGATGTTTTCCCTCCCGTGGATGTAGATCCTTTTGGATCGAACCACGTAAATTGCTTGTTTCTTGTTGTGTTTGTTCTTGTTCTTTCTTAGACGTTTTTTCTAGCCGTGACGATTTTCCCACAACAATTGGCGCCGTCTGTGGGAAACAATCGGCACTTCTTGGCTGGAGATATTTTGGCTTTCAGGTTCTTGGAAGGCTGAAAGAAGTATTCGGCAATTCTGCAAGGAGGAGTTCGGGATTCTTTAGCCTGCAATCGCTGAAGGTGTTCGGCTGGGAGCAATCAAGGAGTTCGACAAACTTACTGTTGCCAAAATCGGCAACCCAGATTTCTGGACAAAGATCGCAAGAATTCAGCAGCCCAGGTTCTTGGGGTGTCCAAACTGTCAGGTGGAATCCGGTTGCAGCCATCACCAAGGAGGCTGCAGAATAGCAGTCCCAGGCGCGAAAGCACTGGCAGGAGGCGCTGCGGTCACGGGTTCGGCGGTCTCAGGAGGTCGCGTGTGAACAAGAATTCGGGCAGGAAAGGGCTCTGCAGCACGGGGCCAGGAGGCCAGCTTCTTTTGCGGAGGAGTAGGTGCGGAGTATCTGCACTTCCTTAGGAAAGAATCTGGAAGGAACCTTTCATCTGCTCGCAGTGGTTCTGCGGTCTTCGCGCAAAGGCAGGCAAGGGTTCTGGGGATTTCGAGCGGGAGCAGTTCTGCTAGGAATAGGTGGTGTGCCGACCAGGAGAGAATCAGGAAGCGAAGGGGTTTCGGCGCAGAGAAGAGTTCGCAGCGACGAACAGGAGTCCGGAGGAGCATTCGCGGTTCATCGCAGGAGGCGGTTTTCTCACCAGGAAATTGCGGCAACAGGGAGTTCGATCACCTAAGAAGTTCGCAAGGAGAGGGTGGAGTTCGACGAATTTACTATTACCAAATTCGGCAGCCCTAAATTCCAGGCTACAGGAAAAGCACAGTAGCAAGGTCTTCGGCACTCCATTTCTTCAGCTGTACAGGGGTATTCGTCTGCAGCAGCTTATTCGGCCTGCATTGCCCCGATTTCGGGAACCTGTAAGGATTCTTTGACCAGTCGTGTATCTAAGCTGCAGCAAGGAGTTCGGCTCTCTATTTCTTCGGCTGTACAAGGAGTTTTACAGCAGCAAAAGTCTTTCGGGTTGATAATCAGTTGATTGGAAGATCTTGGTGTTAAGAGATCTTTGGCGGCGACAATGGGTTCCGCCAAATTCGACATCGAGAAATTTACCGGAAAGAACGACTTCGGCTTGTGGAGAGTGAAGATGAGGGCTCTACTGGTTCAGCAGGGCGTTGCAGAAGCCTTGCAAGGTTCGGCAGCGTTGCCGACCGACCTGACCGAGAAAGAGAAGAACGTCATTCTGGACAGGGCTCACAGTCCGATAGTCCGAGTTTGGGCGACAAAGTACCGAGGGAGGTGTCAAGGGAGACAACTGCACAATCACTCTGGGCTAAACTCGAGGTGCTTTATATGACTAAATCTTTGGCTAACAGACTTTTTCTGAAGCAGCGCTTATACTCATTCAAAATGCACGAGGACAAGCCAGTTTCGGAGCAGATTGACGAGTTCAACAAGATCATAGATGATCTTGAAAACATCGACGTTAAAATGGACGACGAGGATAAGGCACTGCTGCTGTTAAACTCTATTCCTAAGAGCTATGAGCATTTCAGGGATGCAATGCTCTATGGAAGGGTACAGACTATTACTTTGGAAGAGGTTCAATCGCTGATCAGAGCCAAGGAACTTCAGAAGAAGCACGACATGAAAGAAGAAACCAGTGGAGACAGTCTGACAGTTAGAGGAAGACCGAGCAAGAAAGGTTCCAAAAGTGATCAGAACAGATCAAAATCCAGAAAGAAGAGCAGAAGTCAGTCTTCTGAGAGATCTAACAAGTGTTACCACTGCCACAAAGAAGGTCACTTCAGGAGGAACTGTCCGGATAGAAAGAAAAGCTTTCAGGAGAAGCCTAAAGATTATGGAGAAGCAAGTGTAGCCTCAGATGGCTATGATTCAGCAGAAGCTCTGGTGATATCAGAATCAGAATCCAGCAAGGAGTGGATCCTCGATTCTGGGTGCTCCTTCCACATGTGCCCTCACAAAGACTGGTTCGAGACACTGCAACTGGCAAACGGCGGGTCTGTATCTACTTGGAGATAATAAAGCTTGCGAGGTACTTGGCAGCGGAACAGTCAAAATAAAGATGTTCGATGGAGCTGAGCGGATACTTCAACACGTCAGGTACGTTCCTGAGCTCAAAAGAAATCTGATCTCTTTAGGTACTCTGGAGTCAAGCGGATACACATTCAAGGCAGAGAATGGTTGCATCAGAGTAGTCAAAGGTTCTCTCATTGTCATGAAAGGGGTCAGAAAGAATGGGTTATACTCTCTAATTGGAAGAACTGTCATCGGCAACTACTCAAATGCAGTTCAATCAGAGACCGACAGGACTAGATTATGGCATATGAGACTGGGGCATGTAAGTGAAAGAGGCTTACAAGAGCTGTCCGAGCGAACTGCTATGCGGAGATCGAGTCGGCAAATTAGAGTTCGTGAACAAGTGTGTACCTGGGAAGGCTACCAGGGTGAAGTTCTCTACCGGAAATCACACATCGAAGAAGCCACTTGATTACGTACACAGTGATTTGTGGGGACCAGCCAGGACTCAGACTCATGGAGGAGGGAGATACTTCATGTCTATCATCGACGACTACACCAGGAAGGTATGGGTCTTCATCCTTAAAACTAAAGATGAAGCTTTTCAGCGGTTCAGGGACTGGTTAACTCTCACTGAAAACAAGACAGGAGTAAAACTGAAACACTTGAGAACTGATAATGGTTTAGAGTACTGTTCAGAACAGTTTGAGGAGCTATGCATAAAGAATGGCATCACAAGACACAAGAAAGTCCGGAACACTCCTCAACAGAATGGCCTAGCTGAGAGGATGAACAGGACTCTCCTAAAGAGAGTGAGATGTATGCTACTGAATGCGGGTCTACCCAAAGTTTACGGGTGAAGTCGTGTCTATCGCCCGCTACCTTATCAACGGATGTCCTTCGACGACCATCAATATGAAGACTCCTTTCGGAGATGTGGTACGGGAAACCAGGTAACTACGATAACTTGAAAGTTTTTAGAAGTATTGCTTACGCTCATGTTAGACAGGACAAGCTGGAAGCAAGAGCTTTGAAGTGCATTTTCATTGGATATCCACCTGGAACCAAGGGTTACAAACTTTGGTGTCTAGAGCAACAGAAATGCATCATCAGCAGAGACGTGACATTCGATGAGTCCAAAATGGCAAATCTTCAAAGCTACGTTACCAAAAACAGTGCCGCTAAGGAGGGTTCTTCAATTGAGGTGGAGCTGCAACAACTACAAACTTTGACTGATCAAAGGACTGTTGTGAACAATCAGGATGAAGTGACAGAAGACCAGCAAGAGACAGAGCCAGAAAACAGATCAGATGATTACGAGCTGACAAGAGACAGACAAAGAAGAACTATCGGACCGCCGGAGAGATACGGTCGTGCGGATATGATCTTCTACGCCTTGAGTGTTCGTCGAAGCGATAGAAGAAGCTGAACCGAACAACTATAATGAAGCTTTAAAGAGCAAGGAAAGAAATAGATGGGTTGACGCCATGAATGAGGAAATGACTTCTCTGATGAAGAATAAGACTTGGGAACTTGTGGATCGACCAACGAACAAACGTGTAGTTGGTTGCAAGTGGACCTTTAAGAAAAAGAAAGGCACACCAGGTATTGAAAAGATCAGATATAAAGCCAGACTCGTTGCGAAGGGATTCACTCGAGTAGAAGGAATCAACTTCAACAAAATTTTCTCGCTCGTGGTAAAGCATTGCTCCATTAGGATGGTTTTAGCACTAGCGGTTCAATTCAATTTGGAATTAGAGCAGCTAGATGTTAAAGCTGCGTTCCTACATGGAGAGCTTGAAGAAACCATCTACATGGATCGACCGGATGGGTACAAGCACACGGAGACTAAGGACGAAGTTTCGCTCGTGAAGAAAGCTTTGTACGGATTGAAACAAAGCCCTAGACAATGGTACAAACGATTTGATGAGTTTATGTCGAAGATCGGCTTTGTCGAAGCGACTACGACAGTTGTGTATATATGAAGTGGCAGGACAGTGAAATAAGTACGTACTTGCTCTTATATGTAGATGATATGTTAGTAGCAAGCAGAAGCAGGGAGGAAGTCCAGAAGATCAAAGGTATGCTCAATTCCGAATTCGATATGAAAGACCTAGGACCTGCTACAAAGATCCTAGGAATGGAGATCAAGAGAGACAGAAAAGGGGCAGACTTATTCTTATCTCGTAAGTCTTATATTCGAAAGTTCGGCAAGGTTCAATATGCACAAGGCAAAGCAGGTTGCAACACCGATTGGTCAGCACTTCAAATTATCGAACTCTCAAGCACCTGAGACTGAAGCAGAAAAAGAATACATGGAGGGTGTCCCCTATGCCAGTGGGGTTGGTAGCATCATGTATGGTATGGTGTGCGACAGACTGCATCTAACCTACGCCGTCGGTGTTGTTAGCAGTGTTCATGGCTAATCCAGGGCGTACTCACCGGGAAGCACTAAAATGGATTCCGAGATACTTAAGAAGTACTACGCATTTGGGGCTACTCTTTAAAAGACAGAAGGCAACGAAGAAAAGTTAGTTGGTTACGTGGACTCTGATTATGCTGGAAGCATCGACACCGAGAAATCACCGACCGGATTCATTTTCACCGTCTCTCGATCGTCGTCGATTGGAAGTCTAATCTTCAATCCGTTGTAGCTCTCTCAACTACGGAGTCGAGTACATCGCCGTAATCGAAGCTATCAAGGAAGCCATGTGGCTAAAAGGCATGGTCGAAGAGCTTGGGATACCTCAAAAGGTGGTAACCGTGTTCTCGCGACAATCAAAGTACTATTCATCTCACCGGGAATCGGGTCTTTCATGAAAGGTCCAAGCACATCGATGTAAAGCTTCATTTTGTGAGGGACATCGTCGCCAAGGCTCGATAGTGGTGGAGAAGATACCTACCGAGGAGAACCCCGTCGACATGCTCACCAAGGCGCTACCTATAGCTAAGTTCAAACATTGTTTGGACTTAGTGAACTTTACCACGGCCGAGGACCCCTCGGGGGCCAGTGGAGGGAATCATCTTTTCGCAGCTTCGAAATCGAGAGTCGAGGTGGAGAATTGTTATTAGTGACTCACAATTACAATTAAAGACTAAGGGGTATTCTTGTACTTTGTGCATCCCTTAGGCCTTATCATTAGGCACCTTCTATTATATATAGTGATGGGTGGGTGAGGCTTTGTATAAGGAGTGTATGTGAGAGCCAAGTGAGAAATCCTGTCCAAGAAGAAGAAGAGAGAGAGATTAGCTTGGCTGACGTGAGGAGTGCATCTAAAGGGTCTTGGGAGCAAAGAAGATCCATGAAGATGAGGCTCATCTTAAAGCTTAGCGTATCTCTCTTGTAAATGTCTTAGTAAGATTGACGATGTTTTCCCTCCCGTGGATGTAGATCCTTTTGGATCGAACCATGTAAATTGCTTGTTTCTTGTTGTGTTTGTTCTTGTTCTTTCTTAGACGTTTTTTCTAGCCGTGACGATTTTCCCACAACATACTAATTATCAGATTTACTCTTATATTTATAAAAGCTTATTTGTTAATGTTATCAAGAAGAATAACAATAAATATATTCATGCTATTGCTAGTAATCTTAATATTAATTTTCAGTTTTCTGATATCTGTTTGAATAAGATTGGTTGGTGTAAACATGCTACTCCTTTCATAATGATTAATTCTGATGGTTCATGGAAATCGACTTCTGCTGGGATAGGTGGTATTTGTGAAGACTGGACTGTTCTTTACTGGTTTGCTGCTCCTCTATCAGCTGTGTCCCCTATAGTAGTTGAGACTGAAGCTATTGTTTTGCTTTACCTATTGATAGGAAGATGGGTTGGTTTCACATTATTATGGAGATGGATTCCTTTAGTCTTTGGAATATTTGTAGATCTAATCTCAATTGCCGTTGGACTATTATTTTGTAGGTTAGAAGAATTTAATCTCTTGCTACTGGACTTAATATTGTATGGACTCATACTAAAAGGGAAGGGAATCAGATGGCTGATTGAATTGCTAAACTTGGCTCTCATTTAAAGACTCCTATTGTGTCTAAATTGTTACCTGATTATTTGCATTATTTAATCTCTTTGGATTTATAGTTTTTTGTTAAGTCTTGGGTGTGTAGAGTTGCATTTTCTCTCTTTTTTTTGGAAAGAGGGCCCTGTTTTCTTTTCTTTTTTGGGTTTGTAGTGTGTGTGAGTGAGACCTATTTCCTGATTTTGTACTTTTATTTTTTTTTATAGAATAAATTAGGAGCCATTAGTGCTCTTAAAAAAAATGCAAATAAATAAATTAAATAAGGAAGATTTATTTACATACCACTCAATTCCTTTGTATTTACATTTCTAACACCTAAATTTTAAGTTTTACGTATGTCATCTTGCCTGCACATGAAAGTCATATTTTACATTAAAGAAAAAAAAGGATGGTAATATTTTTGATATGATATGAAATATTTGAGTGATATAAATATAAAAAATAATGCTGAAATGTTTGTTATATAAATACATAAAAATTGGGTGTTATGTTTGTAAATGTTCAAGATAAGGATCCTTATTATCTACACGAAATTTTAGGCAGCCAATTGAAGCACATGAACAAAGTGACGAGATTGGTCATAATTTGCTAATGGTGCATTTACACACATACTGACAAAACCCTCAATGCTAGTTACGTATTTACATATCCAACTTCAAAATTTTTATTTTTATATTTATAAGATTTAATTCTTTCATATCATATCAAAAATACCATCATTAAAAATTAAAATGTAACTTTTCCTGCATATGAAAAGTGGCATGTATGTAAAATATAAGTTTAGGTGTAAGATATGGAAATACATGAGAATTGAGTGGTATGCATGTAAATCATCATTCGTAAACAAATGTACGTTTACATACAGATAACTATATACGAGAAAATATTGCATCCGGACGGCTGTACATTCATCCGAACATCCACAGAGTGCTACTTCACCCACAAATGAGATGTATGATGATGTGGTGTCCTGTGATTGACAGTCAGATGTGTAGTGCCCAAACGCAATATTTTCTCAAATGTACATGCTTCATCACCCAATTACATGGATTAATTTGCCACGCATCTCAAGGTGATTGGCGATGAAGAAGACTGATGTAATTCTACTTTTATTTTTATATAAATTTCTTACATGTCATAGAACAAGACATCCATGTCTAGCTTACATTGTACTCGCGTGCATAACTTGTAGCGTTAGAGTAATTTTTGCTAAGAAAAAGAGCAATCTTTGGCTTTTATCCACGAGAAGACATCTACATACACACCACACAATTTTTATATATCTAGATATCTAACAACTAAACATCGATATTTACATGCATATATATCAATCAAACGTTTAATCTCCCTTTCATACATTATAAAAGCAAATATAAAATATTAGGAGTTAGATACATAAATACATAAGAATTTGGCCACATGAATGTAAATTAATTTCCCTACATAAAAAACATATGGCTAGCATCTAGACAATAGAAATGATCCAAGGATGTCATGAATGGCATGTGGATGTGCATGCGAAGCATCATATCATGGAGTTATGAGGCAATGGCTGGACCACCCAAGTGGTCATGGCATGGAGAAAGGATAGGCTACTTGGCTAAATATTGGTTGAGATCCAACACTTTCTTCAAAATTGGAATTTGTCTCCCTCTCCTTAGAATTGTGTGGCTCATATTAATGACTCCATTAATTATGTTTAACTTAAAGCTACTTAATCTTGTTAGCTTTATTTAATTCCATAGCTTGTTTCTTCTTCTCATTTTTCTCCATCATGTAAACAGTGATTTTTAAGATATTTGTCTCTTTTTATTTGACATTATTTGGATGGAAGAATGAAGAAGTAAAGACAACAAAATTAATTTACATTAAATTGAAAAGGTAGCTATTTTAATATTTTATATATAGCATTAAAAGATTTACCTTTTAACTTGTGTGTGGGGGTGTGGGTCACCCTTGCTCTCGTGCTCCCACTGTCATTACGCTATAGATAATTTCATTTTTGTTATTGTTAAGGGTTATATGTTTAGTATTGATAACGACTAGATCTTACTATTTGTTGGTATAATACTTTAGTCTCAATCATATTAAGACATATACATGAAAAAAGTTTATTTTAACTTTAAAAATAATTAATAATATTAAAAGTTTTATGTGATTTAGTGATTTGATGACTTTTGAAATAAGAATACAATTATATATAAATCCGTGGTATGCAAAAATGTATTCAAATCACACGGAAGTAATACGAGTGTAAATAAAGAAAAGAGAGAAATAGAAAAAGATTTTCTTAGAATAAAATAGTACAAATAATATTTCTTTATTTATAGGAGAAGTATTATTATAAAATGATAATGTTAGGTATGGCTCATATACCGGAAATTTGGAGTCTTTTGGAATAAAGAGGGGTGTCTCAAGGTGAAAGGAGTGTCTCTTAGAATTTAGTGGGTTGGAGGGACGAGGGCGTTTTAGTGATTTATCTGTGAGTTTTATCTATAAATAGATGTGTAACTTTATGGGTATAGAACCAAACTTTGTAACTCCTCTGAAAAGGTGAATTCGCCGCTCTGCTCCCAAGGATGTAGGCATCTTTGCCGAAGCTTGTTAAATCTGTGTTCTTCTTCTGGATTTGCATTTTGTTCGTCCAAAATTGCATAACAGATAATTATACTCCTAGTTTTATGAAGTCGACTGTAAATGACCGACTAAAAGCTATCGTGATCAATCCAATTGGAGCTTGGTCGAGTTCAACAAATTCTTTGGACAATCTCAACCCTTAAACTACGAAGGGGAAACTCAGTCTTACAATATACAAATCTTCCTTTATTTTTTCAAATATTGCTCAACATAATTCTGAAACAATTTTTAGTTATATTTTTAATGAAGTGGTGATTTCTACGCATCCTCATAAAATTGAGGCCATGTTTTCTGAAGGGAATTTAAAATAATATCCGTTCCATGTTACAAGCTCAAATATCTAATAGTCCTGGATCAATAAATAAACTTCAAATTTATAGGGAGAACCCTACAAAATGCGATTTCGATTTGTAATCCGAGAATCCCAAAGAGGCCCAGTTAATGCAACGTCCAAGTCTTCAGATTTAAGACTTCAAACAAAAGCAAAAGGTTTATATATAATTAGAATAAAAGATTGTATTATCAGGTAAGGTATGTGTTGTGCATTCGGGATTCACATATTTGGGCATTTTATATTCACCGAAAACTTTCTCTGAGCAATATATCCTCCCCATCAGATTGAGAGCAAGAAAGAAATAATGGAGAAGATGATAAATCATTCTCTCCCCCCAATAGTTTTAAAAATCAGATTATATGGTCTGGTCAGACTGCCAAATCATAGTTTAATGGAGCTGTACGGTGCATTTGAAAAATCTCATTTCAAACTTTTTTTTATTTATTTCTTTTGCATATTTATTATTATATTTATTCATTAACATATTTCTTAACTCATGGTGAAACTTTGGAACTGTCACATGCTGCAATTGGCTTTCCATTACATTCTCTATCATTATAGTGATCCAAATTCTATCTTTTGCAGTTTTATATTTTTTTACATTGTTCATTTCATTATATATTTGTCTTCTTGGCATCAGAACGCCATGTTACTTTACAAGACGCTTTGGATTACTCCCTCTCCTCATCCCAAAACAAATCGAGCTAAAAATTCACTGTTTCTGAACGTTGCAGAGCTCATGATCCCATATTCTCAGAAATACTCGAGCTCTTCAGAGATAATGGATTTGAATCTTTTTTTTTTGAATGAATCTACCATTTGCCCAACCAAATACTCATTTGATTCAAAGAGACAACATGTGCCGAATATTAATCATAATACCTGACAGGTCATAGATCAAAATTTAGTTATAGCCCTTTTCTCCACCATTTTTACTTCCATCCTATCATATGTCCTTAACTTATGGTTTTGTTTGAGATAACATTCTGACTGCTTTGCATTTCAAATTGTTATCCTAGCTCTGTTTGGGAAACGGCTATTACATATTCAAATATTGGATCTTGAATCTTGGCCTCTTTTTACTTTGAAGAGTCGGACCGCCGATCATTCAAGCAGAACTGATTGGTTCCTTGATTTTTTTAATTATTGCTATTTCCGAACAGATCCACTCACCGAAAGACCCCTTCATCTTCAGTCATCAAGTACTTTGATCCAGCTGGAAGTGACGCCTGATTGATAATAAACACATTCGACTATTTTTAAGGAAAAAAATGTTGATCGTGACACAAATGACACATATCACATCACCGACATCAAGTTGGCCTCCATGGTCAGACACTTGTCCTTATTAAAATCCTCTCTCAAATCAAGGTGAGGGGAAGAATTATTTTTATGAGTAAGAAAGGCCCAAGAGAGGGGGGACTCTCTCTCTCTCTTGTTGGGACCTTTTTCCCCTTTTTCTTCAGTTTTTCCTTCTGGATATAGTAGGATTTCAGGATCTTACACTGAATTGTGTGATATCATGAATGATACGGGATCCTGTCCCAAAAAAGGATTTAAAAGCTATTTTGCTATTTTCTAAAAATTTTTGTGGTGGGAAGTTATTTTTTTTAACTTGACATGTTAAAGTTCTATTCTATGATGGCATGGACATAACATTTGAAGTGAATTTCCATTATAGGAATGGAAGTTGGATTTCTCATTTGAGGATATAGTGAACGACACTCTTATATCATACTAATTAATTTCATCCTAGAATTTATTTATAAATGTGAAATTAATATAGTTAATAGTTGTTGAGACGAGAATACTTAGGTGGATAAGTGGCTTTACACTTGTAGAGAAAATTTGAAAGAAATATTCTCGTGAAAGGGTAGGTGTAGCTATAGTGACAACCAGGATTAGAGGTAAAACATGAATAAATGTTCATCTATTATCAGTCTTTGACAGCTCTAACAGCTTCAGCCGTTAACGTTCTTACTCAATGCTGTCTAAAACGTCCATGCCTTTTAAAATGTTTTGATTATTGTCAGGTTTGATCAACCTTTGATACAAATCCATTAATAGATCTTCTACAATAATTAAATACAATATATTCAGTTGAATGCACTTTATAGTGTGTTGATTATCCTCAGGTTTGAAGGTACACATGGATATTCGTACATCGAGATATTGGATGCATAACATACTTTATCCTAATAGAAAAGGGATCACCCAGGAGTTCTTGAATGGTATCGAGGCATTTGTGCCCTCAACATTTAAGCTTCCTTCTTATCTATTTGAGGATAGATTTTGATGTCCATGCTCAAAAAATAGGAATTGAGCACACTTAAATTCTTATAAAGTAATATATGATTTATATCGTTGGTGGTTTCATCCTGATTACTGGATTTGGACTTCACATAGAAAGATTTACCCTGCAACATTCAACTCAGTTCCTTTGACGAGCTATGATCATCCACCTGAATTTCACTCAAGTAGATTTGAAGATATGATCTTTGATAGGACGACGTTGCATTAGCCAATTCAAGTGCATGAAGAGATACCAAACCATGAGGATCAAAATTTTTATGATTTACTGAATGCTGCTCAAAGGCTAATGTGGGAGGGGTACACTTCTCATTTTGAGTCATCTGTAGCCATCAGAATGCTAAAAATTAAAATAGAGTTTAATATGTCAGAGAGTGCTTCAATCAGTTTTTAACATTACTGAAAGAGACTAATCCACATGATAATTTAGTTCTAGAAGACTTATGTTGGATGAAAAAATTGGTCTCCAAGTTAGGGATGAAAACAGAGAAGATTGATTGTTACGTGAACGGTTGCATGTTATTTTATAGCTCAACAGACACTCATTGCAGATTCTGTACTTCTCAGAGATTTAAACCTCAAAGTAAAAAAAAATATAAAGTTTGGTCCTCTAGGTTTCCTGATCTCAGAGAGATTTTTGAAAAATATAAAACTTAATTTTTAAATTAAGTAATATTTTATATTTAATTAATACCACAAAAATTGAAATAATTATAATAATTAAATTAAAATTCAAAAATTCATGAAATTTGGTCCAAATTATTCTTTATTCTATGTGAACATCCATTAATTTTTTTTGGGATATATGTTTCATTTTTATTAAGTTAATGAATTCTCTTTTAAAATCCCTATTTCACATAAAAATAATTATATAAATTAAATTAAGTTAAGCAAAACCTCATTATCTCTTCTAATGCTTTAATTGACCCATAAGTGGGGTAATATAAAAATTTTGAAGTCATTTGAATTAAATTTGATTAATTATGGAGAGTTTAGGCCTTAGGGGCAAAGTTGTAATTTTGAAGGATTTTGCCTTAATCAAAGAGGGAAATGGGTAATGAATGATCTTAATAAACATATTGGAATGATTAATACATAAGGGATAAATGGTAGAAAACCATCTCATTTTTTGTCACATTAAAGGATAAGCTTATGATTCTGTTAACCACATTAATTTGGAAGAAAATTAAACTAAAAGATTCTTAAGTTTAAGGGGTTTGACTTTAGAAGTTAATAATTCATTAATTAAATCCCCTTACTTGAAGTTGCATTAATTTTAGAATGATCATAATTATATGACTCAACTTTTCTAAAAAAAAAATCCCACATATACCTACTAAAGTCTTATAGGCTTAGTAGTGAGCTAGGCTTAATTGAAATTTAACTAATGAGATTTAGAAAAGCAAAACACAACTAAATTTAAAATACATTTGAAACACTAAAAGCCCATCAAAATTGGTTTCATAAATTAATTTGCCTCTAAAGGCTCCATTTACATAATTCTGAAATTAAATATCAAGTGATATCAACCCCACCTTTTGGGACAATTAAAACATTGGCTCATTGAACATAAGGGTATGGAATAGATGAATCATTTAGTGATAATGATAAGTTCAAATGAACTCAAGAAAGTTCAAAAGGGTTGTGAAATATTTAGGTATTCCCTAGACCTTTTCACAGGTCTTCTGTACATCTTGTAGAATGACTGAGCCTATCATACTTATTAAAAGAAGGCATCTCTTAAATAAATAAATAGGATCCACCAAGTTACGACATAGGATTTGGTAGGTCTGTGATAAACTTATCTATAGACTTTTACTTTCCTTCAAATTATAAATGTTTACTGCAAAATATACTAAAGTTTTAGGTGGAGGAAAGAGAAGACTCACCAGGTACACTTTTACAAGTTTATAACACCTGCTTTTTAGTACTTCCTTTACTGTGCTTTTATGAACTTGCATGCTAAACAACAATGTCACCCTATATGAATACCAAAACTTTTATGATAGTCATAAAACTGAAACAAAAAAATCAAAATTTAAAACAAAACAAGATAAAATTCACCGCCACAACAAGTAAAATATAAAACAACTCAAAATTTAATCATAAACAGAACAAAAATCACAATTACAACTAAGTTAAAATGTCTCTATCGGATATTGGAAATACCTCGGAGGATGCAACCTACGACTGCTAAGGAGATTTCCCACGGTCTGAATGAAAGTATGGAACTCATTAAGTTGAGTTTAGTAAATTCATTTGGACTAAGTGAATCAGAAGAAAATAGTGGTGCCAGAATGAGGGAATCATGGGATTCTAACCAGTGTCGCTATAATCAACTTAAATATTCCCCCAAATAAGATATTAAGGCACCTCAATCAAAATATTTCCAAAACATGCTACTTCTCTCAACTTCTTACATTTGACACTTCTACAACTAAACCTGCCACGATGAGGAGCTGGAGCATGCACAGTGGGCAGCATGACCATCTTCAACAACAAAACTCCTTAGAATTAAACAACAAAGCCATAAAACTTCGGGGTAGCTAGCCTAATGCAGCATCAACCCTCACTTAATCTCTTTAGGCCTTTGAACCTCATGCAATATAAGCCCTAACTCGCCTTAGAATTCTGAGGTTGTCATCAGATATGACATAAATCCTCCCATCTTCCAGACTATTCACATGATTGGTATCAAGTGAATGTAAGCCCTAAATAATAAAATTGGTAGTATGAAATATCAAATAATAGTCTCAAATTGAAGCCAAACCATAGGATAATTTCGGAAAGAACACCAAGATTCTTCTTGGATCTTTGTCTTTCCCCTAGCTTTCTCTTCTTTTGGATCCCTACAATAAATGTTCCAAATTTTGAGCTACTCTCCTATTGGATTTTCTATTATCACATGTTATTGATGAATCCTACCATTTGGGAGCCACGAATACAATATTTTTTGATATATATCAAGAGTTTCCTTAGGTGACTTCAGTTGTTTAAGATGTAATTAACTATAGGAGCTTGCCCTTATAGGAAACTTGAAGACCCCAGATTAATATAAACTCTATCTAATTCCTTCATATTAGAAAAGAGAAATTGTCGGTCAACATAAATGGTTCACAGACCAAACGAATGTCATGAATTCTTTATTTTATTTGAATAAGCCTCACCACCAAGCCATGTATCTATTCTTCGGGAAAGATACATGTTTTATTGTGAAGCTCTCCATCATTTAAACTATTAATCATATGAGATTGGTTTGATTTCATATTTTTCAAAATTAAAAATGATACTTTTTGAAAATATATATGCATTATATTAAATTAAATCTATTACAGAGACTTTAATGGCCGGCACTATAGCTATCAGTTGCTTTTAAATTTCGGCATAAGCTTATTTTTTTAATTTGGGCATACGAAAAAACTATAACTATACATTAGTTTTAATCGAGAATTTTTTGGGAAGATTTGTCCAACAATAACTGCCCACCCCTAAATGCTTCCATATTAGAGTATATATGTTCCTGATAAAGAATTTACATACATAGAACACAGCTTTTATGCATTTACATATCTCAAACCTAAACTTTCAAATTTACATGCACATATACACTCAAATTATCAATATCAAATAAAATCTATCCCTATTATCATTTTTTAATTGTGAAATACACATTTTCATGCATTGATTTAAAACACCCAAATGTGATGTATGTAAATAATAAAGTTTGGATGTGAGATACGTAAATATAAAAAAATTGTGTGCCCAGGTATGTAAATTTCCCTTTAAAAAGGGAATTTACATACATAGAACACAATTCTTATGCATTCAAAACATAGCATTCAAAACTTTAATATTAAATAAAAAGTAGCACTATTAATACTTTTAAAAAGTTAAATACATATTTTCAAGCATTGATTTAAAACACCAAATTTTGATGTATTTAAACATGAATGTTTAATTGTGAGATGCATAAACATATAAGAATTGTGTGGTAGGTATGTAAGTATTCCATTAAAAGGGTTATTTCATACATAGAACACAATTCAAACATATACTTTCATTTTTACACACTTTTTAAAAGTGAAAAACACATTTTCATGCATAGGTTTAAAACATCAAAGTTTCATATACGTAAATATGAAATTTAGGTTTTAGATATGAAAATACCTAAGATTTGAATACTATGCAAGTAACAATGTGATACATAAACAAGATTCAAGAAAACCAAATCACATATTCAAATTTCTTCAAAACACTTAAACTCAAAATGTATTAAATATAACAGTTTAAAAAAATAAAAGAGAGAATAGTGGAATCGATGCTAACAACTTGAGAAATGATGGACTTTGATGGAAAATGTGAACGGAAGGACATCGGTCTGCTGCGGAGCAAAGTGCAGACTAAGCATATGAAGGAAAGGGAAAATTAGAAATTAAGGTCATCAGTTCAATATAAAAAAACTCGCCAACGGCTTTCCGAAGGCCTTTGACCATGGGTTTTTAAGTTGTTAATGATCAACAGCCACGTCCATCGGTTAACATTTTGATACCCATCAGTTTTTATTTTGTCAAGAACCCACAACCCTACCTGTCGGAAAACTCTCGAATTTTATGGCTATCGGAAAGCTGTCGGAAATTTGTCGCTAATCAAGACATAAAACTGATACACGCTTGATTGTCAGTCTTTCTGTTGATTTGTAGCATGAATTTATGTAGTGTTTAATAAATGCCTGATGGTTGCACTGGCTAGTTAATGAATTTGGCATTTTTAAAAGATCTCCTACTCCATTATAGCAAATAAGACTATATTTCATTGAAGAAACAATTATATAGAAATATAATATCAATTTATTTGAGATCACGTCTCTTCCAAAACAATCATCATTCATCACATATCTATCCGAGATCAATTTATTGAAATCTTCACCAAAAGTCATTCTTTTTGAGGCCATCGTTTCCTAAGAACTGAACTCACTATCCAGCCTCCGGACAAAAGGCTTCAAGGGGATAACAACAAAAAGAAATGTCTTTTTCTAATATTCAACTACTAACACACCGAAACTGGCTTTCCACTACATTCTCTAGCTAATGTTCTTTATCTCCACCAATCTTATTTCACTTTTAAGTCAAGATATAATAGAATAGTAATAGACAATTTTGTAATAGATAATCATATCATTTTACAAATCCAGATTTTGTTTTCCGTGGATCTATATCTTTACATTATTTATTTCAATATATGATTTACTTTGATATTGTATTCAATCTTCATTTAGGTTTTGTTTCAAATCATTATTGTTAATTATCTTTTGAAAGTTCACACTTTGTATTTGAATTTTTGATACATATTTCAAGATATTATTATGATGTGCTCTTTTTTTGTAACTTAATTTAATTCAACATTATTGCTTAAATTAATTATAGTACTTTATTCATACAATAACAATACAATATCAATGTCATGTTTTGAAGAGTCGAACAAACCAAGAATGATATACTAGACCTATGGTGTTATGAATTTTCTTGAATTTAAAGGATAAGTGGTCGAACTACGAACCAATGCTCTGATTGACTTGAATAAGTGTAACAATCACCCTACAAATGGGCTTGATATATTAAAAAAAAAAGAAAAAAAACATATCTTAAAACTGTAAACTTATTTTTAAACTATCAAGCTACTATATATATATTTTTACTTTTATATCATTTTAGCTGATAATAATTCTATAACATTCTGAAATTGATCTTTAGAGCAACAATCCTCCAAGGTAGGGAAGAGTTCTTGTTGATTATGACCGTAAAAAATACGTTAACCATATAATTGAATTAACATAAGTTGATAATAGCAAATTTTCATTTTCATAATGTTATATGCGTAAATCATGAGTCTTAAATTATAAATTTTTCCATGCAAATGTTTTACAATTTATAAAGCTTTAATTTTTTGAGTATTGCATACTTACTATATCATTTGAGCAAATTATAAAATTATTTTATAACTTACTATATCATCATTAAGTTGAAATCAATAACTTAAAAGAGAAGTTGGTGGTGGCACATGGATCCAAATCCTCTCCCATTGCATGGTAATAAGAGGGGAGATTTCCTCCTTTTAAAGTCTTATATTTCATTTTGAATTAATGTGGGTCAATTTATACAAAATTTGAGTAGATTTAAAAAACTATTTTTTTTGGATACTTCAAACATAAATAATGATCTAAAATATGGAACAAGTTGTGTTAACCGTTTAATTATCAAAAACATTACAAATAAATTTCGAGTTATAGTTCTCATTATGTTTGTTTTCATCACAACTCATTAGTTAATTAACAATGAATTAAAATATTTTCAAACCTAAATCTATTGAAGGGACATCATATAAATTCAGTTTTATTTCTTCCGTTAGCAACTTCATCAGCATCGTTCACCAAATTATACTCAATAAAAAAAAATTAAAAATTTCTTCAACAAAATTCATTTTGAAATCTAATATGTTTTTTAATAGTATATATATATATATATATAAAGAAAATGTAAAATATTTGGAGCAGAAGCAGCATTAAATTGGTATTTATTTAGCTTGTGTCAGCTAGAGATTAGGCATCACCTCCAACCAACCTAAGTTATTCTAAAGCGCAAAGAATAGAGAGGGAATATGCCCCTAAAATGAATTAAATATAAATACAGTGTATGGGGATACTATGCTTCTTCCGTCACATTGCAACAAGTCAGTAACTCCAATGACACATCTCATGTTTCTCCCTTCTCCATAGCAACCTCCCTTTTTGGCGGCCTCATCCCAACCCGTATATATAAATACCCATATCATGAACAGGACAAGGTCACATGAACCCAACCAGAACATTCATGGGCCCGCCCACCCCACCCCACCCTTCTCTCCCATTCTATTCATTCGCCTGTTATAAAGCTATAGTTCTTACCCCCACATCTCTCTCTCTCTCTTCCCATCTCTACTGCACTTCTCTTCCCAATATCCTTTTCTCTCTTATAAGCTAAATTCACCTCTGGTCTGAATCTCCTCCCTTTTGTTCTACGGGGAAGCTTCTTTGGTTGGCAGTGGAGGGCAGGAGTGACGTCCTACGTTGAGTCATCCACCCTCCTCTTCCATCTCTTTCCCCCACCAGTGGTCAAAGCAGAATCAACAGGCTAATTCTCTCAGGGCGCTTCTTCTCCTGCCAAGTCGCAGAATTAACAAGTCTTCCCTCTGCATCACAGATCTAAGCATATATGGAGCTCAGCCAAGCAACGAAAGACTGTAGTAAGTGCTACGGGGAAGAGGAAGAAGAGGAGCATCCGTTTCTTCCCCCGGTCTCCTCCGCTTCCCACTCCCCCTCCTCCTCCTCCTCCGCCTTCGTTCTCCACTGGACCGACGTCTCCGAACCATCCCCTTCCTCTACAACCGAACCGGCCCCAACGGTCGAAAAGGAGCATATGTTCGAGAAAGTCGTCACACCAAGCGACGTCGGTAAACTTAACCGTCTCGTAATACCGAAACAGCACGCCGAAAAATACTTCCCTTTAGACTCTTCTACCCAAGACAAGGGTCTTCTCCTCAACTTTGAAGATCGAAACGGCAAGCCATGGCGATTCCGCTACTCTTATTGGAACTCCAGTCAAAGCTACGTCATGACTAAGGGCTGGAGCCGTTTTGTGAAGGAGAAGCGGCTTGATGCTGGCGACACCGTTTCCTTCGGCCGGGGTGTCGGTGAGGCTGCAAGAGATCGACTTTTCATTGATTGGAAAAGGAGGCCCGACCCGCACTTCGACCCCCCCGCTTCTCTTCGGATCCCACGCTTCGCTTACCACCCCACATCCTCGCATCACCCTTATCTTCCCTTTCCCCGCTCATCTACCGTCCCTTGGGCTACCAGCCGCTTTTTCGCCCCGACTTTAGCTTCCAACTATTTGTACTTCCGCTCTCCTCAGCCCAGCCCTCCTCCTATACCCATGGTGCTCGACTCCTTTCCGGTGGCCCAAGCCAAGCCCTCCGGAGCGCCCAAGAGGGTTCGACTTTTTGGCGTTAATCTTGAGCAGCAGCATGAAGGAGGTGATGATATCGATGGCTCGGCAGGGTTGCTTCAGCTTCAGCTACGGGCTCCTGATCTGCCCTCGCCTGAGCTACGGCTTGGCGGCGGCGGCGGCGGCGGAGACATCATCGTTCGGTCGTCTTCTTCATCGTCATCGTCCCGGGGAGGCAAAGATGGGCTTATCATTAATTCCCCGTCATTGGATCTCGACATGTGACTGGCGTTAGAGGGGATTATTAATTCTTTCTTTTTTTCTTGCTTGCTTGCTTACTGTTTATTTGCTTTCGAAAAAGCAATAGTGCTGACTATAACTAAATTATGATTTGAAGTTCAAGTAATTGTTGTGGAAGAAATGAATGAATAGAAGAATGTAACTAGTTAGATCAGTTTTCTCTTCCATGAATCCTTTATTTCAATTGTAAATACTGTACTCTTCAATGTGTTATTCTTGACATATTTCTCTTAATTATTCTATATATTTTATTCATGCTATATGTCCGGAATGCTCTGTGTTTCAATCTGGATGGATGTGTTTCAGGACTTAATCTAAGGAGAAGTGTACGTAAGATGGCTGACTGTTCTCTTCTTGAAGGAGATGGCTTGCCATGATCAATGCTTGCAGTCGAGAGGTTAGCCATCTATCCTTAAACCAGTTAATTTCTTCATGTTTTTCTCATCTTCTTCGCTTTGGGTTGTTATATATCCCTGCATGGCTTTAGTTTTTCCTTTTTTTTTCCTTTAATTCTTCTTTATAAACGAATTCATGCTATATTTGTATAGGTTGCTAGTAGGCTGTAGCTGAACATATAAGAATTAATTGAGATATACATATTCTCTGATTTACGGGGATTTGTGATACGGTAAGCTATTTGACTATTTTTTTACCTTTTGTATGTTTTGGATTTATGCTTACTGTACTATGCTATATATGATGGGGTCTAATTAGTTATGGGAGATGTAGAGCTATCTATATGAGGATCAGGAGGCCATGACATTTTTCTATTAAGGCTGTATGCTTCTGCGCACCTGAAAAGTTCTAAAAAGATATAAAAAAGAATGGGAGCATAATTATCTTAAACAATTAATGCACCCAGAGAAAGTGAAAGGGAAAGGAGCAAATCGAGAAAGAGTTAACTCTCCATTGTTAGGAGATTGTTATATTACTGTAGATAATTATGCACTTATTACTGCTTTATGGCAGAAATTTAACTGAACTTGCAGAATGCCTAATTAAGTTTGAATTTTCTTCTTGTTGTAGTTGTGTGGCATAAGCCTTAAAGGCTTGTGTCACATACAAGTACAAGCCATTAGCATTAATTCATTCAGTAAAAGAAGGATAATGTTCATAACTTAGCTGTTGTCTTTTTGCTATTGCATGCCTCTTCTTGACTGGAGGAAAAATAGTGCAGATGTTGCTTGCTTTAAAGAATATTAGGAGTGGGATTTTAAAAATAAATGTGCTTTGTAAATATTAATTACAATAGTTTTAAACTAAGTATATATCTATTGTTTATATGAAATTTGACTTGACTATCTTATTCCACTATTTTTATTAAATATTTTGTACAACTATGATTAAGAGCTTCTTATCTAATTCTTTTTTTTTATTCCCAGAAAGACTGGGAGATGGAACCCATTGTTGGGTTGTTATTTCCCCATGAAAATGAAAATTGTTTCTGAAGCTCATAATTGATCAAATCATTTTGAAAATCTTTTGGGTGATAATCGTAGAATGATGTACTCTATATGATGCAAAATCATTTAAAAAAAACGTATTGTTTATGAAAAAAATATTTAAGTCCGATAAATTGATTGTGCAGACGGCGGTGTGGATTTCCTCATATTGTATCTAGTGGCGATGTGGTGTGATTCATGCTTTTAATTGTACTCCACAAGTTCGAACAACAACGTGATATTTTCTTTTGATTACGAAGAATTCCTTATATTATTTGTTCTACTTTGGGTTGCTTTTGTATTTTGTATATACAGTGTTTCTGCACAAACAAAATCAACAAATTTTCAATCCATGAATTTCATTGACCTCATATGGGCGAATTAAAGAGGTTCTTCATCATATATATATATATATATATATATATATATATATATATATATATATATATATATATATATATAATATTAAAAATATGTTGACTTTGCTGGTACGGGAACCGAAGCTCAAGTTGCAGGAGGGTGGATATATGATCTGCCCAAATTATTTAGATATGTAACACTTAAAATTTGATATTTACATTTGCAAGACATTAGTGTCATAAAATTAGGCATGAAAAGTCCTATTTCTCTTTTTTTTTTTTTAAAAAAAAGATAGCGATGATTTTATTTTTTATGTGATTTTGAATGGTATGTATGTAAATACGAATGTTTAGACGTTAGATATGTAAATATATACGAGATATGTAGTATTTATATATGTAAATGCCCCTTATTATCATTCCAGCAAGGTGTTGAAAATTATTCTTCAATTTTTTTTTTTGCATTTTGTCTATTTTTTTATTCTTAATTTTTTTACTTTTTAATTTTATCTATTTATCTCAACGAACTGCGTTTTTCATTTTTAATTACCCCACAGGTATGTTTAATATTCCATCACTTTGCATTTTCAAAATTTTATTATTTTTTTTAAATTTTCTCTTTTTTCATTAATATTCACAATATTGTCAGTTTCAAGTGTAAAAGTTTAAAATTTCTCCTTGGTTACCATTAAGGCTAGAAAAGCTGTATTACATGCTATCAGAAAAATATCTTTATGAATTAATTGAAGAAATAAGATCAAATTTTATTAAGTTGTGTACATATGAAAATATATCCACATGAATCTCAAGGCAGAGAAACAGTTTAGGACTATTATACTGACGATCAGACATAGCTATGGATGAACGTTTTGAACTGAATATTGGCAAGGGATATGTCTTGTCCGAACGATCGGTGGAACGTGCCAGTGAATGTTCCTCAAGACGGGGATCAGTCTACGATCGGCGGAACGTGCCAGGAGATGTTACACAGGGCGGGGATCAGTCCTCAAAATGATCGACAGGAGGCTCTCGTTCGGATTAGATATCGATCGAGTTAAGACTTACCAGACAATCGACAACTCTCATCAATCAGATCAGTCCCTATTATATACGAATAACTATGTAATTACCAAAAAGTTCTCTTAAAATGTTAGTAAGCGGGAGCTAGTATGTAGTTTTGTAATGCTAAGACCCTATGCCAATAAATAGTGGTATATGTGATGAATAAATGACTCACTTTTACTCTCTCCTACTTTCCTCACTCTCACACTCTCTCTCTCTCTCTCACTCACTCTCTCTCTCTCTCTCACTCACTCTCACTCACTCTCACTTACTCGCTCTCTATTTCTCATCAGTTCCTAGTAGAACGTTCTGCTCTTTAAATGTGTTTCCCGAATACTTTTGAATTCGACAAATTGCATTACATGAAAGCTGCATTACATGTTATTGCATAATTATCATTTTCTATGGTTTGAACAGAAGTGCTCTACCTGTTAATACAGGAAGTTCTAAAATACTAGATTTGGTTATCGGTGTATGGAATAATTAATTAACCTATAAGGAACTAGTCCTCTAATATTCTCTTCAATGCAGAATTCTATTTGGACAAGACAAAGATAATTAATTGCCACGCAGCATTTTAAAAAATAATATGCTTTATGAACTGCTTTAAAAGAGACGTATTCACAGCACGTATATTAATAGGTTTCATGCATATAAACAACGTCTTTTGCCAATTTATTCAGTAGGATTTACTAGTTCTGCAAATCCTAAATCTGTTAAATCAATCTGTATTTAAGCCGAATCAAAGAAAAAATTTTGGACTTAAATTCGAAAATTCATAAATTCACGACAGGTCTCCTTTTTGGTTGAAATTTATTAATCCGGTGCAAACTCCTATTAAGAAATGTTGTCAAACGCCCCCTTAAAATGCTAATTTTTAGTACAAATTAAGGATGACTCGATGTTTAAGTGTTTTTGGTTGATAGCAAAGCTAATTTAGTGCATGTGAATAATTCTGAATTATATCATTGAATTTTTATTTGTCTGTGAATCACATTTAAAGAATAGAGTATAAGGAGGAGGGATGAGAGAGAGAGATGAGTGAACAGTAAAATGTCGTATAAATAGAACCTTATTCATAATTTGATCTCTGTATTTACATGGGAGATCATATAATGCAATGATGTTCGCCCTAAAGTGCATAACAAGTGGTATCAGAGACTGATTCTAGGGCATAGGAGGAGATTGACGCATGAAAATAGAAGAAGGAGTTGGTGTTTCTTCAAGCGATTCAGTGAAGGAGATTAAGCAAATCGCAGTGGCAGAGGAGACGTTCGGCGTAAGTTATTCTGTCATAGGTGAATCACGACGACAGAGGAGGCGTTCGACCCAAGTTATTCTGCCATAGGAGAATCGCGACGACAGAGGAAGCGTTCGACTCAAGTTATTCTTGCAAGTTATTCTGCCATAAGCGAATCGCGGCGGCAGAGGAGGCGTTCGACGCGAGTTATTCTGCCACAGGCGAATCGCGACGGTAGAGGGGACGTTTAGCGCGAGTATTCTGTCATAGGCGATTCACGACATCTCACTGGAAGTTTGACGAGAGTTTTCACGATTCAGCGAAGCAAAATTGCTGAGTAGGTTAGCGCGGGACAGGAGCAGTTTCGTTACCGATATAAAAGGAAAATCGCCAGCAGATCTAGGTTCGACGGAGGAAGGAGAAGAAATCTAGTGGAATATTCCTCCTGAGAACTCCTTTTGGCAGAGACAGGAAAAGAAAGGAAATTAAATTCCTTTTGGCAGAGGCAGGAAAATGAAGGAAATAATACTGCTTTAGGAAGGAAATAAAATTGTTTTTGTCAGGAAAAGAAGATCTTAATTAAGAGAAATTACTTTTCTGGAAAGCTTAATTAAGGAAAACTTAATTAATTCTCTTTCTTGCTGAAAGGAAACTGTTGCGAAATGAAAGAAAGACAATTATTTATTCTGGACAAGAAAATTACTCAATTAAGGGAAATACTTAATTGAAAATATTTCAAAATTTTATGCTGGGAAAGGAACTTTCTAGTCCGCGAGAAAGAAAATTGTTTTTCAGGGAAATTTAATTAAGAAGAATACTTAATTAAGGGGGAAATAATGATTTCCGGCTTCAACAATTTGACAACCAAGCAGAGGAATTCGGTGCGAACAGAGGCGTTCGTGGCAATCAATGAGGTGGGGTTCGCTCGACCAAGCGCGAATGTTTCGCGAAGGTATTTTTTTGCGTGCGATCAGGCACGAATGTTTCAAGGAGGTTTTTTTCGCGTCCAAACAGGCGCAAACAGACGAATGATTACGGCTCATCTTCACAATCGAGGAAGAGGCTCGCGTAGAGTAGTTCGCCAGATGTTCGCACAAGCGTCTGCGATTAGGATCGCGAACATGTGGAGTTTGGTTTAGAATCACCGGAGAGGCGAACAGGAGTCCGCGCGGGGCAACCTTTTACAGTTTGCGACAGGCGAGCAGGAACTCGAGCAGGACAGCCGTTGGGCGCTGGAAAGCGAGCAGTTGGTTCAGCGGATTGAGCGGTCCAGACTATGTCGCGGGTTCATCGATCTGTGGTGAGACAGGCTTCGCTGTGAGCCCCAAAGTAGTTCGCAAGGGCGTTTTGCAAGGACAATTCGGCGAGAAGGATCCGCGATCGGAGCAGGTTCGGCGGATTGATCGGATAGCGCGAGCGGCTGGAGGAGACGCTGAAGTTACTGGAGGCGTCAGTTGGAAGGATCCGCGAAGAGTTGGTTCGGGGGAGGACTTGCGGGCAGAGCCGAGGAGCAAGCGACAGGAAAGACTTCGCGGATTGAGCAGAGCGGTCGGGTTCACAACCGGAGGTTCATGCAGTTGCCTCCAGGTCACGCGACAGTCTTAGCGGCTAGAGGTTGGCGCGTTAGCCTTAGTGGCAGGTGCGCTACAGAATTTTGCGAAGGTAAACACTTTCTGTAGCAGGAAGGAGTTTCGCGAGGTGGGATTTGCGATCAGGCGGACTAAGCGTTGAATTTGTGAAGGTATTCTGCAAACAGGCGTGAAGGGCTTCGACACGGCGATTTGCGATTGGCGAACAATTCAGGGTTTCCGGGACAGCGGTTCGGCCGAGGTGTTGGCACGAACAGTCGGGCGAAAATTTTAATTTGCAGATCACAGGAAAATCGGAGGAAAAGTGCTGTAATTGGCACGGTTAGCCAACCCACTTTGGTATAAGAAACTCTTTGATGTATTTCTCCTAAGGCGCATGATATTCGCCAAGGTGGAGATTTGTTAGGTATGACGCATATACCGGTAGTTGGAGTTTTCTTGGAATGAAGAGCTACGTCTCTTCATTAAAGGGGTTGGGAGGAGCGAGAGCGTTTTAGTAATTTATCCGTGAGTTTTATCTATAAATTAAAAATGCCCTCGCTCCCCCAACCCCTTTAATGAAGAGACACACCTCATCATTCCAAGAAAACTCCAATTACCGGTATATGAACCATACCTAACAAATGATATTACATTTTCCCCTACTTTAAATGGGTTTTGTAAAGGGTATTTTTGTGTTTTACATGTATGAGACTATCGTTAGGCTGGCTAAACTTTATTGGGTTTGGGTCGGTAGGACCAGTTTGATCGGCTATACTTTGTCAGCGTTGTTGGTCATATTATCTTATATGATTGTTGACCTTTGATAATAGATGAGAGGACTTTTGGACATCCTCGATATGATTGAAGTTGTTGAGTGACTGAGTCTTCCTTCAATTAGCTTCTTCATAATTATTGGCTTGGATGACTTGTTGTCTCATTTCTAACAGAACTATTCAAACTTGAATTTTTTCATCATCTTTTTGTGATCGTTGTACTCGGTCAGCTTTGAACTTACTGAGTTTGGCTCGGAAGCTACACTTGGTCGGATAAGTGGTCTCACGTTCTTCTATCAATGGGCACTCTCTCTTTGTAATTTTTTTCTTTGAACCGTTAGATCTTTTCTGAACAACATTGACATATTTTTTATGTATATATTTTAGTCTATAATTTTTTTACTTCTTGAAAGTGACGCTACAATAATGATAATACAATTTAATACAAAAAATAGACCATGTTTATTATTAATCAATGATTAAATAATTGAACTCATCTGATTCATTCCTTGACACTTAGCGGTGGAACGCTTAGGCGAAAAATCCAACTATCGGTCCGTCGGCATCCTTCTATTGCGTCATAAGACCCATTAATCGAAGGGGCCACACAAAAAGTTATTGGTGACCTGCCGCTGCCCCGGGTGCAAGAAGCTGATGGTGCTTTGTCATCGTCAAGGGTTCAGGAAAAGCTATTGTTCTTTGTCACCGCCCTGTGAGAGTGTTGTGTCACTTAAATTGTTTGAGTCGGAACTACTCCTTGGTATAAGGAGTCCCTGTCTTGTTAGATTTGAGTTTTTTTTAGGTTCCCTCTTCTTTACATTGTCTTTTGGTGCAGCTGATCTGATTCTGATGGTCCTCGGTGATGACTCACCTTTAAGAAACATTGTTGAGAAACCAATTGCGATGCCAGCCAAGGGCGGTTGCCTTTTAAGCCAAAATGATGGGATTGACCACCCATACAATCCTCTCAAGATCAGCAAGAAAGCAATTAATGGATGTCAGATATCTCCAAGGTCGAACCTGGAAAAGATCGAGAACTTCTTCACTCGGTCTACTGGGATCTATCAAGCTGAGGAGATATGCAACATGATTGCTCATGTGGAGATAGTGGAGAGGATGGAGAAGGAGACGACACTCTTCACAAGAACTATCGAATATCCGAGAGAGATCATTCTTACTTCAGGCTTAAATTGAGATGGATCGGGTGAACTAGTTTAAATTTTAGGGAGAAGTTTTGTATAAGATGCTTCTTCGACAGAGATATGTCTTGGTCGAAGTGGTGACCTACCCTTTTATAAAATATTTCCTCTCGTTCTATTTTTCAAGTATTTTTTAAATTTTATATTGTTTATTTTCAGAATAAAATTTATCTATGTGTTGATTCATATGTTGAAGTGATTTATTTTTCAGCGTGCTTTTGAAATTAATGTAAAATTTCATTTTTACCTGTGTGACGGCTTTGCTTTTTTTATTTCATTATATATATAAAGGTGAGGGGTTTGATGGTAATGCACATTTACTGTCTTTTTCTCCACATTTTTTTCATTCACTCTGCTTTTTTCTTTTATGCTCTGCTTGATGGTTCTGGAGTATTCTCTAAAGGCCTTTAGGTTGGTTGTGTCAAATAACCGATCGTTGACTCAGGAGGAAGTAGATTGGTTGTCGTAGACATGTGTCTTCGATCCCGCCGAGAAGCTTCCAGTCGCTAGCAAGAACGACTGAGCTACTACTTCATTTGGCTTCGACCTCATTTTCTATAAAAATCAGTTTCACTTTAGTTTGAGACTACCCTTATGCCGGAAGCTACAATCCATCTTTAATCACTGCAGAGTTATTTCGACTCAGATACTGTTCAATTTCATAGATGCAATCATGAATTTGATCATTTATTTATGTAGGAATCCCATTCAATGGAGCTTTTCAACTATTTGTTTACGTTCAGGTTTGGCAAAGACAACTATGTTTAATTTGCCTTTGTTGGTAAGTTCTAGCTGTTGGTGCTAGAAAATAAATTGAAGAATTAGAAAAAAAATTTTCTGCCTCGATTTTGCTCTTCGAGGGTGATACATTCAAACTGTTCCGTCCGATACCGCTCTCTCCATGAAAAAGAAGAATTAGTTGGATCAGGTTTTGGTGGAAGCTAGGGACGCTGAAGGACGTTAAATTTTAGCTGACCAATACATTAAACCAGCAACTGTCAACCAAGTGTTACAACTAGACGCTCTAAAAAAGATGATGGAGGAGGATTAGGCGACCTATGAAGTTTAGGATATCGAAGGGTTGGCAACGGTTGTCTCTCGAGCAGTAAAGAATAAGGCTTGTGTGGCCGATCGTGCTGAATCTTCTTACCCTTAAACTGCTAGAGTGGTGGGCCGACGAAAAACCCTAATGATCTGTGCTATGGAAGATTTAGAAGGTGTGTGAATATTTTATTCCAAGTCTGATTCTTCTTTCATTTTTGAAAGGATTTCCACTGACAAGCTAATTCTCATTAAAAGAAAAACATATGCAACACCCACTTAAAATTTTATGTTGGTTGCAGGTCCCTCGGGCACGTAGCACCAAGAGGCCAAGAGGATGTTGATCTCGGTTGAGTTGAGTCGACACAAAAGGGAAGGTTTAGTGGAACATCCAGAAGAACCACCTGCCACCCCGATCGACTACTCCTTCCTTCATTGATGTTCCTATGAGGGACGATGCTAGCCACCCTTCTTCGATATGCCCCATGCCCGAGTACCTAAATTTGAGTTTGAGATCCTCAGTTGAGAGGAGCCACATTGAACAGGGAAGGAACTCATGACAGATTTGAGTGACTTGCCTTCTCTCCTATCTTGAAAGAAGTAAAAGGGATCCACACTTAGGTGGATTCATATGAAAGGCAGGTGAACGAAGGAGTGCACCAGCATAGACGAACAGTCTGCCCTTATTGACCTGATGAAGGATTGGTACTCCGACTCCCCAGCAACGGCCGAATACCCTCTGATTCTTGGTGATATCATATTGTCTCCCACATACGAAAAGGACTTTCTGATACATAACCTCTCAAGCTAATGTCAAGCGACTAATACAGATCAGTTGATGGCCTAGGAGGATTTTCATCTCTAGTCGACCCTTTTTACTCAAGAACGCTGAGAACGGTTAGAAATTAGGCTAAAGATGGCAACGATCGAAGAGAGGGCAAATGCATCCAGAAAAAGGGAGGAAGTGACAAAATTTGAGGCACTTAGACAGTCAGAGTTACTATCAGCTATGAAGTAGAAGATGTTGACGATGAAGACATCTAACGAGTTTTTCTGTCGAGTTCTCTTCTCACCTGCATCAGGTGGCTCTTCTAACTGTGAAGCTTAGGGAGGGTTCCATCGTCGTCGACCGCTTGGTGAACGCGCTCTTGGTCTTCCCTGAGTGGGCTGATATGGAGAAGTTTGCCACCTTGCTTTCAGACTCAGAGAATAGGAAAGAAGAAAAGCATGGTGAAAAAGATGGTGGTTCATGACTTGCCCTCAAGTTCATTTGTAACTTAGAAAAAAAAATTCTTTATTGTTTTAAAATAGTTGTAAGGAAGTGTTAGGAAATTTTATAAATTTTCAATCTTGAATGAAAGAACAATTTTTGGTTGGTTTCACCTTTATTTTTTGTTAGATGTGTGCACCTGAGCCTACATATCTGAATTCTATAAATAGATATGTGGGCATGTTTTTTTGATTTTCTCACTTCTCTTATTTAGGTCAGATCAGATTAAGCTATTTGAAACAGGTGACTTAGAGGTATTTGAGTAGGAAATTGTGCTTTCTCTCATGGTGCAAAAATTACGTTGCTAATTGTTCAAATTTGAGAGAGATCTCATCAGCTCCATAGTTTTTCGTTGTGTCTTCAGCTTTGGAGGATGAAGGCGTAGACAAGTACGATTTTGGTGCCGACCGATCCAATCCTTGTGAATAATTTGCCAAAAGATGTCAGTGATTTGCGGTTGTCGCCAAGATCGTCTCCTATCTACTGAATGATTCTCTCGAAGGGTGTAGTTGATTAGCTATATGAATTGGGTACCACTCATGGAGATGTTAGGATAAATTGATCAGCAATTTCATTTGTCAAAAGATCAGGGTTGGGTGATGCTTCTGTGTGGGCAAACGCCAAAGCGTCAGAGATGCAAGACTGGATCACAAATTTGGAGGAAGAAGTCGCTAAGCTAAAAGACCGCATTGCTGCATTGGAATAGCAAACTGGATCTTAGAATGCATCGAGACTTGGATGAATCCAAGCTGGTCTGCTCTAGATGTAACAGTGACCGAGACTCTTAATGATGGTTCATTTATTTTTGCAGGTAGGGGATTTGACCATGACAAACTCTACAGATCCAACTGCATTACCGCAGAAGATATTAGAAAAAAAAATGCCTTGATATTTTTTACGTTGACTCATAATTATATGTATTTTTAATCTTTTATAGCTCATTTACTATAAGCCCGATTTGGTTTATAAAAATTGGATTTATTTTTCTGTGTAGTTGTCATACCTTTAAATTTATTCTTTTTTATTTTAAATACCTGTGTTGAGCAGTTGTTTTACTGAAGGGGATTCAATCGACAAAAGGGAATCTACATTGGGTTGTTTCATTAAGCTGAAAGGCTAATTGATGAAAAAGATTATTGAATCTTAATGAATAAGTATGAATATAGAGGGTTCATGCTACCACCCGACTTAAGTCCTGCACCTCACATGTATTAGTCGCTTAGTTAAGTCATTGCCTTGGATGAAATGCACCTTACACTATAAATATTAAGCGGATGTCATCACAGTCTTTGTGGGTATAATCATCTTGACTCACTTCTTGGTGATTCGTATGTTACTCGCCACAGATCTTGTCACTAATGGGTAGGGAATTGTCGCCAGAGCTTAACTCACTTTGAGCTAGGTGACATGAGTTTTATTAAAGCTTGCTCATTGTCAGCCGATTCTTGTATCTTTTTTCGATCAGAAGTTATTTGTTGTTGTTGTTGTTCATTTAGGAAATTTTTACCGATCAGGCACTAATCGTCACAGTCTATTTTGTTGCTTAGGTCGGTTCGAGTTCTCTTATTTTTGGTCAAAATTTGACAATCCCTTGCATGAACTTCTCAAAGTTCTTGAGTGTCGCTCATACTTGAAATCGTATGTAATTAGCTAAATCATACTAAATATTTTTTATGTATTTGGTAATAATATACAAGTGTTTGAATGATGCACATTCCCATTGTCTAGAAAAAAAATTTCCCCGAGAATAAAATGTCTTTGATTCATCTCTACTCTACATCTAAGAAGCTCATTTTTTGTGTAGGTTTTTAGCTTGTATGCTTCAAGGAAAACCCATTTGTCGATGATGAATAAACCGGTCCACATCTGGTTAAGCTTTCTCGTAGCTCGTTCTTGTGCTGTTAGGTCAACTTTTTTCAATACTAGATCCTCGGTGGCAGACGGTTTCTCTCGGACATGTTTGTTGTAGTACCATGTTGTTCGCCTTTTCAATTCTTCCTATCATAGGATTGACTCAACTCATTTCTTTTTGGAAAGGTTGAACGCGAGCATTACTCCCTCATCAATTGCTTCTTACAACTTGAATAAACCTACTTTGTCAAATGCCAAGGTTACCATCACTCTTTGGATGTGATGGTTATATTCGATTTGCAGCATAGCCTCCATCCTATGTGATGGCATAAATAGGGTTTTTCCTAGTCTCCTTGAAAGGTGATGTTTAGTCCGATTAAAGAAAAGATAAAAAAATCTTGGCTCAATTTCTTTTAGCTTCTTCAACTATTTTCCTTGGCAAATTTAGGATAATCTTGTTAGTTGCTTCAGCCTGCCAATTCGTTTAAGGATGATGAATTGATGCGAACTTCAGATTGATCTCTTACTATTGGCAAAAATATTCTACCCCTTGAATTTTGTTATGTTACCTATGGTTATTACTAGTGGTAGGCACTATCAATGGATCAAATCAATCTTGATAAAGTTTTGATTAACTTCTACTGTGATCTGAATGAGTGCCTTATCCTCGATCCACTTAGAAAAGTAATCCACTTCAACGACATAAATTTATGTTGACATCTTTGGGGGAAGGGTTTTGAGGACCGAGTCCCCAGACGATGATGGACTATGGATTGGAGTTTGTGAGCCGTTTAGTGCTACAACGATGCATATTTCTAACATTGCTCACAACTTTTTGGGAATCCTTCAACATCTTTTTGAAGTGTAGACCATAAATAAACTTGTCGCTATACTTGGTGTGCCAAAATTTTTTCATTGGAGTGGCTCCCTCACTCTCCAAGGGTGCCTCAAAGAGAACATCCTCTGCCCCATCTTCTTTTATACACCTTAGGTACAACTATGAGACCAATCTCCAAAAAGCTTTTGCTCTATCAAAAGATATCGGATTTCCTTAATTATGATGCATTTTGGATTGGTAACTTCTTCTGAGACCTTCCCGGTCATAAGGTAAATGATATAAGAATCCACCCAATTTTTTGGCTCTGTCGTTTCCAACTCCATCGCTCTAGCTTAGTCAATAATTTGTCGAACAAGCTTTTACGTCATCCCCTCCCCTAGTGAATACACTTGGATATGATGTCTGTCAATTGGTTGTATACTCAGGAGATACACTCAACCTTGAAGCTTTTAAATTTCTACATCTATGTTTTAGTTTTGCTGAGGTATTTGGTCATCATCTCATCTATGACCTTGAATTTCCCACTCACATGATTCTCTGTAGTTGTGATTCAAATTTAACCAGGAGATGCTAAGTGTCAATCTCGTATGTGAACCATAGCCTAATAATCATAGCTTCATATTCAGCTTGTTGGTTGGGGACTTTAAGTGTAACTTTGACTAAGTGGTACATATGTTCCCTGGTTGGATTAGTTAGAGCGAGAGCGAACCCTGCCTTGGTTTGACTAGACGCTGCTGTTGACCTCATTTTTGATGAGGTCTTCTCTTCTTCTCTTTAGTACTTAGGATCTAGCCTTAGGCTTTTCCTTTGACTATCCTAGAGGATTAGAATTGGGACCCACCACTTAGAAATTCAAACCACTTCTTAACTCCCCGCAAACTCCACAAACTTGATTGTAGACCCCTAATCACCTGGAGGGTTGAAATTAAATGTGGAAGTTTAAAGGATGAGTTCCTATAGGATTCTTTGGCCTTAGGACCGCCCGGGTGGCACTGTGCAGTGAAGGGGCCGACTTACACACACACTACACCTATACACTACACTTTCACACACCTCTTAAAAACACACCCATACCCAATTTGACCTCCTGACTCATGCAGGTGATTCACATGGATGGTCCTTAACCCCTAAGCCCTTGGCTTAGGGTTAGGAACAACATAGTGGGTGCCTCAAATGAATCCCTTCATGGCTCATGTGGGCTTGATGTGGCTTCATGGCTCAACCAAAATGATTTCATTCCACTTACATTCACCCAATCTTCAATTTTCCAAATTTTCAATTTTTGACCCCCGAGACCCTACACCCACCTAGCCTACCAAAAACCCTTGAAATTACCCAAATCTCCAAATCACCCAAAATTCCCCAAAAACATTCCTAAACATTTCCTCACCAATCAAATTAATCATCCATACCCAAAAATACCAAAAATTCCAAAAGTACCTCCCAATACCCTCCAAATACCCAAAATGCCCCTCTTAGCCAAAAAATCCAAAAATTCAGAAAATTCCCAGAAAATTTCAGAAAATCCCAAATATTCCCAATTTCATTTTGTTCAACTACACCATGGGCCAATTTTGTCAATTTACCCCACTTTTATCAAAACCCCCAATTTGACCCATTTTAACCCAAAATGAACCCAATGTCAAACCAAACCTACCCAATTGACCTAAATTCTGGTCCAATTCAATTCTAAACTTCAATTCAACATCCCCAACACCAATCTAGACCAAATCCAAGTCCAATTGGATTGACATTTGGATCCAATTTCACTTTTGGCCTTAAAGCCCAATTTGGACCCATGACCCAAACTTAGCCCAAACTCACCCAATTCAACTCCAATTAACCCCAAATCTTTTCTAAACCTTCCTTAACATCCCCATAAACAAAACACTAACATGATTTGCCCAAAATTTAGACCCAAACCCCACTCAAATTCAACCCAAAATCAAAAGGCCCAATTTTGACCTAAACCTAAACCTAGCCCAAATAGACCCAAACCCCAAAATCAAAACCCAACCAAAGCCAAAACCTCTTTGAAACACTCCCATAAAAATTTCCCAACATTTATTTGACATGGCCCCTTTACAAAATTTTTTATCCAAAAGCCCATTTTCAAACATGAAGGCCCCCCCCTTTAAGCCTTCCTAAAAGCTCATTCTTAAGATAATTTCAAAAGCCCAAGCCTATCCTAAAGCCCACATGAAATTTCTCCTTATCATCCCTTTGATTGAAATCATACCTAAATACTAAATTCATCATTGGATTATTCCAAAATTAAACCTCATGACAACTCTCACCAAAATGCCAAAAGTCACAAAATCCATTTCCATGAAATTGAACCAACTTTTCCCTAAGCCAAAGGTGAGCCATGAAGCCATGCATGAGCCACATGTGAGCCATGAGGGCCTTGGACACTCCACCATGCCATATTGGGTAAGAAGAGGGAGGGCTTTCCTTAATCCCTAAAGCTCATTAGCCTTAATCATGATTCACCTAAATTTAAATTTAATCCAAATATATTTGGATGGAGACCTCTCCATGCCAAACCAGCTGATCCCTTTGATCCCCCACGGCACCCAAAGCCACCTTGAAGGGTGCACCAAGCCCAAATGGGTGAATTGACCCATTTAGACTCAAAACTAGCCATGCCCCATTCTACTTTGGATCAAAGCCTTTACACATGGCAATTGCCAATTGCTTGCACCAAGCCCCAGCCCTGACCCACCTGACCTTGAGGGTGACCCATGCCTGGCCGGCCAGCCACCATAGCCGCCGGAAACCACCAGGCCGAGAGCTCACATGTGAGCCCAAACTTGGAATTCTCACTCGTCGAGCCGCCTCATGCCCAATGGCCACCATGGCTATTCTTCACATGCCAAGAGCAGCTGATCCCAGCCCTCAACTCCCCCTGGTAGGCCCTCCAGCCTCTCCTATTTAAACCCCTCACCCTCTCGGCCAAAGGGGGTGCTGAACCAAAACCTTAAGGAAACTCTGCCAAAATCATTCCAGATCACTCTCCACACATAGAGCACTTGATCCCCACTCGAATTCCAGCCCCGATTCCCTCCAGCTGAGCCCAATTTTGAGCTCAAACTTTAGCCCAAAAACCAGGACACTTCTTCACAGTGAGCCAATCCTCAAATTGATTGGTCCTACACCTTCACTGGACCAAGAGGAGAAGTTTCCCACTGAAAGCCCAATCTCCAGACCACCCAGTTGCTCCAGCCTCCAAGCTTTGTGATCGGCTGTGGTCACTTTCATAGCTAGACAATTCACTGAGCCGAGGGACTTCATCCGGAGCTTACTTGGACCCAATCGAAGGTGACACAACTCTCGGATCGAAGCTTCACTTCCGAGCAAAGGTATGAACTCCCTCTTCGCCCGAGCTTCGATCGATTCTCCATTTTGATTGGCTTGATTTCATAGCATGTTCACCAGTATGGATGTGTTCGTCTCTTCAAGACGAATCCATAGAGCATAAGAACACGAAAATCCGTTGAGAATCGAGTGAGTTCTTAGGGTTAGAGTGTGGACGGTCACGGGATCGCACCAGTCGTAGACGATGACCAGGAACCGTCGGATCGCGCGTGTATTGGATGGACGGCTTGGATTGCGTCGGACCGGCAGATGGTACGTGAACCGCGGGGCCCCGGACAGCCGAGTCAGATGGCGGCGCCGAACCAGGGAGCGACGCGTGTCGATTCGGAGCCGCCGAGGTTGAGTCAGCGCCGCGTGGATAAGTAGATAAATAGGGTATTTAATGTATTTATTAAATATCGAAACTTTGAAAATTCATATCTTTGTGTAGAAAAATCACAAAAATAAAATAAAAATACCCTCTTGCTCGGTGAACGAGAGGAGAATAATGTGGAAAAGAAATTAATTAATTTTGTCCAAGTACTTTATTTTTAATTAATTATTTACTCCCTGCATTGTTTTAATTCTCCATGCATTCATACAATTCACCATGGCATGAGACCATAGGGCTTTTGAAGCCTCTGAACTTGGGAACATTCCCTGAATTTTCCAAGGTCAAAGGCCATCTCTGTGAAAAGTTATTGATTTTTCAAATGCATGTTGCTGTTTTGAGTATTTTAATTCAAAAAATTAGCATGTTGTGAAATAAATTCTAGGAAAATTTGGTGATGTTCCTTATGACCAGACAACCCTAGGAAAAATAGGACTTGAGTTAATTCACTCAGATTAACCCTAATTGGCCTAAATACCCAAAATTGAAATTTAATTAATTAGAGTTAACCATAGATCAAATAGACTTGAAATCAATTCTCCACTGACCTTTAGGATCAGAGGAACCCACCATAAAAGTTTGAAGTCAGTTGGGTTTGGTTAACCCTATCAAATGGGTTGATTAAGCCATTTAGCCAATTTAAACTTTGAAAATTCATAACTTTCAAAATACTTTTCAAAAATTCACCAAATTGGTTTTGAAGCCTCTCTGATATCAGGGGAATTCATGAAAATTAAAATTGCAATTTTCTAAAAAAGTTGATTTTTTATCATTATTTTAATATTTTAATAATTAAAAAATAATAAAAATTACAAAAATAATAAAATTCACCAAAATGTCACATTTTGAATTCTAACCACTTAGGAACAAACCCCATATTTTTCTTATGTCTCTAGGTTGAGATATTAAATTTTAAAGCCTTGGGGTAATTTTTAAAATTAAAAAAATACATTTTCTAGCATTTCCACTAAAATAATTCCAATAAATTAAGGAAAAATCATAAAATTGTAAAATTTGGTTCTCTGGAATCCTTGATATCAGAGAGAATTTTAAAAATTATAAAATTCATTTTTCAACTTATATTCTATTTTTAAATTAATTAATACTCCAGAACTTAAAATAATTTTAATAAATAAAATATAATTCAAAAAATCACAAAAATTGGTCCAAGTGGTCCTCTAGTCATTAGGAATGTTCCATAATTTTCTTAATGACAGAAACTTTCCCTTGGTCATATTATTAAATTTTCCTTGGAAATCCTTATTTTCCACCAAAAATAATTACATAAATAAATTAAATTTAGAAAAATTACATTTTTTCCTCTAATGTCTTTATTGACATATGAGTGAAGTCACATAAAAATTTCAAATTCATTTGAGCTCAATTTAGTGAGTTATGAAATTATTAAGCTTGAAGGACAAAATGGTAATTAAAATTTTAACCCTTAATTAAAACTTTAGGCTTAATAAAATTAAAGAGTAAAATATTTGATCCTAATCTGATTTGGATGATTGAAATTTAAATAATTAAAGGGTAGAAACCTATTAAACAATTCAACAATAATTGAAATGAACTTTAGTTAAATAATTAATTAAATTTGGAAGAATAGTAAAATTGGAGTTATTGAAATAGGGATGTTATTAGGAAGAAATTTGTTCTTTAATTTAAGAATCCCTAAATTAACCATCCCAATAATATTTAATCCCTAATTAAAATGATAATCCAAGTTTAAGGTTTAAAATGCTAAAAGACTTAATCATTAAATTAAGTTAAGGTTAAATTATTTAAAGCAAATCCCTTTAAGATAAAATATTAAATTAAATTAAATTAAATTAAATTAAATTAAAACATATTAAATTAAATCAAATTAAATTAAATTAAATTAAATTAAATTAAATTAAAACATATTAAATTAAATTAAATTAAATTAAATTAAATTAAATTAAATTAAATTAAAACAAATTAAATTAAGTTAAATTAAATTAAATTAAATTAAATTAAATTAAATTAAATTAAATTAAAACTAAATTAAATTAAATTAAATTAAATTAAATTAAGCTAAATCATATTATATTAAATTAACTTAAAATTAAATGAAATTAAATTAAACCACATTAAATTAAATTAAATTAAGTTAAATTGAATTAAATTAAATATAACATCACCTAAGTCATAAAGAATTCAAAATAAATCTAAAATAACTTGAACACTATTCCAAACTTAAATCATTAATTTGAACTTAAATTTGAATCACAAATCATTAAATATCATTTTGCCTTAGAGCTTTTACTTATTATAACTCCTAAATGAAGTATCGAGTGAAAAGTCACTTCACTCATAAGGATATTCAAACATCCTAATTCACTCGAGCAAGAAATAAAACTTAACTTAAACACCCTGGATGATTAATTCACTCGCATGATAGAATTCATTTGGACTTAGGACAATTCCCGAAATATTGAAAAGATGTTTAAGATTCGTCTTAAACACTTCCTCAATATGATGGAATGTCCTTAAGAACAAATTGAGCTTAGTTGTTCTTTGGTGAAGAAAATCATCCTTAAAACCAAAATTGAAGACCTAGACGTCATAGGAGTGACTAGCTATAGGATTAGGATTTTGGTAGAAAACCATAACCCTTCCCTTAGCTTTACCTAGGAAATTGCTTATAAATGCTTAAATGCTCTAAATTGTATTTTAAGTGCGACTTGGGATGACGGGAAGACCCTCCAGGTACGCTTTTATTTTATTGCAATTTATCTTACTTCAATTCATTTATTCGTGTTGCACTTTACCTTTCTTGCATGATAAACAACAGCTATACGAAAACCTACACCTTTAGGACGAAACCAAACCGAAAACCATAACTAAATTAAAAGACACTACAAGATAAAATTCACCGCCACAACATTCAAAATATAAAACAACTCAAAATTTAAGCATAAACAGAACAACAAAACTACAACTACAACTAAATTAAAACGTCTCATTGAATGATCGGGAATACCTCGGATGATGTAACCCACGTGTTGCTAACGGGATTTCCCACGGTCTAAATGAAAGTGCGGAACTCATTTAGTTGAGTTTAGCAAATTCATCTGGACTAAGTGAATTCGATGAAAATAACGGTGCCGGGATGACGGAACCGTGGGATCTTAACTGGTTCTGTTTAATCAACTCTAAGACCTGTTTTAATTAAAACATTAAAGACACATGGAAATTAAGACTTTCTCTAAAACCAAAACACTTCCCTCATCTCTTGATTTATCACCTTCTAAAACTAAACCTCTGCAACAACAAGGAGCTCGGAGCATGGTGGGCGAGCACGGCCATCGTCATCGCAGAAACTCGAGTCTACTTCGAGCAAAACTTTCCTTAGAATTAAATAACCAAGCCATAGGACTTCGAGGTAGTTTGCTCTAGTGCGACATAAATCCTCAACCTTTTGTTAGGCATTTGCATGATCATGTCATGTAAATTAAGCCCTAACCAGTCTTAGGACTCCGAGGTAGTCGTTCAGTACGACATAAACCCTCACATCTTCGAGGCTATTTGTATGATTTTATCATACAAATATAAGTCCTAACTAATTAAATTTGGCAAGATCAAAACATTAAATAAACATTAGGACCTTCCTAAATTCAAACCAAACAATAGGATAGTCGGGAAATTACCGAAGTTCGCTTCGAATCTGTGATTTCTCCTACCTTTCTTCCTTTGAATTCCCAAAATAAAATGTTCCAAATTTGATCAATTCCACTATTGAAATTCCAAAATGCAATCCCTCGAAAACTTAAACTTTGAAATTCTTGAGAGCGGAACTACCGATTATTATCGAGAGTTTTCTTAGGTGATTCTCGTCACTTAAGATGTAATTAACTATAGAGGCTTGCCCTTATAGGGAATTTTAAGAACCTGAGGTAATATAAACCCCGTTTAATGTTTTCATATTAAACAGGGGAATTTGTCGGCTTATAAAATTGGTTCGCAGACCAAACGGATGTCACAAATCTTCTAGTTTATTTAATCGAGTCCCATCATCAAGCAATGTGTCTATTCTTCGGGATAGATACATGGTTTGTGATGCGGTGCTCGTTTATATAAACTATTCGGGATGTGAGATCAGTTTGATTTCATATCTTAAAATTTTTAAATTTAAAATTATTTTCAAAATCAAATATTACTTTCAAATTATTTATTTAAATTAAATTAAAATTCGCCGACAATTTCTGTAGGCGACCCCCCTTTTCCAAATAAAACACCCAAACCTAAAAATATGCCGACAGCTGCATCAATTGTAGGACCCAGGTATAACTGTCATTCATCACTTATTTTCCTGATTCATCTAAAAAAAATTGCTGAGAAAATTATTAAGAGCGATCAAACTCACAAATTTCCATCATCCATTTGAGGAGCTGACTGGAGTGCTCTGATTTAGTGATGAAAAATTTGAGCAGGTGTTCAATGATGATCCTAACTCAATGTGTCTAGAAACACGGGCAAAGCCTGTAGCTAGATATAACGAGTGCAAGCTTTAATTTTTCCATAATCAGATGCCTAAACTCGATGCCTCGGAGGAATCAATTGACATACTAAACTGGGAACTACTTCCCTAGCTCTTCTCAGACTAATACCGAGCTAATGGCTTTGGGTCCGATCCCCAAGTATTGGGAAAGGTCTTCGTTTGGCTTTGGTGACACTATTGAGACATATGGCTTTATGAATAGTTGTTCACACTCATCCGACCAAACAAACTTCTTTGCTTGCCTCGTGATTTTAAAAAAGGCATCACACTTGTCTCTCGATTTTGAGATGAGCCAGCTTAGCCCTGTGATTAGATCGGTTATCTTTTCAACTCCTTGGTGTTTCGAGGAAACGCCATATTGATCAGCGCTTGCACCTTTTTTGGATTAGCCTTTATTCCCTCCATTGTTATGATGTAGCCTCAAAATTATCTATGGATGCACCGAAGGTACACTTTAGTGGATTGTGCCTCATATTAAACTTTTCAAGTCTTTGAATAGATTTTTTTAATATTTTATTTGTTGCAATGGCATTTGTCTTTTTACCTAAATGACAACCACATACACATCAATATTTTTTTTCTGCCTCATAAAATTACATCTGTCATTCACTAGTAGGCAACGTCGATATTTTTTAGCTTGAAGGGCATTGCAATATAACACTACACTCCCTTGCTAGTTATGAATGTGGTTTTCTTTGCATTGGCTGTGTTTATCTTGATTTTGTGATAGTCAGAGAAAGCATCCAGGAAGCTCATTACAAAATGGTCGATCGTCGTGTCCACGACTGCATCTATTCTTGGTAGAAGGTAGCTATCCTTCAGAAAATGGTGTTCAGGTTGGTGAAGTTTACACACATCTTTCATTTTTTGTCTGAACTCTATACCATCACAACATTAGACACCCACTCAAGGACTAGACCTATCAAATTGAGCCTCCTTCTAGATTGGCTCGGCCAGAGTGACAATCAATGAATACTTCTTTTGCTTCCTCGATCGGGCTTATGGAATGATGTTTAGGCTGTGCACGCGACATCTATTGGTACCTTCGACAACTTAGTGGCGGACAAGATGAAAACATCTCGGTGGTCTTAGAGGGTTTCGATCAACACATCTTTGCACCCTGCATCAAAAGCTTTACTTATCAGAAAAAAAATTACCATTGTCTCCTTCTATTGTCGGGACTCAGTAGATGATCTTGGTGGTCTCAAGATCTCCTTGTAAATTTTTGATCTCGAGAGATTTATGTTTGTTGCTTCTAACTGTCTGTAAGTAACAAGTGTGAGACTACTCAAGTTCACCTTGGATAATGACTACCTCCTCGTTGTCCATGAACTTCACTATTATATGGTAAGTGGAAATGACATCCTTAATTAGTTGAGCAAAGGATGACCAAAAATGGCATTATAGGAGGGTGGCAATTTGATCACTAGAAAACTGTTTATCCGTCTCTCCCTCAAATGCTCGGGATTTTGATGCTTTCCAACACTTTCTTTCTTTCTCTAATGAATCCAAAGAATGGTTTGGCAACCACCATCAGTCGGTCTTTACTGAGATCCATTTTTATCGAACACTGACTTGAAAATGATGTCACTGAACTACCTGCACCAATTAAGGTGCGATCAATCTTGTAGTTGTCAATTAAAGCTGTGACAAAGATAGTGTCATTGTATATATTACCCGTAGGGGCCAAGTCTTCATTGGAGAAGGTGATGGGCAGATGTGAGCTACACTTAAGCATAAAGGAGGTTATGCATATTTCTCTTAATCAAAAGTTCTTCAAAATGGATAGATGACATGACAGTCCATCACCCTTAGAGATGGTAGGAATTATGCCAGTGATGTGGATTGAGTGGGCTCGGATTGGCGCATCCACTATTTCTTCCACTGGAACCTTCCTCTGCTACACAAAATTCTTAAGTTTTCCAGCCTTGATCATCTCTTCAATCAGGCTTCAGAGGACTTGGTATACCTCTGTGTCGTACCATGGTCCAGTTGGTAGGCAATGTACTTCTTGGCGTCCAGGAGGTAAGCTATGGTTTTCATCAAGGGCACTCCCTTGAAATAGTATTTATTTCAAATGACCTTCAATATTTTAGCCTTTGGGATTCTCAATAAATTTTTCTTAGGTACTTCATATTTAGGCAAAAGGTGCTCATTGTATTAAGTGGTAAAGATATTGGGCATGACTCCCTCAGTAGCATGTTTTGTTGGTCTCTCTGTGTTTCCAAGTTAGTCAAGCATCTTCAAAGCGAGGGCATGCGGAAGGAAACAAATCATGCCTTGGTCTCCACCATTTGCTTTGGGGGCCCTCTTCTGTTGGTGATTGGTGGAGGACTCTACTATGGATGAAAAGAGATTGGAGTACTACTCCTCAGTAGATATGTGGTTCTTCGTCGGCTCTAAAACTCAACCAATTTCCTCAATTGTTACAAACCTTACATGTATCTAAAGGGTCATTTCTCCAGTCTTTGAGTTAGGGTGACATGAGCTACCACGGGCTCCAAATTCTGCACTTCCAACATCTCCTTCTTGAAGTGTGTGATGAATGAGCAAAGGCTCTCGCTCTGACCCTATCGTATATGTAAGACGACATGCCAGTATTCTCGAGAGTTCTAGGCACTGAAAAACTGTATCATAAATAATCACTTGAAATCAGCGAACATTGTGATTACTCCAGGCAGTAATGCATTGAACTACCTAATGGCCAACTCTCTCAACGTGGTAAAGAAGAGGCGATATTTTAGCATGTTGGTAATACCTAGAAAACACACAGTTGACTTAAACAAGGCTATGCAGTCGGTCGGATCTATCCTCCCCATGTAGGATTGTAGTGTCGAGATTTTGAACCTCTCCAGGGGTTGAACTCAGAGATTTGCCGAGAGAATGCATTCTCAGGCTGTCGGAGCACCTCAATAAGCATGACCCACTGTTTGTCGATGAGTGCCTACCCATCATTATTAAAGTACCAGGAGTCGCCTTTTTTTTTCTAGGGCTTGGTGGACTCTTCGGCTGTTGGGTGTGCACCCTTCATCCTGGGATGCTGCTCTCTTCCCTGTGTAAGCGTGTTTTCAATGACTTCCAACATTTAATCCTTCAACTCCTTGATCTGCTGGTTCACAAACTTTCTGTGCACTCCATTTCTTCAATGTATCTGTTGTGGGTTTCTTCTTTGTTGACTTCTCATCTTATATTTTGTGACATGATCCAAGCACACAACACATTTTAGTATTTTTTAAATTATAATTGTTATTGAATCACAACCAAGGAACATAGCTTAAATAGAGAGAGAGAGAGAGAGAGAGAGAGAGAGAGAGAGAGAGAGAAAGAGAGGAGTGAACAATAAAACATCGTATCACTTGTGTCTTATTCATAAAATGAACTCCATATTTAAAAGAGAGGTGGTACGATATCGCGATGTTACATTTTCTCCCACACTTTAAAGAGATTGTACAACATATTCTTAATATTTTGCATGTGTGAGCCTACCGATCGACTGTTTTCTAGCTCGGTCGGCTGCACTGGTTCTGTTGCCTAGAATTGCTTAGCACTGTTGGTAGGTTGATCAAGTCTACCCACCAACCCTTGTTAACAGATGTAAAGACTTATGGACTTACCTTGTATGATTGGAGATGGTTAGGGACAAGGACTTTCCTCAAGACAGTTTCTTTGTAGTGGTTGGCTCGAATGCCCCTTTATCTCATTTCTGACCAAATATTTTAGATTTAGATCATTAGATTGTCCTTTTATCTTCCTAGTAACTCGGTCTAATTTGCCCTTACTAGCATTGGCTGAATGGCTGCACTCAGTTGGATAAGTGGGCCTCACGTAGTTCTATCAGTGGCCCCTCCCTGTTCGTACTCTTCTCATTTGAACTGTTGGATCTCAGAATTAGCATTGGCACATTTACGATGTACAAATATACTCTGCAATTTATTTGTGCACCCTAAATTAGTGGAGCATGATTTATCATTCTCAAACATTCTCATTTCTCCATATTCATGTAGCTAATTAATTTCTCCATAAATATGGGGAGTTATTGTATTTTCTTTAATTACTAAATTTTCTATTTTTACACATTCTTTTTATAAACGCCTTGATATGCTACCGAGTAGAGAGCTTCAACATTTTTTCTTTTAGCTTTTTTCTCATCAAGCAATTTATTAAATTTCAGAATTAACTTAAATTGCACAGCACAGTTTTATTATTATTATTATTGTTATTATTATTGTTCTGAGATATCTAATGTTAAACGTTTACAAAGTTGTATTTTGTTATATAAAGTGGAACTTTCTATTTTTCAACCTTTTTTCACTGATCCGAAGCACTCTGATGTTATTGCCTTGATATATTAATGAAATCTCTCGAGTGAATTCTTTGTAAATGCAAGCTATTCAGGAGCACTTCAGTAAAGAAAAATTTTCCTATTTTTGCCTTTTAATAAGCTGAAGAAACAGACGTTATTTAACGGTGATCATAATTTTTTGAAAAAATTTAAGGATATGTTGGTGATCAAAACAGAGAGGTGTCAAGATCAGAGAGACAATTAAATTCAACTTGTGTTAAAAATGCCTTCAAACTTCAGCTTGCCAAAGAAACAGAGGGCTAATCGTCGAAGCAAAAATGTCTCCAAAACTTAGCGTGCAAAGCACATCTTTATCTGGGGTTAATTGAACTTAATTTGTGTGTTTGTGTTCACCTCATTCATACTTCACTTTATTCTTATCTAGCCTCCATTCAATTATATTGAAAATTATAAGTTTATGAATTATTTTAGTCTAATCGTGCTTATTTGACTGATGTTTAGCTCGAATTATATATGTTAAATCCCAAGTTGTCCGTAAATCATATCCCAAGGGTTAGAGCGCTTGCCTGTTAGTCATTTCTCGTAAAATGATCTTACTATTTATATGGGAGAGAGTATAATATGTGATAGTACATTATGCTCTTGCTTTAATGGAGATTGTACTGGGTATTCTATATATTTTTTAGATGTATGGGTCCATTGCATGGCTGCCTTATGACTCGGTCTTCTGGGCTAGCATAACTTTGGCTCGATAAGGTCGGTTTGGTCCGCTAGGCTAAGTCGGTGTAGTTGGTTTGCTGGTTTTGATTAGCTTCTGGTCGGTAGAAGTGACACAATTGGCTAGACTTTGTCAATCGATTGATCTAGTTTAATTATTGACTTTTGATTCCTATATGAGGAGCTCCTGTCAGTAGAACAAGACTAGGCTATTGAACCGAGGGTGAATCATCATCGTAACCCAATAGAGTAGCTCATTCCTTGATGAGAATGTCCTTCAGAATGAGTGTGAGATTATTGCATTGCTAATTCTTAGTCCCTGATATGGAACTTTGTGGGGCATCCATGAGATGGCCGGTGATGACAAGGAACTAAATTCTTTCCTCTGACCACATCTATCGAGAGGTAGGCCGACGCCTTCATTTGTATTTTTAGCGTGGATGCTTATTTGTCCTGCTCTAGTCCGATCAGCTCTAACTCAGATTGTTCTTTTTTATCCTTCTCCTAACTAGGCTAGCCTTTATCCTTAGTTCAGAAATTTGGTTAGTGTGGTCTTTTAGTCTTCTATTGATGGGCCCTCCTATGGCGTACTTCCTTTCTTTAGGACTATTGGATCACCATGGGATTCATGCTAGCACATTCTTGAGGTGCAATTTAATATTTAAAATTTTAAGTAATTTTTTAAAATCAATCATTTATACATTAATAGGCAAATATAATGTGATGAGTAGTTTAATAGGTCATTTGTGAGTTATGTTATTTATGGTTTATTCAACTTATTAGATTATACGATAAGTTATTTGGTTCTATTCTAGCCTATAAATACTCTCTTTTGAAAAAGTTATGATTATGCCAAATGACCAAAAACTGGTTTTGATGGTTGCTCACTCTCTTCTTTAATCACATAAAGTTGTAGGCTTCCTTAAGTTATTGAAAACCTTCGCCCTCAACTACTTTGTGCTTTAGGCAAGCTTGAAGTTGGCTACATATCTCTATATTCACTATTTTTTGAAACATTTTGTTATTCTCTATGATATATTTCTAACAATAGCGCTACCGTTGAGCTTCAAAATGTCGGTTGTCGTACATTCTTTATTTTTCAATCTACCACATTATTATTGTTGCTCTTAGAAGCCACATTTTGTGCACAAGCTTCTTACCATCTCTCACACTAGTTTTGAACCACATCCTTTCTAAACCCAAGATTTCTTTCAGACCCATTGAAGTCCAAAATCCAGTCAAATTTACTCCCAAGTATCCATCCATGCTACTCTCATTAAAACTAATCAAAATTACTCCCAAGATCCATATCCAACTAATTTTACTATAACTAGTCATAAACTCGTCGAGGTCATCTACTCTTCTATTATAGTTCTCTGATAATGACATCTATATATCTCAAACTCTTAAATGGACTTCTCATCCTTGATCAGATATAAATGACATCCACTTAGCTCTTACCTTTTAAGCCTCACACCATGCCAAATCTATTGATCTCCATCTCATGTTTATGCAATCCATGTCCCTAAATTGATTTCACCAAGGGCATTCTAGATCCTCAACCACGGCAAGCCCACCCCTAACTTTGGCTTATGGCTCTAATGCATTCACTTTTTTTATTTTATTTTTTATAATGTATGTTTACTTGACCTTGAGAGCAAGGTTAAAGTGAAGGGAAGGGCAACGTTAGGCGTGATGTATGTGTCATTTCAATAGCTCAATTGTGAGTTATGTAAGTTTTTTAATTATTACATAACTAATTTTTTTAAATGATTATTAGGAAATATTTTAGTCTGCACATATCTTATGTGGAAAAATGAGTTATGTCACATGACTAAAACTTGCTTTTGCAGTTGCTCGTCTCCCTCAAACATTTGGATCTATAGGCATCCTCAAATTGTATAACCCCTTCTCCTTATAAAAGAAAGTTTTAGACAAGGTCAAGGTCAAAGTTTTCTACTTGTCTTGAAAAGATCACTAATAATTGCAAACTCTTAAGGTCAAGGATAAACAACTTACTCGACTTTGTTGGAAAGTATAAAAATTGTATGATTGAGGAAGCAAAAGTATAAAATGTTTCACATAATGGGTTTTGATTGTGTCATAGTCTACCCTCACACTCTCTCCCAAAGAAATAATTTATAACATCTAAAGCATCTATTGCTCACTTCTTACTTATAAACTACTAATACTAATTATAACATTTGAAATCATCGAACATATTGAAATATATATAAGAAATGACAAATTATAGTATTAAAAAATATTTAATATAAATAAAAAATGAAATTCAAATTTTATCATTCTAATAACAGTTTCTTAAAAGTTTACAATTAGGAAGACATAAGTTAAAGAAATATATTCCTTTGATGGACCAAATTATAACTATACACCCTTATTAGCATAAAAAAGACTACTTCAGAGTGTTTTAATTAATTTTAAGTTTTTTCTCAATAAGAGAGTCAGTCTGTTATTCAAACTCAAATTGAGTAATTCCATTTCTTTATCGTCTAACTTATTCCTAGAGATGATGTAGCTATCCTCAATGTCAATTCAACCTTGATTATAACCCATAAATCATTCATGAATCTCTCAATGTCTACTGTAGCTAAAAATTCTATTTTACCTCTTAACTCAAATTGACTAGGTTATGACTTTAATATAGGAAATCCTATCAGGCTTAATATGGTCCACAAAAGGAACTGATCATCCAGTCATTCAATTTTAAATAATATAATTTTTATTAATGAGTTTTTGACCTAAGTATACACTCAAATAGACCCATTTATATGCTTTATTTGACTGGCCATATGCATCCCTTCTCTCATTAGCTCGGTTAAATGTTTCTGCATGATATTGGCCATGAGATATTTTTAACATCCCTTATGCACTCAAATTTAACTTGTTAAACTAGTAACCCCAATTTGTCTCAAGTTTTAGACTTATTAGGTGACTTTCAACTAAGAAATTTAATCATCTAATTATACCTCTTCTTTAACATTTAAATCAGTTAACCAAAGATGAATTGAAAATAGTTAATTATTACAGTAGACTAGACCTGTTTGAACTGTAGTAAACTTTTCCATAAGATTATGATATTACTATGCCATGTTGATGATTATAAATATTAGTTAGTTGAGCTAACTGTATTGATATATTCTTATGTAGGTTTGAGTAATAACACTACGAGTACATAATTTTAAGGGACTAAAATTTTAAAGGCCAGATACACTTAAACAGATTCATACAAGATTTTGAAAAATAAGTAACTTAAATTATAAAATCGCTTTAAATACATAATAATTCAAGAGGTTTTGTAAGTACTAAAGATCAACCTAGCAAATAAAAATAATAATAATAAATTAAATCAAATCAAATCTAGGCAAGAACTACATGTATTATAATTTTTTTTTCTATTTTGAGTTTTATTTCTTGTCTGTTAAAGAGATGTATCATAACATAAAATTTTAAAATATCTATTTAGATGATCAATTATTATATTAAAAAATATATAATCTGAAATATATAAATAATATTATGTATTGGTTTTAAATGCAAAATAATACTTTCAAAGATTATGTGTGCATGAATTAGAGATTTTTCACCTAACTACTCTCTATAAAGGTAAATCATTATAAATGTAAGTAATCTCCTAAAAAATTGTTGATTAAAATAGTAGATTATATCTCTATATTTTTTTAAAATTTAGTTTTCATGATTGATTTTTTCTTAGAAATATCAAATTAGAACAATTCTTTTAATATTCTGAACACATAAAAATAAGGAGTGCTTAGAGATTGAGAAACTCGGTAGCACTCAAATTATCTTCCATTGCGCATTACACATTTAAGAAATATTATTTTTATTATGTTCTCCATTTTATTATGAAGTTAAAAATTATATTCCTATAACAAAGGACTGAAAAATCAAAGAAGTGAGAAATTTTTATGTAGCAAAAGAAAAATAATCTACCTTAAAACTTTAATCAAGATGAGAACTACTATTAAACAATTATTTCAAATCAAGATCTAGTGCTATGCAATTTTTTTAGTTGAAGGAGACTAAGGCACCCTACGCATTTCATCAAAAAAATAAAATTTACAAAACCGGGAAAAATGTCATATCTAACACACCCATACAACTCACGCAAAAAATAAGAATCCAAGGTACTCTTTCCGAAAAAAAGACAAAAAATAACACACACGACACACGCAGACAACCCATCTAGTGCTATGCAATGAACATATAACTTTCAATTTTTTTCCAAGATTAAAATAATTAGGTCGATTCAAGTGGACTTGCAATCTTATATAGAAAGACAATCAACTAAACCAACCTAACCACTTTAATACTATAATGTTTGGTTAATGAAATACAAGATATATTAATATGTTATTTCCTATCGGTGGAAATAGAACTTTTAACTCGTTTACTATATTCAAGCACTCTTATTATACCTATTATGCAATGCATCAATCAAAATGTTTTAAACTTTATTTTAACTATTTGATTAAGATACAATCATAGTATGCAATGCATGTATTTGAAAATTTAAAAGTAAAAAAAGGCCAAAAGTTATTTCTTATATAATTTGTCCTGTGAAAGACTTTTGTCCTAATATGTTGGAAGACCCTTTTGTGCGATGAGAAAAGTATCCAAAAGCAAGGAAGCAAATCAATATCACTGTGTATGACTAGTTTTCTAGTGATTTATAGTTCATTTTATTTTCTAAAATTATTATTATTATTTTTAGAGTAGTAATTTTTTTCCTAGAAACCTGCAAAAAGATAAATATGTCATCTAAAGTCAAGTAAGGAAATCTAAGAAAATATGCAATCTAAATGCACAAATGTAAGTGAACTCACAGCTGAAGCAACAAAATTGATGTAACTTAAGGCTAGTATGGCTGAGTACCATAATACACCTCAAATGGAGAAGAAAAATGAGCAGCCAAGCTTTATCCTTATATAACACAACATAGACCTACAAGACCGACTCCACAGTCTCGTGACGCTTTGAAATCTTTTTTTGAAGGCGGCCTTCAAATCTCTTTATGGGTCTTTGGGGCGTTAGAAAGGTTCACCCAGAGTAACTTGATTTGAGTAATTCATTTGTGATGATCCGCTTCTTTTGATTCTATTTGATTCTTTTAGTTTGAGTTCATCTTATTTGTATCCAAGTTTATGTTTTGTAACCATATTCCTTAAGAAAACTCACTTAATTAAAGATGTGTCTAATTAGATTTGCGGGTCAAGTTTAGGCCTAACTAGAAATTGAATCAATTAATATTACTAGACCTGAAGAACCTAACTCGACTATTGAATGGGTCTCATTGTTTAGCCTAAACCCGACATGCCTTCAACCTGACTGAACCAAATAACCTGTGTAACCAATTAACATATGCATAATAAACATTCAAATCAAATATAAGTTAAATTTAAGTTAGGTTGGCGAGTCGAATTTCTATCAATTTTTATTTGTTATATTAATCTTAGATTGACGGTTCAACCCAAATCTTAATTAAAAATTAAATCTTGTTATGTTTCTTAACCAAGTCCATTATGAAAATTAATCAGATCAGTCTGAATCTTCATTGTTTGAGTCGGGTTTAAGTCGGGTTGACATATTTGATCAATTTTTAAACCCCTTCCTAATTATAAATACAGAACATGACGTAAAGCCTCAGCAAAAAATAATTAGCACATAAGAAAATATATTTATCCCAAATATTTTATAATTCACCATATCACAATATTGTCCGGAAATTACTAGAGTTATTATTATAGCTTTCTATCGAGTAATAAAGAGTTGCGTATTTTTAATTTACTTTTTTCAGAATAAAAAATTGTCTGTTATCTTTTATGGTTTAACTTGCGTAGCTTTAGGGAAATAAGGAATTATATACCTACGAAGCTGAGTGAATTTTTTAGGGATGTAGGAAGAAGGTTAAGAGTAGTTAAGAGGGGTTTAAAGATTATAAAAGTAGAACATATATAAAGCCTTTCCTAATAATATTTAAATAGTTACTTAGGATCGATAATGATTATCCCCCTTTATTTAAGACTCTTTATCTTGAAATTTATTTATTAAATTAAGATTTAATTTTAGAACTATCAATGAGTGAACTTTGTTTTTGATATATATATATATATATATGTGGGTGTGTGTGTGCGCTCCCGCGCGTGTATGCATACCTATATATGTATGTTGCAACTTATATGCCAATAGAATCATAATTTTTTGTTGTTTATAATAGCATATGAGATCATTATGAGCACATGATCACATAATAACATTAAAATCACTAAGCTTGAAAAGATAATTTCATAGGGAATATGAATCCAAAATACATTCATAGAAATAGTATGAAGGTAAATGTACTTCGAATGGCTTCATTTTTTCCTATAGAATTCCAAAGTACAATATGTTGCAGGCAAGTTGATGGGGACTAGACTTATTAGACAATAATGACATCAAGAATATCTCATAAATCTTTGCTTTCGCGGTCCCACTACCTCTTCTTATTTTGGAAATTGATGAATCGGATTTCAATTTCTTGAATCCTTTTTGCTCCGTGAGCCTAATTTTTAGCCAATCTATTTAGTGTTTCATTAAACCATCTATTATGCAGATCTATGAATCATCAAATATTTTAGAATGATTATGCACTAATCAAAGCACAGAGAGGCTCTTCTTTTGCATGTTTATGGGGCAGCTAAAATGTAAAGGTAGTCAAAATGGTTCTTTCATCTAAATAGGTTCACATGTTTTATTAGGATTTAATTGACTATAATGTCAAAATAGTCTCCGATTATTTATATCGATTCGTATTCACAGAGTTTATAGAATTGTCAAAATGGTTCCGGTCCATTTTAAATTTGAGTTCTAATAGTTCTCCATAAGATTATTTCTCTGAGTTTAATTTGACACTTTTATAAACTCTTGAATTAAAACTACTTCATGTGAATAGTTAGAGGCTATTTGACACTTTACTCTAATTTAGTTATATATATATATACCTAAGGCACGAAGGTGACAAGAATATCATGATTTATTCAAATCTCAAGCAGATTGGGCTTTTTTTTTAATATGAGTAAATTTATTACATCAAATATTTTTTGTAAATATTTTTTATTTTTTCTAAAATATAAAAAAAATGTTGGGCAGAACTATATATTTATTTTCAATTTATTATAACATCTTCTTACTTCCTAATTTTGCCCTTTAAGAATAGCTTAGATAATAGTGGCTAACGATAGACAAATTGAAGAAAAGTGAGAAATTTTATTACTCGATTTTATTTGATCGGGTTTGTCGACACGGTGTGATTTCCTGGAAAATATTTTACACCTAAATATTTTGAATCATCGGGCCGCTCTTCGCATAAATGGATTCCGGACATAATTTTACTTCTTTTAATTTCATGCCCTTAAGTTTTACTTTTCACATCTGTAGCATCCAAAATTTGCATATCTAATCAAAATAATATTATTTTAAACCTTAAGTGAAAAAGTTATTTTTTCTTTTGCATAAATAAGATAACATATATGTTAAAATTAAACTTTAGGAAATAAATAAAAATTGAGTGGTATGTATGTAAATCGTCTCTTTTTAAATAGGTAAGATTGTGAACTTGTTCGGGTTTTACAAGCAGGGCATGGGCTTTGCGCAAAAAAATAAACAAGATTGTAACTCCTTTAAATGCCGAAGTCAAGGAACTTTTTGTTTCTTTGTTTTATTTTATTATTATTTTTATTTCTGAGAGATAGGAATGGCATTAATCATACAGAGATTAATAGAAGTTTAAGAGATTCAGCAATATATCTATATGGGAAGGCCATGAGACCTATTTTTTTTTATTAACTGAAATTGTTCGAGCAAAAGCCTGCAAGGCCAAGCAGACCGAACCATGAAACAGACCAAAGACGACTGAATGATATAAAAACGAGCTAATCAGACATAAACGATGCAAGAAGACTTCCGAGCCAATCGTTACCTGAGAGCTGATCCAAAAATAATCCGGTCCCTAACATCTTCAACTGTTTCAGAGATACCCAACCGGATACCAATGAAGTTTAGTCAGCGAACCTAGAGAGCGGCCCGATGATAAGCTCATACATGTGAATTAAATATCAAAAATACCCAACACGACCTCCTTTGAAGCAGGGACAAAAATGTAACATCATCATATTATAATATATCTTATATTTCGAGAGATCAATTTATGAACAATACATGATTGATACGACGTATTATTGTTCATTATTATTCTCTCTCTTTCCCTCTCTCCCCTTACTCATGTTCTAATCATGGGATTTGATTCACAGAAAAATCAAGATTTAACAACACAACTACAACTTAATAGTAGTTCAGTCATAATGGAGAACTATTTTTGATGAATTTTCTTGCTGAGAACAATTTCTATCTTGGATTTTTAATGCAATATTTGTTCTAAACTCTTGAATGATGCTTGTGGGAAATATGTAAAGTATATCCTCATATAATAAAGGCTTTTTTTCTTGTTAAAAATTGATTTTAAAATCACAATTAAGTAAGTTTTAGTAGTATAAATTAGTGGTGTTTTTGAGTTTTGATCAAACAAATATGAGAGATATAGAGGAAACCCTCTTCCACCAAAGTAGAAGTCCTGCAATCTTTATAGCTTTTGTTTAGCTTTAAAATTTGTTCATTTCAAACAAATGATACCTCAGCACAGAAAAAGGAACAAGTGAAAAGTATTGTTTTCTTTCATGTTACAATGCTCAAGACAAACAATTGCGAAAACAAGAGTATAAAAATGAAGTCGCTCTTTGGAGCACGTGATGCTTAGAAGATTATGAAGAAGTTATAACGAGCCAAGCGACTAGTCTACTTTATCCTCAATGAAAAAAATGGTTCAATAGACCTGAAAAAAATGTGGTAAGAAAGCTTTTATTCTTATCTATCAAAGCTTTAAAAGATGACACTATTGAAAATATCTTATAATTACTACTAAAATTTTTGGGCTGCCACAGATGATTTGAATAAGATCTAACAAAACTTTTCTATTGATTTTATGATTACAAACTTTTATTTTTTGAATTTTTAGAATTAATTTTAAGCCTAATTTATTTGTTGGCTTTTTCTAATTTGGATTTGAATAAAAGCTTAGTATTTGAAATTCAATTTTATTGCATTAATCAATTAAATTTTCTCAGTATATTTTATATCTAATTTATAATCTATTTAAGAAAATAATAGAGCATTCAAATATATATTTTATTTATATTTTAAAAAAATATATATTTAAAAAAGCAGTATCAAAATAAGAGATTCTTTAACGAACTTGTATCTCTTAAGAAATTAACATGTTCTCTTAAAAATAAATGTTTGGAACAATATGATATTCATTTTTATGAACAAGTTCACTATTTAAAAACAATATATTATTTATTGACTATTTTTAATAATTTTTGAAATATTATAAATGATATATATATATATATATATATATATATATATATATATATATATATATATATATATATATATATAATAATAATAATAATAATATAATATAATAATTGACTTTTAGAAGTCCTCTTTTTTTTGATATTTTCAAGGCATTTCATCCATCAAGCCTATTGAAAAAAGTGTTCACCATTAGGTACACTACTTTTGCTTTATTTTAGATTTCCGTTTCTCTAATTTATGTACGATTTTGATATTTATATTATGCAATTTCATGAACATAATATTCGAAATGAATTTCTATCTTAACAATGAAAATTAAATTTTACGTTAAATGAAGAAATAAGAACTCTTAGATCTTATGAAATACTTCCTTTTCAAGAATTTGTTTAGAGGTGTTAAAATAATATAGTAAGAGACGTTGTTGAGGCGAGAATATTTTGATGGATCAGTGACTTTTCACTTGTAGAGAAAATATAAAAGAAATATATTCGTAAAAGAGTTTGTGCGGCTATAATAACAAATAAGATTAGAGGTAAAATATGGATAACTGTTCGTCGATTATCGATCTTCGATAGCCCGAACAACCTCATAGGCTATTTAATGTTTTGACTTCAAAGCTAGTATTCATTTTTTTTGAGCAAACATTCGTACAACTCTGCTAGTAGATCTACTACAATAATTAAATTCAATGTATTCATTTGAATGCACTTTAAAAATGTTTTGATTATTCTCAGGTTTAAAGGTTCATATTGATATTCATACATCGATATCGTGGATATACAATCGACTTTATTCTGATAGAAAAGGGATCATCGAGAAGTTCTTGAATAGTTTCGAGTCATTTGTGGCAGCTGCATCTCAACTGTCGCTTTACCTATCTGAGGGCAGGTTTCAGTGTCCATGTTTAAAACATATAAATCGAGCATACCCAACGCCATACGAAGTGAGATATGATATATACCGTTGGAGATTTCAACCATATTACTGGATTTGGACTTCACATGGGGAGGTTGATCCTACAACATTCACCTCTGCTCCTTCGAAGAGTTATGACCCTCCACTAGGAATTGTCTCAAGTAGATTTGAAGAAATAATTTTTATGGAACAGGACATCATTATGGAAGCTAAGTGTAGTAAGAAGAGGCACCAAATCCCAAGGCTCGGGCGTTTTATGATTTATTGAATGTTGCTCAAAGGCCATTGTAGAGAGTTGCACTTCTCATTGTGAGTTATCTGTAGCTTTCAAAATGCTAAAAATCAAAACAGAGAACAAGATGCCCAAGAGTGCTTCAATCAGTTTGTAAGCCTGTTGAAATAAGTAATCCACTTGAAAATTTAGCCCCTAAAGATTTATACATAACGAAAAAGTTGGTCTACAACTTAGGGCTTAAAGCAGAGAAGATTGATTGTTGTGTAAATGGATGTATGCTACATCTCAAGAGTAGCGCGATGGAGACTCAATGCAAATTTTGTAATTCTATTAGATTCAAACATCAGAGCAGAAAAAGTAAGATACAAAATGAAGTTCAGTTCAAGCGGCTTTTTTATTTATCACTTATTCCACATCTACAGAGGTTATTGGAGCGTGCTGCTCCACATAGGCATGTCATTGGAGCATATCACTACAAATCAACTCAATGAGTCATCCAATAGATGGGGAGGCGTGTAAATATTTTGATTGCTCACATCCTAAGTTTGCTGCGAAGGAACGTAAAGTGTGGCTTGGTTTATGCTCTGATTGTTTCACATTGTACAGTCTGATCGCGTCACCGTACTTTTTGATTGGTGATTGTTACATCGTACAATCTACAATGTTAGATGTGCTTGACAACCCCTTTCTTCTTTCTGACATTGATTATACCTGATCCAAGTAGCACTAAAGGGAGGATTGATGTATATTTGCACCAGTTGATAGTTGAGTTGTAAATTCTTTTAGATATAGGTGTCATAACGTATGACATCTCCATGAAACATAACTTCCTGATGAAAGCAATTTTAATGTGCATAAAAAAGTGATTTTTTGCATATGGAATATTATCTAGGAGGAGCACCATGGGAAAGTTAGCCTATCTATATTGCATGAATTCATCTAATGCATTTACACTTCAGCATATCAAGAAGAATTCATGGTTTGATTGTTATCATATGTTTCTAGATAGTGAACATCCCTTCAGGAGGAACAATAATGCATTCATAAGGAACAAAGTTGGCAAATCATTGCCATCTCTAAAAATATCTTGGGAAGATATATTCCAGATTGTTAGTGAAATTCCAAAGATTACTGTATGTCGTAACTATTCTTCACATCATGCGTCTGGATTTGGTCACTCATAATCAGACAAAGAAGTCAATTTTTGGGGATATGCCTTCTTGGAGGAATAAAATATCTTGGGATTCCTTTCGACGACAGATGAGGGAGTATGGCAAGGTAGCAGCAGCATTGGAGGTGGAGGAAGCGACGGAGTATGATGAGGATGAGAATATATATGAGGATGATTAGGGGGTATTTTTCTTATTTTATTTTTATGTTGTACAATTGAACAAATATTTTTTCAATGAACAATGATGCATATAGTTTAGCGTAAATGAATTTTATTTATTTTGCTATTCTATTAGATAATTTACTATCTGATTGTGATTCTATTTTGCTAAATGATTGGCCTGCTATATTAAATGTTGTGTTAATAGGTGTGTTAATCTAAATAAGAAAGAGAGAATCTTTTTTTTGTTGATACTACAGATTTCTGACAGCTTACCGTCGGTTTCACAACAACTTTTAACATATCTGTAAGCAAAATTGATGGTTAGCCGATGGATTTATTTACCGACGCCTAACTGACAGCTTATGCGTGGCATAAAAAAATGGCGGGCGTGATACTATTCCAATAGTTAATTCGTTAGTTATAAAAACTGATGCATAAGCGACACATAACCAATGGTTTGTCTGCGTAAAAAATTTGACGGTATGACACTTTTTTGACATGTAAGCTATTTTTATTACCAACGGAGTAACCATTGATTATATGAAGCAACAAAAACCGATAACTTTAATTTTCTCCAAAAAGCTATGATATTAATTTCTTGGTTTTGCGTCGGTAATTTTTTATTGTCGGAATATCAGTCAGTTTTGAAATTATCGACAAGCATTTTACCCCACGAGCTTAAAACAGTCGATAAACTATCATAAACATCAAAAGTGATGGTTTTTTCTCATCATAACCGATAGAATTTGGCCGTCGGAAAATGTCATTATTCCTGTAGTGGAATTTATAAGAGGATATACAAAATAAGAAGGGAAAAGCTGAAATGAAAGAAGAAATTAAGGTAATTGAGAAAAATGATATATAGGAGCTAGCTTCACTTTCTAACCGACTTGACATAATTGGCATGAAGTGAGTAAGTTAAACGATACAAGTCAAGAATAGTGGCAAAAAAGTTAGGTTCAATGATTTGGTGTGAACTATATGGTGATGTATTTATTCTATTTGCTTGATTGGGAATCAATGAATTAATAAAAAAAAATGGAGAATATATCGAATGGATTTAAAGTTTGCTTTCTTAAACGAATTTCTTAAAGAAGAAGCCTACATTCAACAACCATTACAACAATGACGACGACGACGAACTTTATCCAACTAAGTGGGATCGGCTACGCGAATCTGTTTTCTCCATTGTGTCCTATTGAGTGTCCTATTTTAATTTAATTCTAATAAATTTGGATCATTTTTTTATACAATATGCACAATCTTTCTAGGCCTACCTCTGCCTTTCTTAACATAATTCAAATCTAAGACATGTACTTTCCTAGCGCGATCATCAGATGGTCAACGTTTAATATGACCAAACCATCTAAGATGACTCTCTCTAATTTTGTCCTCCATTGGAGGTACACCAACCCTAGCAAGGATATATTAATTTTACATTGGCTTTCAGTGTAAAGCCGCTCTTCCACCCAAGCATTCTCATCTCGGCAACACTTAACTTACTTTTTTTCTTCTCTTTTAGAGGCCACTATTCTCTGCCATAGAGCATTGCAGGTCTCACCATCATCTTATAAAATTTTCATTTCAGTTTAAGCAGTACTTATCTTTCACACAATAGGCCACAAACATTCCCCCACTTCAGCTAACAAACTTGAATTCTACTAATAACAACCCCATCAATATCACCATCACTTTGAACAATAGACTAGAGATATCTAAAGCATTCATACTTTTTAATAATTTGTTCACTCATAGTTACAACTCTGTCAATAGAGTCAATACTACTAAAATTACATTCCAAGTGTTCAGTTTTAGTTCTGCCAAAACGAAGGTCTTTAGACTCCATTTAGGCCTCCGTAATTCAAGTTTTTCATGATCTCTTTATGTAGTCTTTTGCATAAGAAGGATATCATCAGCGAAAAGCATACTCTATGTTACATCCTCCTGTAAATGTCCAGATAGGTGATCCTTGATGTAATCCAATTGAAATAGGAAAATATGTGATCAATCCACCTTCTGTTCAAGCACAAGTAACAACTCTAGTATACGTCTTTAATGGCTTGAATATAAGTTATATCAACACATGTCTTCTCTAGAACTCACAAAAGGATACCTCTTGGATCCTTATTGTAAGCTTTTTCTAAATCAATAAAAATCATATGTAGATCATCCTTATTCTCTTTGTAATTCTCCATTAAACCTCTGAATAAATGAATAGCTTCCATAGTAGACCTACCGATATAAATTCTATAATAAGAAGTCTACATTCAACAACCATGGAGTTTTGAAATCAAAGGTGAAGATGAAAAGTTTCAACAACTAAGGAAATCTCTTTGCATGTTGAAGTAATCACCATATGATTTGAATAGCTGAATAAACAAGTTTTTGAAAGAGACAGGAATCATCTGGTGTCCCTATGTGCATGCTCTTTACTTTAAGAATAATGATAAAAATTTTGTGGCTTGATCTTTATTAGAAGCATTCCAAGCATTTTTATAAATTTCAAACAAGTAATGACAACATAATTTGGGATAAGCTGATATTAAGCTCATGATATACTGCATGAGCATTGAAGTCAACCAAATATAAATTAGAATTATTTTCTCATAATAAATTTATACAATAGAGAAAGAAATGAATTTCAATATGGACAATAACATGCGCACAAATACTTTTGTAGAATATGGATCCAAGCTATCAAAGTTTAAGCAATGAGAAACAAACAATTAGTCATAAACATTTTGAGAGTAAAGTTACGATTTTGCGCTACATAATATGCATGAAGCCTAATATTACACATGATCATAGACTTCTCATTCACAATATGAAGACTTCAACTACCACCCACAAGGAGGTTGATAAGAAAAACCTACTCTGTTTGGAAGGTACAATTGCCTTTGAATTGTTATACTCATCATCTAATAAGTTCAAGCTTGCAAAAATGATATATTGATAGTGATTAGGCTTAAGACGTGCATGTTAAAAGGATTACCACAATGTTTGTGTTCTTCATGGAGACACTGCATTCTCTTGGATCTAAGAAAAATACCTAATCATCACATTTTCCAATTGTGAAGTGGAGTAGGTTGTCATACCTCAATTCTTGTATTATAATTTAGCTCCAAAACTTGTTAGAAGATCTAAATTTATCATAAGAAGTATTCAAGAATCAGACTGCTAATAAATCTACAATCAAGCTAATCAAAATTTCATTCTTTCATTATAGAAACAAGCAAATTAATGTGTGCTAACATATCATCAAAGAAGAAAAAGAGTTGCAAAAAGATTACATCAAGTCCCAAATTAAGCTGAAGATATTTTTACCAGGTCACTCAAATATAACAATTTTATAAAAATGTAAAATTTGCTTACAGTTGAAGTATTAAGGAATGCTAGAAATTATACATAATTCCAACCCACAATTATTTGGGGCTTATTGGTGATTTCATTGAGTACTCTGCATCACATAAAATTGAGAAATAAAATAAATAGTCTACTCTATCAACAGAGTATCTCCAAACTTCTTATCCTTCTTCTAGCCCTACAAGCTGTCTCATTCCGACTGGCTTGTATGCATCCTCCAATTTAAGATAATCAATTTCCTTCATTTTAATTATCTGACATACAATTAAATAGAATAATTTTCATGTGCCTGAACATTCTTAACCAATACGAGATTATAATCATAGAGATTAATTTTATTATTATTTTTTTCAATATATTAAAAAGTCAGAAATTTGTGTTCTTTTACTGTAAAGTCAAAAAAAAAAAAAAAAATCAGACGTTTTGTGGCCTCTACTTAGCATTGTTGTTGGGGTCTGCATCAACCATCCGCAAAACTTGATCGCGTTCTCACTTCTCAATCTTAATAGGCCCCTCCTCTGAATCTCTGCATGTGCTCGAAAATGGTTGACTCTTCTGTTCCCCTTTTCTGGTACGTATTCGTTGTCGGCAGAATCTCCTCCGTAAAAGCTTCGCCTGTAGATTCCACATTTTGATTCTGAGACTGATAATTTTTTAAATTTCTCACTTTCTAAAATTATTTTAAAAATTTTAAATTCTTCTTAGTGAATCCAATTTAAATAAGATGTTTCACGCTATTAATGAAAATAAAATTAACAAGAGAAGTTGATTTTCTCTTTTTCTTTCAGGCATGCAGCCATGCTAGTTTGTTATTTTGAGAGCTTGACCTGACTATATACTATTTGATAATACACCGTTTTGGGGCTACAATCATCGTTAAGGTTGTTGTATTAGTTGTAAAGAAAATACTTGACATGAAGATTTAAAGAGATAGAAAGGCATGTAAGTTATCTCTGAGTCAGGAAGCATATATTGAGAAAGTTCTGCATATGTTTAACATGCAAAATGCCAAGTTTGATAATATTCCATTAGCTGTGTATTTCAGACTCTCATTAGCTTTGTGTTTGCAATCAAATGATAAGATTGAGTATATGTGTTGAGTTTCATACTCTAGTTTAGTGGATCATCAAGTATCTATGTGAAATAAAAAATATTTGTTTATAGTTTGAGAGGACTATATATCATTAATTATTTTGATTCAGATTTTGTTAGAAATTTTGATACAAAGAGATCACTCACATAATATGTGTTTATTATTGGTGGTTATGCAATTATTTGGAATGTCACCTTACAGACAATATTGACATTATCTACAACAGAGACCGCTTGCAAAGAAGCTCTCTAGTTGAAAAGCTATTTGAAGAACTTAGTGGAGATTTGAAGACTGCCGCATTAAAGTGTGACAAACATAGTGCTATTTATCACGACAAAGATGAAATGTTTTATGAAAGAACTGAGTACATTAATGTTCATCACCACTTCATCTGTGAAGTTATTGTTCGTTGTGATATTGTTGTGAGCAAGATCATTACATATGATAATTATGTGGATATGATGACTAAGAAATTACTACCAATAGCTAAGCTTGGGACATTCTAAGACTTGGTTGGTATTCATTCATGACCATTAGAGCTTTGTGGGAGAGGTGGAAAATTTTTTGTCTATTATGCATTTTTTGAAATTTTATTTCTAGGTGGAAATTTGCTAAATTTATGACCCAAATTTTGTGGATCTCATTTGTCTCATAAGAATTGTGAGAATATAGATTGAGACTTTAAAATGAAACTCTAGCACACGATCGATTAAAGGCTTCTACCGTTTAAATGATTTTATAATTGTTTCTAGATTACTGTCCATCTTCTCTCTTGCTTCAGTGGCTCTCTTTTAACTATATCTTTTAAAGGGGTTCTATTAAATCTATAAATACCTCCCTTTTATTTTATATATAAATATTATTTTAACTATTTCGTCCACACTTTTTTTTAATTTCTTTATGAGTATCGAGCCCATATGCCATCACCAATGATTAGAAATGCATGCTATGGATTCAAACTAAAATTATGACTTACTAAAATCAAATGAAGCGTGCACGACCGATTAAAATGTATAATTTTATTACAAGAACAAATACATATTAATACAAAATGTGAAATTCTAAGTGCTGCAAATACGAACAACTAAACACTCAACTAATTAAACAATGTGCAAGTCTATACACTACTATTAAAGCTGCAATAATTGCAGAAATGACGGGTTTAAATGCACAACAACTAAGCCAGAAACCTTTGGCTCCATCTGGAAGAGAGGATGATGTGGCCGCCATCGATCCTAATGGTGCAAATTATCGAAGCCGATGCAGGTTGCAGCATCCTCCATTGTTGTATAGTACGCGCATTAATAGCAGCTTTTAAGGAGGTCAGGAGACATATCTGCAGATGGAAACAGAGCAGCCCCGCCAGCCTCCAGCCTCCAGCCTCCAGCCTCCAGGCGCCAGCTTAGGTATAATAAGCCCCAGCCTCGGAGAAATAAATATTAAATTATTACATTCTTTAACCATGAAACAATGTACAAAGATACAGGCATTGTTTTACATACGTCTCTCTGCAGCTCACGTTGCATTCAATATGATACGAAATGTTTTATGTACTTTAATTAATTCGGATTTTGTCTGGCATATATAAATGCAAGGGAGATTATAGTAATAGTACAACTTATATTAAAAATGAGAGATTTACCTGCATGTCTTATACTACGTATACAGTTCTGCCATGCAGGAAGATCACCAGAAATGCAGAAAGGAATCTGTATTTTTTTTTTTTTTTTTGTTTATCTGACGGGGATCTGCAAGGGTTGAAGGAGCTTTGTTATTGATTGGTGGCCCAACTAACACAGATGGAGTTTTGCATGTTCTCTCCTGGGAAGAACTTCACCGAGGGTAAACGCATTATGATTGATCAATTACCTTTTCTGTTTATCTTGAACTAAATTTAATAGTTTTATAATATGTTTATCAAATTTTAATTAGGATATCTTAACCTAATTTTTTCTCCACTTCCGAAGAAATTTGAATATGATAATACGGGATGAAAATTTGTATGAACAATTGTAGCCTAAATAGAACTCAGACTCGGACTGTACTGACAAGTTTTGGTACACATATAATACTTACACGAACATAGAACTCGCTAATGATACTCGACGCATGATATTTGGAGCATGTAAGCAGCACTTGGTACTCATTAATTACATCAAACTTGATACCAGGCACTCTGCACTCAAAGGTCGGCTCATGAAGCTTGACACTGGAACTTGAGACATATACTCTGAATTTGACACTCGAGACTCTAAACTCAATAAATTGTACAGGAAACTCAAAATTCGACATATGCTTTTCTGCACACAATATTCCACATTCGGAACTTGAAACGTGATACATGGCACTTGGTACTTGAAACTCAAAACTCAGCGCATGATTCTTAACACTGGGCAATTGCTAATTGACAGCACATTGTACTCAACACTTGGTACTCAACCTTTTTTTCTTTTTTTGGGTACTTGACACTCGTTAATTTTGTAGCTAATCACACAGTACTCAATAGTCAATAGTTTGCCCTAAGAGTATACAAGAAGTATAAGGAATTCATTCAAGTTAGATAAATAATTTATTAAAAAAACATAGAATATTACTTTTATATTTAAATAAAACTTTTTAATTTTATTTTATGTAAAAATTCATCTTATACTATTTATTCAAGGATGTACCAATTTTTTAAAACATTCTATTAGTTTGAGTAAATTGATTATATTTCTTCCTTTTTTTGAATTTAATTTTCTTGATACATTTTTATCATATTTATATCCAAGTTTAATTCCAGTTCCAATTTTTGTTGTTTGATGATTGATGCATGTTAGAGAATTCACAATGGTAGAATAATGGAGTATCGTCTTAGCATTGCATAAGAATTCAACACACACATAGGTAATAAAAAGTTGACAGGTAAAAAATAACATGTTTTTACGTGGAAACCCTGAAAGAAGATTACACAGACAAACTCTTGCTCCACAAGCGGAAAAGGGTTATATGTTTTTTGAGTTACAATAATCATTTACAAGAAATCTCGTTACCCCATGTTATGAAGTGGTCACAATGGGGAGTAGTTATTGGAGCTTTTGTACCATCTTCTGGGTTGTCACTATATTTGGGATGATGCACTTCTTCATAGCATGTTTCATGACTCTGTCATGTCAGTTGTTACTTCTCACTATGAAATGCAAGTCTTGACTCCGTACGGAGGTTCGTTGCAACGAGGGCGGCCCATGGTGGTCTATAGGTGGTGATTGATGGTAGTTAGCGGCTGCAGAAGAAGAAAGTATTCATTTATCTTGGATAGCTTGACTTCAGGTCCTTCTAAAAGCTTCAGTCTTCTTCTGACTCAAGGTTCAGGTCCTCTCTCAAGAGAGGGATATAAATCTATTTATAAAATTCTTGTTGCAAATAAGGAATGAATCTGAACCACTCTGATCGAACGATCTGTGGAGCTTTCCTTGATTGAATGAAGTTCTGAGGACCTTTAAGTGAATTAATAATGTTAGAATTGCGTGCATTTGGGCTTGTTGGATTCATCTTATCAAGACACTCGGTTTGACTATAAGCTTGTCAAATTTAAAATTCATTGACATTCCAACTATGCAATGAAAACTTCAAAATGTATATTAACGGCTTGATTTGACTAGTTGACTATAAGCTTTGAGTATAAATTTGGTCCAACACGTTGATTTGACCAGTTTGACTATAAATTTGCTAGAATCAGAGTTATGGATGATTTTTAATATAAGTTTGAACATTTCTTTCTCCAAAAAGTTGCCTCAAAATAAGTGTTGGATGATGGAAATTTGTTTAAGGCGTATCAGTTTATATGTGTGTGTGTGTGTGTGTGTGTGTATTAGTGTATATTTATAAAATGAATGTTGGTTTGTTTAACTTGTGTAAGTTCATGGGTTTGAATCCCTTCGCCTTCAAAAATTTAATTTATTTTGTTGCTGGAGGTGGCAATCGGCTGCTGAAGCTCACCGGAGTTGGCTGAAGGTGAAGGAGACCAGAGGACGAGTCTGGCAGTGGTGGCAACCAATGACTCGAAAACGTCGGGGGTCAGTGGCTGGAGGTCGCCGCTAGAGAGGAAACTGCCTGAGGCAGAGACTAGCAAGTGAAGATGGCCGACGATGACATCTTGAGTTGGACGGAGGTGGCGGAGTCCAGAGTTGGCCTTCAGCGATGTCTAACGGTAGTCGGAAGAGGCGACGACCAAAGGCCATCTATGAAGTTTGGTGGTCGGTTGTCGTGGGAGGTCGGGAGCGGAGTGGTGCTTCACATCTCTATTAAATCTGGTGATTTTCGATTGGTTCTTTTTTGGTTTTGTATGTTTTTATTAAAAGTTTCGCTTTGGATATCTCGAATCTTTTTTTGCAATTTAATCAATTCACATCTCTACCAAGAAACGGTATCAACGTAGGGTTCTAAAGTTCTTTGGTTTGAGTAAGAGTAATCGTCAAGGAACCGAGGTAGAAGATTAAAAATTTTAATAGTTTAAATTTTGTTTTATGAAAAATACAAATTTAATATTTGTTATATCATTTTTTTAATTCCTGTACAAAGTGACCCAACACTAAACCAATAGCACCTTAATGTCGAGCTAATAGCTCCCAAGCTCCCGAAAGATAGCACCTAAGTGCCTAGTTAAGGTTCATAACACAGGAGCATGACATTGTAACTCTTAGAAGTCGGCGTCTCAGCATCCCTGTGGAGCAACACAAGCACATCTATCGCAATACCTTGACAAAAGTAATCGAATTTGAGTTGTTCTCCGCTTAAAGTTTTAGTTTTTGTCAATTGGAGTATATTGGATTTTGATTTATCTTGTGTAAAGAAGAGAAGCTGAGCATCTTAAAGTGTTCCAAAATGTTCAGAAACTTGAGTGTGGTCTAATATGTACAATTATTCTCATTTTCTTCATCTTATGTTTTCTATGAATTTCTTATTTTATACGCTTCTATGCAAAGTTCAGCTTCAGATCTCTTTAATCTATTTCTACAGTCTAATCAATTCACATCTCTCCCAACAAAAAGACTACTAGATATTTGCTTCATTCACATTTCAATGTATTTAAATATGCTTCCTGTACACTTCCATGATTTAACATAAGATATATATATATAACTTTTCAAGTGATATCTTAATTAAATCCGAATTAAAACTATTAGTTAAGTACGGAGTAGGTCCTCGGCGTGATGCCATGAGCTTCATCCTTGCAAATCAAAAAAGATTTGGTACACCTGCGGGCATCGGTGCCGACCAAATATATATATTGGACCGTCCATTAATTCCTCCTTGCAATGAACAATTAATTACTTCTGCGCTTCTACAGTCCACACTTTAATCGAAGATTATTTATTCATTTAGTTTTGGCTGAGATTATTATATTATTAACTAGATCCAATCTAAAATCCATATGCATCGAGTACATAATAATTACAACAAACAATTTAATAACTTACTGATATTTTTGTTGTTTAGCATGATTTTGCTTGCAAGTTACAAAACATCACATTTGGTAATCTCTGGACATTTATAAATGGATAGGTTTGGCAATCAAATCAAACGGTAACAAGCAAGCATCCCTTTTACTGCTCATGGGCTTTGTTTATCGAATCAAATAAGTTACAGTTTTTCATTGGAGGCCCACTTTTTTGGCTAATCAAATATTGCCTCTCCTTAGCCCAAATGGCATAGGTTCCTCTATGTCATGGAGACCATATTGTTATTATGGGCCCAGCTTTTCGGCTCAATCGAACAGGCTTTTATTTAACTTTTTATGTCTTTGTTTTTAGTTATTTCAAATATCTTCGAATACTGAGCCCAATAAGCCTGACTACTGGCCTACTTGCCTGACCCATTTAAAAAAAAAGGGCCTTTTAAGTTTAGTGTTGAAACTATAGGTCCAATAATTCCTATCAAGATCTAAATATTAATTTCTTTCTCCTAGCTAAAAAAATTGAAAATATTTAAGCTCGTGATAGAAACCAAATATTTGCTGATTAAATCCATAATAAAGTTAAAAGAAAAACATATGTAGCATCAACTAATTCTTTTAGAATTGGCTCTTATTTATACCTAACTATTGTTTTCAAATCAAGTTATCCTATTAAGAACTTAAAATTTACAATTTTATTTTAAAGGAGAACCAATTCCATGGATTTTGTTGTACAATTTAATAATTAAACAACTCAATAAGAGAGATTGACTAGAGGAAAAAAAAAAAAAACAAAACCCCACAATGAGAAAATAAGTCATTATGATCTGTATTGTCCATTAAAATTGTGTGAAAGTTGGGATTGATTATACCCTAAAAAACATGCCGCAAAAAATAAGAACATTGATTCAAGGAATTTGAAATAAATGAAATCAAATGGATGCACAACAAAGTAATCTAAGATAAGCACCATGATTTATGTGGAAAAAATCCGAGAATGAGAAAATACCACGGAGCCACACAAAAAAATAAATAAATAAATAAATAACAGTATGAATGGGAAAAAACATGCAGAGATACACACACAGATCTATTCTCTAGAATCACTGAAACTTGCGGAACTTCGCTCCAAACCATCCTATCGCACTCACAAGAGATAGCTCTCGCACTAAAATTGCTCTCCTAACAATTCACCTTCGCGAAGAATTTATATCGAGAAACACAACAAATAAAAGAGATACGTTTTTGGCTTGAATTAAAGACTTAAAAACTAAAAAAAGAGAACTAATTGTATTTGCATGACCATTCCGAGACTAGTTCAATTATTTTAGATGCTCGATTCCACACACCTGGAACCCGAAGAGCTTCGGTGTAACCATGTCCATAGTTGTCATAATTATGCAACCATCAATACTTCAGAAAACCTGTATCGAGTGAATACTCGATGTAGTTACTTTTGGTTACGATGTTGCTTGCCATTTGGCGTAATTATGCCCGTTTTCATGCATGGCTTCAACATGCTCAGACGTAGGAGCACCTCTTTAGAGGCGTTAAAGTTTTGCTATCTGGTGCTGCAAGCTCCACACTCTAACAATCTCCCACTTGGAGACTTATATCCCCTAACACATGTCCACCTGAACTGCATCTCCATCTGTACTGTTTTTATAGTCTTATATGGCAGCGTGGCTCAAACCCGATCTCAACATTCCTGGACTCCAACCGAAACCAAGCATAGCCCTAGTTTCTCAATAGTCACCACTTTAGTCAACTTGTTTGCAGGATTCTGTGTTGTATGTATCTTCTTCAAAAATAACTGCCAACCTTCTAGGAGTGAGCGAATAAATTGATAACTCAGCTAGAGATGATTTATCTTGACTTGAAAAGCAACATTTTTAGTACAATAAATAAAACTCGTACTGTCACTATGAAGCTTTTTAATCCCCTACTCCTTTTTTCAGTTTTACCATAAAAAATCTTCACAACAGGAATTAAACATATTTGCGTCGTCCAGATCTAACTCAAATAGGATGCAAATCCAACGATATTTAAAGGTTAGCGTCGAATTTGCATCTGATTTTGGTACGAATTTTTCTGACATTAAACTGTGGGTTGGTAATTTTATTTTCCCCTAATTACGTCTAAATATTCCGACACAAATAATTTACGTCGGATTTTTTTATACATAACGTGAGTTGAAAAATTACATCTATAAATATCAGCCAATGAATATTAGTGTCGATGTAGCGTCAGATTTTACATTCGAAAATAGACGCAAATTCGACATAAATTTGTAACACATCATAATAGCAATTACATTTTCGCAGCTTGCACAAATATACATTTCACATCACATACCACATTAAGAATGGTCATATCACCGATCAAATCTCTAAGCAATATCATTAATAAAATGAAGATATTGTCACAAATCATCTCAAATAAGAATATTAAAGTTTATCGAAAAAAATTCACAACAAATATTTAATATATTGCTCACAAATAAAAGAAATCATAAAAAAAACTATTCATCTTCTCCATCCTCCCCCTTCCCCTGCCCTCCTCCTCCTCCTCCTCCTCCTACAAGGATGTCATCAGTTGCTTACACCGGCTATCTGCTAAGGTCTCTATCATGCGCGCTACAGATTCCTTGACTCTATGTTAGTCTTATATCATCTGCTTGCACAACTGGTCGATCTCTTCATTCATTGCAGTCACCCGCATGGCAAGAGCCTCCTAGTTTAGCTGTGAGGAGTTCAGAGAACTAAGAATGGGACCACGGGAGTGCTCTGAATCGAAGGCTATGCCCTTTGCTCCAAGGCCATAAATGCTCCCATTCTTCCTTCCTTCTGGTTAGGTCCAAAGCTCGTGCTCGGACTGTGTAGCGGTAGACTGACTACCACGACTGCTTAGGACCTCTACAACTAAATTTAAGATAACAAAAAAATTATCCTCTATTGATATGGTGTAAGATAATATGCAGCTTAGCTCTAATCTCTCGGTAATCTTTGGCACTTTACTAATCATCTCCAATATTTCGACTCCAATAATCTTGGGGGTAGACTTGATCTCTCAACCTTGTTTTTGAAGAATGCATCTCTGTTCCTTCTAAATGGGTGATCGCGGTTTAGAAATATTTGGTGGTAGTCGAACCAGTTGTTTTTCCTACAACGTTTCAGAGTAAATGCCTTCGACCTATCCATGTAGTAAGGATAAGACAATTTTTTTATTGTTCTACAATTAACTAGCATCCCATAGAACGAGAAAACACTAATTGTCCACATAAGAGCCACTCTCAGTTGAAAATTTTGCGTCGTGGTGAGTCATACGTAAGCACACCCAGTACCAATAACATTTAAATCTCATTAATCAAAGGCTATAAGTATACGTCGCTTTTTGGATATGTTATGATCAATGTCAGAAAAAGAATGACACAATCATGCGCATATCAGAGGGTAAATAGTATGGCGTAATGATCACTGATCAACATGAGTACGGGGTTGCAATGTGATTGTATGAGTTGAAGCCATCTGCACATAACCTAAGTCTAACATTGCGTACTTCAATTACAAAATCAAAGTAAGTACGGTCAAAATGTCTCCAGACCTCACCATGTGACAAATGACTTATTGAGTTAGCATCAACAAATCCAGTACTGTGCCAAGTCATGTGTGGGGTTGTACGCATTCGAAGCAAACAATCTCTAAAGCAAGGGTAAGTGCGAAAAATAAAAGAGACACTTGCATGAAGTATTTTTTTTTATTTTTAATCTTTCTCCCACTTTTTTTGAATATATATGCACCACAAAATCGGTCTGAGCCTTGTAATATATCATACACCCATCAACACAGCAATCGATCTTCTTGCATTGTAATCCAAACTTTGAAACCAACGTTTTTTCGAAACAGGTCATCCAACAGTAAATTTCCAGTAGGGTTAATCTCGTTCAATAAAGTTTCTACCTGTTTAAATGTTTTTCTAGGCATGTTAAAATCATATTTGATGGTCAACATTCTCAGCACTCTAATAACTCTGCATGTACAGTACAATTATCTCATAAAAGTTGTTATAAAGCGTTCAGTAAGTCATAGAATTGTCATGATTCATTATTCAATGTTTTAAGTTCGTGTTGAACGCTCCCAATAAATTGAGTTCTCTGAGTATCATGAATCATTTCTTCATATGGGCCATGATCAAAATCCTCTACAGAGGGGCATAACTTGTCGTGGCACTTCCTTGATCGAATTGAACTTCAGGTTCTTACTCACCATGCACAGTTCCGTTGCAATAATTAAGTTTGAATCGCTTGAGGTAAATATTCACTTAACTCTTCGAGTGACATAAGTTCTTGATTTTTGTGCTTCGCACAAGGACACCAGAACTTACCCTCAAAATAAGAGATGGGTAGATGTGATGCCACTTGCATGAATTCCTCAATGTCATTAAGAACTCATATGTGAGTCATTTGTTCCTTGATATAATCTATTGTACATCCAAGCTCTAAAATTGTGAATATCCATCTGCAACATACATATAGTTTTAGGGTTTAGGGATCAGTGCAACTACTACGGAAAATAAAAATGAAAGACTTGGGCAATATAAATATGAAAATTCATATGTATGAAAATTTAAGTGAACAAATGAATCATATTTTTCTATTGTGTCTTATTGAGTGTCATAAACTTCATTATTCTACTATATTAAGATCCTTTTATTGCAACATGCACAAGTCTTTTTAGGATTGCCTTTAACTTTTTTAAAATAAGTCAAATCTGAAACATCTACTCTTCTCATTGGGTCATTAGTCAGTCAACGTTTAATGTGACCAAATCATCTAAGGTGACGCTCTCTGATCTTGTATGTCATTGGAGCTACTCCAACTATTTCATGGATATATTCAATTCAAATTTTGTATCTAAGCATAAAGCCACTTATCTAGCTTAACATAAGTCTAAATTAACCTACTTTTTTTCTTCTTTTATAGGCTAAAATTCTGCACCATAAAGCATTGTAGGCCCCACTGTCGTCTTATAAATATTATGTTCAAGTCTAAGTGGTATTTTTCAATCACACAATAGATGTTATACATTCCTTCACTTCAAACATCCAACTTGGAATTTTACTAATAAGATCCCCATCAATATCACCATTATTTTTAATAGTGGATCTGACTTATCTAAGATGTTCATTCCTTTTAATGACTTGATCATTCATTACTACAACCACAACACTAAATCCATTGCTAGTAAAATTGCATTTAATGTATTTAGTTTTAGATCTACTCAAACGAAAGCCTTTAAACTCTATGGTTGACCTTCATAATTCAACGTTTTTCTGAACTCTCTCTAGTGTTATCCACAAGAATGATATCATCAACAAAAGGCATACACCAAGGCACATTCACTTTTAAATGTCCAGTAAGAAGATTCATAACTAAAGTAAAAAATTAGGAACTTAAACTTAAAGCCAATCCCAAAATTAATTATTCTAAATTAGATATATTCAAAATTAAAGTAGGATACATACCTTCCTTAACTTATTCTTATTGGAGGAGAGCTGAAGGATGAGAACTACGGGAGATTCGGTGGTCTTTGTAAGAAACACATAAGTTACATTCTCAGCTAGCTTTAATGGTGGATGCATTTTTATGGTTCCTTTGGAAAGGCAAAGGATTTTCAGCAAACCCGTGAGGGAGAGGGAAGGGGAGAAGAGGAGTAGCGCGCAAGGCCTTCAAGCAAAGGGGAAGAAAAACAGAGATAAAATGAAATTTAGGCGTGCATGATGAGTAAATTAGGTCATTTGTATCAGATTTGTGTAGAATTTGCATCATTTTAAGTTGATGCTAACAATTATTTACAACATTTTTTTCAACACAAAGTTGACTCAAATTCCATAGAATCCAAAAGAAGTTTCATCATTTTTGGAACACTCATACCAATGAATTGTCCACCGCAAATCAGTGCTAATTCCAACGTAAATACCATAAATTATTTTTCACCTCTTAGCAACCGCAGATGTAACACTAATAGTTACATCGAAATATCCAACGCAAATATCAGATACTAATTATATCTGCTCCTTTATTTCTTCTTCATGTTAGCATCAATGATAACAATGTATTCAGCCTCCATAGTTGAAATTGCAACAATCTTCTATAACATGAAAAACCAACTTATCCAAATTACGATTGTGTTCCCTAAAGTGAAGATATATCATATTATATTTATTCTACCATCCAAATCTCCTGCTAGATCTGAATCTACAAATCATTGTAAACTAATCTCTACACTTCTATTACAAATTTCACTATTGAATGTTCCCCTCAAATACTTGAGAATTCACTTTGCCACCTCCCATTGAGGCCTATCTAGATTGCCCATGAATTTGTTGAAGACACTGAATGCATATGCAGTATCTGGTCTTGTACAAATCATATCATACATTAGACTTTCAACTGCTGGAGCATACATAGTTATCCTCATCTATACTTACTTTACTTTTGGGTAATAATTCCTTATATAGCTTTAATTGACTATCTAAAGAGGTGCAAACTAATTTTTCCTCACCTATGTTGGAGCTCAATAGAATATTCTCAACATACTATGCTTGAGACAATTTCAGCATACATGCACTTCTATCCATGTTGATTCTCATTTCGAGGGTCTTTCTAGTTGGAACTAAATCCTTCATATCAAACTCACTTGATAATTGCTTCTTTTAAGTCCCCGATTTTCTTTATAACAGCTCCTAAAATTAGTATATCGTCCACATACAAAAGAAGCATGATATAACAATTATTGAAGTTTTAATGTGTAATAGTTATATGCTTGGCACTTCATATATTCACTATCTGATATGAATCTGTCGAACCTCTTATACCATTGCCTCAGAGCTTACTTCAAGTCATAGAAGCTCTTCTTCAAGCTAAAGACTATGCTTTCCCTGGAGCCTCATAACTCTGTGGTTACTCCATTGATATTTCTAGCTTCTTCCATATCTCCATGTAAAAAGGTTGTCTTTACATCCATTTACTTCACATATGTATCTTCCTCTATTATTAAGCTCAGCACAAGTCGGACATTTGTCAACTTCTGCATAATAAAAACAATTTTAGTATAGTCTACTCATTCCTTCTACTTGAACTCTTTCATAATAAGCATTACCTTGTCGTGCATACTACCATTTGACTCCTCTTTCAACATGTAGACCCACTTGTTATGTAGCGCTTTTTCGCCATCTGATAATACCGCCAAATCCCATTCTGATTTGACCTTAAGATATGTATCTCATCATCCATAACAATCTCCCAGTCCTTTGATTCTTCAACTTGAGTGGCTTCCCTATAGCACTCTGGTTCACAATAATAAGTTAGCTATAAATAGTACCGGCTATTTAGCATGACATATATATATGTCTATATGTTGAATAAGTGATGAAACATAAGTATCTATTATTCTCATTTGATCAAAAATTAATTTTAAAAATTACTTAATATTGTAAATAATTGTTGATTTTATTAAACGTCTTGATATAAATTATTAATACACTATATATTTTATTTCAAATATACAAATATTACAGAATTTTGTAGGCTTATAGCATATGTAGCAATCCCATGTAGTTAATTCATTACTTGAAGATGGAAGTTAATTTTTCCACTTATCGAAAGGTTAGTATATGTACTATTCCCATATGTTGGTATACATATAAATTTATATGCTGTTTTGGCAACATATAACAAACCATTGTGCAAATGATTGTTAACTTAATAGGTGATTAATTTGATGTAATTTAAATTCAGTCTTCTGCAATTATATATTACTTAGGTGGTAATCCTAGAGCTTCTGACTCTAAAACTCCAAAGAACACATCAATTTAAAAATTTTATTCATATTCCAACAAAACAATATAGAATCACAAAACTTTATTGCCATTGGCCACTTCGGCACGCAAACATTAAAAAAAAAAAAAATACAAGAAAAAATGGATGAAGAATCATTCAAAGAATTTCATAAAGATATCAAATGAGAAACCAGGTCAATCCCAAAATGAATTAAAAGATGCATATTTATCCATTAATCCTTCTGCAATTAGCCCGTATCTGTCCATTACTTCCAGTAAGCACTTCAATTTGCCCCATTTTGATCATTGCTGCCGCAAACTTGCTCTGAAATAGTAACCAATTGCGTGCATTTTGCTGCACCAACGCGGCAGTTGAAGTGTTCGACAGAAGAGCCTGGTCAGAGGTAAAGAGTCCACGACGTGCAAGAATGCCACTATAGTAACTGGTGTCCATTAGAATCGGGGTGTGCGGATCCATTGGTACGGTCGAGTTGGCGCTGGTGGTGTTGTTCGGACACTGTTGTTTTAGCTGTGCGGCGTATGTGGGATCAAGGCTTGGATCTTGGCTAACTGTCGAGTTGAAGTTGTACAACCGCCTGCTAAAGGATGCACAGTGGGAGCGGCCAATAGTGTGTGCTCCTGTGTTGTGGTGAAATTAACATGAACGAGTTACTTAGTAACATGAGTAAATTAATGTGAAACAAAGCTTAAAAGAGGGACCAAGCCATCTTTGTCAAATTAGACTTTGCATAGAGACGAAGTAATCCATATAATGGCACAATTTTAACTTGTTATTTTGCATAGAGACTTGATTATAATATAACTCCATCTTAACTAATCATTATACGAACTTTATTAGTTAATGGACACCATACTTTTTCCTCTAAGTATAAAACAGCGTTACCTGAGAGAGTAATCATCTCCCCCTGGTTAAGTCCTTTATTGGCAAACATCTGTGTCAGTTGGCTCAGGTCGGAGGTTGGAGGAGGAAGACTTGTGGTCTCACTAGCAAGGGAGATTACTCCGTCCTTACGACCAGATGGGACTTTGTATGGGAGCCCTCCACTCTGCAATAAAGATTGAAAATTATTTGAATTAAATGAGAAGCAAGAATGAATAAAGAATAATTAGCAAGCAGAGCTTTTATCACTCACGAACAGCACGCTGTCTCTAGCAGCGAAGGCGAGGATGTCAGCGCAAGATACAGTTCCACTGCAAGCAGATTCAAGGCGCTTCTTTGCATTATCAATCACTTCAAAGCCCCGCAAACTTGGGTTGTTCGGCGGGGCATCTTTCTCCGCCACGTTATTGGGTGTTGAATCAATTAAAACTGAGCCATCACAGCCCTGACCAGAAATTAACAACTAATTAAATTACTGGATTTTGATGAGGAAGCGTAATATTTATGTTGAATTATGTACATAAAATAACGAAAAAAATTATATGATAAGTAATTCTTATATAATAGGCTGGAATATGCTCTGCCAGTTAATTCAGACGACCGAAAGAATTTTTTTGTGAGTTTCCAATTCACGTAATCAACAATACCAAATTGGTTCTTACGGTGACTAGCTCTTATGAATCCCGAAAAAGTATCATTACTTCTGAATTGAACGTACTAAATGGTATAATATGTCAATATATAGTAACATTAACTAGTATATTAATTGAGTATATACTAATCAACTAAAATCAATTTCTAATTACCATAATCAAGCTTACCCTGACAAAACAATCATGAAAATGCATTCTAACAAGGCCAGCTGCAAGGCCGTAATTAGTGGCTAAAGCCTTGGCAACCTCCTCCTTCACAATTCTCTCAGCCTCAGGGCATGTTTTCAAATAATACCCTACTTGGAGCGTTGTATTGACCCCTACTTGTCCTACTGGGAAGCCATCAACAGAAACGGACAATAAAACAGCGAAGAGAAGCACCAAAACTCCTCTGAAAGCCATCTTCAATTCCCCTCGAACAGAGCAAAGTCCTTGGCGTTGGTGCTGTGCTGAGACTTAGTTTTTGGGCTTCTTATTTATAGCTTCGCAATTATGACAATGAGATGGAGAACTCGTCGTGGACTTCAGAAAAGTATAATGATTGGTTTTACATTAATTAAACTTAGGATGCTGCTCTTCACGTCGGTGAACGTGCTACCTGTGACGAGCAGTTGTTAAGAGTATTTTGGCCTATATGCAAGACAAAAGAAGGAGAAAGCAGATTTAAGAAATTCTCCTTTCAGTCTGTTAGAATTACTGTAAGGAAAAATTAGCTCAAAGAGCTGGCTTTCAGTTTTGAAACATGATCATCGCTGTACGTAAAGTCAAAGCATGTAAATTAAGAGTAATTAGTTCAGCCAAGCATCAATATTTTGGCTCAAAAAAGATAGTAAAAAGTCAACGAAATATATATGGAGAACTAAGTCGACTCAAGTTCGGTGGTAGGTGTGTGTATCTGTAACATTGAAGATAGATGAGATTTTTAAAGTTAAAACAAGATAAAAGCACAACATTAGCATCATCTTATATGCCTTTTTTGTGGGAAAGCATTTTCTTCCGAAGGTGGATCATACAATAAAATGACTAACTATAACAACTTTATGCCTATAATGATAATCATCTGCCGCTTATATGGAGAGATATAGTTGATGTCAGCACAGAGGATAGTATTAAATTTCATAATAATTTCTTCTATGGGATTACTTTGGGGTTTAGGTATAACTTTGCAATCAACACTGCTGTTGGGTAAATTGTCATGTACAATGTTGAAAAGCTGGGAAGACCTTTTCCAGCAGATTTATTATCGTAGAATTGTAAGTAAACTTTTCTCGTCCCATTATTTGGATGATCTCCAATGAGGCAACAAATCATATTGCTTCCCCACTGCATGAGAGTATATATATGCTAAGATACTACAATAACAACAACAATAACAACAAGCCTTTATCCCACCAAGTGGGGTCGGCTACATGAATCTTTTTTCTCCATTGCATCCTATTCAGAGTCATATTTTCATTTAATTCTAATAAATTAAGATCATTTTTTATACAACATGCCCAAATCTTTCTAGGACTACCTCTGCCTTTCTTAACATAAGGCAAATCCAAAATTTCTACTCTCCTAACTGGATCATCTGATGATCGACGGTAAGACGACTCTCTCTAATTTTATCTGCCACTGGACCTACACCAACCCTCCCACGGATATATTCATTTCGCAATTTATTTCTAAGTGTAAAGTCACTCATCCACCTAAGCATTATCATCTCAGCAACACTTAACTTAGTTTTATGCTTCTCTTTAAAGGCTAACATTTTGCGCAATAGAGCATTGCAGGTCTCACCACCAACTTATAAAATTTTCCCTTCAGTCTAAGCAGTACTTTTCTATCACACAATAGACCCGAAGCATTCCTCCACTTCAACCCAACAACTTGAATTCTTCTAATAACATCCCCATCTTTATCACCATCACTTTAAACAATAGACCCGAGAAATCTAAAAGGGTCCACACATTTGAATAATTTGATCACCCATAGTTACAACTCTGTCACTAGAGCTACTACTATTAAAATTACATTCCAAGTATTCAATTTTAGTTCCACTGAAACGAAGGCCATTATACTCATTAATAGACCTCCATAATTCAAGTTTTTCGTGAACTCTTTCTCAAGTTTTATCCACAGATATCATCAGCAAAAAGCATATACCAAGGTGCTTCCTCCTATAAATGTCCAATAAGAGCATCCATAACTAAAGCATAAAGATATAGGCTTAAAGTCGATCCCTGAAGAAATGCAACTGAAATAGGAATATATTTGGTAAATGCTCCTTCTATTCGAACACAAGTAATAACTTAGTATACATTTCTTTAATGACTTGAACATAATTAAGTCAAATTAACACCTTTGTTCTCTAGAACTCTCCAAAGGATATTCATTGAAACCTTAAAGTAAGCTTTTTATAAATCAATAAAAATCATATGTAGATATTCCTTATTCTCTCTGTACTTCTCATGAAAGATCTCAATAAATGAATAACTTCCATAGTAGATTTGTCAGACATAAATTCAAATTGATTATGAGAAATCTTTGTAATACGTCTTAACCTATGTTCAATTACCCTCTCCTATAATTTTAAAGTATTACATGTCAACTTAATCCCTCTATAATTTGCACACTTGTACATCCCCTTTATTCTTAAAAATGGAGACCAAAATATTCTTCCTCCATCACTCAGGCATCTTTTTTGTTTTTAAAATAATATTAAAAGGTTTAGTAAGCCAATAAACTCCAAAATCTTCTGCATATTTTCACACTTTAGTTGGATATCATCAAGTCCTACAGACTTTTCGTCCTTGGTTTTCTTTAAAGCCTCCTTAACTCAGCAGTGAGAACCAGTGAAAGCAATGAGAGTGTACTGAAAGCCACTCCCTTAACTTTAACAATCGAGAGGCCCTGGATTATAATGGCATGTGCTACGATTGGGCCAAGGGCCTAGCCAACTGCCTGAGTTTCCCTCTATATTAAGTCAAGGATCTAGTCAGATGATTCTATCGATCCACCATTGGGAGTTGAATCTTTTTCCTCAGGACGAGTTTCCTCTTCTTGTCACCCTTTAGGCGATCTAGAGCTTTAACTTTTTGAAGAATTACGAATCAGGTCTTTCTAAAGGGTATCTTCATGGGCTTTCATCATCTTATCCATCGCAGAGCAGAAGATATGTAGTGCGGCTGTCTCAAACAATGGAGAAAGTCGAGCATTGTAGGCATGTGAAGGAGTTTCTCTATTTATAACAAATGGAAGCATAAAAATCAAGTGAGTTTAATTATTGAGCCATTAATTAACACTGAATGAAATCTACTTTTCATTTAATTCTCTTATTTTTATCGCAGTGTTGCTTTGAAGAAGTAAGTTAATTGAGGAATTAAAATATCTATATCAAAAAGATGTAAGCAATGATCTTACAGAGATTTACTGGTACATAAGGGGAGGATGCAATCTCCTACCAACTATTTAGGTGGCAAAAAATTCAGATCAAATGTGTCGAGTGAGTCTAGTCAACCGAACCAAATTCAACCAAGCAAAAGATTGGCAGAGAGATAATTGAGTGGTTTAGATAAGTAACCAGTCGGAAATTAGAACAGGAGAGTTCCTTGATCATTGACCCAAAGAAGGCTTGTTCGACACAACCATCTATCCTAAAGAAGAGTCGATCCAACGGAAAAGGCACTCCATAAAGTACCTGTAATCTTTCAAAGCCAAAAAAATTACATACAGCCGATTAGGATGTTTCAGCTGATCGAACCCCATCGACCAGTTTAGATGACCGAGCTAACTCGATCGAGTCAAGAAGCCACCAAACTATAAGGCATACATCAATATAGATCATCTCAGCCCAACTGACTAAGTTCAGCTCATCGAGCTAACTCGATCAGACCAAGCTAAATAAGCTCAGCAGGCTGACTCAAGAAGCAAACAACAAGTCATACCCCAATAGAGATCATCTCAAATTGGGTGCAAAAATGTAATAAAATGATATCAGTGAATCCTTTATAAATAGAAGAAACATCTAATCAAGAAAAGACATCACCTTTAGTGTTCATCTCTCTCTCTCTCTCTCTCTCTCTCTCTCTCTCTCTCTCTCTCTCTCTTCCTTAATTACGTGTGCATGTTAGTTCCAACTAATTAATCAAATGTTTTCCAACATAACATACGTTAAAATATAATCCAAATTAACTCCATCATCATTGACCAGTATTTGCTATACTCGACCATACAAGTATTTAGTGTATATATGTGTGTGTGTGTGTGTGTGTGTGTGTATCTGTATCTATATATGTATATATATTTATTTAATTTTGTTATGTAGTATACGACTAATTAATCAGACATTATATTATTAATTTTTAGCATGAGCTAAATATTAGTATGGTTGGGTATAGCAAATACTGGTCAATGATGATAATGTTACGTTGGGCAACATTTGATTAATTAGTTGGAACTAACATGCACACGTAATTAAGGAATATATATTATGGAATCTAAGATTATCCAAGAATCACACATATGCATATATATATATATATATATATGCATATGTGTGATTCTTGGATAATATATATACACACACACAAACACACAACATACATACATGCATACATATATATATATATATATATGTATATATATATATATATATATATGTATGTATCTTGATGAAGGGGGTGATCCTGCTCTGGCGATTTCAGGGGCGCGAAGTTAGGGTTGCATGGATCCTTCTTCTCTGATACTCTGGGCTGGTGAGATCCTTCCTATTATCTTTTCTTCTTCATCTTGCTACGATTTGGATTTTTTGTGTTCTCCATTTTACTGTGGATTTTGTTCGCGTCTGGAGTTTTCACGATTTTGTTGTTCGAGCCTGTGCCAGGGGGTTTCGGGATTCTGTTCACGCTTGTGCCTATTTGCCTGGGGGTTTTTGCACTTGGCTTTGGTTTTGTTCGGTATGGGGGAATGACCCCTAGTTATGCAGCGGTTTTCTCCGAGGGTTCCACCTCCGGGTTAGGTGGCCGGAGTTATTTTTTTTTCCCTCAAGCTTTTTATGATGCTTATGAGTTGGGAGGTGGCTTTACATTTATTGAAAAATTGGGAAGAAAGAATGGCAAACCCTCTTTGTTTCTCACTGAAGAGGAAACAAGTATTTGGCTTCAGCACAAAGATATACTCTTGTTGGGAAATTTCCGTATGGAAATCCCAAGCTTGAGATTATTAGAAGGCACTTTGATTCTCTTAAGCTCACAGGGAGTTGGAAAGTTGGTTCGCTAGATGGCCGCCATGTTCTCATTCAACACTCAAATGATGTGGATTATACCAAAATTTTTGCTCAAAAAGTTCTCAAAATTGATAATCGCTTTATGAAAATTCTGAAATGGAAAGTGGATTTTGATCCTAAAACGGAATCTCCTATTATTCCAGTTTGGGTTAGATTTCTGTGGCTCAAGGTGCATGTCTTTAATTATGAAACCTTTTATATGCTGGCAACTGCTTTTGAGAAACCGCTAAAGGCCGATACTCCCATGTTTGATACAACCAGACCATTTGAAGCTTGTGTGCTTGTAGAGCGCGACATCACTCAACCTTTTCCAAGGGAAATTTGGATTGGCTCCCCTCATCAGGGTTATTGGCAGGAGATTGTGATGGGACCTCATCCCCCATATTGTAGTCACTGTGGAATGTTTGGTCATAGCTCTCCATCCTGTTATCGGTTGCATCCACATCTACGACCCGTTGTAGGCCCCCCCTCCTATTACTCAGCACATTCTTACGGATGTTATGCCCTCTTCAACACTACCTGTGATATATACTGCTATGCCCATTGCGAATACAATACAAAATGGTTTGTCTACAGAGATGGTTTCTAAAAATGTTGAGTTTGTTGATAAGGATCGTTTGTTGGGGTGTGCCAGGTAATTGTCCCTGGGAGGCAGGTACGGTCACTGCCCCTTCTTCTTCTAGAGAGGACACACTATCTCGTCAGGCTCTAACTACCGTGGAGGGTGCTCGGGTCCCCCTCCATGAGGTGATTAAATATAGGGTTGATGTTAACATTCACGCCCAAGTGACAGGTGTCTCCTAATGCCAATGAGGAAGTTTTAGAGTCAAACACAAACCATCTTACTGCTATTAATCATTTGGATGTACTTGACAACTCCTTAATCGTGGTAGAACTATCTTCTGAGAGTGCAGGAGATTCCCAAGTATTGGGATCACGAACACCGAAACCCATTGATGTGATTGTCTTTCCTTCTACTGATGCTCCACTATCTAATGATACATTAAACCAGTCTTAAGAAGAAGAATGACAAGCCTACACTTCTCGGCGGAGAAAGAAGGCTAGGGGCACTATTCAGCTTGGAGACTTAATGGATGATACCCTTGTCACTCATGACAATGGTACAACACTTCAGAGTATGTTATCTGGATCTGCCCCAAGAACTAGTGGAAGAGGCAAGCCTAAACTGCCTCGTCCATAGACACTTGTTATCTACATGTTTGCATTTTTTGAGGTTTTTCTTTTTGTTGGGGTATCACTGTTTTATGTATCGTATGGGTAGGGCACCTCTATTGGGCCCTCTCATGCAATTTTCTATATCATTTTTTATTTCAATATAATTAGCCCTAGGGTTTTTCATATATATATATATATATATATATATATATATATATATATATATATATATATATATATATATATATATATATATATATATATATATAGAGACACACACACACACACACACACACACTATATGTATATAATAATTTTAGCCAGAATTGAATCAACACATGCTGAGTCAAATATTTTCCACAAAAAAATATAAGTGGAAATGCTGAAACACGTTGCCTATCAGAAAAGCAAATTTGATAGCATCAGCTTGAACCACTGCCGCCATTCAAGCGCTCCTTAACTATCTTATCCTCTCATCTCCTCACCCCAAAACTCTTAACAGCACAAATCGTGGCCTCCACTATGCACAAAATCTTAGTTTTCACCAAAAAAAAATTAGCACAATCAACTAAAAATCATATTTAGTGCACAATTATCCACCCACAATGAACTGAGTTGAATCCATAGTCGGCGCCAGTGACCACTCATGTATCAAAGCCGTGATCTCCACCGTGTTCTCCACATCTGAATAAGTTTCACTATTTTATCGCACTTAAGCTTCATCTATATATGTACTTATCTATAAAAGATAAGCAAGGATTTTGAAATGGATATTATAATAATAATAAGAGCATAGTTGGTTGAGAATGGGAGAGATGGAGAGGAGAATGGAAATGGTTTTGGGCTTTCTGTTTGCGTTTTTGAGTTGGGGCAGTAGTTTCAGAGAATATGGCCTACAAATGGGGTTCTATTCAAGCAGCTGCCCTCAGGCTGAGATGATTGTGAGGGATGAGGTGAATATGGCGCTTAGAAATGATGTGGGTTTAGCTGCTGGACTTGTGAGGTTGCAGTTCCATGATTGCTTTGTTAGGGTGAGTAATCTGCCTTAAAATAAGTGCTCCTTTATTTATACTGGAATATAAAAGATTTCAGATTTTCTTTCAATATAAAAGATTTTTGGGCAGCATTTTCATATTTCTATTCCTTAAAGCCGACACCTACAGTTCTATTTGGCTAAATTTTTTTGTTATTTCAAAGTGATTTTTATGCTGAGAAGCAATTTATTATAATTAAATCTTCCAAAAATAGGATAGCCATAAAATCCTTAAAATAACAACATTTGGGCTTTAAATCTTTGATTGAATGGAAGGGCTGCGATGGGTCTGTTCTGATCGATTCCACCCCTACAAACAAAGCCGAAAAAGACTCGCCAGTGAACAACCCAAGCCTAAGGGGCTTTGAAGTAATCGATAGGGCAAAGGCAAGACTTGAAGTTGCCTGTAAGGGAACTGTGTCCTGTGCTGATATTCTCGCTTTCGCTGCTAGAGATAGCATAGCATTTGTAAGCATTAAAAATGTATAAATTATTTTTATAAACAGTAATTTGTATGAAAATTTTTTCAAGATTTGAACTTATATTATAATAATTTGTACTACGTAGAGCGGTGGGTTTGGATACCCTGTGCTTGGGGGAAGAAGAGATGGCAGGGTTTCTATTTTGTCAGAGACGTTCTCGAATCTGCCGAGTCCAAACTCCAACCTTAGCCAACTCATCCAGGGCTTCGCTAGCAAGGGGTTTTCTCAAGAGGAAATGGTCACGCTATCAGGTACCTACATATTGTGTATTCATTGATTAATATTTACGAAGATTTACATACATGCCACTCAATTTTTGTGTATTTATATATATATATATATATATATATATATATATATATATATATATATTACTCCTAAACTTTAATTTTTACATTTATACATATTACCACCATCATCATTGTCATGTTCATTATCGATATCATCAACATCACCATGAGTACAACTCAATCAAATCATATTGGTTTTGTATCTCCCTAAGCATAAATCAAATAATCTTCTCTGCCTCGTATCGCACATCGATTGTCCATTGTATTGGCTCCCTTTGGGTGCCGGTGATATGGACAAGAACTAGCTTCTCTCTTTAAAACAGGATTCAAAATTATACATGTGGCTTTGGTAATTCAAATTTATATTGTCCGTCATTGAAATCTACCTTTATTTTTGGATATGTAGTTTGCATAACATATTCGTTGTGTTTGTGTGCTCGTAACATGAATGGTTCATAACCCATAAGACAATATCTAAATTTAATTTAAATTAAAACCATAATGATCAACATTTAACACTCTTTTGGCAGTATCATACAAAATAAACTTAAATAATATCACATTATTCCAACAAAATCTAACTCAATAATTTCTTGTCACATTTCCATAAAAGTCAACTTTTGGGTCATTATGTTCACTCCATGTTGCATAAACTTTATTATTTATGTTGTTTGATCTTGCCATACCCGTATTATTTTGTAAGAAATTTTATTCCATTTGCATAATTGCTTGCATTTGTTCATTTGTTTTAATGATGTGTTGGACTAAGAGCCACTTGCACTATATTATGATCAATATTATGATGCTTTTGTCAATATAAAAATGTAATTAGCCAAATTTAAAATAGAGTAATGTCTTGCTGCAATATTAATAAGTCATACCTCAATAAATAGCCAATATGCAAATTCCCTTTATCGTATCATATCAAAATTAGATCTCTTAGATGTAGTAATATCTAGAAGATAAAATTGATCACTTGTCACAATTAAAAACATACTTCGCCTGAAGTGTTTGCTTTAATAAAACTTTGAATCACATAAATCTTTGGAACTTTGTTCTCTTCATCTAATCATGTATGTGATATGTGCTTATGTAACAACTTTGTAATATGGTTAAAAATTATTATTGTCTTTTGAGGATCTGCCAGCCTTCTGTCATTTTATTTCATTTTTAGACTTGATTCAAAAGACATAAAAATCAAAAGACATAAAAATCATGCAAGACTCAATTAATTTGCTAAGTTGGCTTTGGAATAAGTCACGAAAAAATGTGCTACTAATTTTAATATAAAAATATAATACTTGTGATTCTTCATGCCATAGAATTTACAGCATTACAAAATCCATATACTTAGATAAATTTGATGTGTAACCATCGAGACATTTCATATCATTAACCTAAATATAGATATCTTTTTGTGTGTGTGTGCATAATGATCTTGGTTAAAAAATTTTCTATGATGCTCAATTATATTATGAGCTCATGTATTTTGCTGAAAATAGTCCCAAATACTTTTTTTTTTAATATGCATCACATTAAGAATATGATGAATAAGATTACAATATCAATATAAAAATTCTCAAAATATACTCTTATTTGTCCAATTATGTTCCTTACCAAACCCAAGAGTCTTCTATTTGTCACCACCAATGTCAGATTGATTTTACAAAATTGAAAAGGCCCTTATGAATTGTTTTTCTCCTAAGAACCTTTATGTAGGTTGATCAAAATTTATAACTCCTTTTTTGAATTTTCTTTTCTATTTATTGTATAAGTAGTTCATTGGAAGAAATTATATTTAATCAAAAAAGACCTAATTTTGTCATTATTCCATAAAGAAAAGGATTTACCATTTTCCATACATAAGGTACAAGCCAGTATATAAGTGCTTCATCTAGAATTACTAATTGTCCACATATTAGTAACCCTTATTTGATAATTTTATTTATTGAATTTATCTAATGTAGTTACCACTTTTCCATAATATTTGAAGCTCATCAACAGGTGTGTTCACAAGAAGACATCAAATGTAATTGATTTTTAGGGACTGTAACGACTGATATTTAAAATAAAAATTATTTACTTTTCATGGACATCTAAGATGGTAAGTTTTATATAAGTAATTGCCAACATGTGCATGGTCTATTCAAATGATTGATTTTTTTTTTATGAGTATCAATTTCAACAATTCATAACATTGAAGCAAATGTTGGATAAATATGGTGAGCTTATCCATCAAAAGGATGCGCTAGCACCCCTTTGGAAGATTTCATTATAACTAACTAAATATAATATTAAGCAATCTTATCTAACAATAACTTTTAAGTTCTTATAGTATGGAACATCTAAAAATTGAGCACATTCAACATACTCTGATATATATATATATATATATATATATATATAATGTAAATGCCTCATATAATCTTCTACTAAAGCTTTAAATTTTATGATATGATATTAGAGTTTAAAATTTAAGGCTTTTATATTTGAATTTTCTTCAATTAGAGCATTATTTATTGCTATCACGTCTTCTCCAAAAAAAGTTGAACTACATACATCTTAATCATTTTGATATAAGAATAAAGTTCAAATATATCTAATATTGACTCCAAAAAAGAGTATATCACTTTCAATAATTCACCTTAGGCTTAGCATACTAAATAGTTTTGTATGAATCCCTTTTGATATAAATAAATTATGATATCATTGTGTGTACGAAAATACTTATTGCCATACCAATAAGATGGGTTTTTTATTTTATTTCATGGAGAGTTAACATGTGCTCTTTTAACAAATTGAGTGATACTCTCATAAGAATGATTCAAAAATTTCATAAACTAAAAATAAATGAACAATAGTTAATGAAAATTAATTATGAAATTACCTACTAATACACTCTTACTTGTGGCGGTTGATGGCATCAGCAATGGCCAAGGTTGGCTCTAACCCTGCCTTAGTGAGGATGTGAGCTAGAGTGTGGATCTCAAAATAAAGAAGCAACAAAGAAAGCAAGTGTTACAAATAAGAAGGAATTAATCAAACTCGACAAACACAGCACCCCCATCACAGGGAGGTCATAAGCTCAGTCGAAATTCCTCTAATAACAGCTCCGTCGAAACTCCCTAATAGCACAAAGAAGAAAATGAGAAATCAGACCACACCCAAACTCATTCACAAAATTATCATAAATACTAAATATTAATATATTATTTGTCTAATATTTTGACCCACTTATTCACACCATATCCTCAATCTACTATTTCTCTAATTTTTTAATATAATATCCTTCTTTATTTTTTTCATTCTGTTTAATTATATCTTTTTTTAAGTACAATTATGGACTTAAATAGCCTAATTACCTATCACATACTCATACCTTTCTCTACTTTGTTCCAACTAATAACTAATTAATTTTCATCAAAATATCCTATTCTTAAATGAATTATTTTTATTCAATGCCAATAATCTTGCACTTGATATTTGAGTCCTTTTAATAGTAAAATTTCATAAATAAAAATGACATATTTGTTTTTTACCAACTTGTTCCAACAAACCCAAGCATTGCTCATTATCACAATATTCGTAGGAGCTCACACAATTGGTCGGGCACACTGCAATTCATTCAGCAATAGACTCTACAACTTCAGCTCCACCGGCGCGCAGGACCCAACCTTGGAACCGTTACTTGCAACGCAGTTAAAACAACGGTGCCCTCTAGACAGCAACGACGGGAACATGGTGGTTCCAATGAACCCGCGCAGCTCTTACACATTAGACTCTAGCTATTACTCCAACGTATTAGCCATGCGCGGCCTCTTCATATCTGATCAAGCTTTATTAACCGACCCAGCGACTGCTAATCAAGTCATGATGAATGCCTTCGATAGCTTCATGTGGCGAGATCAGTTCTCTCGTGCCATGTTTAAGCTGAGCCTGCTTGGAGTAATGGTGGGGACAGATGGTGAGATTAGGCTGAATTGTAGGGCGATTAACTGATCCATTTGGTTAGTTAGGACAAAATTACTTTAACTATGTTGTGGTTCTGAATGATCGGTAGTGGAATAAAATGATTTTGTAAACGTGATAAAAGAGAAGTTTCTTCGTTAAGTGCTAGTGCTGCTGTCTTGTTAGGCGTTTAATTTTACCTTAAGTTTAATAGAAGTGTGCTCAAATGTGCTAGGCATTGACTAGAAATAAATTGAAAATTTTTAAAGGTATTATCCTGGAAAAAAGGGTCATTTATATACATAAATATCACCCAATTCTTATGTATTTCGATATCTAACGCCTAAATTTTGCTTGTCGCATTTAAATCAGCCAAAACTATCATGCCACATAAAAAATACCACCATTTTAACTTTTAAAAAGTGAAATATAACTTTTTCATGCATAGATAAGATGGTAATATCGGTAAAAGTTAAATTTCATGTATTATATATTAATAGAGATTGTATCTGAATCACAACGGCTATCTTCGTGTTCGACTCTAGGAAAGCCCTTCATTCTCTACTTCCGCTATACTCATGGTCTTGGAATTTCATATCCCCTTCTCCTCTGCATATATAGTTCATATTTATTAGTAAAGAATATTTACTATTATACCCTTACAATCTTCTATTCGATGGCATTAGAGATTGTGCCACCCACATCACAGAGTGCTTCAACATATTTCCAAACTTACTCACATTTAAGAATTTCTCCTTCCACATTGTATGTTTAGACTATTTGCAAAATAAAAGTCATAAAGTTCCTTTTAGTAAAAGCAATGCTACATACAAACTTTTGGAAATGCTTTTTGCTGATGTTTTTGGCCCATTCATGCAAGCCTCTGTAGAAGTGTACACTTAGCGTATTACTTTTATAGATGCATATTCTAGATTTTGTTGGTGCATTCCAATGAAACACAAATCTGAATTAACCTCACATTTTATCAATTTACATAAATACAGTAAGAATCATTATAATAAAAATATAAAATATCTCAGATCTAAAAATGGAGGAAAATACAAATCTCTCATTCTCTCTCAAAATCTTCGTGCACATGACATTATTCATCAATTCACTTGTCTCTGCACACTATAATAGAACTGTTTAGTTGAACGAAAACACCGTCATATTGTTAAAACCGCACGCACACTCCTCAACACAGCTTACTGACCTCCTCAATTCCGGATTGATGCTCCCCTCATAGCCTATTATCTCATCAACAGGCTCCCATCTCCTAACACTCAATACAAGTTTCCTTTTCAACTTCTCAACAATACTCCACCTAAAAATCAAAATCTTAAAATCTTTAGATGTGCTTATTTTCCATGGCAACAACCTCTACTTCCCCATAAATTCAGCCCAAAAGCCCCCACATGTGTCTTTCTCGAATGCACCACACAACATAGAAGTTTTAAAGGTTTTGATATTCTTCACAAAAAAGTAATCACATCTCATCATGTCGCCTTCATCAAAGATTTTTTTCCCTTTCAGGCCTCTCAAAACATCTCTCAATTGCACTTACCATTTCCTCACATTAATCCTTCCCTGCTTCTTACTATTTCTTCTATCTCTTCCATCTCTCGAACCCTTTCTTCCACAAAACCTGCACTCTCCTCCACTCACATCTCTAATAATAATGTGCTCAATCCCAATTCATATCAATTTCCCATTTCTTCTCCTCACAGAGATTTCACTCCTTCCCCTATCACGCAACTTCCTCATCCCACGTCCCCTCCTCCGCTTCCACAACAGCATATGATTACTAGATCTATGATAGATAATTAAAACCAAATAAATTTCTCAATCTTCAACATCAACTCACTCATTCCATTCTTATAAGTTTTGATTGAGCCCAAACTCATCCTCAAGGGCGCCAAGCCATGACAGATGAGTTTATGGCTCTTCAACAACAAGGGATTTGGGATCTTGTTCCTCCACCATTAAACCAACACATTCTTAGTTCCAAGTGGAAATTCAAAATCAAACACTACACTGACGGTTCTATTAATCGCCATAAAGCTCGCCTAGTGGCCTAAGGTTGTTCCCAACAACATGGAATTGATTACACTGAAACATTCAGCCTAGTCGCCAAATTTTCCACCATACGAATCCTACTTATCCTTGTTGTTCATGAAGGGCGGAACATTCAAAAACTTGGTGTCTCCAACGCTTTCCTTCATGGAAGCTAAAAGAAATGGTTTATATGAAACAACCTTATGGCTTTAGAGATATTCAATTTCCCCACTACATTTGCAAACTTCACAATGATATATATGGTTTAAAACAGGCTCCTCGGTAGTGGTATTCCTCCTTTTGTCAATTTATAATTTATCAACACTTTACTTTAAGTCAATCTTATCCCTCTCTACTCACATATCATCATCAAAATACCAGAATATACCTTGTGATCTATGTCGATGATAACCTCATAACTGGCAATTCCAACTCCGCTATTATAACTTTGATTCATGAGCTTAATCAGCAATTCAAACTCAAACTTCTTGGAAACATTTCCCAGTTTCTTGGCTTACAAGTTCAACAGACTTCCAATGGATATTTTTTACAACAAACAAAATATATCTATGAACTTCTCACAACCACAGGAATGAAAAATTCCAAACCCGTTATAACACCTCTTCCCACTCACCCATACAATCACAGTGAAACTCCCACTCTTCTCTCTGGTCCTCAAGGTTATCACAAAACTATAAGATCATTACAATATATCACCACTGCTCGCCCTGACATCATCTTCACAGTAAATTTTCTCAATCAACATATGCATGCACCTACTACCTTACATAATACTCAACTCAAACGTCTTTTAAGCCATCTTAAAGGAACAACAAACTATGGTCTTCATATTCAAAAAGGCTCACTTCTCTTGAAGACTTATGTAGATGCTGACTTGGCAGGGGATCCAAGTGACAGGAAATCCACCACCGGATTCTGCATATATCTAGGCCCTAACCTTATATCTTGGTCTGCTAAAAAACAAACCAATGTTTTCAAATCTAGCACAAAGGCAAATATCACACGATTATTGTGATCACTATAGAAATAATATGGATATGTCGTCTCCTAACCAAACGAACCTCCGCCTCTCTTCCTCTAACCAGTATATTCATCGACAACACCTCTGCCATCACCCTTGCCCATAACCTCACGTAAGAACAAAGCACATCGAGGTAGACTACCACTTCACTCGAGATCATCCACAACTACAAAATTTTACTCTACATCACGTCATGACAGCCGACCAGCATGATGAGATACTCACCAAGGCTCTTCCCGCTGCTCGACACCAACATCTCACTATCAAACTGACGATCTACTCCTCCGATCCTCAGTATGAAAGGGGGATGATAGAGATTGTACTTGAATCGCAGCTGCTATCTTTATGTTAGCCTCTGGGAAAGCTCTTCCTTTTCTGCTTTCGCAGTGCTTGCCATCTAGGGATTTCAGATCCCCTTTTCTTCTGCATATATAATTTATATTTATTAGTATGAATATTTACTATTATAACAACTCCGACTTCTCTTCCTTCTTCAAATCTTCTTTGTGCTAGTTTTGGGAAAATCAGTTTCATCATATATATACATAAGGATTGAGTAGTACGTGACAGGGCACAACTGTCCTAATTTTATTTTTAGAGTAGGGAAAATCACGAAAAATTTAATTTTTTTTTAGATATTGAGGGAAAAATATATCAAGGAAAATAAAATTACTAAATTATCTAAACTTCATTAAAAAAAATATTTAAATTTTATTACTAAATTGGCCAACATATGATTCCTCCCCTGATATGCATGCAAATCTTCCAAAAAAAAAAGTGAAAGGCTATAAATACTACATAATTGTAAAGGGGATCCAGCCTCGCGATAAAGAAATGAAGAGAATACAACCCAATAACTGGAGAAGGATTCAAAGCGTGACCAACTCCAGTCCAAGAATAAAACTAGGTGAAAACAGATAGATTTCCCACGCCAAAAAACTGCTCACCACTACACAAGCAACACATTTAACAGTAAATAAAATAGGAACTTCGACAAAACTTGCTGCCAGATTCCTCAATATATAAGTTAATACTACTATTTCATGTGTTAACCCAACAAAATCTGGGCTTTAGGAAACCCCTTTTAAGGCACATGAAGAGTGTCCGGCGACATGGATATCATCTGAAGAAGGCTTGAGTTTGAAAAAGTCACCTCCAGTATTGGCTCTTTCTTGCCACCTTCCTCCATGCCATCATGAGTAATCACAATAAATTCCTTAGCAACAGCAACCATAGAAACGCTCTCACCCACCCTGCTTCCCAAACACTGCATCGCAAAGAGTGCCACTCTTTCTATTTGTTCGCATTGAACCGACGGCTGCTCGCCAAACCTAAGGTAAGGATCCACAATCTCATGAAGCTTTCTGTCCTTAATCTTCGACAACGTGAGCTCTAAAAGATGTTCCTTTCGCGAACCTGTGATGAGCTCCAGCAATATGAGACCGAAGTTGTTGACAATCCGAGCATCATGAGAAACCGCGTATGAACAGGATTCGTCGCCGTTTGTGGAGCTCAGAAACTTAAAACTTGCAATTTTGATGGAATACTCTGCATCAATGTATATTTCGCTGGATTTGAGATCATGGAGGTTGACAGGTGGGGAGATCTCACTTCGAAGGAAAGACAGAGCACTTGCGACTTCGATAGCGATGTTAAGTCTATGGTACCAAGAAAAACCGTTTCCTCTGCGTCGCTGGAGGTGCTCCTCGAGTGTTCCATGCGAAAAGAATTCATGCACCAGAAGCAATGAGTGGTTGGAGCTGATACAGCATCCAATTATTCTGGCAATATTCTTGTGCGAAACCTGGGAGAGCATCTCTATTATCTCCCAAACCTGCTTAAGATTCTGCTCGTTTTCGCAGTTCACTTTGTGCACGGCAACAAGAGATCCATCATCGATAACACCAACGTGGATGTTCCCATCAACAACACTGATGAGCTGCTGTTCATGGTCGAATCCCTTTGTGGCATCGTTGAGCTCCTGGTAGGTGAATAATCGAGTTCTGCAAGCTTTTCCGAGGATCTTAGGGAGACAGGCTTGGTGAGGATGATCTTTGCTTCTATGAACTGGAACCTTTACGAGGAAACAAATGGCCAATCCACCGGAGATAAATATTGCAGAAATGATGGCCCCTGCCGGTGAAAGGACAAGTGTTAGACAAATTACGCCATCTAACAATCATGTTATGCAAAAAGATATGTTGAAATGTTGAAAAGGAGCATGCTTACATGATGAAAGAAAGCTAGTTTCAAAAAATTATCCAACATACAGAAGCTACATACCAACAAGAATAGCAACTCTCTTTTTGCAGAACCTTCCTTTACAACAATCACCATTTGCAGAATGGCCCTCATCACTACAAGCTGTAAACATATCTCCTTCAAAAACAGTATATCAGTCAGGGAGATTAGCATATATAGTCATTATTGATTTACAAGTGTGAAAAAGTAAGCTTATATGTGCCAAGAAAGATCAATGTCTTGGGTTAAAACTGAAAAAATAAACCCAACCGAGCTTATTTTGTTGATTCGGTTTGATTTTGAAATAATTATTTGATTTTTCATTTTATAAATCCTACTATTAAGTTTTCGATTTTTCGATAATAAACCAAAAAACTGAATAGTATTGAGAGCTAGATAAACCTTAATATTTACATGAATATAGACTTCATAGAATTTTCTACTAAATATAGGATTTAGTATAACCTAGAGTTCTAAGAGATTTACACTCCTCCATTAAATCTTAAATTTTAGAGAGTATATGTCAAAGAGACTAAACACAATTAAACCTTTATCATCTCAAACAATTTTCAGGCTTTAACGCCTATAGGATTTACTAAATCCTGATTATCAACAGTCATCAAGTCCTACTTGAATTAAATCCTGCTTGTAGCCAAGCAGTCCCATGAGGCAACTAAAATCCAAGATAAAGTTTTTCACTGTGCCAACTAAAAAGAAAAAAAGAGGCGAAAAGACTCACCTTTGAAACAGCCGATTCCCCGTGCAAAACCATCACCAACAAGCCCAGGTCCGCAAGCACACCTATACCCTTTCTTCACCACAGTTGATTTCACCATCAACGCCCCATTGGCACAAGCCACATCCTCCACCAATCTCATCGGCACCGCCCATTCGACCTCAATACCTCTCCTCGCACTCCCAACCAATCCCCTCTTCTCAACCCAGCTCGAAAACCCGCGACACCCATACTCACCAAATACCCCAAATCCCTCCCCTGCCTTCCACACGCTCCCATCCGAAAGCGGATAACAACAACCCTGATACACCCCGCCACCCCCCTCACACCCTCCCACCCTTTCACACCCAGACCGACACACGGACGAATCATCGCAGTCATAGAGGCGAAGCACGTTGTCTGTTGTGACGGCAACAAAGGGGCTTCGATTGAGGACCGTGGCGGAGTCTTTCAGATCAGCGTACCAGCGATCGCAAGGGGATGAGTTGAAGTTGGAGTTGGAATTGGACCTGGACTTGGACGAGTAGTCGAGGAGGATGGAACTGGAGGTAAGGAAGGCGATGATCCGTAGTTCGGTGGGGCCGAGGGTTAGGTAAAGGGAAGAGTTGTGGTTGCAGGTGAGGCGGAAGGCGTCGATTTGGGGACCGCAGGATGAGTTGATGTGGAAAGGGTAAGGAAGGGAGAGATCGCCGCAGAGCTCATTGCATGGGTTGGTGAAGAGTGATTCATTGGAGGCGGCGGAGCCGGCGACGAGGAAAAAGAGTAGAAGGGAGATGGAGATGGAGATGGGATCCATGGACGGAGGAGGCCATGTGAAGAGTGGAATGGAGGGGGTTTTGAGAGAGGAGAAGCGAAGTGTACGAACTTCGGGAGGAGGAGAGTTGGCGTCCGGAGAGGGGAGAAGAGGCGTTGGAAGGAGGGGAGAGGGAACGGGTTTCGGGGAAGAAGCCTGGGTGTGCGGGAGGGAGGCGGGGGCATGTCGGACGGTGGAGTTTTGGCATTTATTTTATTGTTTTCGGAATTTGGAGGGAGGGATTGAGGTCTTCAAGACGACGATGACCGGCGATGCGTTCTTAATTCAATTACTTAATACGGATCATTAATAAAACTCTCGAAATAGCGCTCTACTTTGAATGAAAATTCTTTTGAGGGAATCTGCATAGGATTTGGCTAATCATACAGCGTACTGATTTAGCAATTTAATTTTAATTTCCAAAAAATTTGATGTACAAATGCACTTTTTCAATTTTTTAATGATTAAAGCAGATCTAAGCTAGTTTTGAAGATTGGATGGACTTGTTAATGTATGAGCCACTAAGGTTAATTTTGGATGATTATTGTTGTGCACATTTTAATTATTGACTGTATAGCATTATATTAACATCCTACTGCTATGTCAAAAACTTCACACACGCATGGAGAAAATAAAAAATTAATAGATAGAATAACATAGAAATTTGTAAGGAATATTCGAAATGTTAGAACTATGGGGTTGAATTCAGTTGAAATGATTATATTATATTGATGTATGTTATATGGCTTTACCGATCATTGAATAGTTAGGAGTAATATTACATAAATGGGAGTTATCTATATGACTTCAGCTAAGAGAGTGGAGGAAGAGGTTGGTGAAGAAGTGATGATTCACTGTTGTGAAGAAAGATTGACCACAAATATCAGTGCGTCAAAAAATCTGAATCCAACATCAACGGTAGGGGCAATCTAACGACCTTGGTTTGGCAGCGTATGCATTAAAACAGTCGACACAAATCTCAAAGCAATGGAGCAACCAATGGTTATTGTCAGACAATCAAGGCATCAGACCGAAAGAGCATGGTCCAAGCCGACACTTCAACGATCGATAGTTAAGTTGAAGTCAACCGACATGCCCTGTCGAGGGGTTCAATCGACAAACCATGCCTACAATCTCGAACCGCCTAAATTCCTCACAAGGGTGTCCAACCGCAATTAATCGACGGACCGGGTTTTACTTCAACAGGCACAATCGTCACTCAACCGATAATCTTGGTTGGTCGAACTCAAACGCGTCGGCTAACTGGTTAATAACATATTCAAATTCAACTTTTAATGCAAAATAAGTATAAAATCAGCACAATTAATCGCATTAAGGGTGGTTTCCATAATCATTTATTTCTTTCTGTAATTGTACAAATATGCCTCTATAAATATAAGGAAAAAAAACACGAATGGGGGATCTCTTTTCCCTCGGTTCCTCTATGGAGATTCACTTGATTACTTTCTGTCTCTTCCTCCTCTGAACTCTAACTCTCGAGGCGTGTTCACAAAAGATAACTCATGATTCAAAATTCTAAAAGGTGGTGCTGTGAGCGTAGATATGCCCTAAATGAGAAGCAAAGCCAACTACGAAGAATAATCCCTGCAAAGAGACATTGCACCTATGGAGTTCAATAGAGATATGGTGCACCAAGGCTTGCAAAAAGAGGTTCAGGCATTGCGAACACAAATAATTGATGAATTCAAGGCTATTCGAGTAACCCTGATCCTATAAAACGCCCAACACGCCCATGGAGGGAGAGTCTTGGGGATCAATACCACCCCGCCCCCCACCCCCCCCCCCGGGCTCCCCTTGATCATTCTCCAGAGCTCTATGGTTGGCCCGGTGACTGACCAACCTAGGGACCGACAAATTTCCAACCGGTAGACAATGTAGCATCTACCCCGGCAGTCCGCCATTTGGTAGAATGAATGAGAACGCTTATTTAGTCGTTTATAGGTAGCTCCTTCTCCCAAAAAATTATGGAAACCATACCTCGAGCGAAACTCAGGATTTCTTACTTTGATCCCTATAAAGGAAAGAGTGACCCACCCGACCACCTAGCATCCTTCGAGTCTGTTGGTTTTTTTTTTATTTGAATATATGATTTAATAATTTTAGAAAATTAATTAATTTAATAAATATAGTTTAATTTTGAAAATGTATTTTTAATTTTGAAAAATGAGATGAAATAGATCTCATTTATTTAATGATTTAAATAATCGAGCACAATGTTACAAGTAATACTTTATTTCAGAAGATGAGAATGTCACTTGATAATAGGCTCAATGATTCAAACTAAGAAATTTAGAATATTTATTTGGTCAGCAAAATTTCCAACAGTTCGTTCCTCTATCTAGCCAGAAGATTCTGTAGGGTGATTATTTGGGTTGCTAATTCTTTTATAGGTGCAAGCCCCTATGATTAATTACATCTTAAGCAACTAAAATCACTTTAGAAAACTCTCGACTAAGATTATGTATTGTCTTCAAGAATCCAAAGTTTGATTTTCTTGATTGATCATAGGAAAATTAACTGGGACTGGCCCAACATAAAACATCCATTTTTGGAAACCAAAGAGTGAAAGGTAAGGATATCATAAATACTGAGATGATCTTAGTGACTTTTCAAACTATCCCATTGTTTGGCTTTACACTTTTGAGAGCGACGTTACTTAATATTTTACTCCTGTAATTTATTTAAAATTTTATGACTTTTGATTGCATGACATACGATTAAGCAAACACCTTAAGAAGATAAGGGGATTTACGTCATATCGAATGAACGACCTCGAGATTTAAAAAAGAATTGGGACTTATATCGCACGATATACAATCATGTGAAAACCTAAAGGATAGTGTGAGGATTCACGTCATGCTAGATAAGCAACCTCGAAATCCTAAAGGTTTATGTTGATTAAGTCTATAGAGGGTTTAGCGAGGATCATAATTTGCTTCATGTTTTGTCTTATCCTAATAGCCTTGAAGGTTGACAACTGCTCGATCTCACCACTATCTAATTCTATGAAAAGAAAATGAAAGAGAAAAAACATGTCTCAAGAGGCCTATCCTAGGTTCTTGTCGTTTATTTGTTGTGATTCTATGAAGTGTATTTTGACTTGCTAATTATCATTATTAAAGTGATTAAGGATTGGTGCTCTATTGGTAAACCATTTTTTAATACTGTGTCGGCTGTTGTTCTTTGGTTTATCTGGGTTACTAGAAATGATGCTAAACATAAAGATCTCACACCTTATGTTCCTCGTACTGTTAGCATGATTTTTAATTTCCTTATGAAGAGTTTAAAGGTGTTGAGCCCATTGAATTCCTTTTCTGGTTCTTTAATTGTGTTGCTGCAAAGGCTGAATATTCCTTTCAATGTTAAATAAAAGTCTGTTAATATGGTCAGATGGTGTGAGCCGTGTGCTCCTTTTTAAAAAAAATTAATACTGATGGGTGTTGGAAAGCCAACAAGACTAGCGTTGGTGATCTTTGTCGTGATTCTTTTGGTTCCATAGTCTGTTGGTTTTTTGCAGGTGTTGTGCTTGTATCTCCCTTGGTGGCTGAGGTGGATGCTGTTGTATTTGGTTTGCTGATTGCTAAGAGAATGGGTTGGAAGTATGTTTTTTGTGAAACGGATAATTTGATTCTTTGGAATTCTTGCAGATTTTTCAAGGACTATCATTAGAGCATTAATATGCAGATGAGAAGAATTATGGCTCTGTCAAAAGACATTCTTATTCATTGGTCTCATACGAAGCGGGATGGTAATAAAGCTGCTCATTGGGCTGCTAAATTTGGTGATAATCTTTCTAATGTTGTGATTTCTATGCTGATTCCTGATAAATTGAGATTTTTGGCTCTTCATGATATTTCTTAATTCGTTGTTTTTTGTTTTTTGTTGTGGTGTGAGTTGTATTTTGTTTTTTTTTTTTTTTAAAGAACCTTATATTCTTCTTTTTTGCATGAGTTGTTTATGGGGTGTAGATAGGATCTCTTCCTTATCTTTTGTAAATTTTTTTGGATGAAACACGTAAGGAGCCTACAGCTACTCTTTTTGCCAAAAAAAAAAAGTAATTAAAAGAGGGATTTTATTTTATGTTAAGCAATGTCAGTCATGATCTCATGGTTTCATAGTTCCAACATTGATGTTAGTTTTGAGTTTACTTAATCTAAAGAAATTGTTAGACTTGTTTAGAACGGAGAACTCTTGTTAGCAACTATGGTTTATCTCATCTAAGAAATCCTCGCAAAACCAAATGGTGAATTAATACGATTATGTTATTTTTTATTAGTTTTTAATATAAAGGTTTTTTTACTATACTATGCTCTATCTTATTGAGTGATTTGAATTAATTTCTTAAGGTTTCAAATGCTTATAATTTATTTAATTGATTTTTTTATCTTTAATTAATGAATTTTTTTATAGATTTTTAAGGGTTATTAAATTTATTTTTGTCAAATGAATGTGTTGGTCACATGTTATAGGGTCTGAACTAAACATATTTCCTGCGTCTTCTACCCTAGGGTTTCTTTATAAGGTAACATGAATCATGCACTGAATGTCGCACCCTAGACATATGGCTTACATTATATATTATAGGGTTCTCTTTTCACATATCAAAAATGCAATAGATAAACAAAACCCTCAAACTCGACACCCAACAAGGAAATAACCTCAAGACTAGTGAGACCATCAAAAAAGGCCCCACCAAAGCCAACAACACATGTATACTTTTTCAATTAAGTGAAGCTTTTGATGCAGGGAATGTGGACGAGCTAGTCCACTTTTTTCGAGAGCATGCTGACATATTTACCTAGTCAACCAAAAAATGCTAGGGATGCTGGTCGACCTCTCTTCACATCAACTAAACGTCAACCCAACAACCAAACTAAAAAAATAAAAGATATGGTCAACCATAATCACTTTTCTAGGACCAATATATGAAGAAGTACAAAAGCTATTGGAAGTCAGCTACGTGTATGAGGTGCGATATCTGGACTGGGTAGCAAATGTGGTTATGATCCAAAAAGTGAATAGCAAATGTAGGATATGTGTCAATTTCACCAACGTGAATGTGTCTTGTAGGAAAGACAACTACCTCTTATTAAAGATTGATGCGCTTGTGGATTTAACAGTCAGAAACTCGAATCTTGATACTTTCTTTCACTATCATTAGATAAAGATGCACAAGACTGATGTAGAAAATGACGCCTTCGACACAAGTTAAGGTGTATTTTGCTACAATGTAATACTCTTTGGGCTCAAGAACTCATGTGCGATCTATCAGTGCATGAAAGATGTAATATTTGCAAACTATAAAGGAAACATGTTAAAAGCAAAACACTCAAACAACACATAAAATACTTCAAAGAATCTTCTGAAACCTTGATATAAAATAACAGGAAACTTAACTCTCTTAAATACGTGTTTGGTGTAAAATTAGAAAATTCTGGGATACCTCTTGATGCCCAATGGGAAAAAGGTGAACCCTGAAAGGTTCATACCTTAATCAGAATGTCACTGCACAAAATATTAAATAGTTGCAGAAACTAACCGGTCAAATTACAAGGCTAATCCGATTTATTTCAAGTTCACGCGACAAATGTGGGATATTTCCTATGACGAGTCAAGAGCTTCACATGATCTGATGAATGTGAGCGAGCCTTCCAACAGTCGAAAGATTCCTTAGCTTCATCAACCCTTCGCTAGAGCTCAAAGTCAAATGAAAAACATCCACTCTGCCTGGGAGTTGATTTTGAGGCCATAAGCTTAGTTTTGGTACGGGAGGAACAAGGGAAGGAATTTTTTGGTCTATTACATCACCCCTTCAGGGAGGCGGTACTCAGGAATACCAACATGAAAAATTTTGCTTTTGTTATTATCATTTTAGCACGTAGGCTTCGCCTGTTTTTTCAGTTACACCTGACCGACCAATCTCTCAAGGCGGTTCTTACCAAACAAAAACATAGTAGATTATTTCGACTGAGCCAAACCTGATGGTTTTTCCCATTCTAGGGTTTTCACATAAAAATCGTGGTGTTTCCTTCTGCTTATTTCTCTATTATGTGTGTGTGTGTGTGTGTGTTGGATTTTCATACAACACTAAGACACTAATTTATTATTTCACCACGATAAATCTTCCGACATACATCACATATTAACAATTTCTATTAAGCAAGAGATTTTTATAATCTCCATTGAAATGAAAGTTATTTTTCTACTTTTTTCTTATTATCTCGATAAGCTAAAATGCATTCAAGGAATAAAAATATAAGATATAGTCTATCATCACCAGCACCTTATTAATATGATAATTGGTTATTTCAACCATATGTTAGGAAAACAATAAACTTTAACAAATAAATGAATAAACATGACAAATAAACACACCAAAAATTACAAATAAGATGCTTACAAGTTTACGTGATTAGATAAGACTTAATTATATCCATGACCACATAAAATCGAATATTTCACTAAGCTTCAAATATAAAATTTATCTTCATATAAAGATGAAGATAAAAATAGAGATATTACTCTATTTATATCAATGACAATGAAAAAAACATTTTTATTTGTTACAATGATGAGAGTTGAACATTATAAATTATATAATACTATTTTTACTATTATATTTTTTCTTCTACATTACTAAAGCTACTCTCTAGTATGACTCTAGTATGACTGAAAGTTTCCCATTTTAATAGAATCAAAATTAGTTATACTATTTTCTTCTTGAAAAAGTAGAATGAGAACTCAAATAAATTGAATAATTTATTTTCTCAACTAGGAGCCCTCTTTTCTCTCTTTTCTTTTTCACTTTATATATATGCTAATGGTTATTTCTCTACCACATTATTAGTACTAACAAGTCATGCAATTAAAGAGATGAAATTTATTAAAAGAATTTATATGCCTCGTAAAGTTGATGAAAGATCTAATAGCTATCATTAAGTTCATCTGTATCTTTGAAAACATAAATCCAATGTTTATAATACATTTGAGAACTTAATCAAATTTTGTAAGATTTTTTTATTAGAGAAAATTTTAACCCCGTAATTATAATAATCTCACACTTGTGGATAGAAATTTTTTACTTACACTTTTAGTGCCTATTGTTCAAATACATATTCTTGTGACATAAACAAATCTTCAGTCATGGGCATCTTAATCAAGGAATTCATGTTTTCATTATTCCTCTAGACTACCTCCAAGTTGTTGACCCTTTACAAAAGATATTATCTTTAGAAAACTTCACTAATGATCTACTGTTCAGTCTAAAATTCCTTGAATCAAGTACCAATCTCATAACTGACTCAATCTAACAACTTCAATAAAACTTCTCGTACAAATTAGAATTCATGAAACTTCAGAGTGGTTTATTATTGCAAACAAAATGATTGCATTATCATATATGATTTTGCACGAAATATGATAGCTAAAGTAACAAATGATGTAAATAAACAAAAGAATTAATTTCATTGTAGGGTAGAACTTTGTGATTCTTGTGCCATGCTACTTCAGTTCCAACTCCTCATTTATGATATACAATGTGGTAATTACTTTAATCTTATTGAAATATACCATAGTAATTTTTTTTAGGTTACTTTTTAATATAAAACTTAACAAAAGGCTCATTTAGACAATAAAATTTTATTACTTCTTTAAGGGGACAATTGGGAATTATATAGTCTTTGATGTAAATGTATAGATGTTTGGATAAAGGCAAAACTTGGGCTTATAATGATCTTCTATTAAATTTTTCCTTAGAACCAACTAATATCTTCTTATTTTGAATATTCCTTATAATGGATGCAAGAAGTCAATGCAAATGAGGCGGATGGGCGTCAAACTCTATCAAAGAATGTACACATATATATTGCTTCCAAGGCTAGACATGTAGCTTGCTTTTGAAGTAACTCTCATGGAAATTATTGTTAGTCTTTCAGATTTTATTCTTTGACAAAGATGAGATGTTATTTGTTGTTTTGTTTCCTCTTCTAGAGAGAAGAGGATTATAATATCCTTGTACAATATTAATATTATAGCACATATGCTTGACATAAAATAGTTTGTAACTTTTTTTATTAAACACTACATGCTTTTGAAATAACTGATAGGCAATAATAATATGAAATTACTCAGTTATAGTCCTAAAAAAATGGTTGAGAGAATTATCATTTCCATGATTTCATTTGAGGACTAATCAAGCCTCACTATATAATCTCTCATGCTCCCTTCATTCAATGTTACACAAAAGAGAACTCAAGTGATCTTACATGGTCTATATGATGCAAAGAGTTATACTAAGAATAGATAAATTAACTCCACATAAGTATATGTTTGAGAGGAGAATATCATTGAACAATCTGCATACAAATTCTTCAATGTGGTGGCAAATATTCTAGTACATTTGATTGTTTCTTTATGATTATATAAAGATAAGACATTCTCAACCCGTGTCTAGATGATTAGTCAAGTTAGATGAATATTTGTACATCTCCTTTTGGGGAGTTTTATTCTAAATAAGCTCCCCCATTGCTTCAATGTTGAAGAAAGAATATTGGATAAAAGTTTTAATACGAAGAGATGGAGTAGAAAGTTATCAATTGTTATGGTCATACACTTGTGATAATTAAGATAAAGTATAGAAAAAGAAAAAGATTTTGAAAGCAATGTTTGTTATTATTAAAATAGCATTTAATGTTTATTGAAGATCCATCAATCAAGTTTTTAGTTGTTCTCGGTAACAAATATATTATCAATGAATGTTTATCAAACAAGCTACTTATAAAGAACATGCATATTTGAATTTAAGATTCGGATTGAATGCCTTCACTTTTGTGGTTCTTTTTGGCCTCTAGAGATAGAATTTTATTTCTCACATGTGATAACAAAGAATATGAATAGCAAAATTTTGCCCTTTCTTGATATGAGAGGAATGCACGTTCGGTTTGGAGATGATATGAGCTCATATATTAATAATACCTAATCTACTCTACGAGGAGAAAAAAATCATAAAAATATAGAAATATATGAATGAAATTTATATGGGTCGAACATTTGACCTATCCCACTTTGTTATGAGTTGAGAAAAGTAATCACAACATAAGAAAAGGTATAAAGAATACAATTGAGGCTTACAAAGAATGCAAGGATGGGGTAGATGTTTAATATAATTATGTCAAACCTTTCTCTCTCTCAAAAGATGATTATGGTATTTACAATGGTGTTTGCTTTGAAAGATGAAATGAAGATTCATTAAATGTTAGAATTGACCTAGCATCAACTTTAATTGTTGAGAAACCATTTGAATTAATCTATATTATAAAAAACTCTTTTAAGTCATCATTTACATGTAACTTCTTTCTTCAAAAAATTTTAACTAACATCTCTATTCTAAACACCATTAATTTTTTTTTTTAGGATTCACTCGAGAATATTTACAAAGATATGCATTATCTTGAGTGGCTTCTATGTTTTCTAGAAAATTTTTGAGAGATAAATAAAAATGCCCTTTACACTAGTTTTCTAGAGAGAATTTTCTTAGGAAATTGAAATTTTTGATATTATTTCTTTCAAAATGAAATTTTGATTTGACATAGTAAAACTGGGATGTCTTTTAAAATTTTGGTAGTTTTAAGGATTATACAAACTATCAATCAATGTCTGACGTTTGTATATCCCATTTACTATCGTATAATGCCTGCAAACAACCGACCTAATGTGTTCATCTTATTGCCCATCCTATCAAAATCACAACTAATTTGAGAGCTCATTAGTGATAAGCTTTTGATGATACATATAGACTTGACACAACAATTTCCAATAATCAACATTCAAAATTTGTTATTCACTTACATCGAATGCTTATCTTTCTAATCAACTGCTTTTTCCTACTATTAAGAGTTGTTTGTCTCCGAACTTCTAGCATTTTCAATAGACTTTCGTTTGATGCTACCCATGATTGGTGTTTGTTTGCGAGTCATCACTATTAAGCACTCATCTCTCCGATAACCCAACCTTCTCTTTTGCCAGAAGAATGACCAAGATGACCACTTACTTGCCTAAAATTCAATCTTCACCATCATTTGGTGCTTAATGTCTATCAATGACTGACATTCAATACATAATCTCCAGTTAATTCAACAATCAACTATCGCCCGATGATAATGACATCTCAACAAAGTTGCTATGCCCACAAAAAATATCTTGTGTTGTCGACATCAACTACAACAATTTATTTACATTTATTTCTAGTTATGTTCCAAAAGCATCTCTTTATAACCTTTGATAAGGAGTAATACTCGAGTATCAATCAAGCTAGACCTTATAATTTTCCCCATTGTTAAATTTTGACATAATTTTTTTTTTTCTCATACTTACTTCTATGTTTTTCTCTTTTAATATCATTAAATATTATAGCATATAATGTGCTTAATATTGAAAAGTAAACACCACATTTTCTAAATAAAAAATTTTGCCCTAATATTATAAAACTAACCTCAAATTAGCTTTTGTATTTACCAATGGATGCCAATAAAAGGACAAAATTGTTATCGAGTAATGGCAGCGTTTCTGCAACATTGTCGGCCGCTGTTAATTGCGCTCTTTGCTCGCCGCAGTATAACCTTCATATTTTAAAGATCAACGCCTATACCCATTATTAGTAATCACTACGGTTTCAGAATACTCAGAAAAAAAAAAATAATAGAAAATTTTACTTACATAACACTCAATTCCTATGTATTTACATATGTAATAGCTAAATTTTAATTTTTAAATTCATGCCACCTTATTATGTATATGGATAAAAAAGAAATGTTTCAGTTTTTAAAAGTTAAAATCGTAATTTATTACATGTGATACTAAAGATTTAGCTGATATAAATGAGAAAAACAAAATATATATGTTAGATATATAAATAGGCAGGAATAGATTGTTATGTATGTTGATGCTCAAGAAAAAATTGGGCCATTTATATACATACCATCGAATTTCTATATATTTACATATATTAATAATGATAATAATAATAGTGATCTGTAGAAAACTTAACTTTTTATCACCTCAATCCATTGTAACTCAGTGTTTCCTTCAGATCAAAATCCATATAAAAAGGATTAAAAATATTTTATTATTCAACAAAGAACAAAAATTTATCCAAGATGAACTTGAAGAACTACGCATGACATTTGAATAGCCCATGTTATCCAAATAATAGCTTAAAACACTTTTTTTCAGCTGCATTTTATGTAATAAATATCAAAATACAGGCATGAGACTGGTTAATATATAAAAATTACGTGGTATTTATGACGATTTATATATATTAATGACATGAAAATATTTCATACTTTAAAGTTTAGAAAAGTGATGTTCTTGATGTAATTTGAAAGATTTAGGTGGTACAAATGTAAAAAGCAAAGTTTAGGTGTTAGACATGTAAGCACATAATGTATGCATCTATGTATGTAAATGCCACATTTTAACTAACTCTTACCAAAATTTGACTCGATTTTTTAAAATTTGCAAAACAAATGCATTGCGTGAAGAGGAGAAAAGGCATTTCTCAAATTACAACGATTTTCTTGTGATACCTGACTGCCATTAACAACACGAAGGCTTCAATATATTTCTATCAATACAAGAAAGGCGCAGATTAACAATACTGAAGACAGATCCTCCACCGAGCTCCTGAACTGTAACCAAAGAGGCTCTTAAGTTCCGAGAGTTCATCACAGAAATACCACTTTAGCCGCTTCCAATTACATCGCCATAGATGCTCTTTATTTTTGCAATTAAAGCTTCCCTGAGGGCACAATAGCAAAGATTATTTTAGATTATAATTTTCTGAATTTTCAAAAACAGAATTCTAGAACTAATGTTGTTAATGAGGTGTACCTGTCAGGCTTGAAAACAATGTTGCGGTATGCAAACCACTGAATGAATGGCAGTAGATTGAAACGCATTAATTTAGCAGCAAAAATGAAAGAAGGATAGAGATGGAGTTAGCAAAACATAGAAATAAGCGAAAACAATATATGATATATAGCTCTATGATTAGCCAAAAAGGATATAAGTGTGTCTTGCATATTGTGATTGGACTTCTTTTTGGAAAGTAAATTACAGGAAATAGAAGATATGATACAGATTATATTTGGTTTAATGGCAAATATCCATATCAATCTGTTTGATTCAATGTTAGTTATATGTCAATAGCATTAAAATGTCATTATTAATACGTATTTGTGTTATCTATCAATAAAATACATATTTTTCTCATCTATCGATATTGAATATGACTTGAGTTGGCTGATTTTGACAAACATATAAATGTCGGTGAATAAAGACGATAATCGTTTATAAATTTATATTTTACAAAACGATGAAAAATGCTAAAATAAATTATTCTTCAACTTTTTGCAATGAATTGTTTCAAGTCCTAAAGTCTATTCAAATGTCAAATTAGTCCTCAAACTATTTTAAAATAGGTTAAATTAGTCTACAAACTGCTTTAAATGCAGGATTATTTCAGTTCCTATAAGGGAGTTTGGGAACTAATTTAACACATTTGTAGACTGAGAATAAAATGACCCCCTATAAATAGTTAAGGGACCATTTTGACTTTTTTTTTTTCTTTACAGATGTTAGCAAATCAAATATCTAATAATATAATGTAAAATCGAAACGTTAGTGCAACAAAGAGGCCCATGAATTAATTGAGCTGTTTGAAGTTCCTGGAGTAAATAAATCATCAGCATAGTGATGTTCTCAAAATTCATTTTCTATGGCACTGCCATCTATGCCAACAGTAATGCTTCAGGAAGAGTAACAGGACTTACTCCAGTGTAGCCAATTCCAATTAGTTCAAATATACTCGGAAGTAGAGGAAGCCTATCAATTGCCTACATAAAATTACAAAAGTTTAAATTTTCACGTTAAAACAAACTAGAGGATCATAAGGCTTGTTTGGGATCACATTTATTTTTTATTTTTATTTTAGTTTTTTCATTTGTTTTTTAAAATGTTTTTTTTTAATTTGTTCTTTACAAGTTTATTTTTCTAAAAAAATAAATATGTTTTTTAAAACACTCATACAATTTTTTTTGAATGTTTTAATATCAAATACCTAAACATGTTTTATTTCAAATCAAAATATAGACAAAATAAAATAAGAACAAAACATAGATATTTCAAAACGAAAGTGATCTCAAACAATCCCTTACCCTTAGCTTCTACGACCATCCTATCAATTGAGTACTGATTATACTCACCGAGATCAATCCGACAGAACCATAAAGAGCAATTAGTGCAAAAAAAGTAAGGGAGGTCACAGCATATTTGTCTTCAAGTTTGTCCCACTGCCTACCAAAAAATACCAATTTAATACCATAACTTCTTAAGTCCAAAGAAACAGATATGCACAAATAAAACAGACCGCTTCCTGTATGGTTTTAAATATTTCTGGAAGTTCAGTAGCAACTTCAGATGGTGCTTCGCCTGTAGCCATGGCAACAATATTCCCTGCAATTCTACGACCTAAGTTGGCAACAAAATGGGCTTAGAAGGATGCATTTATTGCGAGGGTGAGAATTGTTTGATAATAGAGAAATGGAATAAAAAACTTACATTCAGCTCGGACTGCTTATCTACAAAGTTGACAACATTTTACGGGCAGTTTACTACTGTTTCATACAAAATTGACAAAATCAATTGATAGAGATAAATCACCTACAACAGTTCCTACTTGGAGTCACTCCTCTAGAAGCCTACTAGGAGCCACTCCTCATCTAGGCTATCAAGACTAGGCCATCATCTCGATAATTACCACCTATGAAGCATGAATACGTACATAGGGACATGAAAATGACATGATTCGGGGATGTGATATAATTGAAAATAATACGATGCGACACATCGTGGAAACGTTTTTATATTTAATTGATTATTAATATAAAACGTATATTTTTTTCATTATTCTATATTTAAAATATCACAACAAAAAATTATGGAATAACAAAATTTAACTTCATAAATGTAATTTATATTATAAAATCACATGCTTATGAAATTAATTTTTAAAATAAGACAATCTGTTTCGAAAGAATTCATTCAACTTATAATCCAACTTATCTACCAAATTTAAAAAATTGTATAATTACAAGAAAATTACTAATGCCCAGCTTTAATAAATATTGGATGGACCATCGATGTTCGAGTTTGATGAATGTTAAGAGGAGATTTAATATGACGGGAGATGAGGAATTTTCGACTATGAGATATACTTAAGGCTATACCGTATATTTATAATTTTCTAATTTCGTGTCTCATTTTCTCAAAATCGTGTTAAGCTAACGTATGATGTGCTGTTGGGGTGTGTCCTAGATGTGTTATGGCCTAAAAAATTAAGCATATATTTTGTAGTGTCGGAGAAATGTTGACGCAGGCATCAGTATTCGATATATGTCTGACAAAGGTACAACACATTTTTAAAAGTGTCGGTGCTACATAGATTACCATCCAACCTCTACAAATAGCCTTTTATAGCTTTGAGATATCACAAGCTCACTGACGTCAACTTGGTTCATCTCCAAACCACACATTGCACTAGAAAATGTTGAGCTATGAAAACAATTGTAAGAGCCCTACCAATAGTATGCAAGATATTATCTTTCTCGGCATAAATTATTCTATACCACGATGAACCTCATGATTTTACTCATTTTAGTCTACTCTTATTGATGGAACTTCCCACTAGGTTAATTACCTGAGATGCGGGTAGATGAGCAAATTTAATTGTATAGCTTTTCAAAAAACTCTATCTACAACATCAAAAGGTGCCTTCCAAATTCCAGTGCTCCATTTTTAACGTGAGATCTGGATCATTTCTACCCTAAGTCTGTCATCCTAAAAGTCTGCCAGGAGTTGCTCTTTATCCAAGTTATTAGCCCTGGTGATCACTCCAAACCTTATTATTCAAATCCCCTCTTCAATTTTGAAATTATCAAAATAACTTATGATACCTGAACTAGTAGGAAATTCAACGGAAAATGCAAAACAAACTTATATTAATATTGAGTTAGAGTTACAACACAGCACAAATGGAAAGGAAAAACACACTAACAAACCAAGGTCCGGGTAGGGTAGGACGTGAGATTCAAGGGCGGAGTGGCGTCAGCAATGTGGTGAAGGTAGGGTAGGAAATGGTGGCTGTGAGATCGGTTAGGAAGGGGTATGGTGGCCGGTGGGCTGGATAGTGAGGATGGCTGTAGGGAAAGGTTTGTAGGGGTTGGTAAGTAATCCGGAGGGCTGGAACCACCCTCCTAAGTGTTGTAATGAGACTGCCTGATGTGGAGGAACTGGCTAGAGTAGTGGACTGGAAAGGCCGGACAGAAAGGCAGTGGCGGAAAAGAGGCGGTAAGACTGCGGGATGGTATGGGGATGGCCGACGGCTGATGGAAGAAAGGAAAGGAGCAGGAGGAGGATAGAGGACGATACATCACCACCGCGGAGTAGGATACAGCTGAAGCACCACCACTTCCTCGGATACAACCCTAGAACAAGGAAAACAACTCCACAAAAGAATGTGAAAGTAACACACAGGAACAAAAACTAATCATAATGCAACAAAACAACAATATAAAAACTCTCCCAATTAAAACACGAAAAAGGAAGAACAATGGGAGGGTCGGCGACAGTGCCGCCTTTTCTAAAGTGCTACTCAATCGAGTGGGATGTAGGAAAGGAAGTAAATCCCACTCGACTCCTATAGCATCCTAAATTGGTTGCCTCAAGAAGCGTCTGGCCAGGCTCCCCTATGCCAGCCAGCTGGCTTGTTTCCCACGTCCATGCAGGAAACTCCCGCACCAGTATCAATCTCCCGAGGTTAGGAGAGCTTCAACCTCATTCGTCGAAGCTTGTAGTTCCTTATCCCTAATCCTGACGACACATGAGACCCACTTCAGGCTACACTGTCGGTCAAAGCATTGAAGAAGTCAGCACCACTTGCGCGTCCATGTCCCTATCAATCCGCTCTCCTGAGACTATGGCCCATGTCTGTACTACTGGATCCTCCCAAGGTAACCCATGGTCAGGTTTGTCTGATGTGCCGTGAGAGTAACCTGGATCTTTCTGTCCGTGGTGGAGCTGGTGGTACGGTGTCGACCGTGAAGCGCTAACATCCCCTCTGACATAGCTAACCTTTGTCTGGAGTTGGTGTCTCAGTCCTCTCATTCTGTGTCGTCACAAGGAATGACCCCACTAACGCTGCTCTTTTGATAAGGGTTCATGTGATCTCAGGCTCTGCCGAAGAAAGTAGAATGATGAGCTTCCCCTCCTTGGTAAATGAGTATGTGTTTTTTAATCCATTGTATTGATTTCTCTGGTTAAACTGTCACGGCCACCTAACAGAAGGTGGCAAACATCCATAGGAACCACATCACACCACACATGAACCCACGACTGACCTTCGATCGAAAACTCTACCAAACATCTCTGGTTGATGTTGATCCAATTCTCCTTCTACCATGTCAGTGAGTATGGCTTGGAGTGCCTCTGAGTCGTAAGTCCCAATTTTTCGACCATCTAAGTTGATGCCACGTTCTTGCTGCTCCCGTCGTCAATGATAAAACTGCATACAATTTCATTCATTGTGCAACAGTGTAGAAAATGTTGTGGCAATGCCACTGCAGATCCCCGGGTCAATTTCAGTCCGTAGGACCTGTCGAACTATGAGTGCTTCTCCTTCATCTAGGGGAAGATGATGTATCTCACTCTGGTCCTCAGCTGTCTCCTTGCTAACCTCCTCCACGACGCCCTGATCTGTAAGTGTGACTACTCTGCTCGTGGGACAGCTGGAGACAATGTGACAGTAGTTGTGACATTTGTAACACATTTCGGTCGACACAGTGTTGGAGGAGCTACCCTGTTGTTGCTTCTTCTAGCTCTGATCTAGAGTATCACTCCCTTACCCATGCCAGCATGTGTATCTCGGGGTACCTCTGTCAGTCGTGGTAGTTGTAGGTGATTGCTTGCCTGCATGTTGCTGCCTGAAGAATGATTGCCACCTTCTCAGCTTCTGCTGTCTCTCCACCTTCAGGGCTAGAGTTTGGACATCCCCCAGCGTCCAATACTGTTGTATCCGCACCATATTGCTAATACTAGGTTTCAGTCCTCCAAGGTATCTGGCCACAATGTTCTCCTCTGGCTCCGTCTGATCACACTTCATTTGCAATTGATCAAACTACTCCGTGAACTCTTCTACTGACAGATCCCTCTACCACAGAGAATGGAGCCATAGAAGCATATCCTAACAGTAATAAAGTAAGAGGTATTTTCTCTGCATTGCTTTCTTCATCTCCTCCCACCAGGTAATCTTATCAGTTTCCTCTCTTTTTCTTTTGCCTTTATAAATTCTCCCACCACAGAAAATCCTCTTCTTCAACTTGATGACTGCTAATTTGACATGTCTATCCTCTGGCACATCTTTATACTCGAAGAACCGCTCAACAACTTGTAACCGATCAATGAATTCCTCAAGATCCATACCTCCGTCGAATGCTAGCAGATTTACCTTGATTTTGAAGTCTTTGTGTCCTCCAAATGGCATATACTCTTTGTGAGCATCCCTCTGAGGGGGATTCAGATATCCCTCTCTAGGTCTCCTCTCATGCTGGATTCTGAAACACCGTGGTCTATCTTTTTTGTTGCTGAAATTATCCTATAAAAGGAATTCGGATCCTCATCTCTTTATCCCCTTTGAATTTCCAAACCTTGATCGAGGGTAACCTCTTCCTGTGTTAACTCTTCAATTTCCATAAGCCTTTGTTAAAAACGATGGAGCTCTCACCGTATCTCTTCCCGAGGTAAACTCGGGCATATTCTTCATTGGTGGCATGCTCGTGTTTGAGTTTTGGGAGAAAAATTATTGAGTGGAGGTGAAAGAGGGCGTGTGCGATTGATTGCGTGTGTATTAGCAAAGGAGAATTTGGAGTTTGGACTATAGTTTGGGAATAGTAAGGAAAAATTTGGTAGAGGGGAGGCAGATGCTAGAGAACCCTAGGATAAAATTAGAGTTAGTCTAGCTCTGATACAAAATGATACCGTAATTAGTAAAAAATTCAACGGAAAAGACAAAACAAACTTTTATTAATACTGAGTTAGGGTTACAATGCGGCGCAAATGGAAATGGAAAACATAATAACAAACCAAGGCCCGGCTAGGGCCGGAAGAGAAGATTCGAGGGCTGATCGGCATCAACATGTTGTGCAGGTAGGGGAACGGATGGTGGTTGCGAGGTCGATTATGAAAGAATTTGGTAGTCGGTGGTTGTAAGGAAAGGGTTGTCGGGAGCTGGTAACTGCCCTCCTAAGGGCTGTAATGGGGCTAGCTGATTTGGAGGAAGGGGTTGGAATAGTGGAGAGCAGCAATTTGGAGAGAAATAGGGTGTTGGGAGGTGTATTGGAAGGGATGGACAGTAAGGCAATGGCGGAAAAGGGGCGGCAGGACAGTGAGATGGTATGGGGATGGCCCATGACTAATGGAATGGAAGGAGAAGGGGTAGGGAGGAGGATATAGGAAGATACATCACCACCACAGAGTAGGTCACAGTCAAAGCAACAACACCTCGGATACAGCCCTGAAACAGAAAGAACAGCTCCACAAAGGAATCTTAAAGCAACACGCAACAACAAAAGCTAACCCTAATGCAACAAAGCAGCAATAAGACTCTCCCAAGAAAAATATGGAAAAGGAAGGATAGAGGGAGGGTCGGCGACAGTGTCGTCTTTCCTAAAGTGTCGCTCGATCTAGCGGGACACAAGAAAGGCTTGCTCGACTACTGTAGCATTCTGAATCGGTTGCCTGAAGCAGCGTTTGGAACGGCTCCCCTATGCCAGCCGGCCGGTCCCCTATGCCAACCGATCGGTTCCCTATGCCAGTTGGCTCAGCCAGGTGGCTTGTTTCTCGCATCCTTCTGGGAAACTCGGCACCCACATCAAATTCAACACAAAATAAAAATTTGAGAAACTCATCATAGACTCTATTTGCTTCAAAATAAACTTTAAAACGGGTACCTTTGCATGAAACTTAACTAAATCTTGTCTGAGTTGAATTCACTTCAACTAAAAAATTGAGCCTATCTTAGATTTTGGATGCCTTTAGCACCCCTAGCTCATGCCTAATTACATAGCCACTGTAATCATGATTTTATACACAAGAAAAAAAAAACTAAATATTTAGAGTGTTATTTTACACAAAATATTTGAGAAAGCTCTCTATTTTAGCCACATAACCTTAACTTTAAAATTTCATTTCTCTATTATATAGTTAACCTTTTTATATAATTGAGCCAACACACTTACAAAGATTGTACATCATTCACTCAACTTTTGTTCCACTAATCCTATGGCACTTATCTTCTAAATATTTCCGCATAATATTTTAACTTTCCATTTGGTTATCATTGCACCTTCCATTGAATATTCAACTCTCTCTCTCTCTCTCTCTCTCTCTCTCTCTCTATATATATATATATATATATATATATATAGAGAGAGAGAGAGAGAGAGAGAAAGATACATATGTGTGTGTGGGGGGGCGCGCCACTCCATAGGACAAAATTGAGAAAAATAATTCATATAGCCGACCCATTTAGTGGGATAAAGCCTTGTTGTTGTATTTATGTGTGTGTGTGTGTGTGTTATTTATGGTGTTCATTCTTTGACACGCATTCTCTCTTAGTGAGTACCAAACCAATGCCAATAGGCATAGATCACAGGCCTCACAAAGTTACACTACTTCTTGGGTTATACAAAAATATTGTCACAATCCTATCATGATTAAATAAGTCGCCAGTCTAGGACTGGTGCATAACCCATGTACAAAAACAATACACCTAACTGTAAATCTTAAATCATGAGCATCGACTATAATAACCAATAAACTTCACAATGGTAGTAAAAAAAATTGCTCATTATACATGCAACAGTGTCGGATCAATAGAAAATTAAGACCATCAATAAAAAGAAGGAAAACATCATAGAAAGTAAAAAATTCTGCCCAAATTATGGTTTACAGATTCACATTAACGGATTCCTTCTGCCCAAATCAGCTTAAGCACATCACAGCTCTCACTAACCCAATATTCCAACACGAAGGGAAAATGCGTATCATGAACAATTTCTTTCAAAAGAAAAATCGAATAAAGGGCTTACAATAAGAGGCCGACTTCCATGGTTCCCGGCCCTGGAAACGAAGAGCGGGTGAAGAGGATTGAGATGGAAATGGAAGCGACGGGAGGACGACAGAGTGCGCAGTCCCCGTTCCCACCGTCTGGCGGGAAGCCGTCGGCGAAGAGAATAGGGATCGAGTGGCCATGGCGGTGGCTGAGGCCATGGAACTGAGGTAAGAGTATAGTGCTGAGTTTCACGTTAGGGTTTGGAATTGAGCACAGCTTCGGAGCTCACACAACTCTCTCAGAGGTCGCCGATGGCCAATCTCTACTTCGTAGACTCCCTTGTACTCGATGATTCAAATTTGGACAGCGGGGAGGATAAGAGTTGTGTGGCTCCTCGGATTGATGTGCGGGCGAGCGCATGTGGTGGGACGACGACGCATCTCTCCGCGTCTCATTCCGTCGTAGGGTCCATGTCTTTGCCCGTGATTTTATATCAGTAGTTTATAAATCAGGTGGATATTATATAAAAGTAAACTTAAATTATTTAAATATTTTGGATATCTGATTATTTATAATATAATCAGATATCCATATCTAAACATTATTTGCATGATTCGTGCTTAATTTTGCAATATATGAGAATTTCTTGTCCGTTCTTCACATCAAAAAGTTGTCCTATGAGGAGGGAGTTAGGGGACTAAAATTGAGTCAAGGTTTTATTATTAAACTTAGCTAAGTTCATGTATTTGTGAAGATGAATATAATATATGAATAATTAATCAATTTTTTATGTACATTACACTTTTATTATATGGCCAGATACTCAACAATTAAAATTGAAACCTTTGATCACATAAGGTTAAATCATACTCGGAGCTAGGTAGGATCTATTCAAATGTAGCTCAACAGAGTCAGACTATTCATTAACCCTCCACAATGGCCACCAATTCACAACTTGGTCATAACGGTTTGATAGCTCGTGTCGGACATCTTTAGTTGCTAAATTGGTAGCTTGGCATCCTATAAGGTTATCGAACATGTTATTTTTTTACATATATAAAGATGCCGAACATGCTATATTATTACGCATTTTCAAGTATTTTTTATCTTATTATTGTTTAGCTAACCATTAGTATAATCAAAATCACTTCATCCTATAAATAGGTGGTTAAAGTTAGGATTTATGATACACAATCTAAATATGCAATCTCATACACAAAACCTAGTAACACATTTTCTCATTTTCAGATAGATTTTGGCTCATATTAGATTCAAATTCTAATGAAGAAAACGCAACTATATCATTCTTCAGAAACTTCAAACACTAGTTGATCATAAGCATGCCAAGTTCTAAATAACCTAAATATAAAATAACAACCAAGTAAATCAAGCTCAACTCATTTACACTCCTACGGGACAAGTCACTAAAGAAAAATGAAGAAAGATAGTTTCAATCTTTTTATTTTTAATTTTTTTGCCCACCCAAAGTGCAAAATGTGTTTCTTATTGCGTATGCAATAATTGAAGAGCTGGTCACCTAACTTTGGGCTAATTTGTTCAGACGATATGAATATAGCTGAACATGACACTCTTCGAAAGGCAAGTTTTAACTTATTGGGTGTGGATGAAAATTAGCAGGCCCAAAAATGAAAATTTAGCTGGAACGGAACTTGGATTGAGCCAAATTTGGATGGAATTTAAGATACAAATGATTTAGATCAAAATGCATATGCATTCATAAATGCGCTAATGAATAAACAAACACATATATTTATATTTGCAATTAAATGCATGTATCTATTTAAATTTTTTAATGTACCCTATAAAACCATTCTAGCAATGGGTGAACATCGACAATTTTGATTTATATAAACAGCGGAATACAATAACCCCACAATATTATCAAATAAAGATACTTCCAGAGTTAAAGAGAGCAGCACACCCACAAAGCCAAAAATTAAGAACTAAAAAGATGCAATACCATATGTACAAATTCCAAAGATTCTAAGATTCAAAATTTGTTTCATAAAATTTTCACCTTTTCTCTCATTTGACTCTTGTTTCTAAAAATATTAACTAACCGGTAACCAGCAATGCCCCCGAAACAGAAAAACTTCTTAGCTGAAAGCAGGCCTTTAATCTCAATACTGGCATCAGTCAAACCGCTAGTTGTGCTAAATTGTGTTGTGCTTCAGTATTATATACAAGAGTAGTATTCAAATATAGTAAGTCTCGAGCCACAAGAACTTCCCATTTTCTTCTCAGAGCTAGACTACTCCTGTTTCGCTGCCACTAAATTGAGTTGTGCTTCAGTATTATATACAAGGGTGGTATTAAAATATAATAAGTCTCAAGCCAAAAGAACTTTCAATTTTCCTCTCAGACTAGACTACTCCAGTTTCGCTACCACTAAATTGTTGCTTCGATAACCGAATAGCACTATTCATGGCAACACTCAGAGCAAATGCTGTCAGCTGCATGAAAAATTTCATAATAATGTCATTATTAAAACCAAAAACAGTAAGAAAATAAGAGAATTTCTGAGAACTTACGTTTGCAAGACCACTGCACATAAGGCTGAATCCCTTGAAGTCAAATGGAGCACTTTCCGAGAGGAACCAAGCTAAGTTCAGACAATTTACTGTAAGCTTACAGCCATTCTGAAGAGCTAGAAGTAGTTATGTTTGCATAACAAGCTGGTTACCTGTTAGAGGAGTGAAGAGCATGGGGGAGATTATGCTAGCAATGGAGCTTATTCCTGTAATTCCCCCTTGTGCCAAGCCCTGGATTAAGATGAACGTGCCAGTTTTTCAAGATTAGTAAGAGAAATGAAATGGATTAAACTTACAAGATCGATGAGGTTATTGCAGATACAGTCAATAGATGTTACTGTCAAACCAACCTTGGGTTTAACCACAGTTCTTCATGCGAAAACAGTTACAATCCTTAAACATGCATTTAAAATATCATTTATTGAACATAGTACTTATGAGATTCCTTGAGATAAAAAATGTTGCATACAGAGAAAAAAATAAATATTGCAAAAGTGATTTTTAGTTCATCCAAAGATTGAGAATGGGCCAGCATCATAAAAAGGAAAGTTCGAGCAAATTTCAATATTCTCTTGAAATTTCTAATCCTCAATGAAATCTAAAACATTTGATATGTGATGCTTATGGTCTAATCCAAGGATAGTTTCAATGGTTCAATGTCTCGTCCGCACAAGCTTTCTAGAATTATTGTTTTGTGGCATTAGTTGTATATTTACAACTTAAAGTTCATGGACTTCGAATATGAGGAGTAGCTACACTTTATGCCAATTATTTGGGATCAAATTACTAGCCTTGTTTCATCATCCATGCTTAAATAAAGGGTTAAATCTCCATAGAATCAAATTTAGCTAAATATCTGCAGGACAAATTTGAATCTTCCTTTTTTTTTTTTTTTCAATCTACAAAAAAGGACAGAAGAGCCCAACTAATTGTAACTCTGCTCTTTTTCCTAACTATCCAGAATTCCATTCATTATCTATGGTAAACAATAAAAGCTAGTACCTGATCGTTGAGCCCAACCCTTTTTGACACGATGGTTCTTAGCTGCACGAATAAACAGACATGTTTAGTACCAAGGTGCCAATGAAGAAGTATGAGAGCTGGAATGTGGGCTAGAGTGAGAGAGAAACTGGAAATAATCATAGGGAGGAGCGGTGGGCTGTGGACAAGAATACTTACACATGGGTGAAGGAACACACTCAAAACCACAAAGGATGAAGAAAAATATGGAACCTGCATGTCAAGTTGCATAGTAAAAAATATAACAAATATCTAGATAAACATATCGTAGATTCTAGGAAAATTATGCAATAATATCTTGACATGACTACTGACACAAATTAGCAAAGTAAACCAATAGCTAGTGATAATTATTTCAGTCCGGTATTTTTATATTAACATAAAAAATATCATATGAATGAACCCCATGATAACTGAGAATTTTAAGATACTTATTGGAGGGTCATTCAATTTTTCATTTGAGACAAAAAATTTTTCTTAGTAAAAAAGGTTCAGAAATATCAGTTTAAGGGAGCATGGTCCATCCAAGTTTTATAAGAAAGATACAAAGGGGATTAACTTGGTTCTAAGTTATGTACAAGAAGAAGAACTTAAATTAGAGTTAACTCCGCATACAACACTGAACAAGAAATAAATTACAATAAGGATTCATAAAGTCAAACTTAATTAGTTGAGATGAGGGCATGATGCATTCCTAAGAGTCAAATGAAAATAATGGGTTTACTCTCTCCTTGCTACTTTAAACTATCCCAATTTAGAAGAAATAGAGTGGACAAAGAAAATTAAGCTAATAAATCATTAAAGAAAGAAATTTTGAGGAAGTGTAGCGCATCACAAAACAATACTGGCTTGACTATAGTGAATGACAAGATAATTAATACACAGACCGCACATAAGAAGTTATTGGCCATAATATCATTACAAATAGGATTAAATTTGGGAACCATGCACAAAAGAAATACGCATTTAGTTTTGCAAGTACAGATAAAAATAAAATTGCATGTAAGTACCCAGGAAGACCATGCAATGCTGGTAAGTAAAACCTGCATAATATGGAGGAAAAAGTCAAGAAATAAATAAATAATAGTAATAATAACATACACCATTATTTTAAATAGGAAGAGAACATGGAAGGAGAAGAAGAAGGTTACATTTGCACAACTTGCAAAGAGGCCCACGCTAAGTAGTATTTCCTCTCCAATGGCAGGTGCTAAAACAGGCATAAGAAGCAGCTGCATATTAAGACAATTTTAGTCATGAAACGTCCTTTCCCACACAAAAATAGAAGTTTTTATTTATGCATATCGGGTTGTACTCATTAAGCACATTTATACATTTAGGTAGACACGAGCAGACACTCAAGTAAATTAGTAAAGACAATATAGATAACCCATGAATATGTAAACCAACAGTTAAGCTAACTAAAGAATGATTTTGATATAGTACCTGTGAAAAAGCCCCAGCAACCCCACTAATGAGCATTAGGTCAGCATACTGGTCTTTGCTGAATTGGAACTGAGCTTTAAGGAAGTACTGCATTGTTAAAAGAAAGGGAAAAATCAAAATTTTATTCTCCAAATATTTGGTGAAGACAGTTGAATGCTTAAATTTTAATCCATTCCTGATTAGAGCAGTATTTGGCCTTAATCTTAATTTAGCTAAATGGTTGTTTGGTTGCAATTATTTAGAATTTACTTATATTTTAAATGTACCATAAAGCAAACTCAATACATTTTAAATGTTTTTTATGATTGGTTAGTTATAAAATAAATTGAGAAGATCAAATTTTGGTGTTTGGATGGCAATAAAGTGCATCAAAATTTTAATTTTTTAGTAAAACTCTTCTTTGCTATTATGCTTCAACACTAAAGTTGGGGCACAAGCAATGGCTATGGATTCAATGGGAGTGGTGAATACATCTAAAATGCCATTATTGATGAAGTTTCAACACCCTAAAAAATTACTTCGAATTTGCTTTACTCCCAACTAAACGCTAAAAAATGTAAAACCCTTACATTTCAAATATAATATACTCAAACCACTCTCAATGAAGTAGACCCTAAAGAATTTGCAACAACTTCAAAGTCTTTCATTTGATGAAAAACTTTATTTGAGATAATGGGTATGAAAGTTCTAATCATCAAGTTTTGCATTACTGTATCATGCTAAATTTATCTACAGAATAGCGCAATGAGACAAATTGACCAGTAAAATCCATGTTCTTCAAAAGGAAATTTTTTATTGAACCTTCTATGTAACTCTCTCAATGCAAACTTCCTATCAAAAACTCCAGAAATATTGCCTCCAACATCAAACTTTTTAAAGTAGAAATGTATATGGAACAATTTATTCTCTACAAAAGAAAGGTTGCCTGCATAAAAGATATGATGGATGGCCTAATAAAAATAATCAGTAATGTTGCAAAGAGAGAAATTTCTGAAAAAAAAAAAGATTATTACGAAAACATCGATCAATTTCTCTATTTCTCCAAAAGTCTTCTCTTACTGTTCCTAAGTTGGTAACTTGAGAAATAGAAGCAGCATAGCTGGGGAGTAACAAACCTCAAACTTTATAACAAAAAGTAACTACAAAGAGGCAGAGAGAAACTTAATAACAGGAAGAATACCAAAATAAAAGAGAGAAAAGTTACCATAATAGAGGCCTGAAAACCACTTGAACCAAGGCTATCAATGAACGCAACAACAGCTGCTCTTGACAGTATAACGCTGCACGGACATGAATGAAAATTTTAATTATTCAACACAAAATTTAGCCCTAAGGAATGGGGTTAAAAACTGAGGATATTTTTAAGAATGAAGAACATTTCTAAAGTTATAAAATGCATTTTCCTAATGGTTCTCCCTATTTCAGCCACAGTCTCCCTATTTTATTCAGCACTATATACCAAAATCATTACAATGCAAGAGGTAAGAAAATATCACAATTGTCGAAGGATTTAACAGATTCAAACGCATCTTTCACACAAAGCTTGAATCTCAAAACAAATAGCCCAACAGTTCTCAGGAGTTAACCATCTCAAGATTTACCAAATCTGTATCCACTAAAAATCCAACTTTAGCAAACCCTAACTGAAGCCAGATTGCCCCTCAAAACATTCACTTCAATCTTTTCATTATTTTGTATTTTTTAGAAAGGGAAAATAACAGAGACAACTAAAACGAATCGAAATCGTTATCAAAGATGAAGACGAGAATCTAATGGCTACTCACCTACTTCTGAAAACGCTAAGCATGTCCAACAGCGAGGATGCCTTCCCAAGAATCGGCAGTTTTGCAGGGGACTCGGCGTCGGAGGGAGTGGAAGAAGAGCAGATGAGACGGCAGGATTCTTCGGCGAGAGAAGCTCCACCATCCGTCTCCGCCAGGAAGAACCTCATGTACAACATTGCCGCAATGGCCACAGCAGCAGCGACCTTGAAGGTGAGGTAGGTCGGTACGAAACGAGCGGCTAGCGTTGCCGATACGAATCCTGCAGAACTGATGCCGGATAGCACACCGAACGCCGATATCCGCCTCCCCTCGCATGTTTTGTCGGCCTGTGGAGATTGCCATGGACGCTCTGTGTCTTCTTAGGAAATCAAAAAGATAGAAGCGAAAATTCTCCTTATCGAGAGGAACTCATTCATGTATCAAATTGCATTTAGACTAATCGCATTCTGACCAGCATTAATCGCAACCAATATTGTTCATTAATGATTAGTGTGATTGTTGAAATTTTAAAATTTAATTAAGCCATCTGCAATTAATGAACAACTGAGCTACAACAAGAGCTATAAAAAGCAAGGATATATAGACAAAGCTCACTGATTAGTATTGCGAAGAAATATAAATAAAATGGAAAGTGAATCATACCACATAGGCATGGGTGAGGCATTGCATGGTGCCTTCAGAAAACATTCCAGTAAACATTTTGATGAAGTAGTAGACATAGAAGAATGGCCTCGTGCGACCAAATGCCAAGATAACTGCAGCAGATCATGAACCCTCTTTTAAAAGAAAATAGACATATAAATTAAATATGAGTGAAAATAATGTAATCAGTACTCTATTTAGATTTAAGAGAAAAGAGGATAATAGAAGGAATTAATAATTTGGAAAAAAAAAAACATTAAGATTTAGAAAGATTTATATATATATCACTTAATTTCTATATATTATTTACGTATTTAATACTTAAATTTTAGTTTTTATATATACATAAATGTTATTGTATTTTTGCATGAAAAATATGAATTTTTTTAAAAAAATTAATAAAATGATATTTTTATATGATACTAAAAATTTGGATGATATAAATATAAAAGGCCTAAAGGTTAGATGTTAGATATGTAATCCCAAACTTTAATTTGCATTGCACACGATTGAATTACAAACATTTTATTTTGGAAATGGTTCACCGCTTGACAGTGGCAATACCCATCGAAAATGAGCCATAAATCATCCCGACAGTCAATCTCATTGGGTACCCCTTATAGGCTGCGACAAGGTTTGTCTAAGACCTCGCAAGATTGGAAGATTCGGCCGAGACAACGAACTAATCAGGTAGGCGAGACACGAGCCTTATAAAACTCGAGCAGAACAGAAAATGTGTCACGACTCGCTTAACAAAAAAAGTTGATCAATCAAGTTCACCGACTAACCTCGCGTCCAGACCGAACGACCACCTCACAACCAATCGCTCTAGTAGATCGTGAAAAAAAAAAACACCGAACAAGATCAACATGTGTTCGAACACCTTGACCGACCTACACATACTTCAAAGAGCACAGATGTCACTCTGCGGGTCGCCTCAATCGACTAACTTCAAGCTAGCCAACCAGCTAATTACCGCAATATTGAAATTCAAATTTAATGCAAATATGATATAAAATCTAGACAATCAATTAGAATTTTAATAACATTAAGAACGGTTTTCATAATAATTTTCTTTTTTCTATACTTTTATAAAACACATATTTAAAAGTACCGGGCATAGATACGAATAAGGTGACATCTTCCTCGTTCTCCCAAAAAAAATTTTAGACTTATTCCGCTCTCTTCTATAAATATAAAAAAATATATATGAAAAATTTATCTTATTGACTTGAATTCACAACACATGAGTTAGAAATAATATGAAAAATTCAAAGAAGGCGGATTCAAGTTTTACATTAATACCACGCAAATATTTATTTATTTGCACTCACATTTTTGAGTGATATACATACAAGTATGAAAATTTAGATATTAGATATGTAAATTGAAAGAATTGTGTGGTATATATGTAAATGCCCCCAAATATAAATAACAGCCGTCAAAAGAATTAATCCACCGGTCAAAAGAATTAATTAAAATAATTGCCGAATGACTATTCGTTATTAAGAAAAAAAAAACATTTCAACTGTAATTAAATTTATATTGCAAAAGAATCCTAAGAAAATCGAAGTAAATCACAATTGAAAGCGACAATTTCACCGTGCTGTACCAATCTATTTTATTTGGTTGTTAGTCTATTCTGTTGAAAAATATAATATCGAAATATCCGAATGAACCCCAAAAATCTCTAAATCTATTTTTAAACAAATTTAACATATCGATATTTTTAAAATACTAATTTTGTTAAAGTTTTTTTATCAATATAGTAAGTAAAAAAATATATTTTGTTGAACTTTTCTGTTTTTGACGGTTTGTTCTCTTTAATTTAATGACTTTATGCACAAATATCCACATAGTATTCTTCATTTGATTAGAGATCTCCCTAAGCAAAGGAGATGCCTTTGGAACGTTACTTGGGCTTTCGGCAACCGTCTGATCACCTAAACGTGCCTTATGCTTTATGGCTTCCGGACAAAGATATTAAAAGAATATTTACCATATCAACATCTATACATTTCAACATATAAATCCAACTTTGGTTAAATGGTCGGCAGTGGGGAAAAAGCTTCGCACGATGACCATCCACATCACTTTTTCACTAACTCTGATTAAATGGTCGGCAGTAAATAAAAGATTTGCGCGATGTTGACAATTCAGCTAGATTAATGTTTCACTAATTTTAGTCATTACTTTATCTTTTATATATTAATAAAGATATAACAATTTTATTCGAGTAAAGTGTCAGAATAGTCTGTAACTATTTATAAAGGGTCATTTACGAAATTAATTTATGTGGATATGATTTACCTAAGGGGATAATTCCAACCGTCATGGGGAGGGTGAGCATAGTCTTCCGACCATATTTGTCTGATAGATTTCCAATCACAGGAGTCACCAAGAAAGTTCCCAAGCCAGTGATCTGAAGAAAATTAAACTATTAGCCTTATATTAGACAAATAAAGCAACAAATTCTTCACTTTATATTAAAATTCTTACATAATTAAGTTAAATCAGATAAAAATTAATACCATAGATCCATGCATTTTCAATTTAGGTGTTAGATATGTAAATATAAAGAAATTGAGTGGTATGTATGTAAATCTTTCTTTATATTATTACATGAAATCAATATGTACCTTCTAGTTGTAAAATGATACGTTCCTCTGGTCATAAATTTTAATTAATTGATAAACTAATTTTTAATTCTGAATTTATTTATGTTAGAAAAATATAGACTTTATATATATATTTATATATATATATATATATATATATATATATATATATATATATATATATATATATATTTATATAGAATATTGGTGGGAGTACGTTAATTTTTAAAAGGTCCGGCAAATCTGTAATTGCTTCCTCGTATACCATCAGGTTTACTAATAATTAATATTAGTCAACACATCGTAACGGCACTTGCTTACTTATATGTTTAACATAGATTATTAAAGAACAAATGTATGAAGTAAATTTTTTATTATGTCTCAAAAAAATTTTAAAAAATTATATTCACATATTATTTTATTTATTAATTATGAATAAAAATTAGAACAGAATTTTTTTTATTAGAATATAATCTAAATTAGTTTTAAATCTTTAAATTTTCCTTCAAATTAAATAAATGCAATTACGTATCGTCTTTTATATCACACGCACTTTAAAATAATAAAGTTTTTTAAATTACAAAATCAAATTCCGATGAAGATATATTTCCAAAATTCAATTAGATTTTTCAGCGGTTAATTAACAGTAAAATTATTGGGAACTTTTTCCGCTGCAGAGCGATTGTAATTAGCAGTTCTCTCCCATTGACTATCCTTGATAAATAATTTTCCCATCTCAATTAGACAAACGACATCAAGTTTAACGATGCTAATCAGCATCTTAATTAAGAACTGTTAAGCTCTTAATTAAGAAATATCAAGAAAAAATATTACGAATTAACTAATATGAAAGGATTAACTTACAGCCTGCGTAAACCCAGTGAGATAAATGGCGAGCGAGCAGCGGTCCTGGCCGGGGCAAAGCGCTTCCATGGTGACGTCGGTGATGGAAGGAATTACGATGAAGGCTGCGAAGGTGTAGAGAAAGGCGCATGCGAACAAGTGACCAAGCCCTTTCAGATCCTCCATCTCTCTCTCTCTCGGCATATGGTCCAACAGTTTGATCGTTAATATATATAGCAGAACTGCAAGAGGACAGAGTAAAACATTTCCTTTAAGAAAGGAGGAGTGCAGTTATGCTCTTTCTCATTGCTTGTGAGGGGAGTGGAGCTGCAGTAGGTGTGTGTGAGAGGGAAATTAATATATTAGTTTATGCTTTTATTTATTTAATTGTTGGGGTTATGTAGAGATTTTTTTATTTATTTTATGTATTTATTCCTACGGCATGAAGCCTACTTTTGGGCTGGTGTTGGAGGTTTAGTATTGAGTGGTGGATGATCAATTGTGATGGGCACTGGCAAGGACGTAGCCGGGTTTGCTTGCACGTTAAGATTTGTGGGGGAATTTTGTCGTTGAATGCAATATCCAACTTTACATAATCCACATTTCTGCTTTCGGACAATTTTACATTAATTACATAGCTGCCTATGTATTGGGCGCAATAGGTGTAGATTATAAAGAAATTGAAAGTTCTTTTTTTATTTTTAGAAGAAGGATATATCAAATAAATTTTCTTAATGATAAGAAGTGAAAAAAAAATAAAAAAAATCTATTGCAGATTTTTGAACAAATAAGCTAGTAGTTTATTGGATCCTGATTTATCCATGAATTGCCCCCAAAGAAATAGAGCATAAGCGAAGAGAGTGAGAGAGAGGGTGTGGGAAGTGCACAAAAAACACTAAGGTGAATTATTGATTATCTTTTTATAAGCACATGATCTCCGTACTTATAGAAGTTGGGGGCACAATGTATACTCTCATATATTTGTATTTGCTTTAATGGGGGTGTTACAAGATATTATAAGTATTTTTCATATATAGTCTTCGGGTCGACTACCCTATGACTCGGTCGGATGAAATTAATCAGCTCTGGTTCAACAAGCCTTGTTCATTATATTGAGCTAAACCAGGGTTGTTGGTTGGCTCTTGTTGGTATTCGAGTCAGCTAGACTTGACTCGATCAACTTGGTTTTGGCGATGATCCACTACGCTAGTCTGGTTGTCGACTATTGATGTTGTTGTGAATTTAGTTTGAAGATCGTTAATTTACTGAAAAGTGGTACAAATTTTTACTCGGGTTGAGATCGGATTAAGATCGGATCAAAATTAGATCAAAATAAACAAATTGAGCTAAGACCCAAAAATTCTTGGTTGAAGTATTTTTTGAGCCGACTCTAGCCTGACTCAAAATTGGATCTTTAATAGTCCAACTAATTTTAGGGCTATGAATTTAGCAAATTTTGCTCGAAGATTGATAGCTTGAAAATTGATTTGAATGTTTGTCTCAGACCGAGATCATATTGAAATAAACAAATCGATCTACAAACCAAAATCTTGGTTATTAAATAATAAATAGTGTGAAGGACAACTGTAAGCTGCCAGTCATAAGGCTAATTGGGACTGATAATCGTTATTGTTGTGAAATTTAGGGCGAGTAAAACAAAATAATTGACACAAAACAAAAGAAAACACAGAGATTTAAAAAGGTTCGGCAAAGATGCCTACGTCATCGGGAACAGAGCGGCAAATTTCACTATTTTATAGGAGTTACAATAGTTTGGTTCAATTCATACCCGTGGGGTTACACATCTATTTATAGAAAAAACCCACAGATAAATTACTAAACGCTCTCGCTTCCTCCAACCCACTTAATTCAAAAAGACACTCTTATTCACTAGGAGACACGCCTCTTTACCAAGAGACATTCCTCTTTATTCAAGAAATTTCCAACTACCGGTATATGAGTCATACCTAACAAATCTCCACCCTGGCGGACATCCTGCCCCTTAGGAGAAATATATCATGGAGTTTCTCACACCAAAGTGGGTTGATCAACCGTGCCAATTACAACACTTTTCCGCGATTTTCCTATCATCCACAAATCAAAATGTTCGCCCGACTATTTGTGCCGACACCTCGGCCGAACTGCTGTCCCGTGAACCATGAATCCTTCGCCAATTGCAAATCGTCGCGCTGAAAACCTTCGCGCCTGTTTGCAGAGTACCTCCGCAAAACCCTTTGCGACATCAACTCCTAGTTCGCCTGATCGTGAACTCCACCTCACGAAACTTCTTCCCGATACAAAAGTGTTTACCTTCTTGAAATTCTGTCACATGCCCGCAGCTAAGGCTATCGTGCCAACTGCCCGCCGACAAGCCTGTTGTGCAACCTGGCGGCAACTGCAAGAACCTCCAACCATGAAACCGACCTGCTCCGCTCAATCCGTGAAGTCCTTCCAGTTGTTTGCGCCTCGACTCTACCTGCAAGTCCTCCGTTGAACCAACTGTTCCATGCTAATCTCCTGCACCAACCATCGTGCCCAACAGATGTCCTACGTGAATCCCTGCTTGCCTGTCGAAAACTACCGTGCAAACCATAAGCGGTCGCCCCGAGCAGACTCCGGTTTGCCTCTTTGTTGGATGTGAACAAAACTCCACCTGTTCACACACAGCGAAGTCTTTCGCGCAATTCATCGCAGAATTGCTCGCATGTTATCTCCAGAACCTACGTGAACCTGTTCGGTGCGCACCACAACACCAAACTCCCGAATTGATGATTCTCTGCATGGATCTGCTCTGCTCCTTCGCGAACTCTGCAATTTCCTCCACGAAACAGAAGTGTCATGGACTGCCTGGCCCAACCCTTCTTGACAGTAATTAGGATGGAATATTCCTCCTAGTCGAAATCTAAGATTCCCTCTTCTCCTCTGATGATTCCCTGCTTCCCCAGAAAAATTTCCTTTGCCAAGCAGCAGCAACTCCCTCCACTCGTAGGAATATTCCTTCTGGTAGGAATCAAAGATTCCTTGATTCCCACATCCTCCTATTCTTCAGCGCGCCAGCGCCAATTTCTGAAACCGCGGCAACTGTCGCCTCTATGGAACTGCTCGCCACCGGTGAACAACTATGCGCACGTGAACTTCCTCCGCGCACCGCGATCGAACTGCTCCACCTCAATCGCCGAACCTCGCCGCGAACTCGACCGGGCGAGTCTACCCAACCGCCGCTCAACTGTGCCTCTGTCGTGATTTTCCCAAGCATGTCGCGTGTCTAGATCGCCGAACAAGAGGAAGGCTAGTCACGAATCTGGCAACTTCCACCCGATCTACGAACTCCACACCTCGCCCTATGCAGAATATCGCACGTCGAACATGCTCCGCCTTCGGCGAAGTACCCTGGTCATGAACTCTCTGTCGCGATCCAAACTGTCAGCGTCGAAGCAACTGCACACTTGTGCGTCGCGAAATGCCAAACCTGCTCGCCTGAAACCGAATTCTCCCGACTACCTTCCCGCGAGCCTCCTCTGCCACGAAATCAAATCCTTCCGGAGTCGCTCAACTGCTTTCGCGATAACTACCTAGAGCATCCGAAATTCTTCTGCAGCGATTTGCGAACTTATCGTGCTGGAACCGAACTTCTTCCTCTGCCGCAAACCGAATCTCAAAATCATTCTGCTTCCATGTGTCGATCACCTCCTATGCCCTGCAACCTCGCTCTAGTACCAATTGTTGTGAAATTTAAGGTGAACAAAACACAATAATTAACACAAAACAAAAGAAAACACAGAGATTTAATGAGGTTCGACAAAGATGCCTACATCCTCGGGAGCAGAGCGGTGAATTTCACTATTTCAAAGGAGTTATAATAATTCGGTTCAATTCATACCCATGGGGTTACACCTCTATTTATAGAAAAAACCCACAGATAAATTACTAACTCGCCCTCGCTCCCCCCAACCCACTTAATTCAAAGAGACACTCATATTCACCAGGAGACACGCCTCTTTACCAAGAGATACATTTCTTCATTCCAAGAAAAGTCCAACTACTAATATATGAGCCATATCTAACAAATCGTTCTCAAATAATTTGATTGTTGGGTGTGGACATAATTCAAAGCTAAATCAAAAGCAAAATTTTGACAGTTGAACACATCCACATATATTTGAATTTATTGACAGTTTTATTGTTGTGTCAATGTATTTCTAGTCGTAGCTAGAGGTGGCAGAATATTTTGTGATTAAGCGATCGCATTTACTTGGAGTGCTCCGATCACTAATGACACGGTTTGGTTTAAAGTAATCTTTTCGCAAAAAACTTCGATCGCCACAAAACTAGAGAATTTTGAAAGTGTCACCATATTGCAAGTTTGATGAGCATAAAGATGTATTTGTTGGCTGTGGTTTACTCAAATTAATCGCAAATTAACCAGAGTTAATTCTTCCATAGACTGTGGCACTCATCACGGGGCTAACAAACGGTCAATTAACTTTTTTATCGCTGAGAGTCTACGTCAGATGTGACAAAGTTATTACGAAAGCCAATAATATATATATATATATATATATATATATATATATATATATATGTATGTATGTATATGTATGTATGTATGTATGTATATGTATGTATAAATTGTAAACTGGCCCTTGAGTCTCCATTTGTCCACTACTATTTCATAGTTCTTGATCTATTTTGAAATTTATAATTGACTCAAATTATATATATATAAAAATGAAGTAGGTATCTCTTACGTGTTAAGCTGTCACAAGAGCTTTAAATATTGATTTTATTATTGTCCTTGTTCCATATATTGTAAATTAGTGCAGCTCCTGGCTCTGGCCTCTGCAGTATGTGAGTCTCATCACAGCTCATCACTACAATATATATGACTAGTTATTGGTCCATTACTTGTGTAGCTCTCAACTCCAACATTTCGGCCTATATACGTCATTAAAGCCCACTACCACGACCTACATGACCAACTATGGTCTACGCGTCTCACGATCTATAAAACTCTTATTTAGGTCTTTGCGATCTACCGACGTTATATTGCAACTCACAATTATGGGATGTGTGCCCAACTATGACCTATGTGACTCACAACTTTTGCAACTTTCTACTATGGGCTCTATGGTCAACCAATGCTCTTGAAGAACCCATCTGCAGCCCACCCGAGCAACTACTGCCATGACTTCAACTATAACCAATATGATAAGCTGAAGTCACAACTAACGACCCTTACAACATGCTATCACCAAGAACTATATTCATTAAAGTCAAACCAGGACCATTATCAATGAACTATTAATATACATTTAAAATGATCAACTTTATAACTTCATCTCTCCTAATTTAGAAGAATAATGAACATGTGTACTCATCATTTATAGTGCATCATTTCAGCTGGACTAGTGCCCACAGTATTTTTCTCATTCCAGGGTTTTCCATGTATAAATTTAGGTGGCGCATTCTTTTCACTTCTCTTTAATTCAATTAATGAAGTGCGTGTTTGATTTTCATACAGCACTAAGACAATAATCCATTATTTTGTTGTTGCAAACCTTCCGGGACGCATCAATCAATAATATATTGATCAACAGCACTTGCTTCATTAATCAAATGATTCAAAAATAAAAATCTACAAATCATTTCAAGCGTGCAGGTTATTTTAATCATATTTGGATTCTAATATATTTATGCGATAGATATGTACATAAAGTTTTGCATATATATAAAACAAATGACTAAATTCAATCACAAAATATCTATTTGCATAACCTTCACAAAGCCTACACTCTGTGGCCCGTTGCCTCACTCAAATAATGATAATAAGAAGAGAATAAAAGAAACTTTCGCCAGAGTTGAAAACCACTGTAAATTACTTCGTTTGAGGAAGCTCTTGCAATGACTATGTAATAGTATTAGAACCATAACTCATAACGATTTCAAACACTAGCAATGTACTGCTGGGGGCGATTACATTTGCACCAACTTATAAAATGAAATACAACGTATTTCCATGCATAAATAACATGGATAGAATTAAAAGTTATAATTTAGGTGTTAGATATATAAATACATAAAAATTGAGTGGGACGTAAGTAAATGTTCCTGTACTATAGTTCCGTAGGACTTCTACTAAATGCTAATATTTCTGTCTTGTTGGGATTAGTTGAGTTGTTCAACCAGACAACATGATTGCATACAGCACAAAACATGGAGTTTAGCCACCTTTTGCTTAACAAGTTGGACCTGAAATTCATTCCTTCAGTCTTACTTTAATATAAATAAAAATATTTAAATAAAATTAATAATTTACTAATTGTAAACCTCACTCAATTATTTTCTCTTTCTTCAGTTTGTGCAGCCTGAATCAATATCCATTTAAGCTCATTATCATTCGTTGGATGTCAATTGAGGGATCCAATGTGACATCCCACTATAAAGTTCTTATATGTCTATTTCTAAAGAATTTGAATTGTTTTAAAAGAAATTGTTTGGTTAGACTGGACGTATCTAGGTGATTAACTTTTCTATTTGGTTTGAAGTAAAATCAATCAAATATGCACCGGAGGCGGCTGGTCGACGGTAGTGGGCGGTAGCAACAAATGGAGGCTGGTTACATAGCCTTTGTTGGTGATGGCCAGTTGCAATGGTTTGTTAGTGATGGCCGGTTGCAATGGTTAGCTGATAACAAATTACAGATGCAACAACTTGTACATGTAGTTTCAAAATTAGACTTAACACGCCATTAATAAATTCTCAACATCCAGCACTAATCTCGAGGTATGATGCGGATATCGAGATAATTTTTTAACAAGAAATGTTCAAATATTGATAAAAAAATCATTTGGAGCTCTGATTTCAGCAAAATTATAGTCAAACTGACGAGCTCGATGAGACGGACCCAATGATACTAAAATTAGTCCAATCCGAGTCAAATTAAGCTCAGATCAAGTCATTAACCACACTTGAAAGTTTTCTAGACATATTTAGAAGATCAAATGAATGTCGAATCTAGCAAGCCTATAGTTGAATCGAGCGTCTCGATAAGACGAGTCCAGAGAGCCCAATATTGCTCAATTCTAACATCATTATGGTACTCAAATGTCCATCAAACACCTTCTGATTGAAGAAATGTCTCCGGACCATCCAATCAAAGTAATTTATACTCTTGCATTAATTACACCAAGAACACTATAAATAGAGCCCCAGCCCTCTCATGAAGAGAGAGCTTGAAGTTTTGAGGAGTTGAAGTCCAGCATCATTACAGTCACCGACGACCACCGTTGACCGCTATCGATTAATGTGGAGCACTGTCAACTGCCATTGACCCATGTAGACTATCGTCAACCACCACTTGTTGACCTCCACCAATCATCATTGGTCATCGCCTACTTATTACAACAAGTTTATTTGTGCACCGACGTTGTAGCTCTAAAGTGTGTTTAACCTTTTTCTACGTGTGAGACGCGGGACTATACATATAATATCCAGTTTATAGTGGATTTCTTCAGCTGCGCTAGGCCCCGTGATATTTTTTCTTTAATTGTTTTTCACTTAAGAATTTCTGGTATCACTACTGGTTGTTTTTTTTATCTGAATGTGTTTTGAATTATTGTACAATGGTAACAATAATCCATTACTCTACGACTGTGAATTTCTAGAACGTATCAAGACTGATGAATGAGTTTCAAGTAGGCCAAAAATCTACAAATCATTTGAAAACAGACTGATGATTGAGTTTCAAATACACAAATAAACATCAATGCATTTCCTAATCATCTGAAGAAAAAGCCAAATCTTTGGAAGCTCTGCTAAGGAATGTATGATTTGAAGCGACTGTAACTTAAAGTCTTAAAAACCCTTCTAAATATCTCTGCTTATCAAAATTATTGTTACTGACGTCAACAATTAGGAATGCTTTGTCCCATGCAGTGTTAGTTCACCCGCCAGTAGATGTCATCATTATATCGTCACAAAAAACTGTGTTGAGGTAACTTCTGAATATACAAAGAGAGATCCTCTTCTACAACAATATGAAAAATTGGGCCAATTAGCAGTGATTATTTCTACTTAATTTTGTTTATTTTATCTTTTGTTGCTTCAATATGACAAATTTGTGCATTTATAGATGAATTTTTGCTCGAAAGAGAAAAAGAAAAAAATCTTTTTACATATTTTTCATATTTACTAAATTCAGGAAATAGATTTAATGGATATATACAACCAAATAACAATAGCTATCTATAAGTTGCTTGCATTTCGAAGTTAATAAATAATTTTATTCAATAAAAAGACAACATTTGACTTAATTAATGAAAAATTAAGTGTTGGCCAAGTAATAGTTAGAGAAGCACCAAATAACTGGAGACAATTAATTAAGCTATATGACAAAAGTGAGTTTTATATAAATGATTTATATCCGCCTGCAAGTTATATAAAAGGAGGCACACAAGCAACTACACTTGTAATCTATATTACAATTGTCCCAATTTGTAAATTGATGATTTACAATTTACATAGATATGGCTCAATTCCCGCGTATTTACATATATGTTTCACACATTTGAACTTCAATTTCTATAATATGGTAAATTAAAGGAATATTCACTTTTTACAAGTTGAAATAATGATATTATTGATGTGATAAGAAAAATATAAATGGCAAAAATGTAAAAAATAAAATTTAAGTGTTATACATATAAATACATGAGAATTAGGTGGTATGTTGAGATGATTTTTTCAATATAATAATTTGAAAACAAGTTTGGTAGATTTAATATGTTCATTCAATAACTTGGGAAATGTTGGACAAAGTTTGTGTTCTTCAATATTAAATTTCTATTATTATGTATTGTATTAATTTGGATAGTTCAAAATAGATTTTTAAAATATTTAGATTATGAGGCATTTACATACATACCACCCCAATTCTTACATATTTACATGTCTAAATCCTAAATTTTGCTTTTTTATATTTCTTCCACCCAACTTTTTTATATTACATAAAACAGTACTACAAATATAACTCTTATAAAAAGTGGAATACATTCTTTCAAATACAAATAATGTGACGTGTATATGAAAATTAAAATTTAGGTGTTAGATATGTATATACATTGGAATTGAATGGTATGCACGTAAATATTGCAAGATATAAATTTGAGTGGAGCTCTTTGGCTTCATTATTATCTATATTGGAAAAATAAAACTTAGGATAACACATATTTCAAAGAAAAAAAAAAAAGGGTCCTATCGCCAAGATTAAAGTATGGTTTCATTTTGTTGATTATATCAATGAAAAAATAAGTGAAAATAATTATTATGAAAAGACAAATAATGGCTCTAAGATTGATAGTACTATTTTTTTTGAGGACACATTCATGTGTGAAAACAAAAGAATTCTTATAATAGTATAACTAATTAAGTTAAATGAGTACTATAACTTGAGTTTAAAGGTGATTAGAGTTGTGGGTGTCTTAAGGCTTGGAGATTCGATCAAGAGAATACTTGAAAAGCTTTAGATACAATAGTGACTACAGATGAATTATTATCCAATTAAAAAAAAAAGGTGATAAAGGAGCAAGTATTCACGAAGTTCTTACACATGAGATGCACTACTTATACTATAGATTTAGTTTAGTGAATCTCTTCATCGTCATTAAACATTCACCTTCATATTCACTGATATGACTACACAAATTAAAGCAATGTATTAAATTTGAAAAAAAAAAAACCACTTATTTTGCTTGGATGACCTAGAAAGAATTTCACATATCTAATATTAAGTGAAAAACAGAAGTTTAAAAGTTTTCGAGTGATATAGGAAGATTGATGCTAGTTTAAGGCTAAGTTAGAGAAAAAAGATAATAGAATCATGTCAGAATTGATGCTAGTTTAAGGCTAAGTTAGAGAAAAAAGATAATAGAATCATGTCAGAAATTGAACGACAGTGATTATGGGAACTAATTTTGAAGATAAATTTCCTGAGCTTTTTATAAGAGGATTTTCAGCTCCCTATATGCTGCATAAAATATAGTCTTTTAGGAAATTATTGAAGTTTTGTATTTCTATAAAGTTATCAAATGGTTAGTAATCTTAATGTGAAAAATAAGTCTTAAAAAATGAAAGCAATTTTTAAAAAATATTGAGGAAATATTAAAAAAATAAACTTAAATATTTATATTCCGATAGCATAATTTATAAGGTCAATATGCTATAATATATATTCTATTATTACAAGATAAAGTTTGCAGATGAAAGTCCAGTTGAAAACTAGCATGGGTCTAGCCACCATACAAATGAAGGGTCAAGTGTTTTGATAGATTGTGGGATAATTTATATAATGGTTAAAAAAACATGCAATTATGAAAGAAATGGCCTACATAGAAAACCAAATCTAGAATAATATTTATCTTCGAAGTTTGAAGTATTGAAAAATAATTTTGGTATCTTAACTCAGTGAAAGTTAATTCACCAAAATTTGTAACTAATATATACTCAAGCTAGTTTCTATGGAAGCCAAATGAACAACCAATCCAATAAATGTTTGAGGAAAAAATTAATAACATGAATAAGAATGTTAAAGATATCTCACAATACTTTATCTCTAAATAACTCTATTAACTTTTATTCATCAAATTTTTTTTTATAGAATTGTCAAAGTTTATAAATTAATCACAACTTTAGTAACTTCCTTTGTAATGATAAATTTTTTGAGAGGGAACCCGAAACATTATGCATAAGAAACTGCATAACAATATTTCATTTGAAGTGTTTGTATTGATATGGCCCATTACAGATATCCAGAGAGCAAAGCTTATGGAAGGAGATGTACGCCTCCGGAGAGGAAGATGCTGCAGACAACCTATGTGTCTGGCTTTTAAACTTCCAAGATTTAGGCTCAGCCTTCCCATTCAGCAATTATTCTTTAATATTCACATCTAGCTGAATGGAGTACGCGAGCTGCCATTTGAAATAACAAAAATTTACCATTCTTACCATACAACTTTTGAAAATGTCTGCGTTCTCAAACGAAACCATAATTATCACACAATTTCAATTAAATCTAAAAATAAATCGGGTTATAAATTAATTTGATTTGAATCACTTAAAAGCGTTGATTCGTTTTCTTGCATTTTAAATTTAAATCCAATTAGTTTAATAAAATGTATTAATTAATCCATCCATATAAGGCAAATAAATACCACTAATTAAAGGAATTTATGTAAATTTCTTGAGATGCTCTCCCAAGTTAAAAAACATTGGAATTTATATATTTCACACTTACGGGTTAGGCACTCCGTCTTTTCCGTACACACTTAGGATGCAATCATCTCTCCGCTCTTTTTCCCATAAATTTGCCATTTTTTATCGCCGTCTTATTATAAGAGGATTGTCTTCAGCACTGATGAGGCATCGACAGTTATCGGGGAAAAACTAAATTTTTTATAAACTAAGAAAATCACAAAGTATAAGTCTTAAACACACACAAACACAATTTAAAAGCTCACAAAATTTTTCTTGAGACTTATAAAATTATGGTGTATTTATATAAGTTTAGAAGTAATCAACACCACACATTATTCAACAACAAAACTAATCTCGACCCTCCATTCTTCACCTACCACACATACCACACACAAATGCATCACATGTCTCACATAATATTGACTTTTCACCATATTAACTTTTCAACAAGCTTAATAAGTCAAAATAAGGTTATTTCTAAAATAAAATAAGTTTATTTCTTATACTTCCTTAAACATGATTTGTAACTTCAAGAATATTGTGGAACTTCACGAACGTTTCTTGCTTCAGTGACTTAGTAAATATGCCAGTCGCTTGATCTTGAGACATCAAATATTTCAACTCCATTTCTTTGCTTGTATTACATTCTCTTATATAGTGATAACGGGGTGTCAATGTTATTGCTTCTATTATGAAGGACGAGATTCATTGACAATGCAAGTCTTGCTTTATTATCAATATGTATGTCGGTGGGCACCTCTTGTGGAAATTGTAATTATTTCAATAAATTCTTTAGCCGAATTGCATGACAAACACAAGAAGTTGCTGCAACATATTCAATTTCCCAAGTTGAGAGGGTAACAATAGGTTGCTTCTATGATACCTAGGTGAAAGCAGTTTTTCCCATAAGAACAGGAATCTGGTAGTATTCTTTCTATCATCCAGATCTCCACCCCAGTCGTTATCACTACATCCAACAATTTTCTTTTTTTAGAAAAAGATTAACTTAAACCGTAGTTGATTATACCTTTAATATATCGAAGTATTGTCTTAACAATCTTGAAAAAGTTATCTTTAGAAATTTCATATGACGACTGATTACTTCAATTGTATAAGTAATATCTGGCCTTGTACAAGTTAAGTAATACAGAATTCCGACGAGACTTTTATAAAGAGTTGGATCCACTTTTTTTTTTTAGTTGAAGGAGACATAGGCTCCCTACGTGTTTCATAAGCAAAGTAAAAATACAAAACCGGGAAAGAGGTCATATCTAACACACCCAAACAACTCACATAAAAAATAAGAATCTAAGGCCCCCTTTTCCAAAAAAAGACAAAATACAACTCACACGACACACACAGACAACTCAAAAAATCACAAATCAGATAAAACAGCATTCAAAAGCTCCCAAGGTGTTAGATGTGGCTCATAACTAGGGAGTTGGAGTTTTCTTTATGAAGAGGTGTGTCTCCTAGTGAAAAGGAGTGTCTCTTGGAATAAAGAGGGTTGAGGGGAGCGAGTGCGAGTTAGTAATTTATTTGTGGGTTTTAACTATAAAAAGATGTGTAATCCTATGGATATGTGAACCGAACTATTGTAACTCCTATGAAATAGTGAAATTCGCCGCTCTGCTCCCGAGGACGTAGGCATGTCTATGCCGAACCTCGTTCAATCTCTTTGTGTTCTTTTGATTTGTGTTGATTCATGTTTTCATTCTGATATTTTCATAACAACTGGTATCAGAGCCTCGTTCGAGGGATGAAGGAGATCGACGCAGGAAGGATTTTGAGATTTGGTTTGCGGCAGAGGAAGGAGTTCGGTTCCGACGCCGTAGGAGGAATTTTGGATCCGGACAGGAGCATGTTCGGAGTTTGAGGAATTGTGCCAATTCGGCGAAGGAAGATTCGCCGGAGGATCTGTTCAGCGTAGAGATCCGAATAAGGTTCTGAGAAGGCGACCAGGAAGTTCGCAGGAGTTCACTGCAAGGAGGCGCGATAGGTTTGCACAAGTTTCGTGCAGTTCGCGCAGCAGGGATCTGGGACAGGTGTTCCTCAGAAGGAGTTCCTGATCGTGACAGAGAATTTTGTTCGTGTGGGTTCCTTCGTGTGCGATCGGGACAAAGACAGGGCGACTTTGGCGAGGCGACCGGCTTTCCTGTGGAGTGCGGAGTTTCACGGCCAGGTGTTCTGTTTCTATCCAAGGAGACAGAGGCGGATCAAACATTCAGCGGCAGGAGATTTCGTGAGGAGGGAGGTCGGTTTGCGGGCCGTCGGAGCTGTAGTTTGTCGGATCAAGAGGCGGAGTAGTTTGCGGGCTCGAAGAGTCGCGACCCTTCGCGGTCGTCGGTTCGCGAAGGGAGAAACCGCCGTAGGCGCGGGAACAGTTGCATGAACATGTGTCGGGAGCAGTTGCTGTGAATGATAAATCGTTCCTTCGGTTAACTGCAGAATTCTGTAGAGGGGAGTTCACGTCGCAACCGTCGTCGCGGGAGAAGAACTGCATGCAGCAGATTGCGAACAGGAGCAGTTCGTGAGACAGAGGCTGCGATTCGGACAAGGGATGGCGATGTTTTGAGCTGGGCTGCGGCAGTCACCGCGAAGAGGTGCCGCGGCAGGCAGAATCATCGTTCCACGGATACAGTTCCAGGAATAGGAAGCTTCTGTAGAAGTGGATTTCCCAGGGAAGCGGAGAAGGAAAAAGGAATATGGAAACTAATTCCTGACAAAGGAGCCCTCGTCGGCTTTCTTCTAGAAGACTATTCCCTTCTGATTTAAAGCCATCCCAGGGTTTCTGAATGCTTGAGAGGGAAATATGTGGAGGAATTAAAGAATGTTGGAATTAAGAATTAATTCTATCAGAATTGTCTTAAGCCATTAATCAATGCCAGTCGGAGGGTTGTTTGCAGGAGGGAGAGGAATGAAAGGGAATTTTTCATTTATAATCTAAAACAGCTGCTTGAAGAACCGCACTAGACTTGCTAGTGTTAATTGTTGATTGCTTCTCAGATCGTGCCCATGGAAGCAGCAGTTTGGTGTTGTGTTGTGCACTGAACAGTAAGGTTGGATGGAGAAGTTACTGCGAGTACCAGGTGGAAAGATCCACAAAAGTTCAGATGGATGTTCAGTCACCGCGAACATTTGGTTCTGCGGATGACTTGAGGGTTGTAACCGTCGGCGACAGGAAGGCTACTACGCAGGTAGAAGGATCCGCGAACAGTTGGTTCGGCGGAGGACTTGCGGGCAGAGCCGAGGTGCAAGTGACATGAAGGACTTCGCGGATTTAGCGGAGAAGGTCGGGTTCACGGCCGGAGGTTCCTGCAGTTGCTGCCAGTTTGGGTGGCAGACTTGTCGACAGGCGGTTGGGCGCGATAGCCTTAGTAGCGGGCGCGCAACAAAATTTCGCGAAGGTGTTTCGCGAGGTGGAGTTCGCGATCAGGCGGACTAGGCGTCGATTTCGTGAAGGGTTTTACGGAGGTGTTCTGCGAAGAAGTGCGAAGGGTTTTCGGCGCGACGATTTGCGATTATCGAAGGATTCAAGGCTCGCGGGAACGAACAGGAGAAGCAGTTCAGATACAGGGCTGCGGTTCGACGAGTATCTGCGACCAACGTAGTTCGCAGGTTTTTTGCAGGTAATTTTGCAATAGGTGAATCACGATAGGTGAATCGCGAGGTAAAGCACAGTTCGCAAGTTCGTCGCAGGAGGAGTTGCGACAGGTGGAGTTCGGCAGGATGCAGGTGGCGAGCAGACACAATTATTTTGTGAACAGGAGTTTCGTGGAGGTATTCCTCGAACAGGTGCAAAGGGATTCGTGGCTCGCGGAAACACCAATTGGCCGAGGTGCTGGTGCGAACAAGAAGGTGCTTTGGGTGTTAGATGACATGGTTGACCAAGCCAGGTTAGATGGTTTGGTTGCTCAACTCACTTGGTTTAAGAAACTCCATGATCTATTTCTCCTAAGGGCGCTGGATATTCGCTAAGGTGGAGATTTGTTTGTGACCCGACCCGCAATTACGCAGTAAATTAACTTCCAAAAGATGACCAAAAACTTGACCCGATTTATAAATAGCGGCTAGTGTGAAAAATCTTAAATGATATAAAAATTAGAAAATATTTTACACACTATGGGTACTACGCAAGTATATGTATCGTTTCAAGTAATATAGAGTTTTCTTTAAAAACCCCAATATCGATCCCACGAGGAAGTGAAGTAAGAAGTCTTTAATCAAATTCTAGTCTACTACTAATAGTCCTTAGTTTGGAATGTTGATTAAAATTGTGTTTTATCTAGCAACTATTCCTAAATACAAGTGTTAAATGTAATAGTAACTATAACTAAGTGCAAATAATAATTCTAAAGATAACCCTTTTTGGATGAGTTGGTTTGGAGAATTTTGAGATACTAAAAACTATAATTCTTATGTAATGAAATGGATAATGTTGTTAGTGATAGTGCCCTAGGCCTATTATATGGATATTATATGGATATGTATTTTGAACTTTTTATGAATATTTTTCTATTTTAATTAGCATGTTTATGATAGAAGAAGAACCTTGAATAGTTTCATGTTTATTATGAAGATTATTCTAAATATCCATAATCGCTTATTGTTGTGGGAATGACAATAAATAAAGATTAATATAAAGTTTGATGGATATTCATGAGATGAATATATGTATGGGGATACACATCGATTTATATGTATTTATTGGAGAATAAATATTGGATCGACTCGCTTTGAGATTAAATCATGGATATAAGTCATATGTTAATCTCGAGTTGTAGTGACATCGAATCCTTTGACACGAGATTGTCATGGTTCTCAACATGAGGAATATTATGTTTTGACATAACCCGACGTTGTCTTTGATCGGATGACCATAAAGATTATGATTGGGCGTAATGTGAATCATGTAGTGAGATATGAGTAATCGAGATGGAATTTATCCCTCTTATAATAAGAGAGATATCTCTGGGCCCCTCGAATGATTTAGACGAGAATTGTGTGGCCACACTCAAATGAATTGATGGAGATCAATTGCATTTATTTAATCGATCTAATCGAGAGTCGAGAAATTAAAGATAGAGAGATATAAGGTTGACATTAATCCATGCCTTATATTCTATCATGATATCATGTGATAAAGGGATTATGTCATTAACAATCGGGTTGTCTCGGATCTTGAGACTATTCATACTAACTTGGGTAGTTATAGTGTCTTCTTTGGAGACCAACTATAACTCGTAGGTTTATAAATGGTGATTTAAGCCTACTGCCAATGTTAATTGAACCTATAAGGTCGCACAAAATTTGAATGGACTAGAATGGTTGATGAACACTCTCTCACTTGAGTAATTTATAATAATAAGATTATTTTAAATTACAAGCATGAATTAAAAGAGTTTTAATTCATCATATATTTAAAAAGGAGTTTTTAAATATATATTAAAAATGACCTCTTTAATGAAGAGGTGCCAGTGAAACGGTGTCCCTTCAATTAAAAGGAGGGGTCATGGCTTATGAAGTTAATTTTTATTATTTTCCTTTTGAAATCCACAAGAGAGGAAGAGAGTTCTTTGGGTTTTGGAGAAAACCCAGTTTCCGATCTAGCGGTTGGAAGCCATTTGGAAATCCGTTCGAGTGTGGATACCGGTAGAGGGCGGTGGTTTCGGCGCCTTAAAGATCCGAGGAAATCTAAGAGTAGAACTCTTGCATGGTATGATTTCTTGCACTTCTTTTTGGGTTTATGTTTTGATTTGTATGAGCACATGAGATCCTTGGTGGTTTTGGGGAAATGACTTTAATATGCGTTTTAATTAATTTCGCTTCCGTTGCGCATGATCCCCAAAATCCAACAAATGTATAGGAATGAGATGCATTAAATATTGCATGTGCCAAATAGAAACAATCATATTCTTTACCCTTTGGTCCATGCATAAAGAACATTGACTAATCCTATGCTTGGTTACTGAATCCGTGGCTAGGCAGGGAGGATACCGACTCTCACTTCGGAGCTCCCACATTTCCCTCGCCTGAGGGCTAACATCTCCACTTCAGCACCCAAACGATAGAACCGAATTGAGGATTTTAGTCTGTAACTCTAAAATCTCCAATTCTACGCCCAATTAATATTATTTCCCTATTTATTTGCATTCAATTCTCATGAACTTCACCATCCATGAAATTTGAATGTGGTTTCACTTTGTTGATAATTACATATGCCCCTTCGGGACTTAACACAATTACAACGAATTTTAACACTACAATGGGCCCTTATTGCAATGTAAATGAAGTGCAAGTAAAAACCATCATATTTATAATTAAAACATCTTTTAGCAAACATCCCATATCCTAATCATGAATTATACTCATTGCAAAAGAAAAGTAAAATGAAAAGAATGACATAATCTTCTCATGCCACTATTTCCAAAGTAGAAGAAAGAGTAAGAGAGATGCGTCACAAAGCACGAAGAAAACACAACATAAACTTCATTAAACCAAAGCAAATCCACTACGCAAGTGTTTACAAAATCATAAGATAATGAAGAACAATACTTAGTTTTTTCCCTTTGAAAGAAAGACGAAGATCTCTCCCACAAAGTTTCCCGGCGATCCATGCAATGCTAGCGAAATCCCTTACAAATTTTCATCAAAATCTCCTCTCCAATCTCTCCAAAAGGGTAGAAATCTACATTTCTACTCTTAATCTAAGAATCCTAAACATTCCTCAAGTTTTCTCCACTTTTTTTCTTCTCTAAAATTCTTCACTTTTCTAACCTTTATTCGCCATTTTAAAGAGTATGGACCAAGTTTGAAGAGTTTCCATAAGCACCCCTTCGAAAAAACGTCCAAATACATTGAACATTGCTTAAACCGACCTTCTCGCCGTCGGCGGCAACGATCTCGCCGTCGGCGGGCTTCTAGAACGTAGGTGAATTGCTCAGGCTCGCTGTCGGCGGGCTCGATCTCGCCGTCGGCAGGCTCCTTTATAATATTCAAATGCTCTTGAGAAAATCGCGCCGTCGGCGGCTTATTCCTCGCCGTCGGCGGCCTAGTTCAATTTTTGTCTCTTTTGCTCGTTTTTGCTCCAAATTGCACTATTTTTGCTTCCTTTTGCTCCAATCACCATTTCTTGTACCTAAAACCAAAAAACATACAAAATACCTTCCTTTAAAGTGTAATATCATAAAAAATGAGTAAAATGATATAGCAAAAAGCGTATATATTTTAAGCGTGTCAGTTTGGTTAGTACATATACCGGGTGATGCATATCTCCTAAGGTGTTGGATATTTGCCAATGTGGAGAATTGTTAGATATGACTCATATCTAGGGAGTTGGAGTTCTTTGTGAAGAGGTGTGTCTCCTGGTGAAAATGAGTGTCTCCTGGAATAAAGGGGGTTGAGGGGAGCGAGGGCGAGTTAGTAATTTATCTATGGGTTTTCTCTATAAATAGATGTGTAATCCTATGGATATGTGAACCGAACTTTGTAACTCCTCTAAAATAGTGAAATTCGCCGCTCTGCTCCGGTGGACGTAGGCATGTCTATGTCGAACCTCGTTAAATCTCTTTGTGTTCTTTTGATTTGTGTCGATTCCTGTTTTCGTTCTGATATTTACATAACAGAAGGAATAAGATTAGAGATCCAGACACCATTAGTAAGTAATCCAAATTTAGCCGCCATATGAGCCGCTTTATTCCCATTCCTTCTAGTATGAGATAATTTAATAGAAAATCTCTTCGAAAGTTTTAAAATCTTCTTCAAATAAATAGAAATAGTCCAATGAGGATTAATTTACAGCATACAGCTTTTCCAAATAATCAGAGAATCCGTCTCAAGCTCAACAAATTTCCAGCCCATTCGTTTAGCAAGTTGTAAACCAAAAAGCACAGCATCAGCTTCAGCAATAAGAGGAGACAGAGACACAACTCTAGTTGTAAACCAATATAAAATAGCACCTGAAAAATCTCTAACAATACCTCCAACACTAGCAGCAGTAGTATTCCAAGAACCATCAACATTAATCTTAATAAAAGGAATACTGGGTTTCAGCCATTTAGTAATCGAAAGACAAGCTTGAGGACACTGAACATTAAAACCAAGATTAATAAGCAATTTATTAAGTTTAGTAGAATTCTTCTTATTAGGTCTTCTTAATAAGCAGTTGGATCCACTTTTCTCCATCTTTTATGGATAATTTGACCCATATTCCATTTGTATTCCAACATAATTAGAGTCATTCATTTTCAACTTCTTAAATACTTCTGTAGCATAGCATTCTTGAGTGATAAAGATGTATGTATCTTCTTGCCTTACTTCAATACCAAGTTAGCGAGTCATAAGCCGAATGTCTCTCATTTCAAATTCCTTGGCCATTTCTTTTTTAAAATTTTGAAATATTTTTTATTATTACCTATGAAAATCAAGTCATTCACATACAAGCACACAATTAAAATATCCTTATCTTGAACTTTAATATAACATGCATGCTTATATGGACATTTAATGAGATATTTTTCTTTGAAATACTTGTGAATTCGAGTATTTCAAGCTCTTGATACTTGCTTTAAACCATATAAATCCTTCTTCAACTTTAGGACTCTCTCTTCAAGCCTTTTACTTCTTATCCCAATGGTTGTTCAATATAACTTCTTCTTCAAGAACTCCATTTAATAAAGGAGACTTCACATCAATTTGATGCATCTTCCATCCAAGTTGGACTGCCAAAGAAATTATTAGTTTAATAATTTCAAGACCAGTGACAGGAGAAAATATCTCATCATATTCTATGCCATATTTTTATTTGTATCTTTTAGCCACAAGTCTTGCTTTGTATCTCTCTATATCTCCTTTAGCATCCACTTTTCTTTTTATAGACCCATTTTACTCCAATTTCCTTGTGTCATTGTGGAAGTGTAACAAGCTCCCACTTATCATTCTTTGTGATTGCTTTAATTTCTTCATTCATAACACCCATCCATTTCTTACTTTAGCTTACGGTTTCACATTCACCAAAAAGAAAAAAAAGATTAATGTTATCTTGATTATTGTTACCTCATTGATATGGCACCAACAAATTTTCATTATCTAGCATGAATTTCGAGGTATGACACGAATCTCCAAACAATATTTTGAGCATGAAACGTTCAAATTTTGATAAAGAGTCATCTAGAGCTCTGATTTCAGTAAACTTATAGTCAAAATGCCCAGCTCGATAAGAGGAACATAATGACATCCAAGTTAGACAAATCTGAGTCAAATCAAGCCTTCATCAAGTTATCTAAGTGTTTTTGGAAGATTCCCAGACTCATTTGGAAGGTTAAAAGGATGTCGAATCTGACAAGTTCATAGTAGAATCGAGCGACTCGACAAGACAAATCTAACGAGCCCAAGATTGCTCAATTTTATCATTGTTAAGGCACTCACATGTCCATTAAACGATGTCTGATTAGAGGAAGCATTTCAGATTGTCCGATCAAAATGTTTCATATTCCTGCATTAATTGCACCCAAAACACTGTAACTAGAGCCCCACCCCTCACATAAGTGGAGAGACTTGAAGCTTTAGAGAGAACTGGAAGCTCTGAAAGGGAACTAAAGACCAAAAACGCCACGACTGTCGTCGACCATCACAGATCGTAGTCGATTACCGCTGGCCGTTGTTGACACCTGTTTATGGCCGTCGACTACCTTCGGGCTCCTTCGGCCACCGCTGGCCTCCTTCACCCACCATTGGTCGTGTCGACGTCTGCCGATCACCGTCAGCCACTGTCAACCGCCACTAACCAGATGATCACCGTCAGCCACCACTGATCTTCATTGATTGTCGACCGTTGTCGACACCAGCCGATCTCCGTCAATTACGTCAGACTCCTTCTTCCACCGCTGGTTTTCGTTGACCACCGCCGGCCGTGTCGACACCTGCCGATCGCCGTCATCCATTGTCAATCGTCACCATCGATCATCACCAACCAGATGTCGTTAGTCAGCTCTTTAACTTCGAAAATTCTGTTACTCTTTCTCGTCCGTGCGATAAGGGATCTTTACAATCATCTACTAATAGAGAACTTTTACAACTGGCTCAGGTCCCGTGATTTTTTCCTTTACGGGTATTCCACGCAAAAACCTCTAGTGTCACTATTGGTTATTTTTCTTTCATCTGAGTATGTGTTGAATTCTCGTGCAATGCTAAGACGATAATCCATTACTTTACCGCCATGAATTTTCTAACACACGTCACTCATAGATATCTTGAAAACTTTGAAAACATAGTTCTTCCCATTTGAACTTTCACCCAACGATGTTGTTGATGTTGATTCTTCATATGTTCTTGCTGAAATTGACGCAGTAATGGGCTCATGTGATTCTTCTCTTACAATCTCTTCAATTCTTGGTTGCTCATTTTCTTCTTCTTCTTCTTCTTCGAAATAAGGAAAAATAATATATTCATCTTCTTGTGTTCTCCAATCCCAATTATCTTTTTCATCAAACTCCACATCATGACTAATGAGAGTTTTTCCATTAATTGGATTATAAATTTTGTAAGTTTTAGAACTTGAGTCATAATCAATGAACACGTACCTTTCATTTTATCATCAATTTTTTTTTCTCTTTTGTCAGGTATGTGAACATATGTAATGCTTCCAAAGACTTAAAGATGAGAGACACTTGGTTTAATCTCTTCAATTCTTGAGGGATTTTTCATGTACACTTCTTGTATGGGAGCAACTTGTTAGGTAAATTGCACAATCGACCGCCTTAGCCAAAAAATTTTTGGGCATTCTTTTACCTTTGAGTATGCTTCGAGCCACGTTGGGAACTACTCTATTCTTTTGTTCAACAACTCCATTTTATTGGGGGGATCTTGACACTATTAAAGGACGACTAATTTAACGATCTTCACAATATCTTTGAAATTCATTGGATGTGAATTCTCCTCTGCGATCAGATCTAATGGCCTTGAAGTTAAGGCCACTTTCTTTCCCAACAAGAGCTTTAAACTTTTAAAAATTTTCAAACACTTCTGATTTCTCCTTCAAAAATACTCATTTTTTTTCTCGAAAAATTATCAATAAATAAAAGAAAATATTTACTCTAATCGAAGTGCATTGGTTTAATAAAGCTGTAAACATCGATGTGTATGAGCTTAAGTGGATTGGTTGCTCTTGAAGTTGACTTATTTGGGAAGCTTTTGTGAGATTGCTTTCCAAGTAAACATCCCTTGCGGAGTTGATCTAGTTGATTGATGTAGGGTAAGCCTCACTATCTCCTTCTTTGATAGAGTACAAGACTGCCAAAATTGAGATGTTCATATCATAGATGTCAAAACCATGATGAATCTGTATAACAAACTTTTAAACATTTTGCAATATCACATTGAATGTGAAGAAGAAATATTTTATTTTTCGAAATAGGCACCTTAACAATCAAATTCTTTCTATGATCTCTTAAGAAAAGAATCTTTTGTGTTAAGTGGATATCATATTCTTTATCCAATAACTGACCCAAACTCAAAATATTATTTTTCATATTGAGCACATAGTAAACAATTGAGATGAATTGATGGCCTTCATTCTTCAAGCGTATTAGAATCTTACCTTTCCTTCTACTGATATCTTTGATTCATCTCCAAATGAGACATTTCCCCTTATTGTTTCATCAAGCTCCACGAACATGCTTTTTCTCCGCACAGGTGATTGTTTGCACCGGTGTCAAGATAGTACTTATCTGTTTGATCTTTATCTTTGTCCTTGCATGCTAACAATAAAATTCCTTCTTCTTTACTATTATCTTCTATGAGATTAGCTTTGTCCTCCACTTTTTTTGAAATTCTAGATTCGACAACATAACGGCCAAAAATTTTATAATTATAATGTTTAATTTGTGATTTGTCATACATTTGCCATTAATTTTCTCTTCATGACTTATTGATTTTTGATGACTTTCACTTCTACCACCATTATTGAATAGTGACAAAACTTTAAGAGTTTGGAGAAAGTCACTGTATGCTGAGAATGAAGGTTGTAAGCAGTTATTGCGGAGAGTTACTTCGTTGTTATGCGTCATTACACAGTCTTCGGGATGCGTCGTCAAACCATCTTTATGATGTATCGTTGCCCTTTTTGGGGTGCATCATTACGTCACCATGTCTGTCGTTACTTCATAAGGTCTGCCAATAGTGACAAACAGGAGATGGCTGAAAGTAGCCGACAGTGCTTTGGGAGCGATGGTTTACGTTGGTCGGCACCTATAGGAGAAAAAAGTGTTCGTCGGGTCTTTAGTCAAGAATTGCTTGAAACTTTACTTCTTCTTCTCCTTCATGTCTAGGTCTAGCTCATGTTCTTCCTTCACCGACCACTTTAATTAAGGAGGTATAGCTTTATTTATTTAATCTAGAAGTGGTCTCCCCTGTAAAAAAAGAATGAAACCCGAACCACTCAATCAGATGATTGTATAATGTATATTTTAGTATTTTAATGATGTCAAAATTGATTGATCTTAAGCTCATTGAATGCATCTCAACAAGATATTTGATCTGACTACAAACTTATTATATTTGAAATTTATTTGACTCTCTAATAAATCACTTAAAGCTACCAAAAGTGATAGCTTGATTTAGGGATAACTTGATTTGACTTGGACCAAGCTTCATGCCATTGTGTTGGTCTCACCAGCAGGTGAGTTTGACTATATGTTTGTTGAAATGCATATTATGAATGATATTTAATATTAGTTTAAGTATTTCTTACTTCAAAAAGATTCCTAGATTTATGCCGCTTTGAGATTAAGGGAAAATCATAAATTTTGTTAATGGCGTATATGAGATTTAGTTTGACATTTGTATAGATTAAATGCCTTTATATAACTAATTGGAGAATTATTTTAACATTCTTAATTATAAAATCAAAACTACCTTTACAATCAAATTAAATTATCCCTCGCAACAACTCCAGAACATTCAAGCACCACCCTCTACACATATCGCGATTTTTCTCGCCCCTGCTCCATTAAAAACACGTTTTGCGCCCTCTCGCCAACCTCCCTACTCTCGCCCTCCTCTCCGATCATGGCCGCCGCTATCGTCGCTTCAATAAAACAATCCCCTCGTTCCATTCCCCTCATGTGGAGGACAACCGCCAGTACCACTCCTCGGTCAATCTCCCTCTTCCCTTCTTTATCCCGCATAATCCGTCGCCGGCCTTGGAAGAGCACTCAGGCAGGAGATAACAACAACTCACGCGACTTGCAGCTGAAGCAGAACAACTCTGACATCGAACAACACTGGACTCTTAGACCCTCTGCTCTCAAAATCTCTCCTTTAGGTAAGAGAGAGCTTCCAACTCAATCTCAATTAAACATATCAAGCGTAATAATAATTCTGTTTTGAACGCAAACCATAAGGCTTGGGTGGCTCGCCGTCTCCCATGAGGACGATATGGCAGATGCTGGACACCATGGACAGACTGTTCCAGGACGCGTTCCCGTTCCCTGTGACTTCGATGGGGAAGATCAGAACACCGTGGTGGGATATTAAGGAGGATGAAAAGGAGTTGAAGATGAGGTTTGACATGCCGGGGTTGTCGAAGGAGGAGGTGAAGGTGTGTGTAGAGAATGATCTGCTTGTGATCAGGAGCCAGCAGACAGAAGAAAATGGCGAGGGGAGGGAAAGGGAAGAAGGATGGAGGAGGAGCAGCGCTAGAGTCTACGACGTGCGTTTGGTTCTGCCTGAGGAATGCGAGAAGGAGAGGGTGAAAGCGGAGTTTGAGAATGGGGTGTTGATCATTACTGTTCCGAAAGTTAAGGTGGAGCGCAACGTTGTTGAAGTTGAGGTTCAGTGAGCTTAGCAGCTGGCGTGAGTATTACTGTTTGGCTCTGTTGTCGTTGGTTGCTGTAGATTTTCTATCGCCGAACTTGGTTGAGTTAGAAATAACTGATCCCTGTGGTTTATAATTTTTTTCTGGGTTACTGCATTTAGTTAGCTTCAAATGCGCTGAAGAGATGAGTTGTTACCACAGATACAGTATAATTTTGATTTGGGAATCTATATACAAGTATTTAATTCTTATTTATTTATTCTCGCAAAAAAAAACCTTTTTTTTTAATATGTAAAATACAGATTTATTTTTATTTCCTTGCATGGTATAATAGGTCTGAAATAGCACTAAATAAACAAAAATGTGCTCGAATGCATAAGAACAGTTTGATCAGGAAAGAATATAACTTAAATTATAAAAAGATTTTAATTAACTTATAAAGAGTTTAGTCTATTATTGAATGAGAACTAAGGGTTTGTTTGGGGCACCTGCAATTTATTTAAAAGCTGTTTCACAAAGGTGGTTGTCTGTTTGTTTATTGCAGTTTTGAAATAGCTGTGTTGCAATTGTTTATGAATAAATAACATTCATGCCCCTGTACTAAAATGTAATTTATAACAGAACTTGAAAAAAAATGTGTAGTTTGATCATTATAAAATAAAAATTGACATCTTACTAAATAATAAATAACACGACAATCAAAATTTTTAAAAACTTATTAATATAACAATAATAATATGATATTATTATTTTTAAAATACACTTGATTTATGTCACATGATAAGCCGTTTTTCAAGAAAACCCTGCACGCCCGATTACTATCGGCGATAGAATCCTCTAACCCATCAGTCCATCTAAGAAAGTTACAACATTCTGCTATTCTTATGAGACACCTATGTCGAAATGAAGTGTTTGATAGGTTAAGCTCAGCTCACTCCCTCCAATTGACTAAAATGTCCCCATTAAACCTCCATGGAAGCTTCTAAAATGAGGCTAAAAGAGGTATTTTCTACCTCATTTCCCAACCTTAAAGCACATCATCACGATGCCTGCCATTTCAGCTGCATCGGAAGTCAAAATAGTACCAAAATCGGCTATGATTTGAGCCTAGGCGCTAGGGCCCTGGCGCCAAGTTTCTGACGCTTAGATGCCAACTCTGGCGCCCAGACCCCACCCAGGTGGTGTATACTTCTCGGGTCTCGGGAAAAGGCAAATTTTTTAGCTATGTTGGGCGCTTAGGGGCCCAGTCCGGTGCCCAGGAGACAGACTTCCAGAGGCTCGGTTTTTTATATCGGGGAAGACATTTTGGGTGCCTAGGCGCCCGGTGTTGGTGCATATGCGCCGCTTTAGCCTCGAATCCCTAATTTTCACCTAGAGCGTACGACGAATGATTTTCTTGATCCGTAAGCTACGGGAGACTCCATATGAGAAAAATGTAATCTCATAACTTCAAAATTGGATATTATCTTCGGTCATTCACCGAGAAAATCGTTTCCAATGGTCACCCCAAGCTACAACATTAAATAAGTGAGATGAACTCATTAACAAAGTGAGATGAAAGTCTTCAGGGACTAGCAATGAACCTGCCAGTAACCTAATCTTGAATAACAACGTTATGGGCATACACAAAGGTAAGGTATTTTGTGACCACATTGTAAGGGGCAGATTCTTGTCTCCCACAACGTTACCTGACTCTGAGGGATGCTTTTGTCGCCAGTGCACAACAACTAGCTTTTCCTTTTCCTTCCTCACTCAAACAACTTCTATGATGTCAAAATCACTCCTAGGCGCTTCCTTCATCTCACTCGCCAATGCACGAGTAACAGTCGCCCCTGCAGTATATTGCATGTTCGACAGATGACAGTCGATCAACATCTCCCTGACAACCTCCATGCTCTCTGGGAGAGACCGCAGCTTGAAACCCGAACATTCTATCAACTCGTTCTGAATCCCCAAGCATCTAAACAAGAACTAACTAAGAACATCTTCTTTCAATCCTTTATTTTATTATCCACTCCTATCAAGTGGAGCTCAATTCCTGTCGTGAACATGGAGGCGCTCTCTCTGTCAATATTAAATGAGAAAAAAATATTTAAAGCGATGGATATTCCATGGATTGTGCTTCCACATACAGCAAATAATGAATGTCATTATCACAACTATGGAGTTCGACATTATTTGGGTTGGAATAACTCTTACGTGTTAAAGATGCTCCGGAGCTCATTGCACAGAAGCAACCAGAGGTCGTATTTGAACTTGTCATGGTAAAAGACCAAATCCTTAACAAGAAGATCTGTCGCTCGCACTAACCCTGACAACTCTTGTGGGTGAAGCTGTTCTGCATAACATACATCCTCTACAACTCCTTAGCTTCGTTCTCTATCTAGAATGAAGGACCACTGCCCTTAATGTAGCTGAAGAGAGTGAGAGAACACCTCAGGGCCATTGCAGAAAAGTGAAGACGGCTAGAAGGACGAAATAAGAAAAGATGAAAAATCAAAAACTCGGTTGCATGAACCGGAATGCGTAAACTAAGAAACAATGGTCTCACACCCTATTTATAGGGTGAACATGAGAAACGAAGTGTCACATTATGGTGAGTAACATATTAACATCATTTCAATTTTTTTCAAATGTCTTTTTTGTTTCAAATAACATTATTACATATCTAAAATAAAATGCTTTATGAGTGGGTCTTCTAAGGCTTTAGGCGGGACATATCCTTTCCAAGTCAACCTTTAGAGGACCATCGCCTCTCCTATCCTAAGCTGTTCCATTTGGTCAGCCCTGTAGTGGAATTTGGATAGGGTGGTAGACTCCCTAAGTGCCCCCAGCTTACACAACACCTCAGACGAGCCATCCCGCAAAACAAAAACCTACAGTACGTAGGGCTGCCACGACTGATCCCATGAACACCGAAAGAACTGAGACATCCTGAACACGATCTACGACCCAGCCTCCGGCTAATCCCACCAATGAATCGACCCTCGTCAATAAGGACCCAATCCATCTTGCCTGTTGCCTCGCAACTCCAATGGAGGGTGACTAATTCTCCATTCGCTCATGTCCAGTACCAACAGTGGGCAAAAAGAGTGGACATCTGTTATCCTCCCGAAATGACTGCCGACAAGACTCTCGTGAGCTCAGTCTACTGAGCGGCCACTACAACAACGGTCTGTGCAACATTTTTCAATTGTCCACAATCCTGATGACCCTTCGACTCGGCCAATTCATTTGCACATAGGAAATGATAAGGAGCTATTAAAAGATCGACACCATCAAAAAAGTGTCTTTACATGATCATGAATCTATCCATTAAGAAGTTGGTCTCCAAACATCTTCCCCCCTTATTTTGCAACGAGGTGCCTTCACCTCCCTGCATCAGCGATTGGGGAGAGATACTGATCTCCTCTGTCATTGGTCTCTTTTCTCCCTCTTCGATGCCTTTGACGAGCAAGTTTTGTTGGCCCTCGTAGGTCGGACCCATGCCTGACTCAGAAATCACGGTTTGCCCATGAGAGACCTTCGACATCTGCCCTTTAAGGTCCCCAGATGAGTCAACTTAATCAGTCGGCACAGATTCGATCCTTGAACACTTTTCTTTCCTGCCTTGATTTCTTTATAGAATTCGAAGGCCCGTAGCTCACTTTCCCCAGATCATCAACCATGACTCAAATCGGCTGATCAGGGGAAAATGACGACAAAAAATGTAATATCAAGCATATGACTCTATTTATAGAAGCATACCGGCCTTAAAAACATGGGGGAGTTGATTATTAAATTGGCTTTCTTGATTTTAGTACCATTGAATACTAATAATTTTTTTTCCTTATCATAGTTGCCACTTTTTTTAGGGGCTGGAAAATTCGGAGAATTAATATGTATATACTATAATTGTCAGTATGAATCTCAAATGCATCTGAACAAGCCAGATGACAATCAGACCACAAAGACGTCCTACTGCCCTACTACCAATCATGTGGTAGAGAATCTACCGACATGCCATGGCGAGAGACTCGAGCGACTGACCAGACCGACCGATAAGCAGGCAATAATCGTTGATTGCGGCTAAGCGGTCGACCCACTTTTACCGCGACAGACGAGATCGACACTCGATCGGGTGCCTCGGCCGACCAACACGTATTTCAGAGAGCATAGTCGTCACTCAGCCGGTTGACTAACTTGGCCCAATTCAAGTAAGCTAACCAGCCAATTACCGTTATATTAAATTTTAAAATGTAAATACATATATGATATGAAATACATACAATTAATAAAGGTATCCATTGTATTAAAAGTGGTTTCCATAACCGTTCATCCTTTTCATAATTGTAAAAACTACTCTTATAAATATGAGACAAAAATAGGACAAAGGGACATTTTTTCCCGGCTCTCTCTATAGAGAATTTTAAACTTCTTCTACTGTCTCCCTCTCTCTCCTCCTTCGTCTAACCCTAACTCTCGAGACATATTCATGAATGACAAATTACGATCCAACACCAGTGCTCTCCTCAATCAAATAAAAAGGTATACATAAACATGTCAGTAAGCAAAATGACACTCAAAGAGTAAGATGATTTAACAAACAAGTAGTTGAACCCTCGAAAATATAAGTGTAGTGAACTTGCCACATTTTGACCAATAGTCACTTATTTTAAGTAACAATGAAACTTTGTCATTCAATAAGTCATATTTATAATGCCAACAGCTTAGAAGGAAATATATAACAATGTCATTTAGCAAAGTCTGAGCCAAACTATTGAAAATAAGTCACACTACCGCTGCAGGTCAGCTTCGAACTATAGTCTATAGTATCCTGGTTGGATCAGGGACATTACCTTAAAGTCATATATATGTACCCAATTAGGTCCATCATGAGTCATTGATTTAAATTTTCAGAGTATACATAAATTTCAAGATTTGTATTGTGAATACAATCATCAAGCATGCCTTCCATCTTAACTTTAATAAATATGGCCATAATTAAGAATCAAATAGGCAACCTGTCTCAGCCCGCTACTCAATTGCTTTTTTAGCTTTTGATTCTAACGTATTCATCATAGTCCATAAATGTCATAGAAAATATGACGAAAATAGTGGCGATAAATGCCCGATCTAGGCTAGGAGGTGGACCGTTTAATCTATATCTTCGCCATGAATGGAGATGTGGTCATGTGATCAGGAATTTTTTGTCTAAGCTGCCAGCACTAGTTGCGCATTAATCATCATTAAATGCTATTAATTACACAGATCGTTGTCGCCCCTTCCAAAGGGAAAATAAAATGCAGCTTCAGCCACTGGACCGCCTGCAATGTCAGTTGTTCAGAGGCTTAATGTTAAAATATATCTATGAAAACATAGAGTAAAGAAGGACAATAAAGTTGAATATTTTAAAGTTTCAAAATTAATTTATGAGTTAAAGTATGTTATATATTGATGATAATATCCTATCTTGACGTGGGCGTTTAGGCGGATGTCCTCACGGGTTGGCCATAAGCCTGCTTAAAATGGCAGGCGTTGCTATGAAAACAGTAAATCTGCAGGCCCGAGTCCGCTTTGATAGTCAAATCCCAAATTGGTCTCATCCATTACAAGCCCGGCCCGCCCATTAGACTGGTCTCATAAATATATTCCACGATTACAAGTTTTTTGAGACAATTAATTTTCTCATCCTCTCTTCTTTATCTCGTCATAAATTTTATTTTTATATTAATACCATCCAAATAATGTATATTACATAAAAATAATCACTTATATTTAATTTTAAATGAATTACAACTTTCATGTGTGTGTGTGTATTTTCTCGTCTTCTCTTCTTTATCTCATCATAAAATAATGTATATTACATAAAAATAATCACTTATATTTAATTTTAAACTTTCGTGTGTGTGTGTGTGTGTGTGTGTGTGTGTGTGTGTGTGTGTGTGTGTGTGTGTGTGTGTGTGTGTGTGTGTGTCAGATTGACAAATACATAATAATTGAAGTCCAGGTGTCAGATATGTAATTAAATAAAAATTGATGAGTAGTTTGTATGTAAATTATTTTTACGGTATTTTACTCATTTTTTGTTATTTACATATTGCGATGTTCTCACTTTAAAATCTTACATATTTCATATGTATACATTATTTGTTAAATTCACTTAAACATATAAGAAAATTTAGTACATATAAAATCATTGCTCATATTAAATTTTTTTTTTTTTATTTCAAATCACAAGATCATTCGAGAGAAAATATTAAAATATTTATTATTTATTTATATTTTAGTATAAAAAATTAAAGCCCATAGCAGCGCACAAGATGGCTCGCCCCATTCAGTGGGCTAATCTGATTGTGAAATTATAAATAGAATTCAGGCTCAAATCAGGCTTGCATAATTACGTGAACCTTTTCAATACGGCAGTCATATAATATATAATTCATCAGCACTAAAAACTTTAATTTTCCATAAATTTTATATGATTATGTGTGTCTTAGATACCCAACATGCCAACAATAATATTTCATTAAGATAAAGCGAGGGAAACAGATCATGTAAAACATATTATGATTTGCGACGTTTTCAAGCTCATACAAATAAAATGAGATTCCGCAGATGCTGCCGTTACACCGCAAGTTATTTATGGTGGAGGCAGCCATGTTACGGCTACCGGGCTTCGAACTGAATGTGTTCCGTCGTGCCACGTCAGTGCCCCAAACTCCGGCGATGACTGCGCGGCTTTTGTTCTGAAGCTCACAGTGTAGGAAAGCTTCTGGTTTTGGCCGCTGAAGCGGAGCACAGTCGGTTGGACCACTACCTCTGCTCCCTTTGGCGGCGAAACCTTTACATGGTAGGTTGAATTCGGATGGCCAACGTTACTCACGGTTCTGTGTAGTTGCAACAATGTCGAAGTGTTGGAATCCGGAAGAACGGCGGAGATGGCCGGGTAGTTGAGATCTCCGGCGTTGGCTAACGAGTGCTTGCATGATCGGTTTGATGTCTTGGTAAATACCTTTAGTTGAATCGGAGTGAGCTTCTGAGTACAGAGAAATTCAAAGTAATCGTTTGGGGTGATGTCGTAGACGAGGCCCGGATCTAAAGCTTTCAGCGGATGGATATGCCCTGCGCCGTAGTCGTAGGGAGTCGACGGTGTTCCGGTGGCGGCGTCCTTGAGAGACTGCAAGGTGTTGTCGTGAACGTAGGCGGTGGTCATGAGAGCAGATTTGATAGCCGCTGGGCTCCAGTTCGGATGACTTGCTTTTATCAGCGCCGCGATTCCTCCCACGTGAGGGCAGGACATGGAGGTTCCTGAAAGGATATTGAAGTCGACGCGACGGTGGTCGACGGCGAGGCTGGAGGGGCTGGCATCGCCGCTCCAGGCAGCGAGGATGTTCACTCCCGGCGCCACCATGTCGGGTTTGAGAATCTCAAGCGTCAGAAAATTTGGGCCTCTTGAGGAGAATGCAGCGACGACGGGAGATGGCCGGATCCCGACTTTAGTGCCTTCGAAAGTAAGCGTTGCGGTTGCTTGGGGAATGGTTTTGAGATAAAGCTTAATCGACTTGGCGGCGGTTTCTCCAACGGCTACCGCGGGGAGGAGGTGGGTGTCGGCGACGAGTTCTTCTCCATTTGCAGCGGTGTTTGCTAAAATCATTCCAATGCCGCCGGCTTGTTTTACGACCTGTCCTTTCTCCACCCGGGGGCTGATGCCTCTGTCGCAGATCACGATCTTGCCGGCGACGATGCGGGGGTCGAGGGTGCCATCAAGACACAGGGATCTCGGGTCTGGGTTGGTGAGATTGGCGCCCATGTAAACCAGGGGGTACTGCCTCTGTTGCGAGAGATTACGGATGCCTTTGTAGAGGGAGACGCCGGTCAAATTGATACCGTTCCCCAGCCGAACCGTCGCTGGGAAGTCTCGGTCCATTGTGCTTGCCCCGACAGTAGCTATCCATGGCGATATGTTGGTGAGACTGATAGGGTCCGGTCCCCCGTTTCCGGCAGAGCAAGCGACAAACACTCCCATCTCCATAGCGCCAAATGTGGCAACGGAGAGACTGTCACGGTAGTAGGAAGATATTCCACCGCCGAGGGAGATGGAGAGCACGTCCACCCCGTCGGAGACAGCCTTGTCGACGGCCGCCAAAATGTCGGAGCTGAAGCAACCGCCGCTCCAGCAAACTTTATAAGCGGCAATGCGGGCGCGGGGCGCCATTCCTCGTGCGGTGCCGCGGGCGTAGCCTAGGAGGTTGGCTCCGGCAACAGGAGCTCCGGCGACGGTGGCAGCAGTGTGGGTTCCGTGCCCGTCTTGATCCCTGGGTGATTTGTACTCCTCTTTCTCGTCAATGGCCCCGGTAGCTGCTTCGTAACCGCGGTAGAAAATCCGCGCGCCAACAATCTTTCGGTTGCAATCGCTGGTTTTGAAGCCGCGACCAGTCTCGCAAGCGCCTTTCCATTGGGCTGGAACAGGTCCCATATTCCTATCACTAAAGCTCGGGCTTTCCGGCCAGATTCCGGTGTCCAGCACCCCTACAATGACGTCGTGATCAGCGCCCGACACGGGGAAGTCACTGTTGGGGTTTTCGGATTCGATGCCGAGAAACTCTGGGCTTCGGGTGGTATGCAAATGGTATTTTGTTTCAGGGAGAATGTTGAAGACGCCTGAGTAAGCCTCGAGATGCTCCGCCTCAGCTTCGCTGAGTAAGACGGCGAAGCCATGAAAGGCGTGTTCGTAGCTGTAAATGATCCGCTGGGTTGCTTCATGGACTGAAGAAGAAACTGATGACTTGACGAGGGATGTGTACCAGTTGAGGTGGTGAGAGAAGGATGCAGGCATCTCTGATTTAGCCATTTGGACGATATAGGTCTTGGTGGGGCGATTGTGCGCTGTGGCGTTGTTGAGAGATGAGATAAGATAGAGAGCAGTGAGGAGGAGTGGGAGACATCTTGCTGAGCTTCCCGTCATGGAGGGCAGACGAGTGAAGCGAAGGGAGTAGAGATGTACAGGGCTAAACTGATTTTCACTTTAAGTAGAAAGCGAAGAGAAGTGGATGGGAGTGATCATCACTGTTGCCATGAGTGCTGAGGCGAGCAAATAAAGTTGGTAGGTATTGGTTGATGAGTAATTATGTGCCTCTTAAAAGCCACCGCTGCTCGCAGCATAATCGAATCTATCGATATATATAACAATTATTATTTTTTTAAACAAATATAGACAATTAAATGTGTTATAAAATACATTTATAGATTTTTACATAGAATGCTTCTACTAGAGAAAATGGCATAAGGCTTAGCCAAGATGTAAAGCTTCTATCACATGTAAAAATGATACTCTATATGAAATTAGAGAGATTTTATGACGATGCATTTTGTGTAATTAAGTATTTTATCGAAGGATTTAAGGTATTCACCGTAATAAATTTGAACATTTGTATTCAAATGCAACTATGTGGGCTATGGATACCAAGAAATGGCTGTGGTGTAATTCTTATTGAACAATCATTTTGCTCTTGGAGGTTGATACGACATCAATCATGGAGAGGAGTGGAACAATTTTAATTTTGATGGGGAGTCAAATTGTCAAATGTTCAAATTTTAGTAGAAGTTGGGCAAATATATCTATTGAGATTGGGCAAAGGTAGGGCGGTTAACGATCTGATTTTGAGCCCAGTTGGGGTCGGCTCAAAATCAGCTTGAAAAAAAATTATATCCAAACTTTAGCTAGTCGCTCAACTCGTTTATTTTGATTCAATCGATCCGAGCCATCAAAATCAATTTTCGAGCGATTAACGATCCTAGAGCTAAATTTGTTAAAGTCATAGTCATAGGTTGTTAACTATCTGATTTGAGCCAAGCTTGAGCCGGCTCAAAATTGGCGCAAAAAAAATTTGATCCAAATTTTTGGCTAGCAGCTCGGCTCGATTATTTCAATCTGATCTCGATCCAAGCCAAAATTGGAATTAATCTTCGTGTGATTAATGATCTTCGAACTAAATTCACAGCCCTAGACAAATATACTAAATTGTCTAAAATGTATAGAAAAAAAATATTAAATTCCTTATCATTTATATAGAAATCTTAAATTACAGGTTTAGCCCACCTTAGGCTTAAACTAGTTTGTTGACCCACTGGCTTAACCTAGTTAGTTCAATTACAAGTCTTGAATGTTACACAAAAACCTCGAGGGCTATAGCTTAAGATTTAATACAACCCAAGATTTATTACAGATAAGAGGATGTAGTGCACCCTATGATGCATGTAAACTTATGACTAAAAAGTTGTGCAGTGTTGGACTCCAACACTGAAACTCGCCCGACACGTGTCAGACAGGTCATTGACATCTCTGATTTAAATAATTTTAAAATAAAAAGAGACGCGTCAGACAAACTCTTAAATTAGTGAATAAATTTTTTTTAAATGATTATTTAGTTCATACTTCGAATTTAAATTTTCTATAATTACAATTAAAAAAATAATTTCTTTTTTTTCTATTTAAAGGATAAACATATATGTTGAACTTATTCGTCTGATTCATTTCTTGCAGATGAGCTCAAGAAGTTCACAAGTCGCTTGATTGGGCTGGTATTTCTAATTGGTGGTCGATGTCGCAACTAATGTTCTTGAAATTCCATGTGAACGTCCTCTTCTAGTTGCATCGTTTGTCGCTTGATGCATCATCATGTAGTTTTATCGTTCATGGGAATTGGTGTTGTATAACAAGAAGATGTACACAAATTTTGGTCTGTCTAAAATATTTGAGATGCATATATAAGTTTAGACTTGAACATGCTCTGAAAATTTAAATCCAAATCACCAGCAAAAGTTGCCCACTATGTGTCTTACATCAATTCTATGAGACAACTCCATCTCAAAAGCATGTCTACCTGGTTGATCGAATGTACTATAATAAAAAAGAATTGATTGCTCCACTCTACGTAATAGTTTCAAGATCTCATCATATCCTTGTTTTTATGAAACTAGCACTTCCACCATGATCACCTTCAAACATTTTTGTGATTCCATTGCTACAAATTAAATAGTCCATCCATACAAGTTAAAGCTTTAATTTGATATTATGCATTGTGGTGGAAGAAATTACTAGTATCTATAAAATGTATTTAACGTATACCATTATTCTCTCTTTTGATGATCAAAGGTAATAACTATCTGGTTGCTAAGAAGGTGGCTCAAGATCTATACCATTGCAAATAAGTAGCTGGTGTTGAACTATCGTGTCCTTGTGATGGGTCATTGATATTATGTATGCTTGACGATTGTTCTATATATTAAAAAAATTCACGGTAATAGTGCATACAATCAGCTTCTGATTTTCCTCATCTATCAACCCTTTTAAAACCTCATTCTATTGGTCAATAACTATCAGCTAAATGCGAGCAAATTGTCGCATCAAGATATCTAGAAAGTGCCACTCGATACGATTCCAACTGATAATTGGAACACAATGAGTCCAAATATTTATGTTGTCAAAGCATATATCATGCAACAACACTATATAAAAATATAAATAGGACATTCAAATAATCTATGTATCAAGTTATACCTTTAGTTATATTTGACATAAATAGCACACATAACATGAGATTCAATAGAAAATGTTTAATATACATGACTCTGTTTGAGTCCATTAAATTCATTTCTATATATGGTCACATTTTCAACTGACATTTCACTTCAATTTACATTTTGTTTAAACAAGTGAGCATAAGCTAATAAATGTGTGTGTGCGCGCGCGCGCATAACTGAATCCAAGCGATTTTCTTGATAATTCCTAATGAGTAGGAACATAAAGAGTAGACCTACCAACATATAAGTGGTCTCAGCATCACACTTGAAGTAAGTGCAAACACTTAGTAATAGTAACACAGTTAAGATTAGCTCACCGATTTAATTCTCTATACAAATTTGTCAATACCGCCAACCCAAAAGGATATCATACAATTCATCCAAATTTATTCAAATTCTCCAACAATAGTAAATATTACAAATTAATATCTGATCCAGATGCATATGGAAGTATAAAACAACTTAAAATGTAAAAAATGTAAGCCCTCATATGCCTTAAAAAATATTTGGTCATAAATCCACGAAAGACTCCAATAAAATTGCCATTGGAGCTAATGAAGCAGGTTTGTGTACGATTGGAGTAACCCATATGAAAGCTTGAGGTTATCTCATGGTTCTTAAGATGGTTTTACAACACTTAGGCCGGGGTGGTCACCCAACAACTCATCATATCATTCTAGCTAGCTTGACCGAACGAATCAAGGCCAACTACCATAGTCCCCACTATGACATTTTTGTCCATCCTAACCCCAAGAAGTATCTGTACATCATTTAGAGCGATACATATCATACCTTACAGAAATATACAATATATTTGTTAAAAAAATTCTAATAATTGTAGTAATATATAAATATAAATGCAAAATGGCCCTACCTTCAGGTATATAAATGTATTTGTCAAGGGCGCCACCACTCCGCCATTACAATTTTTAGATAGTGATCTAATTTGATGAAATAGAAGTGTCTAACACAATTGATTAATTAAATTCATACTGCATAAATAAACCATGGGCACTGCACTGGGCACTCACCTGCCACTAAGAAGTGGCTTGCTGCTTCAAGAATTATGCCTTGCAAAAATTCAATCATTTTAGTAGTGGTTTTGATTTTCACATAATCTCTATGTAAGAAAAAATACTTTATACCACCTGATCTAGGTTTGCTGCTCGATGTGATCCACCTAACAATGAAATGCTCGGAGGTGTCCCCGTTTGGGATTTGTCAACATCCACATGAGCATCATGTCTACATAACGACGGTGGCCTCCCCAATCTCTAACCTTAGCTATCTCGAAAAAATAATGCAAGTGGTTAAGACCTCAAGGACAAAGGTGTATATCAAAATTCAAATAAAAAATAATAGTTAAAAAATAAGGAATTTAATTGTAATATGTCATATAATAAATGCTTATGCTTGGAATGTTGGGAGAAGTTGCTTATTTTCTAACAATTATTTTTAAAAATTATTAAATAGAGAAAATAAAGTATAATTAATGATGCATATCATACCCTGGATTGGTAGACCTCGAGCACGCCTAAGTTTTTGTTAAAACATTCAGCAGTTTTTATGATCATTGTTCCAAATCTATAACCACCATTATGTAATAATGGCTGCTCTGTAACATTTCATTCAATTAGTCAATGATATGCCTCCTTTTTAATGTTTTTAATATCATTAATATGTTTGTTAAAAGTTAGTGCTTCAACACATTTTATCACAAATAATTAATGTCAATATACCCTATAACAAGACTCCATATTATCTTCTTAAAATTTTCTTATTGTTGATGCAAGCAGTAAATGTGTGCAGCCTATAGGAGATCTCCCTAATACCATGAAGTAAGCCAAGGTGCCTATATGATATTATGCAGAGGTCTTCACGGGTCCAAACAGATTCTATTAAAGCATATAATTGTTCTAGAAACATTTTCCGTGACTTAGTGTTCTGATATTCAACCACTGCAAATAAGAGTGGAAAGAGATTGCCATTTCTGTCAATTTCTAGGACAACTAGCAAAGTCCCTCTATATTTTCTTTGAAGGAATGTCCTGTCAATATTTGGAATAGATTAGCAAATCTTTAACCATAGATACATGGATCAAATTCCCAAAACATTCCATAAAACTGTGTACTATTTCTTACTTCTATTTTTTAACTATTCAAGAATCAATTTGCATATAGCTATCATTAAGCAAAATAAGGAGCAATAAGAGTCCTCGTAACTATCAAAAATTGATTGTTTAGCTTATCCGTGTGCACCCCATGCTTTGATGCATGTCACATGAATATTAAATTTTGACTTCATTCTAACAATAATTCTTTTAGGTTTTAGGCCGAGTTTCTGTGGTAGAATAGCATCTACAGAGTTAGATATAAAATTTAAAGTACAATTTTGGTGTCCAGTTAATATAACTGGATGAGTACATATATGTGATGCCTCAAATTACAGATATTTTCAATGCACCCCCTAAGCGTTGTCTTGTAGATGCATATAGACGACAATGACATGGATGAGTTTCATGATTATACAGTACAAACTTGATATTAAATCACTTTTTAGTTGAAGTAGTTTTTATGTACTTTATGTTTTTCATTATTGATCATCCATGCAAAGCACATTGTAGTTGATACTTAGTTAAAAATGTCATTCAATTTATTAATACACATGAAATGACATCATCTTGACATATTGGTATTTGATTTGTAAGAGCATCATTATCATCAACTTCATCACACTCTTTAGTTGTATGAATTGACATGACAAATTTATTGTTCTCAACCTTTTGAATCTAGAATCTTTGTATTTAGCTTCACACATTGACGTAATAAATCATGTCCTGACAATACAGAATTTAGTCAACTATAACGCTCATTTGCCTATGTTTCACTTGAATTTTCACTAGTGCACTATCCATGGTTTCATCTTCGCCTGCATTAACATCAAAGTGCACACTTAGTGATGTTTGTTACATAGAGACTCAACATTTCTACTAACATAGGGTGAAATAAAAGTTTGGAAGATCAAATGATCAACGCGTACTATAGTCAATCACTGGTTGTTAAGATATATTATAACACCCAATATCATATGCTCTGAATGAAATTGAAGTTGGCATATATTTTAGAATTTATAATATTTAACGTCTTTTTTTAGTATAAATCTTCAGTAGTTACTAAAATAAAAATATATACAGTTTTTGTATCTACAAAGTTCTATCATATATTCGATAGGGGCGACATGAATGTGTGAAGAACCAACAATACTAGAAAGCCTCAACTCTACAAAAACAACTTTTTTCTGTTTTATTGCTTCTAAGAACATAAATTCACATACTTCATTATCGTGAACGTGAGTTGCAACAAAACGACCACTTTCTGGGAGTTGGCAAACTATATTTACGACGTGTTGAGCTATCATGATGTAATTAACATAGTATTTTTCTTTTCAGTTAATTTAATATTATCAACTGAGATACTTGAACTTGATGGTTACATCCACTGACATAAGCCATAGTAAAATCATCCGTAACTTGTAACTCTCCATCAAAATATAATGATAAACAAGAAATATTTTTACTCATGTTATAAAATTTAGCATAGTCCCTTAGCTGATTTTATATGCACTTACAAACTAAAATTAATGAAGATGTCTGTAAGTTTAAGCACGACTTGTAATCATTAATTTTTCATCCAAAAAAGAAATCATTGTTCATAATAATTAATGAATTTCCTGCATTGCTGATGTGTTAAAATATTTAATTCTGTGTTACAGCCTAACTACACGGACAATTGTCAAATATAAATCTTGATTTGATTTTCAATGAAATAATTTGTTACAACTTCAGTTGTCTCTGAATCTCATAATTATCACTAAGTGATATATATAAATAAGACAGAACCACAAAAAATGGAACAACATTACGAACAATCAGATAAATAAGACAGAACAAATTATAAGAAATAGTCAAAGAAATAAAAAGAGCTTTAAGCTTCAAACCAAACTTACGTGATCAGATGTAGCCACTTGTGACCATCTCTCTTGATATGCGTCCAGACACAGCTAACTGATTAGCCAACCAAAAGATCCTCTTCATAATCACATTTAAGCTCCAGTGAATCACTAAGTGATATAGTTTAGATAAATTTTATCTTATCTACAATGATCTGGGATGGTTCAATTATATTTCATTCTTAAAAAGTTAAAAAAACATTGTTTCATAATGAATATACAATGACATAAAATTGCATCCTCCTAAACGCCTATGGATAAAACAAAACTATTCCCACACTCTCACTTAGTGATAACTATGAGGTTTCAAGAGCAATAGAAATTGTAACAAATTACCCTTAGAAAGCAAAACAATATTTGTATTTGACAATTATCTAAATAGATGGGTTGTAATTCAAGATCAAATATTAGAACACACCAACAATGTAGGAAAATTTCATAAATTATCAAACTTAAATTTTACAGTTTCAAGCCGTATCTTTAAACCCTGTTTAATAGATCCACATAGCTTTGAAAGAGAAAAAATGCTAAAAAAAAAAAAGTATAGCAGTGCAAGTTTGTAATTTCATTCCTTCAACAGCTTATGCAGACGACTCTTCAATTAAGTATGTATGTGAATAACATATGTGAAATATAAATTGTTAACTTGATCTATGCAAAAAAAAAATATGATGATTCATAAATATAAGAACTTCTAGTTGATGAGGGGCATCTTTTCGACAAAGCTCTTTATAGTTTCAATTACACAATATTTTATACACATATAAGCAAAATTATTCTAATTTGTAAGATCATATTTATAAAGAAAATGTGCCTAAAGAATTCATATATTAAATTTATTAAGATAAACTAAATGCAGTTAAGTTTGTGTGTGGCAAAAACCTATACATAAATCATTAACAAACTTGATATATGTAGCAAAATCAGATGAATTTGTACCTATAAGAGTTTTCAGGTGAGAAAGGGGTTCGAAGAACTCTCACATAACAAATTCTACCTATGGAGTTTAAGCCTTTTTCACAAAGTTCTTTATAGAGCTTCAAATGTAATATATTTCATACACATATATGCAAGATTATTCTAATTTGTATTATCATAGTTATAAATAAGATGTACCTGAATAATTCATTTATTAAAATAAATTAAATGCATTTCCTTCAAATAAATTTTAAATAAAATTAAAGTATAGGCGAGCATCACTAATCAAGAAGTATAAGATAAGATCTAACCACACATGAATAAATAATTCGACTGTCAAAAAAATATTATCGAACAAACGTTTACAATCGTTTACAAGAGTTTTGGTAGAACGTAGAGAAATAATGAGGAAAGCTTCCAAATGCAAATCAAAGAAAAACTTATTAAGAATCATTTAATACACTAAGAGATAAAAAATTATAAGTTTTGTACGTGTCACTGTTATACCAGAACCGTCTAGGTACTTTTTCAATCTACTTCGAGCCAGTAGTCCTGTGCCATCGGGTTTCCAAATTATATACATATCAATACACTCTTGAAATTATTAAAATTATTTATTTAGATCACTATTATTAAATTCCAGAAAAAATAAGAACCATAAAAATAATACTTAATACATAAAATATAAATTAAATCACATTTTATTCAATTTAATTATAATTTTAAAATTTTACATAATTTCTAAAATGCGGGCATAATTTGGACAGAGTGCAAATAATTTAAGAAAAATTAGACAGTATTTACATGTACAATATGAGATAGCATAATAAAGAAGACTGCCCTTGATAAAAATTGCGGGCCGAAAATGTTAAAAACAAAATTATATTAGAGAATTAAATTTAGAGAGAAAAACTAAAAAAAATATTAAGAGAGAACCGAGTGAGAGAGAGAGAGAGAGAGAGGAAGGAATGAGAGAGTTGTGAGGGGAAGGAGGGAATGAAAGTAGCGTGAAGCAGGTGAAAGGAGGGGAAGGAGGGAATGAGAGTGGCTTGAAGTAGGTGAAAGGAGATGAGGTCTATATATAGGGAAATACTTGAGAATAAAATGCTTAGAGTGCAGGTGCTTCACATGAAATGGAAAAAAGTTCAGCATGGAAAAGTGTATACAAAGTGCTTTGCACTATGTTTTGTCACCTCATATTAGGCAGATTGTGGCAGTTTGATATGAGTGCTATTTATGATTGTCATCAAAATGTGTATTCTTTTGAATGAAAAGGCAGAAACCTCAAATTTATGGCAGTGGATCCATCAAATCCTACTAACTATGAAAATAACAAAATTGTTTTGTGTGATTAAAGGTGCATAACTACTTCATACTTGTAAGGAATTTATTAATATGTATATTGTGGTAATTTCCAAAAGGAATCAGGAGCTGAACCTTGCTAAATTGCCCAAGGAAGTTCAACAATTTCTTCATCAATTTCGTGATGTTGGGCCAGCTTATTTACCACCATTGTGGTCTCTCCAAAACCAAATTAATTTCTCTTCAGGCGCTACTCTACCCAATCTGTCGTATTACAGAGCCCCCAAAGGAGCATCATAGTCTACAAGGAATTGTAGATGAGTTGTAGGAAAAATAATTGATTCAATATAGCTTGAGCCCATGTGTTGTCACAAAACTTCTTTTCAAGGCACATGAAGTTTTCCTTTCTTATTAGAGCTAACACAATCTTATTCAGAGGTCACAAAACTACCCCCACTTTTCTGAAAAAAAACAACGAACGCTCCAGCCCAAACAGCACGGGAAAGCAGCGCCAAACACACCGAAGCCATAAAAAGAAGCAGCATTGGGCCTCTCCCTTTACACCACTAGGGTGGTAAGTCCAGTCAACATACTAGAGCAGATGCAAATAGCTGCGACCATCATTAATAATATTTTTTACTTAAAAATTCAATATTTTTTTTGTGTATGATCCAGTGCGTTTTTATCCCCACTTATGTGCTTCTCTTACGTGAATTGTCTAGGCAAAAAAAAGCTGAAGTCACTGGTTTTTTACCTTTGCAATAGGTCTACCCAATATTCTGCTAAGCTTTGTTCAAAGCCCCAAAAAAACAAAATCTTTCGCACATTAAAAAACTGTACAATTGATTTTACAGAACAAAAGAAAGGAGCACCAAAATTACCAGTAATCGGAACAAGTACATAGACCATCCTTGAACCGGTGGAAACGATTCCGATCTCTGATAATGATCTCTCTACTAAAGATCTCTGAAATCAGCTTCATGGCAGAGTGGCAGTCGCAGCATATGCGGAGATTCTTAAAAATACGGAGTGGCATTCCAGGTTTGGAACTAATAAGACCAAATGCAACGGCAAGTCTCTCACTGTGAGCCAACAAAGCCTGCTCTCGCTCTTCTCTTTCTTCTTCGCCCTCCAAGCAGTTATCCATGGAACGCGGCACTTGAGAAGCTACATTTGGATGGTATCCCGCAAATCGCAAGCGCTGCGCAATCTCATCCAATTTAGCGTACAGCTCCAGCGTTTGAGGGTGCGATTTATCTCCAGCACTGAATCGGTGCACAAAACCGTTGATTTCAATGAAGCTCAAGCCAGGTCCTTTCTTTTGTTCGCTATTCTTGATCTGCCTACGTAGCTCTTCGGCATCCCGATGCCGCCCTTGGGATGAGCACATATTGTAGAGGAGAACATGATATTCTGTGTTGTTCGGGTTCATCTCCATGAGCTCCCGCAAGAGCTTTTTTCCTAGTTTGAGCTTCCCATGGAGGCTGCAAGATGCGAGGAGAGAACCCAGAACAACTTCGTTGGGGCGTACTGGCATTTCTCGAATCAAAGTTTCTGCTTCATTTAAGTGCCCCGCCCGGCCCAAGAGATCAACCATGCAAGCGTAGTGTTCGACCTTAGGCGTTAAGCCGTAAACTTGCTTCATCTCAAGGAAAAGCTCACGGCCTCGCTGTACTAGCCCTGCGCGGCTGAGAGCACTGAGCAGACTTACAAATGTGACATCATCTGGCTGAAGACCTTCCTCCTTCACCATTATTGAGAAAAGCCTCAGTGCTTCAGCACACATTCCATGCATTGACAGCCCGCTTAACATTGCATTCCAAGTGATCACATTTGTTGCCGGCATCACCTCGAACAGCGCAATGGCGGCCTCCATTCGCCCGCACTTCGCGTACATATCGATAAGAGCGGTGTTGACAACGAGAAGATGGTTCTCGTCGAAAAGATCTGATTTCAGAGCGGTGGAATGAAGCCAACGGCCGACGATGAGATCACCAGCTTGGGAGCATGCAGAAATCAGGGAGCATAGGGTGATGTGATTAATTCTTCTGATGATGGAGGCTTTCGGGAATATCATGTTGGCCAGAAGGGAGAAAGCTTCTCTGGGTAATCCCGCTTCCACACAGGAAGCAGCCATGACAGTCCACGAAACGTCGTTCCTCTCAGGCATTAGATCGAACACTTCGCGACCGCTGCTGATTCCTTCACAACGAAGGGAACCAACAAGGATGACAGTCCAAGAAACAACATTTGGACAAGGCATTTCGTTAAAAAGTCGCCGGGCTTCCAGCATTCGACCGCATTTGGCATACATGTTCATGGCGGCGTTGCAAGCCGATAGAGTGAACGGGAGCCCTAGTTTGATAAGAAAAAGGTGTGCGGAGCCGCCGGCGATGGGGTAAGAGAGGCAAGCGGCAATGGAGAACACAGAGAGGAGGGTGACCTCGTCGGGGTCCAAGCCTTCACGGCACATGGCGCGGAAAAGAAGTAGAGCACGGGCGGGGAATGCATTGCGGACATAGCAGGAGATAAGAGCGGTCCAGTCCACGGAAGAACAAGTTGGCCTTGGGATATCTCGGAAGGCTCGTAGGGCTGAAGAAGGTGAACCGAGGGCTGCGTACATGTGGAATAGGGCGTTGGAGATGTTCGGGTAAGTGGGTGAGAGAAGGATTCCTGCCTTGAGGAGGGCGGCGTGTAGGCTTCTTCCCAGGGCTGGAGGGACATGGCCTAAGGCGCATGATCGTAAAAGAGAACGGTGGTGAAGATAAGAGACCTCGGACGGCGATGATGGTATTCTAAGGGTATTAAGAGGCACGTTTCTCGCCATCTAAAGGCCTCACCTTTCTGAGGAAACTCTTCCGAATCAAAGTCTTCATTTTTGTGTGTAACAAAGTTTGGTTCCTACTTGTTAAAAGTATGTGTTCACCTTTACAATATTACTAAATATAACTTCTTTCATGTCTTTGTAATTTACATACATAGCACATAATTCTTATGTATTTACATATTCATGCCTAAACTTTCATTTTTTACAAACATATCATTTTTGTGCTTTAAACCTTTACATGAAAAGGTGTATTTTAATTAACAAAAATGATAATAGTGCTATTTTGATGCAATGTTAAAGATTTGAGTGTGATGTGTGTAAATATGAAAGTTTAGGTGTTAGATATGTAAATATATTATAATTGTGTGCTATGTATGTAAATGCCCCTTCTCTTTATTTTCTATAACAAGATAAATGGCTCATCTAGCTAGAATATCTATCCATATTTAAATCACATCCAAAAATTATCCTTCTTTAATAGTGATGCATTGTGATGAATAAATATTACTTGAGTTTGGCACATATAGCCTAAAAAAAAATAAATTAATACATCTTTTTTAGGCTCATCCGGACCATTATCCATTTATATGTGTGAGATCCAATTTGAAGGCCATAAACACCGATTGCATTTGTAAATTTCTTATTAATAATTGTCTTAATAAAAATTACTCTATCATCAACCCTGTTAATGTCAACAATTTTATCTTTTAACCCAAACCCATTCCCATTGTTAACCTTTCCAATGCACAATAACTTATAATCTTTTATGTTATCTTTTTAAGTGTGAGATAAAGCTTTCGACTAATCACCCAATAACTTAACAAATTGAGAATAGGATTTGATCTAATAAACTTTCAAATTAGAACGTTAATCTGACATCTTAGACCAATTAATAATTCCTTGGCTCCCTCTTCTACGCTACTGCCACTAAGCAACCTACTTGAACATATGCAATGTAAAATGAGTTTCATTCATTGAAATCTCAAGGTACATAGGTGTCAGTTCCACTTCAGCATAATCAAAATGTCTTTATTTGTGAATATATTTTTAAACCGAAATGTAATCTAGATGAAACTATACAATATTCATCACAAAGCTTGTCTTGTAGCTCAAGCATACAATCAAGAATATGACATTTAGTTCAATTGCTAAATTGCCTACTTACATTTTTAATTAGATGTCTTAAATATTTTCTTACATGGTAATTTTGCTGAAAACAATTTATACGGCTTAATCACAAGATTTTTTAGGGCCCAATTTCCTGTTTAAAAAAATCATATATGGCTGGTGAATCCTGATTTGTCCGTGAATTACACCCAAATGACAGAATGTAAGTAAATAGAGATATAAATAATGAACATTAATCCTTCGTGTATTATTCATAAAATAATTTTCCTATTTATAGAGAAGGGGGTATAATGATAATATTACTTTTTTGCCCCTATTTAAAGAGATTGGTACTAGCACATTTTTTGTATTTTACATGTATGAGCTTGTTATCTGGTTATTTTTGGTTCTGCCGGTTAAGTTTAATTGGCTTCGGGTTGGCAAAGTAACTCGGTCTGTTGAACTGGGTCAATCATTCCGGCCGGGTCGATTGTCTCACCGGGTTAGTCATTTAGGTTGGGTCGGTCCTTTAGGTTGGGCCAATCATCCTTATGGGTTGGTCGTCCAAGCTGGGCACATTGTCCAGGCTGGGTTGTCCCTCTGAGTGATTAATTTGACATATTTTTGTTATATAATGGCCTGAAACAAGGTCCCGAATAATGATATGTTGCTCCATCTATTTTGCATGCCAAATTTGAATTTCTTTTTCTGTAGATAAATTAGAAATGAAATTTACTCTTCATATTCTATCTTTCTATTATATTGTCAAGTTCTATTCAATTCAATAAAAGATAAATAATTGTAAAAGATTTTAAAGAGTGTCAAAAGATAAAGCCCAACAAGAATAAGTGTCGAAGAGATGCAGAAATATTTGACATCAAAGAATTCATAAATTTAACTCTGGCATTGTCGGATCTCAAACAGCAGATGCGAAAAATGGAGCATTGTGTTAGATACTCAAGAATCAAAATAAAATTTTGTCAAAAATTCATGACACAAATCCCTTAAATTATTGTGTAAATGTTAGGGTGTCCCAAGGAGCAATATGTTGTATAGTCTAAATACAATTAAATATGGGCAATGTGCGTTGCACCGTCGCCTGGTCTTAGAATATTGGTACTCTAACAGGTAAATTAATAGAATTAGTAAATTTTATGGTTCACAAGAATACAATACCTTATACATTTAAAAAACTAAATTTGTCATAGAAAAGACTAAAGAGATTGATAATTATGATTTTAAACTTTGACATTCGAGTCACACTAGAAATGGTGTAGGTGTAATAAAAGTAAGAATTTGAAATATAATGTTATAAAAATTAAAATAAATTAACCTTAAAAATTATTTTTTGTACTAAGATTCTTCATATTATAAGGATTATGCTCCTCAAGTGAGTTAAAATTTTTGTTCAGAAGAAAAATTTTAACATGATCTAAAAAAAGTAATATAAATAATACATCTTGAAGAAAAAAATTTATTCAAAGAGATTTAAATGAATATGTTGGTAGAGTGGTACAAGATTTTAGAAATAATGTTACAATTTTGGAGTGACTAATAAAGAAAGTAGAGTCATATTAGATTTTACTTTAGCTTATGATTCTGTTATTGATAATACTTCATTTAGTAAAAAAATGAGCATATTATCATTTGCAAGAATGAATATAGTAATACATAAATTGATTATTTTCTTATTAGGAACAAAGAGTCGAGACTGCAAAGCTTGTATGGCTATTCCAACTGAAAATTTAAGTACTCAACATTAATTATTAGCTTTAGATTTTAAGATAAAATATTGGAAGATGAAAAACACAATGAAATATTATCATAAAATTATATGCAGATGTTAAAATTTTCATGAGTAAACTTCAAGATCTTAAGATTTGGGATATTCACGAAGAAACTAAAGTAACGTGGATAAAGTTTCAAGCACTATTAATCAAGTTATAAAAGATGTAATTAGAGAAGAAAAAAATATTTTATAAATAAAAATAGTTGATAGCGTAATAATAATATAAAAGAAAAGATGAAATATAAAAAATTTTGTCATGAAAATTAGTTTAAAATATAGCATTGCGAAAAACATAAGGTGTCCCGCACGGAGCATATGAAAATAATTTGTGATGCTAGGAATTCTATTTTTAATGATATTTATAAAAAGTTAGATCTAAAGAGGATTTAAGATATATGTATAAACTAGCCAAACAAAAAATTAAGGAAAGTAAAGATTTAGTTCAAGCAACATTTTTTAAGGATGAAAATCAAAAAATGCTTTTGTCATATGACAATATTCAACCTAGGTAGGTAGGTGAGATATTTTTATAAACTTTGTACTGGAGATTTTAAAAATATAATTGATTTTAGTGATCTCAGAATAGTTGATAATAATAAAATATTTTATTTTTACCGTTGCATTAGTAAAACAGAAGTTGAATAAGCTTTAAAAAAACCAAGAGTGGGAAATCAAAAGGACAAGATAGTATCCTAATATAACTATGCTAATATTTAGTGGATTTATGAATTTCTTGGATTACTAAGCATAAGCGCCACCTTCTCGAGTAAGCATGGGAAATCACTGGCACCTAGGCGCCAGTATGCGGCATCTATACACCGTCTTCTCTGTTTCTCGGGATAGGTTTGGCTCCTAGGCCCCCATCTGCGGTGCCAGAAGCTGGTGCCTAGGCTTCAGTTTGCTATTTCCACCAATGCTTCAATTTCCTCCTTTTCGCTCCAATTTGCTCCAAATCATCCGCAACAAAAACATGAAAAATACATTTCTTTAAAGTGCAATTTTATTTTAAAACATGTGTTAAATTTAAAGAAAATTAAAAATAAAAAAGGACATATCACCTTCTGAACCCAGTTGGAGAGGAACTCTACTATAAAGAGGAGTCGCTGGAGGATCATAATTTAATAAGGACATTCTAGATTGGTGGTTGAACTTGTGGTAAATGAACCTCAACCATTTGCTCTAATATTGATTTTCGAGCAAAACGTATAGCTTAAAGAATTTCATCTTGAGATTCATCCATTCTCCTCATACAGTCTTCTAGAGGCAAAGAAGAGGTACCTTCACTAACAATCCCATTAGGGGGAAAATAAGTAGAGGTTTGTCGTCCCTGACAATGAGATTGTCTTTTGATCTCACTTTTTTATTAACTCATCATTTAACTCAAATATTCAAAACAAATTTGAAATAAAAAATGTCAAATGGACAGCAAATATAGTTAAATTCAACCCGATCTTAAAAGTTGGACAATAATACAACTCGATGAGGGAATGCACTCATATTATCATTTTTATGCTTCGAAATTATTATTTTCTTTAAAAGTCATTGTAACGCTTGAAATTTTATGTTATGAGATACCTTTGGTTCACTATCAGTGCAAGAATGAGTGAAATAAGTTACAGTGGATATCAGACAACTTTTTACGTGATATTTTACATGGTGAGTTTTCATGCATGAATTCATCCAACAAAAAATTTTTAATGGAGCATCGTTTTGCAAAATAGACTCCACGAATGTGTCTAAAACATTGAAACCTGTTGAACCATTTTTGAGGTCTTCATTTTCCTCTCCTTAGTACCTAAGATCTAGTCATAGGTTTTTCCTATTGACCATCCTAAAGGACTAGTGATGGGACTCACCCCTTAACAATTCTAACTACCTCTTAGCTCTTTTGTCAGGCCTCACATGGGTGGTCCCATGCCCTCAACCTTTGGTTGGGATGGCGAAGACCAACATGGTGAAGTCTAAAGAGGGTTCGTATAGGATCTAAAAGCCTTAGGAGATCCCTTATGACTTGCATATACTTCACCATTAATTAAAACTGAAATTAATTTTCAAAATGATCAATCACGAACCAAATTTCAAAGAAAATTAAAATTGACACATCTTTGACCTAATTATTGACAAACTTGTTCAGACAAACCCGGATGAAAAAATGGACCACACGAGGGCGTCCAAGACGTCGATACTAAGGGAGGGCACAAATATTACTATGGTTTTGCGCCCAAGCAAATTGCACAAAAATTGATGCACAAAATTTAAAACCAAAGAAATAAGGGTCTTCTCGTGCACCGAACTATTAATTGCCTTGTGCCATGTCTACATAAGCTAAATTGAAGCAGAAAAGAGCCTAAGTTAGGATCGGGTTTGATTCAAATCAAATCCAGGCTAATAGCACCTAAAAAACCTTCAAAACTCCTTCAATACTATATAAACTCCTTGATAACACCAAAAAAGACATTTTAACACTACCAAATTCCATTGAAATATACCCCACATAACACCGATCGCACCAACTCAAATCTAATACCACTGAAAAATTGTTGAATAACACCGCAATGCACTAAAAAACTCGACAAATAACGCCATTCCGTGATTAAATCGCGCAGATAACACCACCCCCAAAATTAAATCGCGTGGATAAGATCAAAAAACGCCAGCTCGTCTTTTCTGAGCCTAATAATACCGGAATTTGCCTGAAATACTACCGTGAATAATACTGTTCACCACGAAAAGCTCAATAACACTGCGGTATAACCAAAATACAACCACGAATAACATTGTCCGCCACACGACGCCAATAACATTAGAATCCAACAAAAATATAACATTTAATAACACTGTTCGCTGCAGAACCGCAGTGACACACCGTATAACACTACTACCACAATAACACGCTGAATGACACCCCTATAACACTAAGATGCACCTGTGAATAGCGCCTTATGGATTATGCAGGATTTTAAATGATTTTTTTGTTTATTCTTTCATGTGAACCCTAGCCTGCTCGTGACATTCCTTCACTCACGTCTTTTCCTTCACATGAGGAGTTGAACTCTTAAGTCCTTGCGGGACACCATCTGCCTGAAGCCCTTCTTCCCGAGGCTCGCTCCTGCTCCATCTCTCGGGACGACAGACCTTCGTTATTCTTCGTTTCTTCCATTTGGTAAGTTGACCCTGGTAAGCTTGTCTCCCCGAAGCATTCGGTGGGCTAAATCCATCCTCCCTGATATCTTTGGCTCCTGATGCTTCTCGATTGGGGCTGTCGCTGGAGCTCCACTGGTTGGTTCATTCTCTCCGCTCTGAGTATTTGAGGGTAAGACTCTTAAAGATTCATATTTTTTTATTATTTGGTTTTGTTTTGCGGAGCATTTCGTCTTCTTCTGCTTGATTTAATTAAGAAGAATTTTATCCCCTCACATTTGCTTTAATGGGCATGAACTATGAATCAGTGTCTGGTTTGCTTCATTTTAACGCTCTCTCTCTCTCCAAGCACAACTTCAGGAATAATTGGTTATTTGATTTGCTTGGAGAGAGAGAGAGAGCGTTAAAAATTCTTCTTGGTAGCCTGCTCTTCTCAAATTCATACTCATTCACATGATTTATAGTCACAAGTATGAGAAGTTTTATATGCATACCACCCAATTTCTGTGTGTTTGCAACAAAAGAATAAAGACAAAAAAATACATAAAAGGTTTACATACATGCCACTCAATTTCTGTGTAAGTTAAAAAAATATTAAAAAAAAAAAAAAAAAAAAGATAACTCGCATACCACCCATTATTTGTACCTTTACGTGTCTAACTTCTAATAGTTAAATTTTTACATCCGTACCACCTTAGTTAAGCTTGGGAAGGTGTATTTATATTTTTTAAAGCCTAAAGTGGAAGTATTTTTCTGAAGTGATATAAAAAAGTTTGGGTGGTATAATTGACAACGAAAAAGAAGAAATAAATAAATAAATAAATAAATTGGTGTTTGATATGTAAATTCATGAGAATTGAGTGGTCTATACAATTGCTACCTTTTGTTGTTTAATCCATATGAGAATCAACCTTTTATTTTTTTTTGAAGGAATGTATGGCCTTAAAGAAAGAATCAAACTATTTACAATTACATTCGCTATTGGCACAGGCAGTCTTAGTTTCTTGCATCAATTCTTCTACACAAGTGATGTTAAATAACTAATTTCAAGCTATGCCCTCTTTTTGGAGAAGTATTGGTTATCCTCACTCTAACCACATTAGAGTTAAGCTCTTCTGCTTTTCCCATGGTTTCGTTAACTTAAAGATATTTACAATAACTAAAATTCCTAAAATAATAATAATAATTGGAAACGATATTCCATATGGTTTGCCCTGTAGCTAATCATTCCTCCAATTACATTAAGAGTCCTTTATTCTAAGTGTATTTCCTCGTGCTCTAGAAAGCTATAGGGTTTGTTTTGCTTCTGTCATGGGTGAATCTACACTAGTTACCACTTGATAGGCCGAGGATGAAATCTTTTTGGGGTGTCTATATACATGCCACATTGAGTCATCTGCATGAAAAATGTATATCTCACTGTTTAAAAGTCCAATTGGTGGTCTCTTTTATGCAATGTGAAAGAATTGAGCTGTACGAATATATGAGGTGAGTTTTAGGTGTTATATATGTAAATACATGGTAATCAGGTGGCAAATTTGAGTGGTTTGATACTCCAGTTATTGGGCCTTGCCAAATTGTCGTATGTATATATATATATATATATAGAACTATACTACATTTACATACTTTTATCTCAAAAGGATTGATTGATCTATTTAAGACTTTGAATGTGAAATAAAAAAAATCAGCAGAGAATTTTACTCAACCTTCATACATTCACATGCTTGGTTCCCGGAATTACAATTATTTTATACATATGACATTCCTCTTAAATATTAAAAGTTCTAAGCGTTATTTTTGGGCTTTATGAACCCGTGCTTTTTTTTTTTTTTTTTTTGTTACGATATAAGGGCTGTTTTATTGGCAATTTTGAATAGTTTTGGACACCTGTTTTGGGTTGTTTTCTTGGCTGTTATGAAGCAAGTTCGGACGCCTGTTTTGGACTGTTTTCTTGGTTGTTTAGTTTTGGTTGTTTTGAAACAGGTTCGGGCACATGTTTTGGACTATTTTCTTTGTTGTTTCGAAGCAGGTTCGGGCACCTGTTTTGGTCTATTTTCTTGGTTGTTTTGAAGCAGGTAGTTTTGGGCTATTTTCTTGGCTGGTTTGAAGCAGATTCGGGCACCTGTTTTGAGCTGTATTCCTGGCTGTTTTGAAGAAGGTTCGGGCACCTGTTTTGGACTGTTTTCTTAGCTGCTTTGAAGCAGTTTTGGGCTATTTTATTGGCTGTTTTGAAGAAAGTTGGGCACCTGTTTTATGCTGCTTTGTTGGCTAATTTAAGAAGATTTAAATACCATTTTAGGCTGATGCATTTATTGTTTTCCCCTTTTAACCTTCCCGATTTTGGAGATGAGTCGGTCTCTCTTTCTTTTGTTTTGCTTTCTTTCTTTTCCTTTGTTTCTCCGCTCAATGGTTTAGTTCACATGCTGGACGGTTATGGGTTTAAGGATGATGGTGACAATGCTTATGTCTACAAAGAGTGTACAATTAGAATAAAATATCCTACCTCAATGACACTAGGGGAGGGGATATGATCGATGATACTATTCACCAACTTTTGGTCAGAAGTTGCCCCTTACTTTCTTATGTTGCCGGTAGTTCTAGCTTGATCAGAGTGATCAATTTGTGGACTATCTTATTTTGCCAAAATAGTTACAAATATACAACATAACAAAAAAAAAAAAAAACAAAAAAAAAAAAACTTTTTTTGACACCATTACTTTTCACTGCTGAGTAAACTTTACATACATAAAAATTAATTTTTTTTTCAAATGTTCCTAACAAAGTTCACTTATTAATCGCTTTGATTGTGGCAAAGGTTTGCCCTCCTTAGATTGTGTGGTTAGTAGCTTCTATCCATAGTTGGATTATACACAACCCAGCTCAGAGCATGCCTCGAGCCTGAATTCTTATGACCCGTTTTGATCTTTCATATATATGTCACCTGTCTTTTTTACTTGCATATACACATATGTTTGTCATGCTAGTTAAATTCTCTGCAATACTTGTTTGTTTTTAACGTGATACTGACACCTTTTGCAGGAGCAACAAACATGTCAAGTATGCAAATATATCTTATATTTATTGCATTTTTTGTCTTTCCTGCACCTTATATTGCTTTTGCTTACTACACTTTCCACTACATTTCTTTTGTGCGTTTTTATTATTTTTACATTTCTGCATTTGCTTATAGAACTTGCAAAGCCACTAGGGTAGATAACCGTAGGACACCTGGTTAGGAGGTACACTGTGACGGGCCACTGACCAAACCATTGCATGCCCACCTTAAACCTTAAACCATGACTGCTACGATAAGAAGCTCAGAGCCAACTTTGTGGTGGGCAGCACGACGAGGATACAAGCAAAGGACAAAGGACTTCGTTGATGAATCAAGACTCAACACGAAGTGGATCAACTTCAACAGAACATAAAATGTATAGAAGAACATCTCCGAGAGAGCAAACAAGGTATACTTCAACAATATTTTCATCAGATTTAAATAGCATAAGTCATGGAACTTTGAGGTGGTTCATCTAGCACGATGTAAATCCTCGCACTATTTTTAGGCTCCTGTACAATCACGTTGTGTTGTATAAGTCCTAACTCTCTTTAGGATTCTAAGATCGTCGTTCGGTAGATCACAAATCCTTTTATCTTCCTAAGCTATTTACACGATCGGATATCGTGCGATTGTAAGTCCTAAATTCTAAAATAAATTCCAGGCTTGAAACATTAAATAATATCTCAAAGACAAAGTCGAACAATATGATAGTTGAGAAGTCACTGAGGTCTGCCTTAAAATCCGTGATATCCCCTATTTTTCGCACCTTTGGACTCATGAAATAGTTGTTTCTGTTTTGAGTCGTTCTCTTTTAACTTTCTTGTGTCCAATATTGAAAAATCAACTTTGAAATCTTGAAAACAGAACCATTGATCTAACTAAGAGTCTTTTTAGGTGATTTCGATTGACTAAGATGTAACTAACAATAGAGGTTTTGCTCTATAAGGAACTAAGAACCTAGGTAAAATAAACTTTATCTAATATTTATATTAGGTAGAGAAACTTGACAATCATACATAAAATGTTCATAAACCAAATAAATGTCATAAATTATTTAGTTCATATAATCAACTCTGTTATTAAGTAATATGCTTTCCTTTCAAGGTAATGTATCACTTGTAGTATTGTGCTCAGTTACTTAACTATTAAATATATGAGATCTATTGAGTCTAATTTTTTAAAATTAAGATACTATTTTTCATATATATATATATATATATATATATATATATATATATATATATATATATATATTAAATTGAATTATTTTCAAAGCAACCGACCAAACTTCTGGCTGACAAAACCTTTCAAATGTGCCAATTTGGGCCCAAATTAGACTCCGTTTGAGGCTCATTTAGCCTAATAGTTTGGAGAATAATTACGATTTCTCCCTGAAACTGAACTCAAATTAATTTCAAACTTACACTATAATTAAATTGAGCTGAGAGTATAAAAATTGGCCAATATGAAGTGCATATGAGCTCTTCTTAAAAAATCTCAAATTTTCATGAGATGGGAACCACATTTTGACCTAAATTTCTGTCTTGGGACTGCATTGACCAAAACCAACTCCATTACTAGATTCTCTGAGTTTTTCTCTTCCAGATGGATTGAGGTTTTCATTTTGGCCAAAATCTCAAAATTTTCACTGCCCGGGCACACCCACTCCTCTAGGTGGCGCACCTACGTCAGCTTGGGCTCTTCTTGCACTCCCACTTCGCAAGGAGTCGTATTAGCACTTCGTATGGCGCCAGAGGCGTGCCCCTCACCTCCTGTGGTACTGGTAGCACCGTTGAGCTGCCATTCAGACGCACCTGTGCCTGGTTATTAGATTGGCACCCCTGCGCCAATACGGCGCCCCCGTACCAATGAGGCATGGGGCACTGCAAAAGGAACCAATGTGGGTGTGCTTCGGCATGGCAAGCCTGTGCCCCCCACAACCTATCCCCCGCGACACTGGTTGGCGCACTCGCATTGGCGACAATCTGTTACCTTTCCCACTCGTTCCGGCCAATCGACATGTTTTTTCATCGTCGAAGATCCGTGAAAGGTCCATTGGTGATCCGTGGAAGCTCCAACCGTTTATGGAAATACGACCATCGAACTTTGCCCCAATTGATGGTCATCGAGGTTGATCCATTGTTCCAACTGTTCTCTCCCTTCCTTCCAGCCACCTATAAATAGCCCACTGCCCTCTACAGTTCGGGCGTGCCTTCTCCTTTCTCATCCTCCTCCTCCTCCTCTCCGATGGTCAGTGTTTCTCTCCTCCTTCTCCGGTCAACTTTACCTTCCTTAGTGTAATAAATTTGTTTTTTTTAATTTTTGTAACTTCATTTTATTTTCTTTTTCTTTTGTTTTGAAAAAATTAATTAAATAAAATAATTAGGTTAGGCTCGGGATCAGGTCAAACTTGGATTAACTTAGCCTGAACCCAACCCGACCAGTACCAACCAAGGTCAGACCAAATCTAACGTGGACCAAACCTAGCATGGACCCAACCTAGTCCAAACACAACCTAGCCCAGACCCAACCGAGCCCATACCTAGCCCGAACCAAACCTAGCCCATACCTAGCCCCAACCCAACCTAGCCCTAGACTAACCTAGCCCAAAACCTAGCTCAACATAACTCAACCTAGCTCACCCTAGCCCAACTAAGCCCAAACTAACTTAACCCTAGCCCAAACTAGCCCAACCTAGCCCACCCTTAACTGAAACTAGCCCAACCCGAGCTAAACATAACTCAACATAGCCCAACCCTAGCTCAACCTAGATCGCCCTTGATCAAACTTAACTTACCCTAGCTTAATCTAGCTCAAGCCAATGTAACATTAGTTCACCCCGAGCTCAAGTCTAACCTAACCTAAACCTAACCTAACTTAACTTCATTCCTTCCTCCATATGTATTAGTTTAATCTATGTTTTATTTGTAGTCCAGTTTAATTCATGTTTAATGTACAGTCAAGTTTAATTGTTGTTTAATATGTAATATCATGTTTCATATTCTTCATATATCATATATAGATCTTTCCATATGTCAAATGCATAAAAATAAAATAAATAAAGAGGTGAACTTGTCCCATGTAGGTTCTCATTGTAAACATTTTAATAAAATGCGTGTCATTTGCGAGTCTACTTAGTTCAAGATATTTAAGTAATTCAAAGCTTGAGTAATTTAAATCATTTAAAAATAACTTTAAAAAATAATTTAAATAGCTTCAAGTTAATTTAAATAATAAATGAATAATAATTCAAAATAATTTAAGACTAATTTAAAGCTAATTCAAAGAGAAAATAATTTAAAACTAACTTAGCAACTAATTTAAAATTGACTTAAAAATAAATTAAAATAGTTCAAAAAAGTTTAAAACATTTAAAAATAATTAAAAATAATTTAAGAATAAATTAATAAAATAATAACTTAAAATATCTTAAAAGTACTTAAGAATAATAATAATCTTCTTTAAATAATTTAAAAACTACTTAAAAATAATTTTAAGACTCTTTTAAAATGACTAAAATAACTTAAATATTTAAACCAAATACTTTAAAAACTTTAGAACACCTGACCAAGTACTTTTAAACAACTAAACCAAATAACTTAAATACTTAAACTAAACTGCTTAAATACTTACATGAAAATACTCAAGTAAACCTAAAATGAAACAAGATAATGAAACATTTAAATCAAATAAGATGACCTTAACAGTTAACTAAATAACTTAAGATAAATTGAATATTTAAATTTAACTCAATATCACTTAAACACTTAAATAACATGTTAAAATAACTTAGAAAGATTTAAGACTTCCAAAATAAAACTTTTTAAAACTTAAACAACAAAAAACCTTCAAGTCATTTGAAACTTTAGAGGAAATTGAAGCATGTAAGCTTGCAAGGGGCATATAAGTTCAAACACTGAGAATCAAACTTAAAGACAAAACTATATGAAGCCTTGATTTTCACCATGAACGATAAATCAGAAATCAAAACAAATCACGAATTAAGTATCAAACTACAAAAATAAATTATAATTCACCAACTCTAAAACATGAAAACCAAATCTAGGTAGATTAACCTTGAAACACTAGGTTAGCCAATGTAGAAATAAAACAAAGGGTCACAAATACCCTAGATTAGTCCAGTCTAAAATGCTATATTAGTTTACTAAATACTCATAACTAGTACTAAAGATTATGACATAAAATAAATAGTCTTATTTCCATAAGCTATGTAGGTACCCTAGGAAGAAGTAAATCATTGTACTAAAGAAGGCACCAATAAACATTTTTAGCCAAAAAAACCTTCATTTGCCAATTTTATGGTGCTAAGTGAAGATTTTTGATTATAGGGTTAGTTCATAGTTGAATGATACCAACTTACCCAGTACGATAGAAAGTCATGGGCATCTTGACCGGGGACATTATTCACAAACTTTAGGTTAGTCCACCAATTTAGTCTCTTTGTAGAGTTTATGCTAATTAGAATTTTTCACCTCCATCCAAAAATATTTTCTACTCGACTCTACCCTTAGTTTAAGAATCCTTCCAACTCCAAGGCCAAACTTTCAAATAAATTTCCTGATCCACGCCTCCAAGCTCAACTTCTTCAATCAATCAAACTCCTCCGACCTATTTTAAACTCTTTGATTGCACCTTAATTTTAACTCAAAGCTCTTCAATAATCAATAAGTCTGTCTTCTGGGTAAACTGTACTTCCTAGGATGGTTAAATCCCCCCTCTTGGACCTTTCCATGACACAAGGTTATTAAGGGTCCATTTGGGAGGGCTTTTTTCATGCGGCGCAGCACAGCGCCGCGATTTTTGGCCGTTTGGGGCTGCGGTGGCACTACGGCGTGCCGCAATTCTCCCTGAACATGGAAAACTCCCTCCAACCCGCTTCCCAACTTCGTTGTCTGGCGTTTTACCCCCATGCCCTCTCGCATCACCCATCCGAAACAAATCCGGCCACACAAAAAAGAATCAAAGGCGACGAACTCCTCCTCTCTCCTCCTCTTCTAAGACGGTCGTCGTCCTCCTCACGCAGCCCGACAGTAAGAAAATTTTTTCTTTTGGAAGGCTCCGCGGGCACAAGTCGAAGGAAGAGCCCCCTGCTCATCGTCTCCATTGTCGTCGGCGTCTCCATTGTCGTACAGATGGCTCGCTGATGAGCTGTTCATCTACTTCCCCGCCATCTCCATTGTAGGCGTCTCCATCGTCTTCCTCCGCCATCTCCATTATCTTCCTCGCTGGTGAGCTTTCGCCCATAATTCTTACGATTTTGTTTTAATTTCTTAATTTATATATTTAACCGTTAATTTTTTTTTATTTTTACTTCTACATCATTTTATCTTTACTTAAAAAATATATTTTATTTTTTAAATAAATGATAATAATATTTTTGATGTAATTTGAAAAATTAATTGTTACTAATTACGTATATAAATTAAAACAGTTTTCAGATAAAGGGATAAAAAGGTAATCTTTCAACATAAAGCATCCCATGATTGGTTTCGCGCAGCAACGAAGAATGATAGGCTAGAACTTCACTGCCGATTCTTCACATATGCTTACCACAGAACGTAGCTTATGGAGCGGAAGCTGCATTACGCCAAACAAGCCCTAAATGGTAAGTCCCAACTTTTGATTTTAATTCTTCAAAAATTTTGACTTAGATTTATTCACCAACCATTGTAAGTCCCAACTATGAAAGACCAACCTTGAAATCTGAGTAATATAAGTCAATATGTTGATCAAGTTTTCTTTGTAGTTCACAATATGAAGATGTAATTATCTGTGAGGGCTTACCCTTGTACGGACACTGGACCTCGGAATAAATGAATCATCTCTTACACTGGTAAGGTTGGGGAAAAACTTAACGATTTTCATTATTTGAATGATTAGGTCCATTTTTAAGATTTTTTTTTCCTATAGGTGGTATATTATTTCTTTAAATGTCATACCGATCATTCGGGTAGAAATCTTTCAAAATCTATAGTAGACACACATCAACAAAAAACTAAACCAAAAAAATTCTCCACCATTATCCCTTAAAATGCTGGCCTTTGGAGCGAGGGGCTCCATTATTACGAGCATTTCGTTACTTAAACGTAGAAAGATTGCTCACACTTATATAAAAGTGGGATTTTATTTCCCACATTCGTTATCATACTATTGCGTACTAGCAAATTCATGATGGTAGAGTGATAATTTTACGTCTTAGTATTCAACAGAGACACATCACACACACTTATAAAAGAAAGCTATAAGAAGAGAAACCATAAATTTTTATGTAGAAAATTCCTTAAAAGGTAAAAACTAACGTAATTTGGCCCAGTTAAAGTAATTGACTAGAAAACTAAAAATATGAAGGTCCATTATTCTCCTGTATGTGGGAATATAGGATTACAAAAAATATTTGATGGCTAAAACAACAATAGTTGGCTACAATAACTATACTCAGGTGCTAGAATTGTCGTAGTTGGCTGTAAAAAGTTATTGGTGGTGGTCGATGACTAGCTTTGTTGAGTGGTTATGACTTTGATGGTTGACGACGAACTTTGATAACTGAGGCAACTACTTAGACTTTAAAAGTAAGCTTGAGTATTCAGCTCACTCTCTTCTCTCTTCCTCCTCAAGTGAAGAATATGTGTCAATTTATAATTTTTAGAGGAATATTTTGGTAAATTTGATCAATCTTTAAAACACTCCAACTGACGGTTCACATTGATTCCGTTAATCATAGATATTTATAATATTTAGATGTTTTAATGATATCAGAATTGAATAATCTTAAGCTTGTTGGATTCTCTTGTCAAGACACTCGATTTGACTATAAAGATGTTAAATTTTTAAATCATTTAATCTTCCAATTGATGCATCAAAACCTTTGACCGCACTTTTAAGTGTTCGATGTAGACATATTTAGACTCGAATTATATCACTTTTGCCACTAATAGGTTTTGTTTTTTTGAGACAACTAGTTTGACTATATTCTTGATAAAATTAAGGCCTGGATGATCTTAAATTTAAATTTAGAATGCTTCTTAATTAAAATGCTTCGAAACTCATGCCTAATGATAAGAATTTGTTGATGAGACACACCATTAATTCTCATAAAAAACAAAGTCTTCACACAGAAAACCTAAAATCGAACCTACAATTCTCCAGCAAAATAGATAAAAAAGCCAAGTTAAACTAAAAAAAAAATCAAGATAATCCAATTAGCTAAAAAGTGCTCCAAAGATCATAACATTTCAACATTTAGTAAACTTAAAATTAGCAACCTGCTTACTCTCTTCTTTACCAACATATTAATTTTTATAACCAGAGATGAGTAACATGCTTTCATTTACTTTGCTGCCTGAAACAAATTAATTCACATAATTCATAATCAAACTATTTCAATTAATTTAATAGCAATAATCAACTTTGAAATCAAAATTTATTCATAAATTATTTATTTTGTTATTAAAAAAATCATTTGCATCAAACCTAAGAAAAGATCTGCATGGATGAGTGTAATTAAGGATTTTCTCCTGCACCGAAAAATCTGCTTACTAATCCCAAAAAAAGAAGAAAAAAATCTAGTTAAGGCGCAAAGATAAGCGTCCATTCTGCCCTTACAAAAAATAGAAGCCAGCCAAACGACCATTAAGTAAATCTCATTTACTTCAAAGCAATTATGCAACCAACTTATGCTAGGAGAATTAAGAGAAGAATTTCATTGCTTTCATTATACAAAAATCACGAGAAGAATTTCATTGCTTTCATTATACATTTTTCACTGAATTTTAAGTAGAGATTTAAAACTCTATTCACAAGCGTCTGATAAACCGCATAAGAATTAACGACTCCCCTCAACATGAGATAGTCTCGACATAGTTGCACCATATTTTTTTCGTAGGGCAAGTGAGCACTCAAATTCAACATTTTGAAATTCTTCATTTTATTTTCAATCAATATGTTACATAATTTGGATCTACTTATTACTCGGGTAGTGCTCACTCAAGGGCTTCAAAAAGGTTCTTTCTGTTAATTGTTAATCAAGTTGAACGAGAGTAAAAAGCTCAACACCATATTATAAATAAATACCTCTTTAGAGTCAAAATTAAGATCAACTAGCACAAGTCCACATTGATCAAACCCTCTTGATAATAGAACAATTTTATAAGGACACAAGTGTGTCAATATGGCTAGTCGACTTGGAATATATCTCATATGTCCTAGAATTAAAAAGCTTGAAATAGTATAAGCCATCACAAGTTAACTTGCTCTATTCATCAGATATCTTCTTACAAGGCAAATTTAATCTTACAGCAAAAACTCCAAAAGGTTCAAGTTCAAGAAAGACAGAATATTTGCAGATTGACGGCACGTTATTTAGAAAATCATTTTAATATGACTAATCTCTGATGTGTACGAAAGGCTAGAATTGCCAATAATTTGAAAGAGATTTTTTATGGGAAAGCAGAAAATATTTCAGTGACAAAAATACTTGCTCATTAAATTTTGTGATAACACTAGTTGTAGATGATTTTGTACTAAGATTTAAAGATTAATGATAAGCAAATCTTTGTGCATCATACCAAAACAAAATATGTAGAGGTTAAATAGAGATTAATAATAGGCAAATCTGGAAACTTGGGGAGAAAACAAACCAACAAAGCAAAATGAGTTCAGTAATAGTCATGCTTCAGGCTCTACAAACTAAATCTTCCTCTACCATGAGACAAGATCTCTTTTTGCTCCAACATGAATTTGAAGCAGTCTTACTTATCTAACACAGCTTGCACAATGAAAAAATCGTTGATGCTTTGAAATTTCAATAATGAGAGTTTGATGTGTACGAAATGTGTGATGTTATTTCCTATAATTTCCCCATTATTTGTATCATTTTGATATGTTTTTCATCGTATTTTTGCATGTTTTTGCAAGTTACAGGTTGCAGGTTATAAAAAAGAGCCTTCGGAAAAAATGTTTCCCAAGTCCTTATCAGGCAATTCGACATCAAAAAAAGAAACCTAGCGCTGCCCATCACTTCATTCAACCAAGGAAATAGAAATGATGGAAAGATGGCGCTTGACCCAAGTGACCAGGCGCTCAAACCAAGAACAGAATGGAGGGAAAATTGGCACCCAACTGGAAACCTGACGCCTGAAGAAAAATTCCTTGCACCATTCATGACATGAAGCACAGAAAGTCAGCGCTCGCCTTAAAAACCAAGCGCCTAGTATCAACCTATGGAAGTTTGGATGATTTTGTATCGATGTGTCATCTCGTAAGGCTTAAATTGCATGGATTCAAAGTTACGAGAACCCTGGTGTATTAAGTGATCCTTAAGCGTAGCGTGCGAGGAAAATTTTGAAGGGAAGATTGAGAGTGCCTTAGGGAGAGAAAATTTCTTCTTTGTAAAGTGTGAGTGCTATCAAACAGAGATCAATGTACAAGGGAGAAATTCATTGGAGCAAACAATTAATTTTTTCAATGAGATGTTCCAATGTATACTCTTTCTACTTTGGTTTTTCAATTAAATTTGTTTGGTTCTCTCTCAATGTGTCTAGGAACTAAATATGCTTCTTTGATTTGGTTGGTGATGAATCATGTTATTTTCATGAGATTTGTCTGAGATTTCTCTGGATTTAACTGCATTTTATGTAGTATCCTTTTAATATTCATTTACTTTCAATCTAACCAGTTTGAATGTTAAAACCCCTTGTTATATAGGACTATTTGGTCGTAGGGTAGAAGAACATGTATGATAAAATTCAATCACCTATTCGAATAGGAATTTTGTTAGTAGGTGATTGCAACTTCATAGAAGATTAGAGAACTCCTGAAAAATATTACATGGTCAAGCCAACTTAGCTATAATAGAGGTTCTAGCGTTTCTTATGGTGATGGAAGAGACTAAGAAGGATTTGTCCATGGTTGTTAGCATTAATTTAAAAATTTATTGGAACAATATCAAGGATTCACACTATCCAAATCAAAAGAGCATAAGTATCATAGAAAACATGCTTTTGAAATTTTAATTTTTTTTACTTTTGCAAAATTTGGATTTTAGACGCTTTAAAATTCACAAAATTTTGACTTTTCACACTAGAACTTTCACCTATTTGGAAACTAGCAAGTTCTATATAGGATTGATACATGCACTCAAAAATCAGTATACAATAATTAACTTGTATGCTTGCATGGTTGGCACGTGCATCATTGCTTCATGGCATCATAATTGATTATTGGAGAAACTTTGATGACGTAGTATTGCATACTTATTTCAACCTCATTAAAGAGCTTAAAATTAAAACATCTCCCCATAAAGAAATCAAGAGGTGAGCCGCCAAAAACTAGGATGCAAATGTTCATGAGTGAAACCATTGTTTATGAACTTTTATCACTTGAACATCCGATGCAACAAGAAGATAATCCATCCTTCAAAAGATTACATCTAAATAAGAAGGATCATATATTATCAATAAATATTTTGGTCTTGGAAGACCAACTTCAAACATACACAGGAAAATCTATTCTAAGAGCTTGGAATAGAGACAACTAGAAGTATTTTATCCTTGAATAGTGCATACCTGAATACTCATATAAATTATAATTTTAATCAATTAAATAAAAAATATATTTTCTAGGTCTATTTATTTCTTTATGATCATGGAAATTTATAATCTAGAGCTTATGTAATCTCTCATGCCTAAATCAGACCAGGAAACTTCTCTCAAAGACCTCAGTAATATCAATATATTCAGGAATCATCAACAAGTCCGATTGAGGAGTCCACACTTCATATTATTAGTTAAATTCAGTTAACTTAAAAGGACAAAAATCAATATGTTAATGAATAGACTAACTTGAAAAGAAACTTACAAAGTCAATACCATAGAGTATATCAAAGAACTTGAGACTACTCCCTGTAAGCAAGGTACAACCCACTGCTACACAAACAAACTAAACTTCATAGTCATTTTAATTCTTCACTTAAAGCATGAGTTTTATTCAAGGAGAAAAGTAACTAAGATGAGCTTTGTAACAGCATCATATATAATAGCACGAGCCCAAAATTTGTCTATGAGTATTTCAACAAATTTTTAGTACTACATAATCAACCCTAAGTTGACTATTTGGCTATGGGTATTTTCACAAGCGTATGCCTTATAATTCACTCCAGATGGCAAGCTATAGTAGATTCATACAAGTCACACCTCTCATAAATTTGGCTATGAGCATCTTTGAATTACTCATTCATCCTGATGAAAAGTCGAGGACACTTTTTCTCTCAACTCCGATCACAGCCTATTTTGTCAAAACAATAAGACAGAAAGCGATATCTTCTTCATATTTCTCAAAAATTGAGTCCATGTAGTCCTTTGATTGAGCACAGTTATTGAACAAGTCAGCTCCACCTGGCCTTCAATTTTATAAAATATAAAAAATGAACTTTTTTTTTCTTATTTTCATTAGCCAGCAAAACTCATAATTTCATTATGTGATTCTTATAATCCCTCCATTATGCATGCTTTGAAGTTTTAAATGTGGTTCATCCATTTAATTAGTGGCCATTCAAGAGAGGACGACTCTCTCCTTACTGAGGCAACCTCCAACTCTTTATTTTTTGTGTCTACATTTATTTTTTATGCAAATCAGTGTATTTAGCCTACCATTTTTGTAGTTTCTTGTCTGTAAGACCCAATTTGCGAGCACTCCACTTACATTCTGTGTGCCATCATATAAAGCAGCTTTTACAACATTTTCTTATGTAGTGGACTAAAGACATCTCATAAAATTAAAATTATATAGAGAAATTCTATCATTTATTTTATGCCTCCAGCTACTTTCATCCTAATTGACGATTTCGTTACACACTCCAACATGCAGACTTCTTAGGACTGGTGATCACTGAAGTGGCCATCATCAAATACGAGCTCTAAATAAAACAGCAACAAAGAAAACACAATTTAGATGTGAAAGAAAATAGAAGCAAAACAAAAAATTCAAAAAAACTTTATAATGAAAGGTTTGATTTCATGGCAGAAGTTATGACTTCATAACAAAGGACCAACTTCAAGGCAGCCGAAGGGTGATATTCAACGAGTTCCAACTCCACATACATAATATTGAATAGAAAAATAAAATAACACTGCGAAGTATGATCTAAGATTATGCAGAGAACAAACACAAATTAGTAAGGAAAAAAAACTTTCCTTCATTAAAGACTAAGATTCAGTTATATCAAGTTAAAAAAAAAAAAATTGCAATAGCATAATGCTTGAGTTGATATATTTTCATAAAATTATCCTAATAATAAGGTAAATAAAAAATTTTAAAAGTATATATATATATCTGTGTGTGTGCGTGCGCTCGCGCGCGCAAAAGAATATTTGGCCCAGAAGCAAAACTTCAGATATCTAATGAGGGAAAACTCCTCATATTAGCTCGCAAAGTACTACCTCAATCCCTATTGCAAATTGACTCATGATAGAAGTCATAGAAATCATTGTCGCCATGAAGAAATTCATCGGGCTTTTTAGTGAATAACATGGAGAGAATATTACGTGCAAAGCCCGGATGCATCCGAACTTGCACGTAATAATTTTTCAAATATCATGAGCAATATTGTTGAGCAACTTGACATGACAACAAGCAATTCAATTTAACATGGTGTATATTACTGTCACACTTTCATTTGGCTAGTGTGGTTAAAAGTAGCTTTTTATAAACAGATTTGTTAGTGTGGTGATTACAAGAAAATAAATGTTCAACTTTAAATAAGACAAAATTATAATACCACAATATCTTTCAAAAAAAAATGTCTTCCCTATAACATCTCTATGATTACTCTTACAAATGGCTATAGAGGCACCTAAAATGGACCCTTAGTCTCCATTTGATTAAGATTATCAATGTTGAACCTGGAAAATCTTTGCTCTATATTCATTAATCTCCCAATCATCTTATTAGCCTTTGTCTACTCAATCTTAATGCCTACATATATACTCATTGATATCGACTTCAAATATTCCATTTTGATCAGCAGAACCAAGAATCCACCATTAGGGATCATTGTCCCAGATTCACCCTCAAGTGATTTCAAAGTAAAGCTAGTCACATCAAAATTCGTGCTCCTCAAAAAAATTCCGATCTTCTTGTTGGAGACCTACTCATCCCTTTTCGCAATTTCGAGCTTCTTCAGGAGAGGGTTCTCTGTTGATATAACCACTTCGCAGACACAAATTTTGGTTTAACTGTCTCTTTAAACTTCATTTGAAGCTCAATGCTGACAATCAAACTTGTAAAATACTTTAATTTCTATATTATGTACAAGAAGATAAGCTCAATTAGCAATTGCAGATCAAAAGTATGGTGACTAAACTACAAGAATTAAATCCCTAAAATCAAACTATAAATCTCGAATTTATATGCTTCATGTTGATGCTTTTAACATGAGCCAAAAAAAAAAAATTATGTGCATTACAATAAGTCAGAGCTTTATTAAAGAATTGAGTGTGTGTGTAAATATGAAAGTTTAGAGTGTGATGTGTAATCCCAGGAACAAAATAAAAAAACATAATAAAAAAATAACAATAAATAAATAATAATAAATAAAAAGAAGACAGAGAGAGCAGAAGTCTGCCGAACAATTTATTACTATAGAGTATGGATAGATGAGTACAGAGTGGCATAAAATAAAGAAATCATGCAATTTTCTCATCCTATCACTTACATATTTCAAACAGCGCAGGTGAATTTTTCTGCCGCTAAAAAAAATTTCTTTAAACCTCTAGCAGTGGCAGAACATTAATTATACAATCACAAATCAAAAATTGCAAAGAATAGTAATAATATAACTTCTAAGACACAAAAAAATTATGGAATTTAACTAACTCAGAAAGGTGTAAACAATTACCTTTACAGTTTTACCCTCACCATCGGTGGCGCTTTCCCGGAAATCGCCGGAGCACCCCTTGAACAGCCACATCAAAGGTGTTCTCCATCCCCACTTCGAGTCATTTCTCCACCCCTGCATACACTAGCTTCAATCTCCACTATTTTAGGGAGAGACAGATATGTAATATATAAACAATGTAAATTTTTTAACTTTTGTTTAATTAGTTGGACACCTTTAGTATGGTTTTCTGTCCAAAGATTATACTGCTTCTTTGATCGATTATAAAGAATCATAACATCTAAAGCTAGATCATCATAATGATCTGCTACATAATTTAGCGAATCTAAAAATCCCCGTAATTGACGAACATCTTGAATTTTATTTGGGAATTTAGAATTGAATTCTATGCTTCTATCAATTGAAATAATAATCTGCTTCATTCATTATTTTTTGAAATTCAGAATGATCATTTTTTAATCCAAATGACATTATGTTCAATTTATAATGACCAAACGAAACTGCAAATGGTGTTTTATATTTATTAGATTCAATAATTTGAATTTGCCAATATCCAGCTTTTAAAACAAATTTGGAAAAGATTATGGATGTGGTTAATCTATTAAGTAAATCTCTTTTATTCGGTAAAGGATATATAATCCTTTTAAAACATCATTTAAAGATTTATAATTAATAACTACTCGTAGTTTATTTCTTTCTTTTTCTGCATTGTTCATAACATAAAATGCAGTACAGCTTCAAGGAGAGCTGAGTTTTCTAATTAATTTTTATCGAGAAGTTTATTAATTTCTTCTTTGCAAATTTTTAAGTATTCTTAGTTCATTTGACACAGTCGTGCCCTAGTCATAATATTTTTCTCATTGCAATTATCGATATAAGGTAAAGAAACACAGTGTCTTTCTTTCCAAAAAGATTTTGGATTATCTTCGCAAATTGTATTTTAAATATTTTTATGAAAGTATGAAAATTTTCTTTTAGAGAATTGTCTTTTTATTTTTCTTCGATAGATAAAAAAGTAAGTTCTTCTTTTAGAAAATTAATTTGATTTTGCTTTAAATTAATTTTACTTAGTCTATTTAAAATAATTTTGTAGGGTTGGTAATAAATTTAAAAATAACTCTCTGAAAGAAGATTTGGACCAACAGCAAAACTTCAGATACCATATGAGGGAAAACTCCTCGAATTAGCTCGCAAAGAATTAACTCAATCTCTGTTGCAAATTGACTCATGATAAAAGTCATAGAAATCTTTGTTTCCATGAAGAAATTTATCGGACCTTTTGGTGAATAACATGGAGAGAATATTACGTACAGAGTCCGGATGCATCCGAACTTGACACGTAATAATTTTTCAAATAACATGAGCAAAACTGCTGAGCAACTTGACAAGACAAAATGCAATTTAATTTAACATAGTGTATATTACTGTAATACTTTTATTTGGCTTGTGTGGTTAAAAGTAGTTTTTTATAAAAAGATTTGTTAATGTGGTGACTACAAGAAAATTGATATTCAAGTTTAAAAAAGAAAAAAAAAATTATAATACCACAATAGCTTTCAAAAAAAAATTGTCTTCCCTATAACATCTCTATGATTACTCTTACAAATGGCTATGGAGGCACCTAAAATGGACCCTTAGTATCAATTTGATTAAGATTATCTATGTTGAAACTGCAAAATCTTTGCTCTATATTCATTAATCTCTCAATCATCTTATAAGCCTTTGTCTACTCAAATCTCAATGCCCTACATATAAATTCATTGACTTTGTCTTCAAATATTCCATTTTGATCGGTAGCACCAAGAATCCACCATTAGAGATCATTATCCCAGATTCTCCATCAAGTGATTTCAAAGTAAAGCTGGCAACATCAAAATTCGTGCTCCTCTCAAAAAAATTTCCAATCTCTTGTTGGAGACCTTCTCATCCCTTTTCTCACTTTGGAGCTTCTTCAAGAGAGGGTCCTCTGTTGCTATAACCACTTCGTAGACACGAATTTTGGTTTAACTGCCCCTTTAAACTTCTTTTGAAGCTCAATGCTGACAATCAATCTTGTAAAATCCTTGAATTTCTATATTATGTACTAGAAGATAAGCTCATTTAGCAATTGCAGATCAAAAGTATGGTGACTAAACTACAAGAATTATATACCTAAAATCGAACTATAAATCTCGAATTTATAAGCTTCATGCTGATGCTTTTAAAATGAGAAAAAAAAAATGTACGTGCATTATAATAAGTCAGAGCTCTATTAAAGATTTGACTGCTGTAAATATGAAAGATTAGAGCGAGATGTAATCTTAGAAAAGAAAGAAAAAAAAAGAGCAGAAACGGCCGAACAATTTATTACTAGAGTATGGATAATAAGTACAGAGGGAAAGAAATCAAGCAATGTTCCCATCCTATCACTTACATATTTCAAACAGCGAAGCAGAATGTTGCTGCTGCTAAAAAAATTTTCTTTAAACCTATAGCACTGGTAGTACATTAATTATACAATCACAAATCACCAAAACATAGTAATAATATAACTTCTAAGACTCAAAAAAATTATCGAATTTAACTAGCTCAGAAATGTGTAAACAATTACCTCTACAGTATTACCCTCACCGTCGGTAGCGCTTTCCCTGAAATCGCCGGAGCACCCCTTGCACCGCCACTTCAAAGGCGTCCTCCATCCCCCCGTCGAGTCCTGTCTCCGCCCCTGCATACACCAGCTTCGGTATCAAACTCACCACCCTCTCCCTCATCTTTCGAACCTTCTCTTTGTCAATCCCATCCAAAACTCCCCTCACGCTCACCGCTCCGCTCCTCACCTCTCTCCTATCGATGAACACCGACCACTCCTCAGCCTCCTCTTCTTCTGCCGGCAAGTACCACGTGTACTGCTCGTAGGCGCTCCGCCGCCAAAAGATTACCGGAATCGCCCCGGCGACCATGCAATCGAACATTGATCGCCGAGTGAAGCTATCCCCTCTAGGCTGCAAGCAGAAAACCGAATCCAGAAAGAGGCTTAACGTCTCCGCGCTACGGTTTCCGCACCGCCCCTCGCTGCAATCAACCGCTCGACACGCGCTTCCCGCCCCCGCGCATTCCGACAGTAATAAACCCCTAAAATCATCTTTGACGCTCACGCGCGCGGCTCCGGCGAAGCTAAAGAGCGTCGATCGGGGCCGGTTCTTCACAAAAGCCTGCCAAGCCCTCACCTCCGCCGCGCTTCGCGGGTGGAAACCTATGGGGTATGGAATCCCCACGTCGTGCTCATCCCATGGGTTCCGTTCGATTAGGAGACGAGTCACATTCTCCATTCCCTGCATATAAAGGAAGCTCCCACCCCAATCGCGGTCGTGCGACCGCCGGAAGTCCCATGTGATTCGGCCGAGCGTGATGAAATGATCCCAGCCGCCTGATTTCCTCCACGGAAATTGGGAATCCATCCACCTGAGAAGATCGGCGCAAGTGCGGTCGCGGTCTTCGGAGGTAGAGTTGGAAGACCATAAGTGTTTCCCTACGGCAAGGCCGGCGTAGAAGGGTATGTAAAATGCTGATGCCGCGAAGGGATTTAAGGTTCTGCAATGGTGGGCAAGCATGCGTCGATGGAAAATCAGCTCTGCGATGAATTGATCAGTTGAGAACCAGGAATTTAGAAGGGAATCCGGCACGATTCCGGCAAGATCGGCGGCTGGAGGGCCGAAGCCTCCGTTGGAGATGGCACCGCAACGGGAAATCCAAGGGTTGAGACCGGAGCAGTCGTTGATCAACTCTTTATTGAACTTAGGAGGGATTTCGTAGACGTAAATCAAACCAGACTCGCAGGAAACTGCCGTAGCTGGGGCAGGCGCAACAGCAACCGCAGGGCGCCGAAAGTCGAAGAGACGAGCGGCGATGGATCGAGTTGAAAGGAAAAGGAGGAGTTGCAGTGTAAGGACGGTGAAAATGAGGAGCGCGCCATGGCGGGATGTGAAATGTAGAGACTGGAATACGGCGACCTTGCCGGAGAGGTCGGGGCTGGAGAATTTGTTTAGGAGACGGGTCTCCGACGGCCGAGTTCCCGACCGCGGAGACATTGCGGGGGAAGTGGTGGCGGCGGCGGTGATCGGATCCGCGAAGCAGCAAAAGTTGTACGTGAGGAAGGAAAGCTGCAGGGAATGCCAGCGGTTGACGAAATTAGCCGAAAGGACGTCGGTGATGAAAAACTAAGATCAGGAATTATGACACGTGCCAGTAGAAAGGTGGAGGAAAGGTTCATCAAATACGCGACAAAAGGGAGCCACGTGGCAAGAACCGCATTTGAGCTGCGGGGTGAAATTATTCAAAGAAGTGTAGTTTAGGGAGTGATTCATGCATCCGGTTCACGACGCGGGGCCTGAATTTCAGTCGGTGGACCTTCCAGAAAACCTAAGTGGAGAGTTTAATTTGCTGACTCCCGTTCCATAAATTTGTCCCGTTGATGGAGGAATAAATAGTAATCATTGGACTTTATCGGCCACATGATATTTTAACTAACCTGCAATATAATCTTAGTCGTATTTAATAGTTATTAAAAATATTTTATTTATTTATTTTATTTAGAAGATTTATGTTAATGACAATTTGTGTTTTGGAAAATTTATGATGATAAAATAATATTTTAATATTTTAGCATTATATATAGAGATCCAATACATACATTAGATTGACAAAAAAATGGAGATGAGGCATCAAAATATTTTAGGTTGAAAAATACTGGAAAGTGAAAAAATTATGGGTCTAGCTCAATCAAAATAATCAACTATATTTTGTAAGTACAAGGGTGTGCACTTTTCCCACAACGAATTGAACATGATTGCAATCTTACACTAAGATTTATATTTTTCATTAAACAATTGTTTTTGGATTTTTTTTTAACTTGAAGTCGTGAGCATGTCTATATTGTTCAGAAATGTCATTGAGATAGAGAAGGAGAAAGAAAAAAGAAGAGACAATGGAAAAGTGGCTAGGATTTCAATTGCATTCATCGTCTCATTACAAGTGTAAAGATAAATATATATACAATAAGCAAGAATACTAAACTAACATTGAGTAGGGTAAAATAATAGAAATATAAATACTATAATATCTAACACCCCCCCTCAAACTCACGATGCATCAAGGGGAATCATCGAGAGTTTGCTAGTCAAAAAATAAAAATGTTGAGTGGAATGTGATTTCGTAAACACATCAAGAAGTTGCTTGGAGAAAGAAATATAGGGTAAAGTAATGGTGTTATGTTGAAAGTAATGGCGAGTAAAATGACAATCAATCTCAATATGTTTGGTGCACTCATGGAAGACAGAGTTGCGAGCAATTTGTACAGCACTTTTGTTATCAAAGTACATAGGAGTTGGGCTAGAGAAAGAGACATCAATATCAACAAGTAACCAATGCAACCAAACAATTTCTCCAGTAGTGGATGTCATGGCATGATACTCAGCTCCGGTAGAAGAGCGAGAGACAACTGCTTGCTTCTTACTCATCCAAAAAATAAGAGAATCTCATAGAAAAATACAAAATCTTGTGGTTGACTTACGATTGGTCGAACCACCACCCCAATCAGCATCTGAGTAGGCACGTAATTCCAAAGAAGAAGATGCATGAAAGAGGAGACTATGAAATTGAGTGCCCCGAAGATAACAAAGAATGCGAAGAGCAGCTGCCCAATGAACTGTAGTAGGAGAAGCAACAAGCTAGCTAACAACATGTACTGCATAAGAAATATCAAGTCTAGTGATGGTAAGATTGGCCAAGCTGCCAACAAGTGTACGATACAAAGTGGGATCAGACAAAGGAACACCATCAAAAGAGGTATGGTAAAGATTAAGCTCAAGAGGAGTAGTTGTTGTCCAAGTATCAGAGAGACGAAATTGTTCAAGAATTGTGCCAATATACTTGATTGGGAAAGAAGATAATCTTTAGGAGAATGAGCCACTTAAATCCCCAAAAAATATCGAAGAGTACCCAAATCTTTCATCTCAAACTATAGAGCTAATTGTAATTTCAACTCTGCAATCTCATTATCATCATCCCCAGTAATAATCATGTCATCAACATATAAACAAAGTATGATAATACAATGGAAGTACCCTTAAGAAACAATGTGGTGTCATGTGAGCTAGAATAAAAACCAACAGATGCAATCACAATAAAGAACTTTTCAAACCAAGCTCGAGGAGCTTGTTTAAGGTTTTAAAGAGATTTCTTTAATTTACAAATTTCATCAGGATTATGAGAGACACCTGGTGGAGGAACCATGTAAACTTCCCCTTGAATATCACCATTTAGGAATGCATTTTTAACATCCATTTGAGAGATATGCCACTGATGAATAGATGTGACTGCAATAAGAGCGCGAATAGTAGTCATTTTAGCAACAGGAGCAAATGGTTCTTCATAATCCAGACCAAACTGTTGAGAAAGTCCCTTAGCAACCAAACGAGCTTTATATCGCTCAACTGACCCATCAGACTTGGTTTTGATCTTATACAACCAACGAGAACCAATTGTACATTTTTTTGGAGGAAGAGAGATAAGGTCCCAACTATATGTCTTATGCAAAGCAGAAAGTTCTTCTGTCATAGCCTGCTGCCAATGAGGATTAAGAGCAGCCTCTTGATAGGAAAAAGGCTCGGACAAATTGTGAATGGAGGTTAAAAAATAACCAAAAGAAGTCGAATAAGTAGAGTAAACAAAATCTGGAAAATTTGTAGACTTACGATCACGTTGATGGTAACGAGGAAGGAGGATCGACAATAACAAAAGGTTCTTGGGGAGCAGTAGGGATAGGGGGAGCATCTGGATCTGCAGAACTATCAGTGGCAACCATGCAAAGCTTAATATCAAAATTATTTAAATGATGAATCACATGATGAAGAGCAATATATGTATCTGTGTGAAAAGAATCATCTGATATAAGATCAGACTTTGTAGGCTATGAGAAGAAGAATAAGGAATAGAGTAAAATAATATATGCTCAAGAAATACAACATGACGAGAGACAAAAAATTTTTAAGTGACAGGATCATAACAATGATATCCTTTCTGAACATCACCATAACTAAGAAAAACACAGATTGTCGAACGCAAAGAAAATTTATTACGTTGTACATAAGGAAGAAGAACAAAATAAGTGGAACCAAAAAACTCTCAAAGCGGAATAATTAGGAGCATAACCATATAATTTTTCAATGGGAGAAAAACATGAAGTAACAGAAGATGGAATTATGTTAATAGTGTATACTGCAATAAGAATAGCTTCCCCCCAAAATTCACTTGGAATAGAGCTAAACAAAAAAATGGAACGAGTAGTTTCAACAAAGTGATGATGTTTCCTTTCAGAAACTTTATTTTATTCAGGAGTGTCAATACATGAAGTTTAAAGAAAAGTTTCATCATAGGCAAGTAATTCAGAGAATTTAGTAGAGGTTTATTCACCTCCTATATCACATCGAAAACAATTAATAACAACATTCTGTTGAGTTTTAACAAATGCACGGAACATATGATAAACGCTAAAAATTTTAGAATGATTTTTCATAAGATAAATCCAATAATAATAAGTAGAATAATCAATGAACGAGACATAATATCTAGATCCACCTTTGTTATGAACAGGTGATAGACAACATACATCATAATAAACCAAGTTAAAAGATGCAAAAGAAAGCGAAACACTTTTAGAAAAGGGTAAAGCAAAAAATTTAGCAAGTTAACAACCACAACAATCAGAAATATCAAGAGTTTGTAACCTGCCCAAAACACCTTTAGAAACTAAGTATTTTAGATGAGAAGAGGAGACATGTACAAGACGAGAGGGTAGATAAAATTTAAAAGATGATGAACTCAAACAAAATGTTGATAGATCAACACTGGAAGCTGCAACATCTGGAACTCTTAGCTCATCCAGAATATAAAGTCCCCCTTGCTTACGACCTGTTCCAATCAGCCTCCTGGATTGTGGATCCTGCACATAACAAAAGCTGGAAGAAAGTAAAACTGAGAAACCAGAATCACACAATTGATCAACAAAAACAAGATTCAAAGTAAGATTGGGTATATAGTAAATATTTAAAAGGAACAAATATGGTGTGCATACAGACCCAGTGCTTGCTAATGACATAAGAGTGCCATCAGCTGTCATAGATGATATAGTTGATGCAGGATGTAAGGATAAAAATGATGTAAAATCAGATGACATACGATGAGAAGCTCCAGAGTCAAGAATCCAAATGGAAGAAGATTTATTAAGATGGGATTTAAGATAGAGGATGTATATAATATGTTTAGCAGAAATCGCTATAATACATAATCGACACACGCTTTTGACAGAGAATATCTTTAACAACTTTCAAAAAACTTCATTCCAAATTACTTTCAATTAAATAAAATTATTAAATGTTTCAAACTTTGATAAACAAATTTTTTTAATAGCATAATAAACAAAACAATAATGATAAAGAACCTAGGATAGATCGTTTAAGGCATTGTTTCTTGACCGCTAGCTGCTGACTTAAAGTCATATTTCAAAAAATATTTTCAATTCAGTTACAAAGTCAGTTTAATAAAAAAGGAGTCAGTCTATACGTAAGTATATGTATCGTTCAAGTAATACAGGGCTCTAGCAGAGTCCTGGTTATTGATCCCACAGGGAGGAAGCAAACCTTAAAGCGTAGCACAGAAATCCAATATTCAAATTTGCAAAGCACCAAAAGTAAATACTAAGATGCTAAAGTTTAACGATGCTAGAGATTTTAAAATTGCTAAAGTATTTTCTAAACTTCATATTGAAGTTAACAATTACTACACTAAGTTTTGTAATGTAAGGTTCAAGTTTAGAGAAAGTGTCATCCCCCTTACAATGATATTATGGTGAGTGAATGACATAAATTAATATAATTAGTCTATTGTGTCAAATAGGAGCATACATATTATTTACCCTCTTCCGAGTGCTATAACATTATCTAATCCTAGGTTTAGTCCCTAAATCTGTGCTTAGGCTGGGAGAATACTGGCTCTCACTCCAGAGCTCCCACTTTCCTTCGCCTGAAGGCTAACTCTCGCTTTAGTTTCCAAACACTAGGACCGAATTGGAGATTATAGTCTATCACCCTAAAATCTCCAATTTTACGCCCAATAAATCATATTTATTTATTTATTTGCACCTAACCCCCATGAACTACATCACTTATTCATGGACATTGAATGTAATATCCACATTTGCTGTAGAAAGCATAGCTCTTTTCAGGTCATATGCTTCACAACGTATTTTAACAATTCAAATGGCCATATCAAAAAATAAATGAAGAACAAAGTGAAAAATCATCACAATTTCTTATCTTTCATATGACATCCAATTTAGACCATCACTTCACCATTTATCATTGTAAGGAGAAAGACAAAGAAATCTACTCAGAATTCATGAGGAAGATACGATAAAATAAAGATTTTATATATAAAAGCAAAGTCATACAAAATATGGAAAGTAAATACAGCTTATCTTAATTTCTTCCCCAAAAAAATCCCTTGAAGTTCCTTTAAATCTCCTTCTCTCTTTACAACATCACACAATTCTCTCTTGGAATAGTAATGAAGAAGCAATCTCTCACTTTCCCTCTCCTCCTACAACTCTTTTAAGAAGAATTTTTTACAAAACAACACTTAACACCAAACCCTAGACTCTAAACACTCACTAAAGACTTCCTCTTCACTCACACACACTTTACTTCACTTACATAAACACACACATGTTGACCTCATTTTTGGTGAGGTCCTCTCTTCTTCTCTTTAGTACTTAGGATCTAGCCTTAGGCTTTTCCTTTGACCATCCTAGAGGATTAGAATTGGGACCCACCACTTAGAAATTCAAACTACTTCTTAACTCCCTGCAAACTCCACAAACTTGACCGTAGACCCCTAATCACCTAGAGGGTTGAAATCAAATGTGGAAGTTTAAAGGATGAGTTCCTATAGGATTCTTTGGCCTTAGGACCGCCCTGGCTGGCTCTGGTCCGGTGAAGAGGCCGACTTACACACACACTACACCTAAACACTACACTTTCACACACCTCCTAAAAACACACCCATACCCAATTTGACCTCCCGACTCATGAGGGTGATTCACATGGATGGTCCTTAACCCCTAAGCCCCTCAGCTAAGAGTGTTAGGAACAACATAGTGGATGCCTCAAATGAGTCCCCTTCATGGCTCATGTGGGCTTGATGTGGCTTCATGGCTCAACCAAAATGATTTCATTCCACTTACATTCACCCAATCTTCAATTTTCCAAATTTTCAATTTTTGACCCCCGGGACCCTATACCCGCCTAGCCTACCCAAAACCCTTAAAATTACCCAAATTTTTTTAAATCTCCAAATCACCCAAAAATTCTCAAGATCAATCCTAAACATTTCCTCACCAATCAAATTGATCATCCATACCCAAAAATACCAAAAATTCCAAAAATACCTCCCAATACCCTCCAAATACCCAAAATACCCCTCTTGGCCAAAAAATCCAAAAATTCAGAAAATTCCCAGAAAATTCCAGAGAATCCCAAATATTCCCAATTTCATTTTGTTCAACTACACCATGGGCCAATTTTGTCAATTTACCCCACTTTTATCAAAACCCCCAATTTGACCCATTTTAACCCAAAATGAACTCAATGTCAAACCAAACCTACCCAATTGACCTAAATTCTGATCCAATTCAATTCTAAATTTCAATTCAACATCCCCAACACCAATCTAGAACAAATCCAAGCCCAATTTGATTGGCATTGGGATCCAATTTCACTTTGGGCCTTAAAGCCCAATTTGAACCCATGACCCAAACTTAGCCCAAACTCACCCAATTCAACTCCAATTAACCCCAAATCTTTTCTAAATCTTCCTTAACATCCCCATAAACAAAAAACTAACATGATTTGCCCAAGCTTTAGACCCAAACCCCACTCAAATTCAACCCAAAATCAAAAGGCCCAATTTTGACCTAAACCTAAACCTAGCCCAAATAGACCCAAACCTCAAAATCAAAACCCAACCAAAGCCAAAACCTCTTTGAAACATTCCCATAAACATTTCCCAACATTAATTTTACATCAATTTCAACCATAGCCCAACATTGGCCCAAGTTAGCCCAATTTGACCTATATTGGCCCATGTACCAAATGAACTCAAATCCAACTCAATTCAAGCCCAAACCACCTCAAATTTATTTCAAATCATTCATGACACATCCCTAAACCAAACTCAACAATTATTTGGCCCAACCTCTTTACAAAACTCTCATCCATAAATTCATTTTTAAACTAAAAGGCCCATTCCTTAAATCATTTTAAAGGCCCATCTTTTACCACATCCAAAGGCCCAAAATTGGTCCCAAAGTCCATATGACATTTCCCCTCATCATACTTTCAATTAAACTCAATCCCTAAATCCTAAATTCATCATTGGATTATTCCAAAATTAAACCTCATGGCAACCCTCACCAAAATGCCAAAAGTCACAAAACCCATTTTCATGAAATTGACTAAACTTTTCCCTAAGCCACATGGAGCCATGCATGAGCCATTCACAAGCCATAGGAAGCCATGAAAGTTTGGCATGTGACCATGCCATTAATGGTAAAAGGAGGGGCTCCTTTCCTAACCTTTTATTAAGCTTTTTTAACCTTATCCATGACACACACTAAACCATGTTTAGCCACCTCATCATGGATAGAGACCACACCATCCTCTCTTGGCTGACCCAACTGATCCTCTCAGCCCAAAATCAGGCCATGGGGAGGTGCACCCAACCCAAACCAATGGGTTGACCAAATTTAAGCCAAAATGACCCCTTCTCCATTCCATTTTAATTCAACCCCTTTACACATGGCAATTGCCAATTGCTTGCACCAAGTCCCAGCCCTGACCCACCTGACCTTGAGGGTGACCCATGCCTGGCCGGCCGGCCACCCGGTCACTGGGAAAACACCATGCCCGAAACCTCGGGAGAGGCCAAGCTTTGGAATTCTACCTTGCTGAGCTGCCTCACTCCAAATGGCCATTGCAGTTGTTCTTCTCCTCACCTAAGCAGCTGATCCCAGCCCTCAACTCCCCCTGGGAGGCCCTCCAGCCTCTCCTATTTAAACCCCTCATCCTCTCGGCCAAAGGAAGTGCTGAACCAAACCTTAAGGAAACTCTGCCAAAATCATTCCAGATCACTCTCCACACATAGAGCACTTGATCCCCACTGAATTCCAGCCCCAATTCCCTCCAGCTGAGCTCAATTTTGAGCTCAAACTTTAGCCCAAAAACCAGGACATTTCTTCATAGTGAGCCAATCCCCAAATTGATTGGTCCTACACCTTCACTGGACCAAGAGGAGAAGTTTCCCACTGAAAGCCCCATCTCCAGGCCACCCAGTTGCTCCAGCCTCCAAGCTTTGTGATCGGTTGTGGTCGCTTTTCTGTATTTAATTTATTTATGTAATTATTTTTGGTGGAAAATAGGGATTTCCAAGGAAAATTTAATAATATGACCAAGGGAAATTTTCTATCCTTAAGAAAATTATGGGACATTCCTAATGACCAGAGGACCACTTGGACCAATTTTGGTGATTTTTCAAATTATATTCTTTTTATTATAATTATTTTGAGTTTTGGAGTATTAATTAATTTAAAAATAAAATAAAGGTTGAAAAATGAATTTTATATTTTTCAAAAATCTCTCTGATATCAAGGAAATTAGAGAACCAATTTTTACAATTTTCTCATTTTTCTTTAATTTATTAGAATTATTTTAGTGGAAATGCTAAAAAATACATTTTTTTAATTTTAAAATTACCTTAGGGCTTTAAAATTTAATATCTCATCATATAGACTTAAGAAAAATATGGGGTTTGTTCCTAAGTGATTAAAATTCAAAATGTGACATTTTGGTGAATTTTATTATTTTTGTGATTTTTATTATTTTTTAATTATTAAAAAGATTAAAATAATGCAAAAAATCAACTTTTTTAGAAAATTAAAATTTTAATTTTCTTAAATTCCCCTGATATCAGAGAGGCTCCAAAACCAATTTTGTGAATTTTTGAAAAGTATTTTGTAAGTTATGAATTTTTGAAGTTTAATTTTGGCTAAATGGCTTAATCAACCCATTTGATAAGGCTAACCAAGTCCAATTGACTTCAAACTTTTATGGTGGGTTCCTCTGATCCTAAAGGTCAGTGGAGAATTGATTTCAAGTTAATTTGATGTATGATTAGCTCTAATTAATTAAAGCTCCATGTTGGGTTTTTAAGCCAATTAGGGTTATTCCAAGTGAGTTAACTCAAAAGCTATTTTTCCTAGGGTCCTCTAGTCATAAGAAACCTCACCAAATTTTTCTAGAATTTATTTCACAACATGCTAATTATTGGAATTAAAATACTCAAAACAGTAACATGAACTTGAAAAATCAATAACTTCTCATAGAGATGGTCTCTGACCTTGGAAAATTCAGGGAATGTTCCCAAGTTTAGAGGCTTCAAAAACCCTATGGTCTCATGCCATGGTGAATTTTCTATGTGCATGGAGAATTGAAATAGTGCAGAGAGTAAATAAATCATTAAAAATAAAATACTTAGTAAAATTACTTGATTTCTTTTCCACATTATTCTCCTCTGTTCACTGAGTAAGAGGGTATTTTTATTTTATTTTTATTATTTTTCTACACAAAGTTATGCATTTTTGAAGTTTAGGGTCAAAAATAAATAAAATATTTCATTTTCCCGCTCAATCGCCACGTGTCGCTCCCTGATTGGCTGGCGCGGTTCTGTTCATGGATGCAGCTACCGTCCAACTCCATCAGTGCCTTCCATTGGATACACGCCTGATCGGACGGCTGCTGCTTCTCTCCCCTAGTTCTATTCAACCAAAACCGTCCAACTTCAAACCTTGATATCTCCCTCGATTCTCAACGAAATTGAATGAATTTTTTTTTTTAAAATGATCGTCTAATCGAGTAGCACACATCTATACGGTGATTATATACTTAAAACATGTGAATAATTACGTGAAAATTAAAACATGCTCGGTTGGAGGAGAAAAAATTTGATACCTTTGTCCAAGAGGTGAGGCCTCAATTGAAAATGATTGGATTGAGCTTAGGAGTGCTTGGAGAAGCTTTGGGAACAATTTGGCAGAGTTTACCCATGGTAATCTTTGCATCTCTTCCACTTGGTCATGGAGGTGAGGTTTAAATAAGGAAGGTTATGGTGGAGCTTGGGTGGCCATGAGGGTTGGCTTGGTTCATTCATCAAGGTTTTTTGGCTGAGGAAAACTCACATGATCGAGCTTGATCTTGGTGCAATCGATTGGGTTATGCCATGTGTAAAGTCAAGGATTTAAATGGCATGGGTGTAAGGAGCATTTTTGGTCCAATTTGGGTCAATTCATGGTTTTGGCTTGGTTCACTCACCAAGGCTTGATTTGGGCTGATGTGAGATCATTTGGGTCGACCTCGCATATGTGGTGAAGTCCCCATCCAAGGTGAGGTGGCCGATTTTGGTTAAAGTGTATCATGAATGGGGTTAAAAAAGGTTTAGTGAAGGCTTAAGAAAGGCTCCCCTCTCCTTGTCATAAGTGGCATGGTGAGGTGGAAAGGGCTCCTCATGGCTTGCATATGGCTTATGCATGGCTCCATGACTTCATTTGGCTTGCTCATGGCTTGGGAAAAGGTTGGCTCACTTGCATGGAAAAGGGTTATTTGGAATTTTGAAAACTTTGGATTCCATTGATGGGATTTGTCATGATGCTACAAATGGGTTGATTTCATGATGGTTTAAGACTTTGGTCAAATAGGATTATCAAAGGAATGATGAAGAAAAGGTTTCATGTGGGCTTGGAAATGGACTTTGGGCTTTTAAAATTTGGTAAAGGTGGGCTTTTAGGAAGGTTTAAGGAAGTGGGCTTTTAGGTTAGAAAATGGGCTTTTGAATAGAAAAATTTGCAATGGGCCATGCCAAATAAATGTTGATTTTTGTCTAAGGATGTGTCATGATTGATTTGAAACAAGTTTGGAGTGATTTGGGTTTGAATTGGGTTGAATTTGGGCTTCTTTGGTAAAGGGGTTAATGTAGGTCAAATTGGGCTAACTTGGGCCAATGTTGGGCTAGGGTTGAAATTGTTGTAAAACTAATGTTGGAAAATGTTTATGGGAGTGTTTCAAAGAGGTTTTGACTTTGGTTGGGTTTTGGGTTTGGGGTTTGGGCTTATTTGGGTTAGGTTTGGGTTTAGGTCAAGATTAGGTCTTTTAGCTTTGGGTTGAATTTGAGTGGGGTTTGGGTCTAAATTTTGGGCAAATTATGTTAGTGTTTTATTTGTGGGGATGTTAAGGAAGGTTTAGAAAAGTTTTGGGGTTAATTGGAGTTGAATTGGGTGAGTTTGAGCTAAGTTTGGGTCATGGGTTCAAATTGGGCTTTAAGGTCAAAAGTGAAATTGGATTCAAATGTCAATCAAATTGGGCTTGGATTTGATCTAGATTAGTGTTGGGGATGTTGAATTGAAGTTTAGAATTGAATTGGACCAGAATTTGGGTCAATTGGGTAGGTTTGGTTTCACATTGGGTTCACTTTGGGTTAAAAATGTGTCAAATTGGGGATTTTGATAAAAGTGGGGTAAATTAACAAAATTGGCCCATGGTATAGTTAGACAAAATGAAATTTGGAATATTTGGGATTTTCTGGAATTTTTTGGAAATTTTCTGAATTTTTGGATTTTTTGGCTAAGAGGGGCATTTTGGGTATTTGGAGGGTATTGGGGGGTATTTTTGGAATTTTTGGTATTTTTGGCTATGGATGATCAATTTTATTGGTGAGGAAATGTTTAGGAATGGTTTTGGGAAATTTTGGGTGATTTGGAAATTTTGGAGGATTTGGGTAATTTCGAGGTTTTGAGTAGGTATGCGAGGTGAAGGGTCCCTGGAGTCAAAAATTAAAAATTTGGAAAATTGAAGATTGGGTAATTGTAAGTGGAATGAAATCATTTTGGTTGAACCATGAAGCCATATCAAGCCCACATGAGCCATGAAGGGACTCATTTGAGGCATACACTATGTTGTTCCTAACCCTCTTAGCCAAGGGCTTAAGGGTTAAGGACGATCCATGTGAATCACCTTCATGAGTCAGGAGGTCAAGTTAGATATGGGTGTGTTTTTAGGAGGTGTGTGAAAGTGTAGTGTATAGGTGTAGTGTGTGTGTAAGTCGACCCTTCACTGCACAGAGCCACCCAGTGAGCGATCCTAAGGCCAAAGAGTCCTATAGGAACTCATCCTTTAAACTTCCACATTCGATTTCAACCCTCTAGGTGATTAGGGGTCTACAATCAAGTTTGTGGAGTTTGCAGGGAGTTAAGAAGTGGTTTGAATTTCTAAGTGGTGGGTCCCAATTCTAATCCTCTAGGATAGTCAAAGGAAAAGCCTAAGGCTAGATCCTAAGTACTAAAGAGAAGAAGAGAAGACCTCATCAAAAATGAGGTCAACAGCCTCTGAAGAAGAGGGCGGCCCTGGCGATGAAGAGGAATTAGCTACATGTTAAAGGCCCTGCAATTAAGAGGGCATCTTTTTCTTGTTTTTTTCTCGTTTATCCTGAAAGCTTGTTAGTGTTATATGAAAAAAATACTGTAATTTTTTACATATTAATGAAATGAGACATTTTGTTTCTTCATGATTACTTTTACCACTTGAGCTTGTAATTTTTTTTTTGTTTTATTAGGGAATCTGACCCTTAGAGATATTTGGTCTATATCTGCTGCTTTGTAAACTCCTTAGTGTGTTCCTTGTTATAAGTATATATGCAGTCTATTTCTTCTCGTTGGTGTCGCTTCCCTTCATGTTGGTAGCATGCTCCAAGCTTACCTTACTTTTCAGGATGTTGAATCTAAATTTGTCCAATAAGACATGCCAAAAGATTGAAGTGGTAGAAACCTTGAGGGAGAAGTGTGGGGAGAGGGAGCGAGGGAGGGGGGGGGGAAGAAAGAATGAAAGAGCATAAAAAGACTTGCCCATATGGGTGAACTGGGGTATTTCCGGGCTCTATGACTCATTTTATATATTGAAAGTGAGCTTACAAGAGTGACATAGAGAGAGAGATTTACCTACATAAGATGGTTTTAGAGATAGTCAAAAAGCCTAAAGAGGTCAAACGCCCCTAATATAACTATAGACCACTTATTTGTAGGAGGTAGATGGCCAACAGAGAAAAATTACATTCTTGGCCCTCACATAATAGGGTTGTACAAGGTATTATTGTCTTTTATTTTATCCATGCTTTTTCCGTATTTATGTTCGACTCTGACACGCTTTCACATGGAATGGACCTTCTGCTCGACAGGACCTTGGGTTGATCGGTCGGACTAGTGTCAATCGACTATTTTATTTGGTAATCGGTAGACCTTCGCTCTGGGAATCAAACCAGCTTTCAGTTTGGTAGTCAGTCGGTCATCGCCTTTTGATGGCCGGTCGGTTTACTTGACTGTTGTTTTATTGGTGATTTCTAGTGGTCTTTGAGAGTTCTATTAAGAGAGCCTCGCATTGATATTTACGAGCTTGTTGGGGAATTAGACCATTGTTCGGTCGCTTACATAGATGTCTCTCTTGTTAGTCAAGGTGACCCTTTGGTTATCGAATAGGCTTTCAGTTGATCGGCAGTCCTCTAGTCGGTCATCAACCCTTCACTCGATTGGCCATTGGGTGACTTCATAAGTACTTGTAGTTTTCGTCATAAGGATTATCCTCATTTTACCTCATAATTTGGACAATTGGAGATTCGTGCATATCATTTTTATTTGTACACGATATTAAAATAATGAAATAAGTTTCTTTTTTTTATTTCGAGACAGAAACGATGGAAAAAAGATGAACACATTTACATTAAGATCACTCGATTCCCATGTATCCATATGTCTAACATTAACTTTAATTTTTACATATATTTGGTATAAATGCAAGAACTATTTTTTTAGGTATTAGACGTGCGAATACATAAAAATTAATTGGTCGTGACTGTAAGGAATCATCTAATTCAGTGTACAAGACTCTTAAAACTGATTTTGATCACATCAAGTTTCCCAGCATAAATTAATGCAATTGGAATCTACCGTAAAAATAAAAAAAAGGCTCCGAAATTTAGGAACGTGTGGAATGGGAATAAATAATTGAAATAAAATAATGCAATTTTACTTAGATCGATGAACACATGAAGTGAGTTTAAGAGAAGCATTACGACTTATAAAAATGAATAATGCAAAATTACGCAACATATTATTCGTGTCGCATATTGTATCTAAATAATTATATATATATATATATATATATATATATATATATATATATATATATATATATATATATATATATATATATATATATATATAAATTTAAATTTGCTGGACTTAAAAAAGAGTTTTGTCCTGATGATAATCATGTAAATTTAAATTAACTCTAAAGAGTTTGATAATCCTTATTACAAAAAGAAGGCCCTATCTACTACTATAGCAGTAGCAATTAGTAAATTAATGCAATTAGTAAAATAAATTTTGTAATAAAATTTAATTAAACATGATGATAAGCATGCAAAATTATATAAATATTATTTGGATACAGCTCTGCAATGCAAATTGACTTTCCTTATCAGAAGCATAAATGAGTAATTCATTGTTAACTTCAGAAAAATAATTATTTAGCTCCTAAAGAGTTATATTACTTAGAGAATAAAATAACTTAATATGAAAAATATTTCAGTTTTTTTATTTATTTGACTCCATACAATGTGTTGATGCCCCCTTCTTAGTAAATGGGTAATGAACCTTCGGTCGGTATACAAAGACTCCATTTGGTCGGCACGGAGTTTCTACAGGTGATTTTTGAGATCAGAATAGGTCTTCAATCCGTTCATTCTTCAAGGCGGACTTTAGGAGAAGTAGACTACACCTTTAATATTGAGTTCATATTTCCAATCCTTAGTTTAAAGATATTACATAAACATGGCCTTATCAAATAAAAAAAAAAAGCTCTTTTATTCTTTTTATTCATCGCATAGATATTTGTACTATTTTCAATGTGTTTTTTAGGCACTGGTATTATATTTATATGAATTATATCAATTTATCACCCTCCAAAACATCTATCACAGTTGATATTAAGGTCTTAAAGTTGAATTTTAAGGATGTAAGGCTGACTTTGTTCGATATTAAATTTTTAAAAAATTTGATTCGGTGAAAGGACGCCCGAATCTGGGTGGAATGATTAACGGGCTAGACACGAGTCTATATTGGGAAATACGAAGATTTACTTGTAATGGGCCCAGCAGGCCTTTTTAACCTTCCTTTAAAGGTTGGCCAGAGCTTCAGGTGCTGGGATTTTTAGTTCATGTATTTTCTATAGTTGAAATTAAGTTGATCTTTAATATTTGACGTGCATTATTAAAGTTATTTCATATATTTTAGATTCTGAAAAAATTAAATATAAATAAATTGATAGCCATACTCAAGTGTATATACGTCCAAGTATAGTAAAAATTGGTTTTACTACTGCATTAAGTTCATTAAATGAAGTAGTTACTCATAAACCTATAAGATCAAGTACACAACAACAATAAAATCTTTATCTCACTAAGTCGGGTCGGCTACATTAATCCTTTTTTTTTTCTATTTCGTCTCATTTAGTGTCATATTTTCATTTAATTCTAATAAATTAAGATAATATTTTTATACAATAAGCTCAAGTCTTGTTTGGTCTACCTCTGTCTTTCCTAACATAAATATAATCCAAAACATCTACTCTTCTAAGCGGATCATCAGATGGTCAATATTTAATGTGACCAAACCATCTAAGACGAGTCTCTCTAATTTTATTCGTCACTGGAGCCACACTAACCCACCCTATCGCAAATATATTATTTTTTCATTTTGTCTATAAGATCAAGTACGAAAAATGAATTTTGTATGTTGCTAGGCGTTCATTAGAAAAGATTTTGGCTTTGGCTTAGTAGTTCATTCAATTTAATTGATTATTTAAAAAACTAAAGGAATAAGAGGTGCAAAAATTTATAAATAAGGATAAATTTTATTGTTGGGAAATTTACATACATACCACACAAGTCTTAGTTATTTTAATATCAAAAACCCCATGTTTTATATCTAAATGTGTAATACTTTGGTGTCAGAAGTCTTTGTATGAAAAAAAAATTTTGGCTTTGTCGTCGATCACAAGAGATCATTGAAACCAAAGATTATTGCCGACTGTGAGAGATCGTGGTTGACAACTTCTTGTTTTTGACCACCACTACCACTTATTACAACCAACTATGATTGTTGTAGCCACCACTACAACTGTTCTAATAGGCTACAAAAGACCATCACTACAACTTTTGTAGCCTATTAGAACAGTTGTAGCCAATAATTTTGGCATTTTTAGCCACCTATAACTTTTTGTATCCATAACTAAAAATGTCATAGCCCAAGGCTTTTGTAGCCACCTGCATTTCTTGTAGCCAACTAACATTTGTAGCCAACAACCATTATATAATTGTGATTGTAAATTTTTGTAATCTCATATTCTCTAATTTAGAAGAAGAGTGGTATTCTGTCCTTACAATTTTACAATAGATTACTTTAATTGGGCTATGTAGTAATTTTTACTCTTTTTGAGATTTTTCACGTAGCAAATCTGATTCTCTTATACATTTTTATATATGCGTGTGCTAGAAAATTATATTGAACAAACACTTAAAATTTCTCAGAAGTTGAAAATATTTTAGTACACAGCACTGTCTAAACATGAAATGTTAATTTTTATATATATATATATATATATATATATATATATATATATATATATCATCTCAAATATGCATGAAAAATGCACTTTTTTTATTTTTTTAAAGTTGGATAGTTATATATTTTATTTGTTACGAAATATTTGCATGGTAGAAAGGCAAAGATCAAATCTTAGGTGTTAGATATGTATAATAATCAGGAATTGAGTGGAAGGTACGTAAATGCCACTTATTATTATTGTTATTATGCGGACTGACCTTGAAATATAAACAAAAACTACTTGTGTACAAAACTGAATTGAGCAATAATGCATTGTCTCAATTAATTGCAAGAGGCAAGGCTTGGGATTGGGATTGATATTCAGGATTCTGTCATTGAATTCATTGGATCTAAGTTGAATAGGGATTTCTTAATTCAAGATCACAATTAATTAAGACTTTATTGCAGCTGATCAATAATTTTACGAAAAATATTTTTTAATATTTGAAGATTCTCAAGCAAGGGATGAACTTTTTATTTCAAATTCTTCAATGAATCTTTGTTCGATTAATTCTAAATGCAAATATTAATTTTAAAAGTTATTTTGGCGTTAAGATGTAATGTGGAGGATTTACTTAGTTTTTTGTGAATGGTGAAATTCGCAAGATTATATTTAAATATGCAAAATTTTAACTTAAATTTTTAGAATAACTTTCAGTTAATATTTACAAAGACACTTGAAACCTATATGGGTGCAATATAGCATAATTTGCATCTTATGTCATCACCGCCGTAATGTTTGGGTAGTCTTTTCAAAGATTTTTGTGGTGAGAAGCTTCCTTTTTTAGTCTAAAATGTTAACGTATGGTGGCTGTAAGAAAACTGCTCTCACTCTGATTTTTTGGAAAAAATTATATACATATTTATAATTTTTACCACATTTTTTTAAGCAGTAATTTTCTCAATCAAAACTTTAAAATCAGTTTTTAAGAAATTGTACTCACCCAAATAGATGGGAGTCACATGAATTGAGTTTCAAATTTTAATATATAAAAATCAATTAAATATAAAAAATATTTTTTATACTTAGTAAAATGTCATTTTTTAATAAATTCAAATAATAATAATAACAATGCTGATGATGAGCATTCATTATTTGAATGAAAAAATTAATATTTTTTTATAATTTTATTTTATTTTTATTAAAATAAATCATTTTTTTGTGACTTTTTTAATGATGTGCTTGTATTTAGGTAATTAAATTTATCATTTGAACGATTTGATGTGTTGTCCATAATCATAAGATCTTAGGTTCATAGTCTAACACGTACAAATATGTCCATGAATTTTAAGACAAACATTTATTGGTAGTTATAGCATGCATCGATGATCTTCTAAATTTGAATCTATGGCAGTGACATCTAAATTAATGATAATTCCCATCATCGAAAATAAATTAAAAATTGGAAATTTGGTCTCAATGGCAATGCTAAGCTCAGCATATGAAGCCTCGGGACACTTCATTTCACAACCAGCTTGATTAAGCTCAGCGAGATTACATGAGATAATTAACTGTTTATTAAGATGTCGCAATCCCCGGAAAATGACAAGAATACTATGGTTTTCTTTGTTAAAATTGTGATCATGATGCATTTTAATGATGAGTTCAATGGCAGAGGAATGATTTGTTAATGTTAGTCCAGGATGCAACTTTTATTGATAGGACATTGTTTTGGTTTTCTTTTCTATTTCTTTTAAATTCTAAAATATAGTATTAGCATTTTCTTGTTGAGCAAATTAATAAGTTGGACATTAAATATTGCGTTAGGATTATTGTAATTGGAATCACCAACTATCTAATTTGCATAATTTAAATGCTAGAGTTATTATGTATGTTTAATTGTGTTGGAGTCGAGACAAAACTTTGAACTCTTTCAAGTTATCTTAATAATAAGTAGTTTAAAGTCTTTGAGAAAGGGACTACGCTACTATATAAATTATAATGTTGGATACTTAATTGTATATTTAGGACATTTCAATGACTGATTACTTTCTCTGAATTACTCTTTTACTGCAATGACAATTTTTCTATGATTTTTTAATTTATTGTACTATTTCTTGTTGTTCAAATATCATTCACATAACAATGATTATCCGAAAATATTTGGTCTTTAAGGTAATATATGAAATTGGACCAGTTTGGGAGAATCAGTCGCAATGGATGCCATTAATTTTTTCCTTTCGCTTGACATTTGATACATTTTGACTATTGAAGTTTTTTTATATTGAATTATTTTCTACGACCTGTACGCGCTAAGAAAAATTTAATTGTATTTTCAATTATCACCACATGATCCCTATCACTCTCAGGGCTACAGCGGATGATAAAAATCGATTAGAGGTTCCTCATTTCTGGTTGAGTTTTGTTTTTGGGTTCTTATTCTGCCTCGAAATTTATCATTATTGTAAGGCGATATATGTTTTCTACCCACGAATCATTTTGTCATTGATTTTCTAACTGTAACATGATTTCAAGCAAGAATTGTAAGAATTACAGATAAAGGTTGCTATTCCCGCAAGAGATTTGGTGGAGAGGCAAGATTATTCCTGCCAGAGATTAGTTTGAGAGTGAGGGGGTTATATTTTGGATGAGCACCAACTTTTTTGGGTGTGGAATATATAATTAGATTATCTGGTGTGAAAAATGTAATTATAGCTGTTGTGAGTGTTATACAAATAATAACTGTTTTTTACTATTATTATTATAGTGTTAGATTGATTAGTAAACTTAAATTTCTTAAAACTTTTACATGATGAAATATATATATATATATATATATATATATATATATATATATATATATATATATTAGGGAAAGAAAGACTGCAGCTTCCTACGCGTCGATTAGAAAAATATCAGTACAGAAGGTTGAGGAGTCGGATCTCCAACTAAAAGAAATAAAAAGTACAGATCGACTCACCCCTAGGGGTTCCGCCTCCAGTATTACAACACACGCAAAAAAATTCTCCAAAAAACCAAAACGAGAGTGACCCATACAAAAGAAAAATAAGCAACAGAAAAATATCATGAAACTACTAAAATGCAGAAGCTGAGAACCTATGAAAAGTATATATATATATATATATATATATATATATATATATATATATATATATATATATATATATATATATATATGAAATAAATTATATTCGTGTAACTTATGATTTGTAAGCAGCTGGTCATATTAAAAGAAAATTCTAACAGCAGCCTAGATTATAAAAAAAAAATTCCTGCTAAAATGACAGTTTAAATCACTATATTATTTTGTTATTTAAGCCACCATTTTAAATGTTGGTCAAAACTGTCAATGAAAATGACGGTTTAAATCGCGGTATATATCGGGTCTTTAGCAGCAAATTTTCAATCACTCTGGGAACTTATTATGGTGAAGAGTAAACACGACACTCATTTGGTGGTATAAACCGTCATATATATTAGATTTTTAGCGACGGTTTTCAATCACCATAATAGCCTTTTATGACTGAGAGCTAAAAAAAAATGCTCATGTTACAGTTTCTAAACAGCTATTTAAAATTTAACGAGTGCTTAAACTTAATCACTACAAAAAGATGTTTCTTGTAGTGATCAATTAATCGCGCTCTAAATCATTATATAATTTTTATATTCTTTTGTAATGGATCATGTGAGATTAAAGGACGTGGGACTAGTTCAGGATACTATATATATGTGTGTGTGTTTAACGACAAATTTTGTCTTCTCCATGTTCTCAAATATAAGTCATCCAAGCCATGTGTTTAACGACAAATTAGAATCCAATAATGTGTTGCACGTTAATATCCATTTTAAATCGATTCAATTTTTATTTGAGTGAGGTCTACCAAATTCGAAATAAAGTAAAAATGTACAATCGAAACGTCCCCATAATATAATTCTATTTTTAAAATAAAATTTTAAAAAGGAAAACCAAAGAAGGCCAGCGGCCATGGGGCCTCGTTTTCAGAAGGCACATGCTTCTGTCAGGCTCAGCTGTGCGTGTCGTCTCGGAGATGCCTGCCCCTTCCACTTGAAATGTTTACCGAACACGTTGAAATGAGAACAATTTTCTTTCTAAATTGAGATCGATAAACCGAAAAAAAGTTTAAGTATAGGATTCGAATTTACCATTAGGGGAAAAAAATGCTTTTTTCTTCACCCATAAGACCATAAATTCTTTCGCAAAAACATTGAGTATTTTATCAATTAAATAATGGCAAAATTTTTAAAATAGTATTTTTAAACAAGATTAAATCAATTTGAAAATATTTTTTTTTAAAAGACAAAATCTTTACATCAGCAGCGACTCAATTGTGGATAGGGATCTACATCACTCAGTCACAATTGATTTGAAAAATCAAAAAATATTTTCCATATTTTGATTATTGCGTTTGTTTACCACAATGCACCTCCTCTCCTTGGCTTCGCTATGTTCTGCTCCATCAACAATGAGATCGCAACGTCCAATGACCGCTGAAACTCCCACCTTTCTCCCTATGCTCTGCTCCATCAAGGAAGGAACAACCGGATAACGGCATACAATGAACCAAAACTCCTATATCTTCCTTTCGCTCCTACCCAAGACGACTTGCGAAGGCAACAACCAGATTGCGGCATACAGGTGTCCAGAGATCCGAAATTCCCATCTTTCTCCTCCGTTCCAATGCAGTTTCTCAAAACTATTAAATAAGTCCACCACTAAAATTTTAACTTTTAGGTTTAAATTAAGGGGGTGTTTGGTAGCATCTGTTAATCATAAGATTTACAAAATCCATCCTAACATGAAAAATGAGCAAGTTTCATGGATTAATGAAAGTTTGAATTAAAGGTCCACTTATGAAGCGCATTTTTTGGTTGGCTGCTCACTTCACTATTCGTTGGATGCATGTTAATCGTGATGGAAATAAATCTGCTCACTGGATTGCCAAATTTGGTTTACAGCTGAACTCTCCTCTCATTTCTCCTTATATTCCTTATGATTTAATTAGTATTTTATATTCTAATTGTGCTTAGTTTAGTTGTTCTCTGTCTTGGTTGTGTCGTTTGTGTGTGTGTGATTTGTATTTTTTATTTTTTATGGAAAATAGTCCTTAGATTTCTCTTTTTTTGCATGAGTTGTATGGGTTGTGTTTAGATAGGAACTCTTTCCCGGGTTGTACTTTTTCTTTTATGGAACGCGTAGGGAGCAATAGTATCCTTCTAACAAAAAAAAAAAGTCCAAATTTTACCTTTGATTCAGCTTAAATCGGGATTTAATAAATCTAATGAATGGGTGGATTTAAAAGATTTGCTACATCCTACTAACGCTAAATTATATTTGCAAGCAAACACGTCTAAAAATTTCAATTTATATTAGCTTGTTGAGTTTTGACTATTATGAGTCATATTAAGTCAAAATTTTCTATCTCTCTCTTCCCTATCGATTAATCCATCAATTTATCAACTTATTGAAGTTCCTTTTTTAACTAGTGGCCTAATAACATATATTTGAAAACTGAGCCACTATTTTAGCAACATATATATCTAACTATGATGTTGAAATTATATATTATATTTAAAAAATCTGAGCCACTCATTTTTTCAAAAAAAATCTTTTTTAAGAAAGTCTTCCATTTCATATGGTTAGCATGTATGCATATCTACATGTAATGTGACCTAAAAGAAAAGTAATATTGTCAATATTCTTTTATAAGCTACATGCTTCTATTTTTTTTGAAGAGTTATTAGAGTGCATCAATTTATTATTGAAGTTGAAGATCATTTTCTTTAATTTTTGTAGAAGTGCACCAAAAGTGAGTGAAATTTATATCCTGCTAATGTTGCGTGTTAGAAAATGCAAGCCAAGAACTCACTACAAAATAAGCACACACACAACAAAAATGCACAAATAAATAACGAGAATCCACAACATCAATTATTTATGAAGGAAAACCCTTGAAATGGAATAAAAATCACAGGACTATCGGGCTACTTGAACACCCCCAATAATCAACTTCATAGGTACTCAAAGTTCTATTCTCAAACACTACCAAAGGAAATCAATAATCAAGTATCACCGAATAGGTGGTTTACATTAACTTCATCAAGCACAAAGATTTGACAATCTCAGTAAATTCAAGAAGAATAATATGTATATTTCATACTTTCCCCAACAGTAGACGACACAAGATTGCAGTGGTCAGAGCGAATTTCTTCGTTGTGCTCTCTTGTAAGCACAATAAGAGTAGAATTTTGAGTGAACATCAAGAGAGATGGGAAAGTTTGTCAACAAGGTGTGTGGAAAAATGAGAGAATTTTTTTCCATTAACATAAGAGAAAATTGAATTACGGTTTTCCCAAAACTGAATAATCTATTACCTTTACATAGGATAGACCACAAGAATCCCCCCTCACAATCACATGGAGGAAAAGCTTCTCTATACTTAGGATTCCGCAACATACTATAAGCTTTTCTTTCGGAAGCATTTTTATCGTCATATCAAAACCATTCTTATTGGTATGGATTTTCTCAAATTTTAACATTTTTTTAACACATCACATATCGAGTGATATATTACAACAATATGCTTTGAAAGTGAGTAGAAAGTAGAGTTCTTGTTGAGATGAATCGCACTTTGACCATCACATACCAAGACAAACTTGTCTTGCTTATGGCCCAACTATTGTATAAAATTTTTCATCAACATGACTTCTTTACAAGCTTCTATGACATCAATATAATCAGCCTATGTAGTTGACAAAGGTACACACTTTTGTAGTTTAGATAGCCATGAAAATGATTCCCCCACAAAAGTAACAAAGTATCCCAAAGTGAACTTCATGGAGTCCACATCATTGACCATATATGCACCAATGTAACAATCCAAAATAGGATTATCATTTTTAAATGAGTGTGAAAATATTGTCTCAATTTATGATGGTCATTCATCAAGAAAAGAGTGTGAAGTCTCCATTTTGGAGCATAACATTTTGGCTTTTAATTTAACTCCAAGTAACTGAGTGCACAACACATTGCATTATTTGACATTGACGGCATCACATGAGTTATTATATAAATAATGCTCACGTCATAAACTCATAATTATTTTTAATAATTCTTCTCAAATGATATTCACAAAAATTATTAGGTGTACCTGAAAATTGGAATTGCAATACAGATCAAGGGAACATCCCTAAAACAAAAATTGGATTCAGTAGTAGTTGAATTTAGTTACAATGATGGTTTGAACTGCCATAAAAATGTAACAGTGATATGAAAAGTGTTCCAATTTTATTGTTGTTGTAGTCAGTTGTAAAGATTTTTTGCAGTGGTTATATAAGTGCAACCAAAAACTTGGAGAAAGATCTAAGATTCAAAATCATCACAAATTTTGGCAATAAACTAAAACAACTGCAATTTTTCATAGATTATGGCGATGAAAACAGTCATAATAATTATAAATTTTCATCCATTACTGCAGCTCATGATACTGTGGTTAGGGATGACCATCTGATTTGGTATGATTTAATGAGAGACAAAATCTTATATTGCATAATAGAAATTCATATTAAAAAATATTTCAAACGAAAACTTTAACATAAGTGATATACAAAACAACAAGTGCAACAATATCTAAATATCATAAAATAACATCATAAACATTAATAAATTTTACTCTTACATGCTTAATAAAAGCAATAGTAAGTCCATTTAACATCCACCAAGTGAATAAAAGTTTTTAAGACATCAACCTCTCCTAAATATATATGAAAGCTAATAAATTACACAATATTTTCAATCACAAAAAAAAAAAATAATAATAATAAATAAATAAAAAGACAGAACCAATAAACCAATCATTATTCTTGCATTCCAATTTCCAACCTCCACTTCTTAAGCCTGAAAAACGAGGATTGGCATTACTTCAAATCCATAAAATACAATATCAATGAAATATGATCATCGCAATGAAAACATTGAAGATTGATATTAGCATGTTCATCTAATAAGCTTTCATGAACAAGAGAATAATATTTTCTTATATCTCCTTTTTAGCAGCAATCTTGAGAAGATTATTCGTTACCTTTTCAAAAATTAAAAGTTTAGTTATCAACTAATAAAATTATAACAATTAATGCTAGCACAAAAGATTTTAAAATAAGAACTCACGAATCAGTCTAAAGGTGTTACATGAACCCTCTCATACCAGCAAATAATAGTACAAACTGTTGTATCTCAGATCACATAGCTTATAACTCCTCTTGCAATCTAATAACTCGAGCAAAGTTGTTCCCACCATTGCACTTGATAGTGGTCGCGATTCTAAGCAGAAACTAACGGTCAGTGGTTCTAAATCTTTGTGTTTGTACACTACAAGGACATACAATAAACTTAAACACCCGTTCATTTGCCTCAATATTTTCATCCTCTGATATAATCTTTCCTTTGCTAAAAGCTCAAAAGCTTATGCTATACTGTATGATGAGTGACTAATAAAAATTTTTTTAAAGAACATAAATTTATTATTATAAATAAAAATAAGAATAATATACATTTAAGTCTAGCAACCTCTGCAAGAAATTATTATTATGCTTTCGACTAACTCTTCATAGTTCTTATCTATCATAAGTGAATTGTTTTGTATAATAGAATAAAGATTAATAGCCATCAAAGACAATTGATGAATTATGTTCAATATAAACATAACACTCATTACTCTATAGACCAATAACTCTATAATCACTAATTTTAATAGATCTAAAAGTATCTGAGTATTCTCTTAGCATGTTCATAATTTTAGTATTTCACATTATATATATATCAGATTTATCAAAATCTAATAAAATATATGTAAAGTTTCCACAGATAATCTTCTATATATGCATTACATACAAGTTATATGAAAAGTGTTACTCTCAATAAAGCATGAAAAGAAAAAATATTTTCTTCCAATTCAACATCGTTAAATTCTTTTTTGGTCAAAATAGCTGAGTCCTCCTTTAAATTTTTTAGTTTTTTTAAAAGCTTTAGCAAAAATATGCTATAAAGACTCCAGTAGTAATAAAACTTTCACTAATTCTTTGAATTATGCATCTGAAGTCCTTTGTATTATTAAAAAATGTTTTGTCGATAAAATGTACTTCCAAGTAGAAGCCAGTGTCGATTACCCTTGATTTTTTTTTTTCACATATACAACTATAATAATTTTATACAACATAACATGGGTCAGTAATTTTTTTTTTCCAATACTCTACCCAACTAACATACCATACGAACAAAAAAAATAATTGTTGGTTCACATCAATGTTACATGCATTTTATATTATTGACTAGTTGCTGTATTATAACAATGAACTCATTTTCTTAATCCATTTAACCATTGAATTAATGGTTATATGTGCATTTATCAATATCATTATCTAGACTTTCTCTCATGTATTTAGAGATTAAAAAAAATGTAGTTTATTTCATCTCAATCCATGAGCTTAGGCCAAATATTGTATGTACCATTTATAAGCTCGAATGAATCAGACCCATTAGCAGCCAAATAAAGGCAAATATATTTCGAATTGGAAGCAAAATATGATATTTGAAGTCAAATAATTTTCATGATTCACCATAAACAGCAGAATAACATATCATACTAATATGTATTATCGTGTTTAGAATGTTATAGCACCTTTCAATATAATTTTTTTTTATTATTTAGTACAGTCACTATAATCAAAATATTAATAATAAATATCTAATAATCTTTAATAATTTCTTATTAACTCACTTTCCTTCTATAGCTTCAATGTAGTAAGTCTTAACCCGCCAAAATTAGCCACATAAACACATAAGTCATTATCTGATTTATCGTGCCAAAATTACATACAATTATTGGAACATATCTATCTTTGTGTTTCCAATATCAAATACTTTGATAATTTTTTTTAAACTCATGAGCATTCTTAGTAAATAAAACTCTTTGTGAATGTATTAATTTTTACATGTTTGAGATTATAGAAGTATCTATTAATCCATGCTTTTGCATGTACATTATTTTTTTCTAATTGATTTTTTTCTCTAATGTGCAGAATCCAACAGAAATTCAACATCTTTAAATTGAGGACTCCATTTTAAGTTTATTTATTTAACTCTTATCCATTTTTAGTAGAAAGCCAAAACTAAAATCACCAGGAGTAATTATATGAGATTAAAATACTCAAGCACGCTAAAATAAATCGTTTATCATTGTTTAATGATAGGAAGATGGTCACTAAGGGAGCAATTTAATTCATCAAAATAATGCAGTACTAGTCACTCTCCCTACAACGTCAATTATTTTAGTGAGAATTGCATGAATATGTGAGTTGCTTAAGTCCACTGTATTATTTATGCTTTTTAAATTAAAATTATAACAATAAAATCCAACCGTTGCTCTCTGGTATAGTTTACTGTTAGGTATGACTCATATATCTAATATGGAATTAATGTTGGAGCGGAACGAGCGAATCTGGGGAGTTTATTATGTGGGTTGGGGGTGCGGGGCCAACGCCCCGCTGGTTAAGAGAGGGTAATTTGGTAATTACATATCGTACTCTATGATTATAAATAGGTCGTGTTAGTAACCCTGTGACCTATCGCTAAATGCTCGAATCTTGTATTCCGTATTCTTTTCCGATTAGTGAAAAGAAAGTCGCCGCTCTGCTCCCGAGGACGTAGGCATCTTTGCCGAACCTCGTTAAATCTCTTTGTGTTCTTCTGGATTGCGTCGATTCTTGTTTACTTTGCCCTAAATTTCTCAACAAGTGGTATCAGAGCGAGGTTCGAGGGCATATAAGAGATCGGCCTCGGATTTGGAGATTTGGCAGAAGTTTTGCGGCGATTTGTGGCTTCGCGCAGGAAGGTGAATCGCGATCTTCGGTGACGAAGGGGGCAGCGGTTCGGCCAGAGAATCGGCGACGAAGACGGCAGCAGGTTCTCGGATTCGGCAATTTTCGCAGAGGGTCTCGCGGCGTTCAGGTGTTGGACGGTTCGGAGTCCGCGACCAGGGCCTGTTCTGCGACAGGCGAGGATCTCTTCGGCGAGCAGCAAAGGAAGACTGAACCGCGGAGGAGGCCGGGAGGAGGAATATTCCCTCGGACTAGGGAGGTTCGCGTGACAGCAGGCTTCGCGAGAGAAGAGTACCAGGCGGCGCAGGTGCTCACGGCGGAGTTCGCGAACCAGGCGGAGTTGCTGGAGGCGGAGAGGAAGGAAATCTCGCGAGCCGTTGGAGGCGGAGGACGTGGAGAAGGAAAAGGAAAAAATGCTTTTCTGGAAGTTTAATTAAGTTAATCTTAATTAAGGAAAGTTTTTTTTTTCTGGAAATTAAAGAAAAGCCTAATAAGGAATGAAAGCTTAATTAAGGCAATTTTATTCTTTGCTGGAGGAATAAAATCCGAATAAAATTTCATTCCTTTGATGAAAAAAAATAATAATAATAAATAAATAAATTCCTTTCTCTGGTGAGCTTTAAGGGAAGAAAATTCTCCAGGTGGCAAAAACGAAAACGCTTTTGCTTGATGTTGGAGAATAAAGTGCTTAATTAAAGAGAAATTTAATTAGGCAAAAGCAAGCTTAATTAAATCTTTTCTGTTAGAAGAATTTGCAGAAAAGTTTTGTTGCAGGATCAATTTTCAGATGGCGATTTCTGGTACGAAATTCGAGGTGGTGAAGTTCGATGGAACTGGTAACTTCGGATTGTGGCAAACACGGGTGAAGGATTTGTTGGCACAACAAGGGATCCTGAAGGCTTTGCAAGCAACGAAACCAGATGTTATGGAGGATGAAGATTGAGAGGAATTGCAACAACGAGCGGTAGCAACCATACGATTATGTCTGGCAGATGAAGTTATGTACCACGTGATGAATCTAAAATCTCCAGGGGAGGTTCGGAAGAAATTGGAGACTCAATTTATGGCGAAATCTCTGACGAATAAATTGTATCTGAAGCAAAAGCTGTATGGGCTGAAGATGCAAGAAGGTTCTGATCTGGCGCAGCACGTTAATGGCTTCAATCAAATAATCACGGATTTATCAAGACTTGATGTGACTATTGAGGATGAAGACCGAGCGATGATTCTATTGTGTTCGTTGCCTTCTTCCTATGAACACCTGGTGACTACTCTGACATATGGGAAAGAAACTATTAAAGTTGATGAGATTACTGCAGCGTTGTTGGCTCACAACCAGCAGGCGTGAATGCGAGGGGAAAATTCTCATGGCGACAGTTTATATGTTAAGGGTAAACAAGATCGTGGAAGGAAGAAAGAGAAGGAGGGGTCTGGAAGGCGAAATTCCAGATCCAAGTCTAAAGGCAAACAGACGATTCGTTGCTACAAGTGCAAGGAGCCAGGTCATATGAGGAGGGATTGTCCAAAGCTGAAGAAACAGACTGAGGAGAAAAGTGATGTATCATCGAAGTCTGTGAATGTGGTGCAGGATGAAAATTCAGATGCCAGTGATGGTGATATGCTTTCAGTATCATCAACTCAGTTAACGGATGCATGGATTCTTGATTCAGGGTGCTCTTATCACATAACACCTAACAGGGAGTGGTTTACTTCATACAGGTCAACTAATTCTGACTCAGTCTATTTGGGTGATGATAGATGTTGCAATATTGCTGGTATTGGAGAAGTCAGAATTAAGATGTATGATGGCACAGTTAGAACATTATGTGATGTCAGGCACATTCCAGATTTGAAGAAGAATCTGATTTCCTTGGGCACTCTACATCGAAATGGTTTTATTCCTAAGGCAGATGAGGATAGGGAAACCATCAGGATTGTGAAGGGTGCACTCACTGTGATGAAAGGAAAGTTAACTCGGAGTAATATCTACAAGTCTGTTGGGAGTACGATTGTAGGTGGAGTTCATTCTGTTGAGTCGGATGATGATAGTACAAAGCTATGGCATATGCGTCTGGGTCATCTCAGTGAACGTGGGATGGCGGAATTGCATAAAAGGAATTTGCTGCATGGTGTGAAAAGCTGCAGGCTGGAATTCTGTAAGTTTTGTATTCTTGAAAAACAGACCAGAGTAAGTTTTATGACTAGAGAGCATAAAACTAAAGGGATTCTTGATTATGTGCATTCTTATGTATGGGGCCCTACCAGGGAAGCATCAGTGGGAGGATCTCGGTATTATGTTACCTTTATTGATGATTTTTCTAGGAAAGTTTGGGTGTATTTCTGAGCGGATATCCGAAGTTTTCTCTAAATTCAAGTCGTGGAAAGCCGAGGTGGAGAACCAAGCCGGTAGAAAGATCAAGTATCCGAGATCCGATAATGGCACGGAGTACACGGATTCACGGCTTAAGAAGTTTTGCGAGGAGCATGGGATTCGCAGGCATTTTTCGGTTCGGAAGACACCGCAGCAGAATGGTGTTGCAGAAAGGATGAACAGGTCCTTAGCTGAGAGGGCAAGATGCTTGAGACTGAATGCAGGGCTTCCTAAAAGCTTCTGGGCAGAGGCCGTGAATATGGCATGCTATCTCATCAATAGATCACCTCGGGCTTCATTAGGTGGCAAGGTTGCAGAAGAGGTATGGACGGATAATCCAGCTTAAGTTTGATCACTTACGAATTTTTGGTTGTCCCGCCTATGTGCATGTACTCGAAGATGAAAGATCGAAACTTGATCCAAAATCCAAAAAGTGCATCTTGCTGGGCTATAAGAAAGGTGTGAAAGGATTCAAGTTTTGGGATCCTATTGCAAAGAAGGCGGTGATTAGTAGAGATGCAGTCTTTGATGAGTAATCCATGTTGCAGCACAATCAAGACAAGGTGCCAGGGAACAGTTCCAGTTCAGAGACAGTGCAGATGGATCTAGAGCGGCGTTCGATAGCAGGTCGAGAGAGTTGAAGGTTCAGATCCGACACCGGTGATTCCATTCCAGATGATCTGCAGAATTACAATCTAGCCAGAGATAGACAGAGACGCACCAGTATAAGGCCTCCTAGCAGATTGAGCTACGAAGACTTGGTCTCTTTTGCACTTCTCGCCAGCAGTGACGATCCAGCCACTTTTCAAGGAGCTATTACCAGTCAAGAGAAAGAGAAGTGGATGGGTGCAATGGTTGAGGAGATGGAGTCTTTGCAGAAGAATCAGACTTGGGAGCTAGTTCGGCTTCCTGAGGGAAAGAAGGCTATTTGGTGCAAGTGGGTCTATAAAAGGAAGTCAGCAGTATCAGAAAAAGAAGGGGAAAAGTTCATGGCTCGATTGGTAGCAAAAGGATTTTCTCAGCATAAGGGGATAGATTATGATGAAATCTTCTCCCCCGTAGTCGGACATACTTCAATCGGGCGATGCTTGCATTGGTAGCTATTTGGGATCTGCATCCGGAGCGGATGGATGTTAAACCGCTTTCTTACATGGTGATTTGGAGGAGCGATTTACATGGAGCGACTGAAGGGTTCACTCAACCCGGACGGGAGCATCCGGTTTGCGGAGTTAAAGAAATCGTCGTATGGGTTGAAGCGATCTCCGAGACAATGGTACAAGCGGTTCGACTCCTACATGATTCAGATTGGCTACAGGCGATGTGAGTATGATTGTTGTGTTTATGTTAAGAGCCTTGATGATGGTACTTTTATTTTTCTCACTATCGTATGTTGATGATATTCGATTCGTTGCAAAGAATATGAATGATGTCCGTGGTTTGAAAGCTTTGTTAAGCCGAGAATTTGACATGAAAGATTTGGGTCCTACAAAGAAGATTCTCGGAATGGAGATTCAGCGGGATAGAGGCTCAAGACGATTGTTTCTATCTCAACGAGGCTATGTTGAGAAAGTGTTAGACAGGTTTGAGATGAGCAATGCTAAGCCTGTAAGCACTCCATTGGCAAATCATTTCAAGCTTTCTTCGAACGATGCTCGAAGACGGATGAGGAAATCAAAGATATGGCAAAAGTTCCTTATGCCGAGTGCGGTTGGTCGCTTGATGTATGCAATGGTATGTACTCGTCTCGATTTGGCTCATGCTTGTTAGTCGAGTCCGCAAATACATGTCTAAACCGTAGAAGGCGACATTGGGAAGCGATCGAGTGGATTTTCAGGTATCTGAAGGGCACTGTAGGACATGGAATTATCTTTGGCGATCGATGAGAATGATCCTTCAGTTGTGGGGTATGTTGATTTAGACTATGCAGGTGATTTGGATGGCAGAAGGTCTACAACTGGGTATGTGTTTACTCTTGGTGGAGGGCCTATATGTTGGAAATCAACAAGTTCGATCTATTGTGGCATTATCTACATCGAAGCGAGTACATAGCGATGGCGAAGGCTGCTAAAGAAGCTTTATGGCTTACTTGGGCTAGTGAAGGAACTGGGCGTTGAGCAAGGTGGAGTTCAGTTGCATTGTGATAGTCATAGTGCTATTTATTTGGCTAAGAACCGGGTGTACCATGCAAGGACCAAGCACATTGATGGCGGGTATCACGAGATCGGAGAATTGATTACTTCGGTGAGATACTCGTTGCGAAGGTTCATACCGATGAGAATGCAGTGATATGTTGACCAAGCCGGTTACTATCAACAAGTTCTTGCATTGCTTGGACTTGTTGAGCATCCACGATTGCTAGAGAAGCATGATGGCCCAACCCACATTGATGCATGAGAAACTCTCATGTATTTTTCTCATAAAGGGCTGAATATTCGCCAAGGTGGAGACTTGTTAGGTATAGCTCATATACCTAATATGGAATAAATGTTGGAGCGGAGCGAGCGAATCTGAGAGTTATATTATGTGGGTTGGGGGTGCGGGGCCAACGCCCCGCGGTTTAGTAGAGGGGTAATTTGGTAATTACATATTGTACTCTAATAATTATAAATAGGTCCTGTTGTAACCCTATGACCTATGCTGAATGCTGAATCTTGTATTCTGTATTCTTTTCTGATTAGTGAAAAGAAAGTCGCCGCTCTGCTCCCGAGGACGTAGGCATCTTTGCCGAACCTCGTTAAATCTCTTTGTGTTCTTCTGGATTGCGTCGATTCTTCTTTACTTTGCCCTAAATTTCTCAACATTTACTATAGTGATCCAATAGAGACGTTGAAAGTTAAATCAGACCTAATTAGGTTAGAGTGTTAGTGAGTGTGTGGGTCATGTTAATAAACCAGTTTTGAGACGAGTTAGGGCTGGCTCGAAATCAGCTCAAAGGTATTGAATTTGGATCTAAATCAGCTCCTGACTCATTATGTTTATTTCAAGTCAGCTTGGCTCAAAATTCAATCAACTTTGAATTGGCCCATAATCAAAACGAGCTTCAAATTTGAAGTATTTGGATATATTCCTGCTCCAAACCGGCTCGATCTAGCTCAAAGTTAAAATAAGTTGGAATTCCAATTGAGTTATTTTGAGCAAAATCAGTTCATAACTATGTAACTTTTATAAATAAAAAAATATTTCACGCAAATCTCGGGGTGATCAGCATTTGAGGGGAACAATATTTGATCTAAAATTTTAGCTAAAAGTTCATTTATGCGGTTTTTACATAAGAGGATCCCAACTAATGTCTCAAAAAATCAAATTCAAAGGACTTCTGTTACAGCGTCGCAGGTGCGGACGACTTCGGCGATGGCGGCGGCGCAGAGGCGATCGTCGAAGGGCTTGTCCATTTCGCGACTCTGCCGCCAGGCCAGCATCCCGCACCGCACCCCACACCATCATCCGCCGTCTTCAACCCGACTCCGCCGCCACTCTCATCCCTATTCCTCCCTTAAAACGCGGACTCTGCAGCCTCCCACAGAAAACCATCATTTTCGTGAAAAGGATCAAACAACTTTTTCATTGCTCTCGAGCTCACACATTCCCTCTCCAGCGTCATCGACCTCAACCTAAGAGCATTCTTCCGCCGAAACCTCGCCATGAGGGACTCTATCGCCGACTGATAGTTCGGAGCCCACCTCATCTGCAAACTGCGGGCGATCGACGGCCATGGAGTTGATGAAGATGAAGAAGCTTGATGGTGCGTTGATGCAATATCAACCTCTAGTGTCTTGATGTGGCGAAAGCCTTGATGTGGTCTCTACTCTCTTTGCCTTGTTGATGCTCTTCTCCTTGTCCGCCGATCCCATTGCTCCGCTTTTTCCTACAATCCCAATAACCCTGATATGCTTCTCTAAATCTTTCAGAGAAAGATTAAATTTTTTTCCAGGAAATCTGCTAGTAAACAAGAGAAACTTTATTGAGGAATATTAAAGGATTTTTTTTATGCCTTCGCGAGCTCCTCTGCGCCGCATCGGCTAGCTCCTCTGCGGCTAAGAGCGACACCGTAACAGAAGTCTTCAGTGAATTTGATTATTTGGGATCTTTATACGTAATAAACATTTTTTGGGACCTCCATATAAAAACCCCTTCACTTATTTGAGTGAAAATTTCAATCAATTTTCGAATAATTAATGACCTTCGTGCTAACTTCTTAGCCGTATGAGTGTGCGGACCTTCCAAAAAATAAAAACACAATTGCGCGCTATGTACGTAAATGCGCCTATTTAATATTGGGAGGGGAGCTGCCCAGCTGTCCATCCACAAGAGAACAAGAAAGGACAAGTGGAAGTATGAAAAATTAAATCAACAACTCTCCACAAAATACTAAAAAAATAGAGACACAGCCAAAATAGAAAAGCAAAAAAAATCACAAACCCCATCACCGTCTAAATGGCAAAACAAGCATCGCCCTCGCCAGTAAAAAAAATTACACACGAAAATAACAACAAATAAGGAACCCAAATCAGAAAGAAAGAGATGATCACTGTAGAAATTCCATGGAGCTGATCCGTCTCATCTCACATTTTTAACGGAAAAGCTTCTCCTTTCATTCCCTCACATCACCAACATACACAACGCAGCGGCGGCAACTGCTATCAGCGTAGCAATCGGCCTCACCATCTCCGCCGCTGCAGACGAGTTCTTGTCATCGGCCTTGTCTGAAGCCGCCTGTGGTGACTCCACCGGAGATGAAGTCGGCGGCGCCGGTGGAGACAGCGGCAATGGAGACGGAGCTTTCGCCGACTTCGCCGCAGGGGCTGGTGCTGGCGTAGAAGGCAAAGGTGAAGGAGACTGAGAAGACGGAGCAGGAGCTGGAGCCGGACCATGTCCAAAGAGCTCGATGGGAAGAAGTACGTTGTCGATGGTTAGAATGGAAACAGGAGTATCGTCCAAGACTGTGTTAGCCACTCGAGAGGAATCGACTCCCGTGTGGAGTGTAACATCGTCACCTTGAGAGGATACAGTAAGATCGAACTTACCAGAGGAGCCCGTCGCCATAGTGGAGATCGGGTGATCTGCAGACTTAAGGGAGTCCTTCGGGGTGTAGGACAGGAGAACATGATACTGGAGCAGAGTAACGAGGTCGGCACTGCTGAGAGAGTTCAAATTTGGGACGCCGTCTGCCTTGAATGCTTCATCGTTGGGGGCGAACAGGGTAAGTCCCTTATCCATTGCAGACTGAAGATTCTTCAGTAAGCCGGTGTTGACGAGTAGGGCAGCGAATGTCTTGCATCCAGCCTTCTCAAGAAGTGCGGTGAGGTTTGAACCAGCAGCGGTAGGAGCGTCAAGCAGACCGGGGAAGATAATCGGCGCGGAGATCTCCAGAACAGAGATGTTGTAAGGAATCTGGCGGACAGATTTGGTGTAATCCGATGCGAGTTTGGAGCCGGGGGAAGCGGGACCAAATGCGACGCGGCCACCGCGGACATTGGTTATGTTGACGAATCCCAGGTTGCCTGGTGCGTTGCCGGTGGTCTGGTAGAGAGTGGTGGTGAGGGTGGTTCCTTGGGGGATGTCGTGGAGCTTCTGAGGGTCGAAGTAGTCAAGAAGAACAAGAAGGCGAAGTGCATTCTTGATGGCGGCAAGGCTGTGCTTCGCGGCTAAAGCGGTCATGGCTGCGTTTGGGAGTACGAGGCAGGTCACTGTCTCCCGAGAGTTTACCTCGTCGGCCACCTTCGTCTGCGACAAGTAGCTGTTGTATACGCTGTAATCCGGGAAGCCATCAAGGATCGCCGTTATGTTGTGACCTCTCCCTGATTCTGCCCACAATGAGAGAACCATAGCTGCCATTAGAAAGGAAGAAGATAGCACATTCTTCGCCATTGTTCTCTTTACTGATCACCCTCCCTCTCCTACTGGATGGAAGACGGAACGGTTTCTGGACTAATAGGAAAAGCTGCTAGTGAAGGAAACTGAACTACAGTTAGTGAGCTGACTGCACTCACTTAACTGCAGTTTAAGAGCCATGTGACGGTGACGGACGGGTACGTAGATACAACTGATTTAACACCGTTGGATTTTATTTAAAATCGTGTATGTAACCTGGATCGTCTGATGAAAAGATTTTTGGGCCTTGAGGAGTCACCATAGCTGTGGTGCATGTACCGTGTCGGCCGAAAACAGCTGGATGTATTGATTTTTTTATTGTGGTAAATCAAAACTAAAGTGATTTACAGAGCTCCGACAGATCTATATAAAAATTGGAAGGCTGCAGGTTTGGTTATTCATATTAAATTTAACATCATTAAAAAAAGATAGATACTACTCTGCCATAAAAAATTAATGTAAAGATTTACATATGTACCATTTTAACTAATTAATGTTTGCATTTATATTTGTCTAAAACTAGATGCACTTTTAATCCATATACTTTGAAGTAAGACATGCAAAAAAAATAAAAAAAAGGACATAAATATGTAAATCCATAAATTTTCTGTGTATGTAAATTCCCAATGAAATAATTGAAATATAATATAGTGAGTCAACTATGCACCAAGAGAGTACTTTGGGGATCTATATGAACAAAAAATATTAAGATGCAATGGGGAAGACTAATTATTTGGTGAGTTTACATGTTGATGGAGAGGTGGATCTGTCGATGAGGAAAATTGAAAATAGGTAATAAGTAAATTTTAAAGAGATTTTTTTTTAAAACGAGCCAATATAGTTAAGTTGAGTACCTATAGCAAGTAATTTCATATGTTTCATTGGTTTCTTGAAAAGATATTGACGAGATTTGATAAGGTGTTGTGAGGAGAAAAATTTCACCCAAGCAGCATACCTAACCAATGTTGGCAACATCGTGATGATAGCTTTGATGATGTTATTAAGCAAATCATTGTTGAGCCTAACAGTGCATCATAAGTTGAATATATAAGCCATCACATTAGCCAATACATGTATTCATCCTTGAGTATGAGGCTCTGAGTCTAATTGTCCTAGCTATGGTGGATGAGCAAGCAAGTTCAACCATCAATAATTTTGGGTGGGGAAGCTGAGGAGTGTCACTAACATTATCAAGTCAAGTTGCTACTTAAAGTAGGGTGATAGGACATTTCAGTAACAAAGGCTTAAGGAATTATGAAATTTCTTATTTATTATCGCTAAGGTTGTTGTAAGCGTACCTGCTACCAATGGAATTTTAAGATGATCAATTTGATTAAAAACAGAACATACGAGTTTGATGTCTCCTTATCTTGAAATACAGTGGCCATATATATTTCATTTATTTGATGCTCAATTTTGTTTGTTATGATAGGATATATATAAGAACTTAAGGACGTGGAATAAGAACTTTCACTCACTCTAAGATGAGTATATCAAAAGTGAGGCTAACATAATATTGCTTTTTTTATGAATTTTGATATTTGGGCAGATATATGATTGGCTCATAAAAGCTGATTTTTTATATAGAGATACGTAAATACATAAGACTTGTGCCGTGTGTAGGTCAATGGCTCTTTTCTGGTCTCTTTAATTTTTATCCAGCCCCCAAAGCTACCCCATTCCAAATGGTCACAATTTTGCTTTCTAAATGTTTGTGTTTAACTTATTTGTTAAGCGTGCTGATTATAAATAATTAATTTTAGTCTATTTTCTTAACTTGATAAACGTAGATAGTACTATTCGAGCACTATAAATAAAGTACTGCTAAGTCAGAATTTATTATCTGCAGTTTTAAATGATTATTTTCGAGCTACCCTTCATGTTGCTTTTTTACCCTTCACCAATCAATGACCAAACAAATTATTTGCCAAATAAAAAATTACTGTAAACACAAAAAACCAAAAACAAAAAAATGGCTTCAATGGATCTCGAGGCAAGCTGATAGCCCAAGAAAGAATGTCATGATGAAGCTGGACCCATCCGACTCAAGAAAACTAATTGGCTCACGCTAGCCAGAGTTCATCAGAACCAATCCAATAATACACACCCAGATGACATCCTTTGCTCGAGGGTGCAAGTCTACTCAGTCTGCAAGAGAATTTCTCTCAACATGAACCGAAGACTGAAGATCGACCCAACTTATCCGTCTGGCTAATATATGCCACTTGGATCAACTTTGCAAACCGTCTTTAGAAATCCAACTGACCACCAAGATCTGAAGCACACACCGATCGACAATCTCTATCCAGAAGATGGATAGCACTGATCAATTCACCTATTCGTTCCCAATTGTCCGAGCTAGAGAATAGCTAAATCTTGGGTTCACAAGGGTGTAATTAGTAGAATAGCCTGCACAATCTTTCTTTAGACGGATTATAAATATAATTTCCCTTCATAGTTTTCCCTCTCTTATAAATAGGGGAGTATTTTCATATAATAAGACTACTGGTCTCTCAATTCTCGCATGTATCTCCTTACAATAAGGGACTTTAGGCTCTTCACCCTTTCATAAAACAAAAATATTCGATTATATAATAAAGGTCACAATTGCCTGAGAATATCCCATTTTTGCCTCAGAAGCACGGATAAATTCAGATTCAATAGTTATACTCCATCAGTGTCCTCCTAGAATAATTTTTTATTTCTTTTTTTTTTATTTTACGATTATTAACATAAGCGTTTACAGACCTCCAATATTTTAGACGTCAACGAAATTTAGGATCTGTTTGAGGCAGCTGCAGCTTGTTGAATAATCTGCTGATAAGCTGATTAAAAATAATCTGCTGATAAATGTAGGTGCGGTAGCTATTACAAAATTTTATTTTTTTGAAAAAGTCAGACCGTAACCAAAAAGCTGCCACCGCACCTATGTGTGAAAAACTGTTTTCTACTTTTTAAAAACGCATAAGCTGCCAAAACACAGTTTACCCAAACAGGCTAGGGCGTTTTCAAAACGCCACCACACCAAATAAGTTGCCTCAAACAGACTGTTAGTCACACTTACTAAAATTTAATACTATACATTATCAAATATAATCATTTTTTAGATTTATATAAAAATAATGCGAATAGAGAATCGCATATATAGTTTACTAATTTTTTTTGTGTTTTTTTAATATATTTTAGAGCTTTACTAAAAAGAAAATGAAGATATGCAAACCGGAAGCAATACAGAAAAAAAGGAGAAAAATACACCAATACACAAAATGAAGAAAAAACAGCATCAACAAGATGAAACCACCGCTAGGATGAACTTCACGTCAGAGAAAAGCAAGAGAACCAGACGTAAAGAACCTGCAAAAAGAAACAAACGAAGCCAAGAGGAAAGAAAAACTAAAAGAGCCACAAATAAAAAGGAAACTTGTCACGTTATATTATCCTAGCTATCTATTTCTCCAAAAAAGTAAGCAGTTACAAAAGTGATTTAATTAAGATGATAAAAGAGAGGGCTAAGATGAACATGATAATGATAAGTCAAAATCAAAATTTTAAGATCGATATTCCTAAATAGAACTTATAAAAAGAAAAACTATCACCAGAAGAAAAAACAAAAGTATAGAGATACAAGAATAAAAAGGGAAAGAGCACAGTACTTATTTCAAAAAATTAAAATTCCATCCAAAGTTTTAATTAAATATAAAACTATATTAAAAATTGGTTGAATTTTACTTATTGTTGGAAATCATAATGACTCAAATACGAAATCACGAACGAGACCAAAGATCAAGATGAATAGAAACTGCAGAAACAGAGAAATTAAATCAACCAATAAAACAAGGAAGCCAAAAGAGAAATTTAGAATTCCATCCAAAGTATGGAATATGAAAATGTTCACAAAATTGGTTGAACTTTAAATACAGTAGGGAAATCACATGATAACCTCATCAGAAAAAAATACAAAGAAGAAAAAACAATTCAATAAGGTCAAAGTATACGAGAAAAAAATACCAGAAGAAAGAACAGTAACAAAACCATAAGAGGAGATAGTTCAAAGCTTTAAATAATACAGAAAGCCGAAAAAAGACTGAAAAAGAAGCTAAAGTCAAACAATAATACCATAAAATTCAATAATATGATAAGGCAATTTTTGTTTAAATTTCCAATTCCTACTTTTAGGAATGATATTTCAATGAATAATGCGTATAATAAAGTCAATAGAACTAAATATATTATTGTAAATTTCATTATTTCTTTCAAACCAAATGAAATAAGCAGTGTTTGTAAAGAGAGAAGATGAATCTCTTTTGAATCTCACAAGAAAAGTTATTAGATTGAAACAAAACCTGAAAAAAATTATGAGCTAGAATGATGCCACCACAATGTTTAAAAAAAATAATTGTAGGTTGTGTGTGGCCACGTCCATAGTGGCGAGCTATAATGACACTCGTAGGTCGTGGGGGCCGAAGTTGGGCTCTGCACAAGTTGTGAACCATGTTAAGTCCTAGTTGGTCATGCATACCGTAGTGGCAAGTTGTGATGATGTTCCTAGACCGCCGAGGTTGGAGTTGGGATCCGCAGGACTATGGACCACGTAGGTCGTGGTTAGTAATGTAGAAAGTAGTGGTGAGCTGTGATGACGTTAGTAGACCTCAGGGCCAGAGTCAAGAGCTACATGGAGGGAGCTTTAAGAGTATGGGAAAAGTAATCGTCTTTGGGAAGTATTGCTACACCATCTTTGAGAGGAGTTGTTGCACCTTAAGTGGGGTGTGTTTTTACTTTGCAATGCACATCGGGGGTTTCACAGTGCACGTTGTGGCTTCACAAAGAATTTTGCTATAATGAACAAGTGGCTACCGATGATGGTTAAAGATAGTTGGCTATGATGATTGTCGGCGGTGGCGATGACCAGAGGTACTAAAGGCGGCTGTGGTGGCGACCAGAGTTGGTTGGGCGACATCGGAGGCCAGAGTTAGTTGACGATGGCAGCAGTGGCTAGTGGTGGCTAGCGACAGCTGATGTTGGACTGACGACATTGGTCGACGGCCGCATAAGTTAGAGACCGGTAGTGGTTGATGATTGTTGGTGGTTGTAGGTGCAGGAGATTGACGATGGATTCTGGTGGTCAAAAGCAATGACAGCGAGCGAATGCGCAGCGGTGGGAGGTGGCGACAATGAGTGGAGCTGGCTAGATTTGTAGTGCATGATGTGGTGCTACAACTCTCTGTTTTGCAGGCTCTGCCTTCCCTTTCCCATGGTCTAGTACTCATCTCATGAAGAGGAGTATGACTCTATTTAGTGTCTAGTTTGAAAAATAAAGAAAAAATTCAGATCACTCTTGATCGAACGCTCTAAATAGATCCCCCTGATCGGAAGACGTTTTATGGACATGTAACTGCCTTAAAAATGTCAGAATTGAGTGATCTTAGGCTCTTTGGATTTATCTTGTTGGGACACTCAATTTAACTATAAATATATCATATTTGGTAGCCACTTGAAAAAATAATTTGAAATGGGCCCATTTGTAATTAGATTTAGGGGTGTTGTACTTTAATTTCATTCATAAGAGCGATAATTGTGTGCCAACGACTTTTAAATTGACTAGAAAAATTTACCAAAGGTGCATAATTTAGACTATAAACATGCTTAATTTCTTAGGGTTCTCCTTTTTTTTTTTAATCACTTATCTCAAAGTTTTGTCATATAAAGATTCTTAGATTTCTCTCCATTTACATATTTGTTTGAACCATGAGCATATAAAATTTAAAGAATATTAATTATGTTGTGAGAGAATCAATATTTATGAATTTTAACTATTCTTTCACAACATCATTAATTTTCTTCAACTTTTATATGTTCATGTTTCTAGCAAATATATAAACGAGAGAAATCTAACAATCTTCAAATGACAAAAGATTGAGATAATTAATTCAAAAAAATAAATAAATAAAAGAAAGAATCCTAAGAAATAAAACATGTTTACAGTCTAAATTCACCCACGCACCTTCAACAAAATTATTGAGTCGAGTTAAAAGTCACGTGCCTGCTCGCACACAATTATCGCCCTTATCAATGACATTAAAGTACGATCTCCCTAAATCAAATTACAAATGGCCCTACTAAAAATTATTTTTTCTGTAGGCTACATTAAATTAGACTCGGGAGCTCAAAAATAATTATCAAAATTACACACACACACACAAACACACACGTAACTATGGCCTTTTGGAAAGAAAAATTATTGCGTAGGTTTAGCGTACATAAAATTGTGTCCGGACTCCAATTAAATAACGACACGTGTTTGTATCGGCCTCATCCCTCAAAACACAAAAATTCAATGTATTCGGATATTCCGGAATACTATCATAATACTGATTAGACGCAACTGAAATTTAATGTAAATTTCCTCTATTTCGGGTTTGAATCTCAGTTGGGTCTAATCTGTACATTTGAAGAATCGGTATTTATGAATCAGGATAATACATCCGCCCTAAATATCAATTCATTTAAATATATATATATTCATCAAACAAAATTATATTTTCTTTAAACTCGTGGTTCTTAAAAGAAAAATGAAAAAAAAAAAAAAGAAACCCACATATTTATAGCAGGATCCTGCTGTTATACACTTAGAACTAGTAGTGTAGAGGCGAGCTCCATTCACATTTTTAAGCTCTCCCTATGTGATTTCCTCTGAGGTTCGATGGTCGCTAGATAACTATAGAATGGCAACCGAGGAGCACACATCTTCTCTCAACGACCCTCCGATCTCTCCTCCTCCTTCTAAGATTGCCCGCCTCTGTTCACACCCAATGTCAAGTACGTTCTTCTCTTTCCCTCCCCTTCCGCCCATAATACTTAGACTCAATATCATTGATCACAATTACGTAAGGTCATGTTTTTCCTTGTACAGAATCCGTGACCACGGCGTCTCCCTCGCCTCTGCCCCTTGGCCTCGAACTCGGCCTCAATGGGAGTTCCGTTTCCAGCCCCGCAAAAAAACCCATTTTTACTTTCATGCAGATGCAAGAGCTGGAACAACAAGCTCTCATCTACAAGTACATGGAGGGCGGCCTGCCCGTCCCCCTTCACCTCGTCCTCCCCATATGGAAGAGCGTCGCAGCTGCCAACTGTGGTGGCCATCGATACCCTTCTTTTACATCATTTATTTATTCCTTTTTTTATTATTATTGTGTTGGCTTGTTATTTCATCTAATCGGGTGGGTTTGCGCAGTTTTGGGATGTGGTGGTTTGTGTTTGGATTATAGGAACAGCTTGGAGCCGGAGCCCGGGAGGTGTCGAAGGACGGATGGGAAGAAATGGAGGTGCTCGCGTGACGTAGTTAAAAACCAGAAGTACTGCGAGCGCCACATGCACCGAGGACGTATTCGTTCCAGAAAGACTGTGGAAGTGGAAGGAGCCGCTGGCGGCAGCGATGGATTTGATGAGTTGATCCTGCCCGCAGTTCCATTACTCTGAGTACAGCTCTCCAAGATTAACGGCCAACGGTACTTAAAAATGGATTATGCTCTTTAAAGTTTACGCCTTTAGGTTAACGAGTAACTATTAGGTGCAGATCGATTGTTGATTAACTTTAAAAGTTTGCCAAAATGCTAAACATTTCTACAACGCTGTCTGTACAACGTTCAGCGATCGAAGTTTGTTTAGGCCCATTTGGCATTTGGATTCTTCTCGCTTATTTTAATTTAGTCTTGCCGGAGTTGTCAGTGAGTCAAAAGCTGTACAGAACTGCATGCGCAAAATGCCGCGAGCTTACGCTAAGGTGATATCTTTCTCCTTCTCTCCCTTGATCGTCCCTCTCCTTTGTTCTGTCTCTCTATATACCCCACCTCCACGAGGACTACTAGAGCTGTAAATGAACGATGCACTTGGTGAGCAAAAGTCGTGCTGGGTTCCATTAATATCCCAACATATTTGTTCAAGTAAATAAATATAATATTTTTTTCTGTTATTTAAATTTTAAATAAATTAAATTTTAATTCATATTTCTATATAAATTATTTTTTTGTTTAATAAATAAATTATTAAATATTTAATATATATATAGTTTCAATTTTAATATATATATATTGTTTCAAGGAATTACTTTATTAATATTTATTTATATTATTTTATTGAAAAAATTTACTTATAAATTATATATTAGTTATATACTAATTTGAAATCTATTCATCTGATTATATATTTAGATTTATAAAGTCATTTGTTAATTATTTTATATAAAAAAAATTAAATTGTCAATTAGATTTCTGATTTATTTATTAGTTTTATATAAAAATAGCGTACAATCAAATTTTAATTATATATGAGAAATTAATTACTCATTTAAATTTTATTTAATAAAAAGAAATCAAGTACAAAAATATGAACTAACAATTTTAAGCAAATCAATTATAAGCAAATATATGAAGGTTCTTCTCAAATTTAAAAAGAACAAGAACAATTTATGATTCAACCAAGTCAAGTCTAAATATGACAATACTCGAGTCGACTCGACTAGATTGCAGCCCGACGGTTACTCTCCCTCTCCGCTCTGTGTCTCTATAACTTTGAAAATCATTGGGCATAGAAGTTTATTAAATTTTAGTTGGATGATTTTTTTCAAACTCTAAATACTGGCAACACATTTATTATATATCTTTTAAATATACTTGGCTCGTCACTAACTAAGACCTACTGAAAATATAAGATATTGGCTCTAAAGGGCTATTATAGTAAAATAATTATATGATAATAATAAGAAAAATACAATATATTTTATCAGTAGATTACAAAAGTTTATCATTTAAAAAACATAAAATTTATTTCTTATAAGTTTTAAGAAAATAGAATGTTATTTTTATATAATGTTATACGCTTTTAAAAAGTCTTGCAGTTTAGTTCTCAGCTTTTAAGTGATTATTTTATCACTTCTGCTAGCTAGAATTTAACATAGAAAGCCATTTTGATCTCGTAAAATTACCTTCCTGGGTTATATCTAAATATTCCTTTAAAAGTAGCTATATAGATTTGATCATTTTGCAGCACTCACTTGTGCCCTCCATAAACAAACATCATTTAACAAAAGTATCTGCAGCAGTTACATCTTGAAATTCTTCAAAAGATCATGTCAAAATAGCCTTTTGAAATACAAAATAGCTAGGAGTATTCACATGCAACTCTCAAAATGAGATATACTCCAAATTTGTTAGGTATAGCTCATATGCCGGGTGTTGCATTTCTCCTAAAGGGCTAGATATTCGCCAAGGTGGAGATTTGTTAGGTATGACTCATATACCGGAAATTTGGAGTCTCTTGGAATAAAGAGGTGTGTCTTCTGGTGAAAATGAGTATCTCTTGGAATTTAGTGGGTTGAGGGGAACGAGGGTGTTTTAGTAATTCATCCATAGGTTTTATCTATAAATAGATGTGTAACCCTATGGGTATGTGAACCGAACTTGTGACTCATCTGAAATAGTGAATTCGCCGCCTTGCTCCCGAGGATGTAGGCATCTTTGCCGAACCTCATTAAATCTATGTGTTCTTCATTTAGATTTGTGTTTTGTTCGCCCTAAATTGCACAACACAAAATAGCTAGGAGTATTCACATGTAACTCTCAAAATGACAAATAAAATATCATTATTCTTAACAATCATGTCATTGCGCCGGCATCATTAGCACATAGTTGGACCCATCGTCCTTTCACTAGGGCACATCAGTCCAACCTCGCCACGCCTTTCCGGCGAGATCTTCTCGTGACTTTCTTGTCTCATCTTCTTAGTCTAACTGTTAAAAATACAAGTCTGAATTGAGTATGATTTAACTAATTAATTTTCTTTAAAGAAAAACATGCGTTGAAAGCCTTGAGCAAGTCATTTATTATATTCTTCTTTAACTGCAGCTTTGTCATCTACATAACGAAGCTTCCTCATCTACACATTTATCTGCAATGAAGTGGAGAGCTGAAGCGTCTGAGTGAGTGACAGAGTTTTCTGTCAGGATATTGGAGATGATAACACTATGTCACATGTCCTGCTGTTGTCAAGTTAACATTTAATGTAGGTTTTTATTAAAAATTGTCATATGCAGGATTCACCATTATGCTGAACATTTACTTTGACTTTCTTGTCTTGTATTAAAAGCGTTCTATTTATGCTCAGGCATATATCATGTATAGTTTGCTTTTTATTTTGGACTTCTATTATCAATATCTTACTTTTAAAATAAAAATTCAGTAGAAATTAAATTTTTTTTTTCTATTTTTTTCTTTTGGAGGGAGTAGAAACTTGGTCTTCATAAGTAAATGTGTGGTATATCAGATATACTAAAATATTATATTATTATATTTGCTGTGATGCATTATTTTTATCCATCATTATCCGCACACATATATAAAGTATGCAATATCTTGGAAGAGAATATGTGTGTTTTTTTCTAAATAGAGCAATAAACTGCAATGAGTGTCACTAACTATAACTTTGGAGAAACGATTGTTCTTTTTGACTAATGATCCACAAGTCTTTTTCATGAGAATATGCAGTTCAACACTCAATTTATGTTTCCTCTTTATTTATTAATTTATTTTAGTACACATCTTATATATTTTTCAGCACTTACATGTCTAACACAAAGTTCTTATCTATTTAGGCATTTGATGTCTAAACTTTCACATTTACCTAAATAATACTCAAGTCTATATCATTACAACAAAAATATTGCAATTATTAACTTTTTAAAAAAGCATTTTTTTTTATGCATAAGATTATGACATATCAAAATATTATTAATCTATATATCTAATTTTGTGACTGTAGAAATTGTGTAGAAAGTATATAAATTTTTTTTTTCACTTTCACGGTTGGATTTTTGCTAGGCATTTGGCAATAAGAGCATTCAATTTGCATTAAGTCAGTTATGATAAATTGTGCAACTTATTTATTACATTTGTATACAATTACAATCATTCCATCCTCTCCTTTCATTTATACTCTTAGCCATAATTATAGGCCCCTAATCATATTTGGTTTTGCTATAATAGTACAATGGTTCCTTACACTCATCTATATTAGAAAGCGTAATGAAAAATATTGAATAACTTTACTCTAATTTGTGTTTTATTTTAGGTTCTTTATTTCTGTATATTTCATATTATCCATTATGATCGTGAAATGGAAATGATTTCCTTTAGGACAATCAAAGTGGCTCCTCACCACCCATTCCACTTCTTCTTCTTTTCTCCAAGTAGGATTCTACAAACACTTCAGGTAATACCATATGAAATTTCACTCTTACCAAGATGGGTGATATCTTGATTCCTGAATCAACCATAAAATTTTCATTTTCATTCTCAAACATTTTGTCAGCATTCAACTAATAAGTGATAATTATCCAATATGAAGACTTCATATTTTAGAAATGTTCACAACAAATGCTCTTGTAACCTCCTTTTGAGCTTCTTTACCATAAGCCTCCTCTTTACTCTTATCTGAAAGTCTTTGGACAGCCATGCTTCTCATCGTTTAACTCACATTCTCTACATAAATTGCCCCTAGTCCTCTGGAAAAATTGAGAGATAAACACAATCTCAAAGAAAGTGTAATGAAAAATATATTGAATAACTTCTCTCCTCTAGTTTATGTTTTATTTTTAGGTTCTTTCTTAATTTCTATATAAATCACATTATCCATTATGATCATGATATGGAAATGATCATTCCCTTCACGACTATTAAATTGGCTCCTTCGCTCCCAATCCACTTCTTCTTCTTTTCTCCAAGTAGGATTCTACAACACTTCAGCTAATACCATATAAACTTCCACTCTTACCAAGATGGGTTATATCTTGATTCTCAGTCAACCATAAATTTTTCATTTTCAACCTTAAACATTTTGTAGTATTGTTATATGACTGAAATTGAATAATGTTATAGCTTGAGCCATTCAAAGTATTTTTGAGCCTTAATTCAAACTCTTTTTTTTTAATCCTGAAAAAGCAATTTTAATCATATTTTAGTTTTGTTCGTTCTATATTCGAAACAATTTATTAAATCAGTGTTAAAAAAATATTCAAATAGGCTTTGATATATTTAATTTTTGGTATTTTCTTATATTAAGGTCTTCAAACTATATTTATTAAATATAAAGGTCCCAAAAAAATTAAATTGATGCCTGAAGGCCTTTTGTTATGGGTCAGTGTTACTGATCCTGCTAGAGTTTTGGTGTCGTCAGTGTCGCTTCTCACACCAAATCTCCTCGAGATCTGAACCTCTAAAGCCAAGGCAAAGCATTGTAAAGGACAATTTATGATGTCTTTATTCGCAACAAAGAGAGAAAAGATATAGCACACCAGAGAAAATATTACATCAGGACTCCCCACGTAGAGCTATGTGCGGAGTCCAATGAAATCACGCCATGTGGCGCGTGGAATATATATATATATTTGTTCGGTAACGCAGAGAATATTCCCCCCGTGTTATTCCGTGTTATTCAGGTGTTATTGTGTGTTATTAATGTGTTATTGTGTTATTATAATACTGAAAATATTCTCAAAACAAAATAACACCTGAATAACACACAATATCATCTGAATAATGTGGAATAACACGGGGGGAATATTCCTCACGTTACTGGGCAAATATTTTTTTGTCACGCGCCACGTGACGTGATTTCATTGGACTTCGCACGTAACTCTACATGTGGAGTCCTAATGCAATATTTCTCAGCACACCAAGACACAATAATTCTTGGCGACGATGAGAAGCATTCCGAACGGAAAAATGAGGCCTACTGGCTGTGAGGAAAGGAGAAGGTGAAGAAACGAGGAGAGGCTCAGAGTGGAAGCGCAGGCTGCGATGGCTTATGATATTGCCACAAGGGCCTAAAGAGGATCTAAGGTGAAGAGCAACTTTCCTTGCTCTGAGAACTACAAGAGCCTTAGCCTGTCTGTAGTCCTAGCAGCCAGAGTAGCACAGTTGAGCCCTCCGTTCGTGAAGCTACATCTATTGTGCCTCCCCTCGCAACTCCTCTTCCTCAGGTCGAGCTCAATCTTCTCCATTGCGATGCATTGCACTTCCCTTTCCAACACTTTCAGCCAATCACTATAGCTCAGGCGGCGATCATCGCAATGGTGCATCATTTTTTTCTCTTTGATCCCTTCGTCAGATCGGAGAAGGCCGGACCGATGGCTGACATGGTAACTATTACAGGAGATAAATGTAACCATTTACTTGCCCTGAAGCAGCCATCGATAAACTTCAGCGTGAACAGCGACATCGACACCGACATTGTAACAGAAGGCCTTCAGGCGTAAATTTAAAATTTTGGGGCCTTTATATGTCATAAATATAGTTTGGGGACCTACACATGTAAAAACATCTTCAATTTTTTAGAATGTGGTCCCCTTCTATTTTTGTTACTATTTATCCTTTCTTAAAAGAAAAGTCAGCAATAAATTATAGCTTGAAATATAAAAGGCACGTTTAAATACACATCACTTAGGGTCCGTTTGGGGCAGCTTAAAACTGCGGCAGCGTTTTTAAAAACGTCGTTGTAGTGTTTGGATCGCACTTATTGCGCGCTGATTTGAAAACTGTATTTGTATTATGTGCTACACGCGATAATCTGGAGGACCCCCGCGGGCGACGTTTTCCTCCGCATTTTCATTCTCATCTTGGCTCGAATGACTCCCGTGACCCTCCCATTCGCATGAAGGAAGCCTCTCCCATTCGCAAATTACACGATCGCTCGTGACATCTCCTCCTCGCGAGCCGACGCCCTCGTCTCTCCCATGAAAGCAACAAAGGGATTGCCAGTGTACAGAGACCCGAAAACTCCTTTCCCGTCGAAAATCTTCACCTGCCCTACCGTGGCGCTGACGGGATCAAAGCATATGGAGACCTTCGAAACTCCCGTATATCTCTCCTGCGTCCGGGAAAGCTAACGAGGGGATCGCTCGTTTTGCTACAACATATCTAACTAGAACCCTCATCATCCTGAAGATTTTCCCTTTGGCTGCTCTCATCCTTTTTGGTTCACAAAACATAGCAATTAGAAGGCCCTGCTCACATTGTTTTATGAGAAACAACGCCCCTCTGTCCTACTTATTCCTGTTTGAGAGGCTTAAAGGAACCAAAACCTCATTCTTCCTCACTCATTTTTTCAATCCAGACTAGGCAGCCACTGAAACGCCTGCCACCCCACTGTTCACCGCGAATCATCTTCTTTCTCGAATCTCACGGCCCACTCTACTTATTCCTCTCCCTCTATAGTCACGATTAGGATATAGTCACGACTAAGATATATCGTTTATCCACAATGAACTGCAAATAAACTATTTTCCGAACACACAAACCAAACAGCTAAACAATTTATTCAAAACAAGGGAAGAAAAGTCATTTATCCAGAACCAACTGTTTTCCAAACGCCGAAATCAAACAGCCAGACAGTTTATCCAGATCAGCTGCTTATCAGCAGATTATCAGGATAAGTTGCTTATCTGGATAAACTGAAAAAGCAGCAGCTGCTCCAAACAAACTCTTAATTATTATGTATTTATATATCTATCACAAAAACTTTATTTTTCACGTTTATGCCACCAAAGCATCTTATTACATAAAAAAATCACTATTTTATCCAAAAAAAGTGAAATAACGTACTTTCATGCATAGCTTAGGTGGCATGTACATTTATGCCCATCTAGTTAGCTTAGAAAAAATCTTAATTGGACGAGAGTCTACGCAGCTTTACATGCGGACTCCAGTAATATGTAGGGCTGTCAAAACACTTTCTTCTTCGAGAAGAGCTTGTGTTCGGCTAGGTAAGCTTAACGAATGAGCCAAAAAAAAAATATACTCGAAATATAAATGAGCAGAACACGAACAAATACGTATTTGCTTTTGTTTGACTCGAATTGGCTCGAAAAGAAATTAATTAATTAATTAATTAATTAAATATAAATATACTCAATATTTTACAGTTTATCAGTGTTATTCAACGGTATTATGCGGTGTAACATCGCGAAATAACACTGATAACACTAATAACACTGCAGAATAACACCCGAGTAACACAGGGGTGTTACTCTGGTGTTATTTCGTTGTGTTATGGAGTTATTCCTCGGAATAACACCGATAACATGGTGTTACACCGCGAAATAACACCCGAGTAACAGCTGCTGTGTTAGTCGGTGTTATTCCGCGGTATTATTGGTGTTATCGTGTTATTGATGGGATATTCACACATTGTTATTGAATGGTTATTCCAGCTTTATTGGGGACTTATTATAGTTGTTCTGCGGCGCCTATTGAAGTGGAACGCTGGTGTTATTGGAGCGGTTCACTGCGCGATGTTATTGGGGGGTCTTTTGGGCGTTATTGGAGTTAATATCCCAATAACACTGAAATAATACTCTGCTAACGCTGAAATTATACTGGAATATAATGTTACATTCTTGTTCCTCTAATGAAATCAGACACCTGCCACATTATACTTGAGAATTCCAAGTCATCATTGCTTACATTCGAATTTTATGTTATTTCCTCCATTTAGCAAATCTCGTCATCGTAATCATCTAATCTACTCCATTTAGTAAATTTCTTAGCCATCAATTCATTGATACAAATCACATCTTTGTCATCATTCAATTCTAAAGGTTAGGTTTCGACATTATTGGGAGATTATTAAAGCTGGTTTATAGGGTTATTTAGTTCATTATGATCCGTTACTCTCAAATGAATCACTAAATACTTTAATCTCTTTGCTGTTGAGATCACTAACAACCTTGAACTTGTCTTTAACAAATCTTTTAACCATATTCTTTTCTTATCATTTTATTAAATAAGAGGTATGAGTGAATGGTTATTCCGTCTTTATTAAGGAATTATTGGGGGTCATTGCGGTGTTATTTAAGTGGTTATTGGACAATTTTTGTTTAGGTTATTGAAGCGTTACCGTGACGTTATTAGAGCGGTTCTTTGCATGGTGTTATTGCAAGGTTACAGCGGTGTTATTGGGGACTTGTTGGAGTTGCTCTTGTGGGGTTATTGAAGTGGAACCACAGAGGCTATTGAAGCGGTTCACTGCGCAAGATTATTGATATTATTACGACATTATTGAAATGATTATTGAAATTATTTTGCAGGGATTATTGAAGTATTACCGCGACGTTCTCAAAACGGTTATTCGCGTGGTGTTATTGAAGAGTTACTCTGACGTTATTGGGGACTTGTTCAAGTTATTTTGCGGGGGTCATTGAAGTGGACCGCAGAGGTTATTGGGGGCGGTTAATCACGCGATGTTAATGAAGTAGTTATTGGAATTATTTTGCAGGGTTAGTGAAGCATTACCGCGACGTTATCAGAGCGGTTCTTCGTGTTGTGTTATTGAAGGGATATTGGGGTTACTGCGGCATTATTAGAGTTTTTTACGGGGGTTTTTTGGAGCGGAACCACAAAGGATATTGGAGTGGTTCACCACACGGGTTGGGGGGGTTATTGTCGTGTTATTGAAACATTTATTGGAATTACTTTGCAGGGTTTTTGAAGCATTAACATTGCATTATCAGAGCGGTTCTTTGCGAGGTGTTATTACGACATTATTATAGATTTTCTATGGGGGTTTTTTGAGTGGAACCACAAAGATTATCGGAGTGGTTTACCGTGTAGGATTATTGCGGCATTATTGGCGTTAATTCCTCAATAACATCGAAATATTACACCAATAACCTAAATAACGCCGAATTTGATAGAATTGAATTGAATCATCAACTTTAAGAATATGCTATGCTATTTGAACATACCTCAACTATAATTATTATAAATCATTAATAAAATTAAAAAACATATAAAATACTTTCATCTATGTTTGAGGCAACACAAATTTACACATCATCGACTATTTATGCTCTAAATCTGGGCATATTTTCATGTCATCCTAATTTATCTCTTTAATTATCTCAATCTAGTTTTACTACTGCTTCAATATATTTACATACGAATACACCACAGTCAATTCTATTGCTTTGCACCGAATGTCTTTGGCCATGACATCTTGTCATTTATTTCAAGTCACTCCTGAAATCTCTCCCAACATCCTTCACAACATGTTTAATTTGAAAATTTTTATGTTGAATTAAATCAAATACAACATAGACAATACAAAAAATTGCTTCAAAAATGAATGATCTTCTGATGAGTGTGCTTATAACGACGCAGGAGATCGCCAAATGCATTGTATTAGGTAAAGAGTCATATAATCTCTATTTGCGATTCTTTAGTTCAGTAAATTCCAATGTTGATTATTAATTATTGATATCAAAATTAACTTAACATTTTTAATTGTTTTCTTCATAATGTGTTCAACAAACCGTGTCAGGTTTTCATTTATGTATAATTGCATAAAAAAACAATATCATTGAAGAACTCTTATCATGGTGACTGTGTTTAAGTGTACTGCAAATGATTTGAAGTTAAATATTTACCCAATGTAGTGGAGACACATAGAGGTAGGGTCTATATAATTTGGGTGATTTGCACCTCTTATTTTCCAGTATCATTGCAAAACAATCGACATGCTCATTTGTTAATCAATCATTATTCAATATATCTTCAAGGCATTTTCGACTTATTGAAACATGTCCATCTTTAATTTAAGGTCATTCTGGCATTTGGAACATATAATTTTTGTGACAATTGAATACAAAGTAATGCAAAACAAAAAAAGGGAGTGTACTTACATGGCAGTGTATTTGCTGCAACATAGATCGATTACTTTGAACATATGAATTGGAATTTAATCTCTAGCAGGAAAATCGATAAATAATGATGTTGGACGAACCTATAAAACCAACCACTCTTCGTGTATAATGCCAGCATATGAGTTATGAGACATAACAAGAGACTATTATATTTTATACCTTATCAAGATAGTCATGTGCAATTTCATAGCTTGTGCCCCGCTGCTCTTCCTCCTTATTTACGTCTTTAACTACATCCATTATCGTCAAATCAACTATATGGCTTTCTTCTTCAAGTTCTGTAATGAACTGTTCATCTACTTTATCACATGATATTAGTTGAAGTTGTTATGTTTTCTCAGTATGTACATTTAATGGGGCAATAATAATAGTAGTAGTATCCAATCCTTTTGTTATTGTTGGTTAGTGTGAATCAAACTCATCCCTGATTGTTTGTCCATATTCAAAACTATAGGAGCTCTCATTACCTCCTCTGCTTTTTCAATTTGTGCTAGTGAATCCTGTAATGAACATTTGGTATGTTCCTCCACTTGTTTTATTGCTTCTCTTTTCTTTTTCTTTATTTCAGTAAATGGGAAACTTATTTTCATCTTTCTTCTATTTTCTCTAGTCTTAACCCTTTAGATTAAACTGCCCAATGAGAATTCATATATGTACTTCTTTGCAGCTTTCCGTTCTAGTTTATTTATTGTTTTTTCCTAATTTATTGACATTAGACTTTAGGTTTGTCACTTTGTTATCTAAGCTAGTAAAACGAGTATTTTTTATTCTTGAAAGTAAAAAATAAATTTTTGATGATTCAAGTATTTGAAATATTTCTTCTAATCCAATATCACTGTCTGTATGTATATGTGTTGGTTGAGGGTTGCTTAGAATGGAAAGCAGAGGATTAACCTCAAAAGAATCAGATGACTGTGGTGTGGAGCAAGTTTCATGTTGTGGGTTGATCTTCATAAGTCTAGATGGTCCTTCGAATGGAGGGGCGAGCAAATGATGCTCTTCATCTTCAAATCCACGAAAAAAATCATAAACCTACAAAGAATTTCAACCAAACAATGTCACACCCCAATAACACTACATATGCACCTAAAAAAAACCAAAATACCACCACAACAACTCAAAACTAACTCAAAAAAAAAAAAAAAATCAAACCAATGAACAACACAACAAAAAAAATATAACACTAAAAATAACATCACAATAACTTCAGATATATGCAAGAATAACTCCAAAATATCTACAGAATAACACCTAAGTAAAGGCTAAAACATAAATCTCTTAGTAACATCTAGATAACACAACAAAAACATTTAAAAATACCATCATAACACCTAAAAGATAGTACCATAAACTAAAATAAAAACAGCATAAGGCCATAATAACACCTTGAAGGGATTCTAAGATAAATGACTCACATGTGTAGGGTTAAGCCTCATAAAGGCTTGATAAATCTGTGTCGAGTTCCAACTCACATTTTTTGGCCACCTCAGCATACGAGATTTGGTCTCGGGAGCAACAGAGACGACCAAAGATGTGTGCTCATAAAATCAGAGCTGTGTAAAACATAGATAAATCATAATTTGCTATGACCAAAATAAATAAAGTAACTTTAAATTGTATGGAGAAGACACTAACTGTTAGAGGAAAAACAAAACTATTCATGTATCCCAATGGTTGATCCCTCCTTATTTCAATGGCGTAGACATTCATTTGCTAAATGAGAAAGTCGCATACTGTAGCTGACTAATTAAATGAAGGAAAAAGATTGTACATTCTTACCAATTGAGTACAGCCTTTGGGCACGCTAAGATTGTTAGAAGAAAAAAATAAATTTGCCAACAAAAATTGAAGAAATAATTCATCAAAGGGAGTATAACACTCCCCGAGTATAACCTTTACTAGGTAACTCTTTATCTGTCTGACATCCACACCACTTGAGGGAACTTTATTCCAATTTGCTTTTGATCCTCTGTTGGGCATGCCTATCAGCAAAGCAGCTTGATCTGCATCAAATCTTAAATCTTTCCCGCCCAATTTGAATATCAATCGATAAATATCCCAACATTTCAATATGTGCATAGTCATGATATGATCTCGAGGATATGAAAAGAGTTAAAAAAATTGATCTAAATTCATTGTTTTTCAATTTAGTCAGGTCTCCTAAAAAATGGTAAGCTAGACATTGTCAATAACATCTCTAATTGCTGACGGACGGCATTTACATTGGCCTTTGGGTGCCTACATAAATACAACAACAAATTATCATCATAACTCTAACAAAATACCAAAAAAAAATATTTTGGGGTTATTTTTTAGTTATTTTGAGGTTATTTAGTTATTTTTTTAGTTGTTTTGGAGTTGAGTTATTTTGTAGTTATTTTGGGGTTATTTTGGAGTTATTTTGATATTTTGAAGTTATTTTAGAGTTATTTTACCAACATTTATGATTCTATTGGTGCTATTGTGGAGGTACAGTTGCGTTATTTATCTAATACTATGAATTATTGTTGTAGTATTAAGGTTTTATTTTGATGCTCTTTTGTAGATATTTTAACAACATTTTTTTATAATACCGTAGTGTTATTGCATTGTAAGTGGATAATATGCTGAGCAATTGACAGTACCAGGGTATTATTGAATGCAAAAAAAAAAAGAAGAAGAAAAAAAGACGACAACAAAAAAATACTTGGATAAGTTTTGTTGGCTCTTAGCCGCTTCAATGTCCTCCTTCCTGGACACTTTCGCCTCTTTCTTTTTACAATCTTTCTTCACCATCTTCATCGGTTTTTTTTGTTTTCGTCGGCTTTTCCAAATGCATCTACTTAGAATCCTCCAACTCCATATTCATAGTTTTTTCTATTGTTATGGTGCTTCAAAAGAAAAAAATAACTACATGAGTACCAATGTAAACGTTAACCCCTCACAAATATTTGTAGCGCACTAAACATAAGTTAGCAGAGCCTTACATAAAACAAAACTCAATGCAGATGCAATGCGAACCCTAACTCACCAGCGTGCAGCAATAAAAAATCCTGCGATAGCAGAGTCGCAGACGCACAATGGGAAATCTTTTTCGGTCCAAACGTCGCGGTTTATTTTTCGGAATATCAGGGTTGTTGCGGGGCTGGGTCAGACCAGGTCAAGCGTAAAGTCCGTCCTTTTGAAATTTTTCTCGGCGTAAAAGTCACCTTTTCGCCTTCTTTCTCCTATCTCGTTTTGCCCCGACAATCGCAAAGCATCTACACGATTGTGCAAGCTTCATCCTTTTGAAATCGACCTTTGTTTTTTTAATTCCCTTCTCCAATGGCAGCGACGGAGACGAGTCATAGAGAACAAAAGTTTCGGTCCCTCTTCGATCTCCCTTCCGATTTCTTCGATTCCTGCCGCCTCCTCCTCTTCGACCATTCTTTGATAACATCCACAGACGAGTCTTCTACATCTCATACTTCGGACGCTGCGGCAGCCAGCGCAGATAGCGTGGCCCCCGGAGAGGAACCCCACTTAGAGGTCACAGAAGAGAAGCTGAAGGGGGCTACCCAGCGATGGACTTGCAACATCTGCAAGTCGGAGTTTGAATCCCTCCATGATCAGCGGTCTCATTTCAAATCCGACCTCCACCGCCTCAATGTGAGCTCCCTTCCTCGAATATATTTCTATAGGCTTCTTATGCATCCCTTTCAACCGATGTGAGTAAAAGGAGTTGAGGTTTTATTCCCCTAAACTGTCTTCCTGTCACGTTTCTACATGAGAAGACTCATGCTCAACAGGCAGCGGCGTGGTATAAACTTTCTTGAATTAATTTATAAACAAATGAAAAAGATGGCGAAATATGGAGGGTTAGAAATATATAATGATTCCTCAAACAATTGATGTCCGTTTATCAATATATCATTTTGTTGAATTCGCAAAATAAAATGTTAAATTGTCAGCTCGCTTATCACCATATTTACTAAGGGCTCGCTTGGCAGCACTTCACCGTAGAGAAAATTTCTTTTCAAGTCGCATTTCACACTACCGTTTCTCATTTGCCATTCAGAACGGAAGGAAATGTAGTTGAAATAGTGTTGTGATGGGAAAAAATTCTGAAAAAGTGAATTGCCAAAAGAACATTTACGTTTTATGCGCTTTTTGTGAATGGAATGGTGGCTAAACGCCTCCTCAAACAAAGCCTAAATCCAACGAAAAGGTAAAATGCACAAATACTTTATGAATTTTTCGATTTAATGTCCCAAATGTTGCTTCGATTCGGCTTAAGTTCGGATTTACTACATCCAGGAGTAGGGTGGATTTAACCGAATTCTACTAACTCTAAATCCTACTTGCAGCCAAACACCCCCTAAATGTTATGGAATCATAACTCAAAAATATTTTCATTTAAAACATATGAATTACTTGACCGTATTTAACCAAATGATGCAATTGTTCTTAAACAAATTAGGAAAATATTAAATTGGTATTAAATGTAGAATAACATATTAACACTAACAATCAACTTAACTAATGGAGCATAAAGTAACAATAAGTATGGCCCATAAACAACCTAAAGTTTGCGTACGTCCCGAAAATTAAAATTATCCAACTTGTGCTATCAATTTCCTAAAATTGATAGAATTCTACTACAGTTGTTGAATCCTGATTTTCCCATAGACTCACACCTCGAGAGAAGAACTAGTAAAGATGGAAATAAGGAGATGAAGAAAAGGGATGTAGGGGATGTTGTATTATTTCTTTGAGTACAGTTGAACAATCCGTCGTTTTACATTAATCTTTTTCCTTATGTAAGGGTCTTATCCTATATAATATACATATGTGATGATTATACTTAGATCTCTTGGGATATTTGGCAATATTTTTTATTTCTTTGAGTACAGTTGAACAATCCGTCGTTTTACATTAATCATTTTCCTTATGTAAGGGTCTTATCCTATATAATATACATATGTGATGATTATACTCAGATCTCTTGGGATCTTTGGCAGTATTTTTTTGTCCTATTCTTATGTATATGCATAAATAATGTTAACTCTAGCATGTTATTCTGTGTCGGCACCTCATTCCATATTCTATTCTCTGTACACTTTGGTTGTTCACATCTCAACATCTGCTCGACCCTCTGCTTAGAATTTGCCTTGAGGCTTACTCTTCTTTGTAATGGATAGGCTTCTCATTCAGCACGACAATTGAGAATAGAAGGGAGACTTATGGCAAAGCTTTTGAAGATATTTGTCAGGTGTTTGCTCGTTCCATGGTTCTTGTATTCGTCTACTCGTCATCAATTGATTATATTTGGCTACTTGTCGACGATTGTTTATGTTGGGCTATTAGTAATCAGCTGATCATACCGACTAATCATCAACCCAATTTTTTTGATTGAGCCAAAAGGCTCATTAAGTTTGCTTGGACCTTTATTGGCTCAATAAAACTGGTTTTTGTCATATATATATATATATAGTTCTTTTTCTTTTATCTCTTCAAAAGCTTTGCTGCAAAATTAATAAGAGAATAAAAATATTGAACATTGATATATTTATTGTCATTTACGACGTAATTACTCCTTTGAAGTTTAGAATCTCGAGTTCTGATAAATAAACTAATAGATATCCATGAAGACTCTGCTTTGCTAGTCCTGCCCATCTTGGTATTTGATCCTTTGGTATATTCATTGCTGCAAATATTCGATGGAAAATATTATGGAAGAGCATACCAAAATTCTTAGCCTGAACTCTTGGAGGGTTTGTTGAAAAAATTTGAGCGAGTGGACAGCTCCATGAAGAGGAAGATGGTGTTTAAACGGATGGAGGGTTTGAGCTTTGCCCAAGGAGAGGTATCTTTAAAAGTTCCTCTGGGGACTATCATTGACTTGGATTCATCGGAAGGTAATCTTCCTGAGGTTTAGACTTCTCTGAACTAGGGATTGTGGAGAAGTTGCCAAAAGGCTTGTGTTTGTTGATGTTGACAAATAAGGTGAAATGCCTACACCCACATAACTTTAGTGTGTGGGTTACACGGTATGTAAATTTTATGCATGAAAATAAGCAATCATTGAATATGATTCATTATTTTTATTCTCCCTTTTTGCTTGTAGTGTTTTTTATTTATGTCGAACTCATGAGATTAGACTCTCGCACAAAAAATGTAGGCAAACTAAATTTGAATGTGGCATTGGATTCTCTTGAAGATAAGGATGATCAGGTTGAAGAACAAATCGATCAACAACTCTTCTGTGAGGTCCCTGAGGATAAGAATGAGATGGTGATTGTAGGCAAAAACTAAGAGGGTGTGGTTAGGGCGCCCGCCCTACCCCGACAAGATAGGGAGGACTCGCCGTGGGACTTCCTCAAAATTTCTTTGGTTGCTGATTTGGGTAGCTTGTGCTTTTATGACTAAGTTCAAACATGAAATTATTGAGTTGAGAAGATTCTTAGGTGACTTCAGGAATGACTTGACTGATTTGAATGATATTGATTGTATTTCAGGATCAGGCAGAGTCTAGTTGCTTAGCCTAGTTCAAAGCTACTGGGGTGTTTTTGCTGAAGCAATTTATTTGGTCTGTCTGAGTTCCAACAGAAATCATTTGAGATGTGTTCTCAACATATCTTGTTGAATTTACATGCACGGGTAGTACGAAACCACCGATCAACTTAAGCTCGACGGAACAAGAAATCTATAGGATGATCTGAGAAAATGCTAATGTTGAAAAATCAAAATTTTAATGTAGGACAAGTGAGAGATTTGATCATCAAATCTATCGTCTAATAGCGAGCAAGAGCTTTTAATTCATAAAAGAAATTCGTTGCCATGTCGAATGTAGATTCTGTGATCTTTTCTCCGGTGAATTATTGTTTTCCTGGTGGATTTTGGAATATTGTTTGAGTGAATTCCTTTAGTTGAATTATTTTGAGTGAAAAGCTTTTATTCAAGTCTTCTACTAATCATTTCCTTTTGGATTTCTTGGTTAAGCCATCGTTTTTAAAGGGTCGTGCCTTATGCCGGACTTATTAAGAAGATATTGTTGCCGTCTCCACGAAGTTAATTATTTAGATTTGTTTCCAGCGTGTCTCACATGATACTTATTGTGGTTTTTACTGTAAAGAGGAGGTTGGGGGGGTGTCCAACCACCGAAGCTTGACCTGTGTTCCTAGAATCCATGATAAAGGGGCTTTATGATGCTTGAATGTTGTTAAGCGAATAGAAGTTGTGTTTTTTGCAAGCGAATAGAGGTTATATGTTTGATATAGAAATAATATATATTATTTAACACATTTCTAAAATCCTACTGGGTTGATTACTGTTGGGCAAACTCAATCGGTCGAGTTCCCCGAGCATGAGTTGTAATGATAATGAAGCATGAGGATGACGATAAAGACGTGTTTGTAATCTTGTGAAGAAGATCAATTGATGTTAGTAAATATATTGATACATTCAGCAGAGATCAATGTGTCATCATGTGATTGGTCAGCGATACGACTCTTTTAATGTTAAATTGATTATTGCCACTAGTTTTTTCCATTCCTATCGCCATACCGACTTTAAAGAGAGCAAGGTGTGATCACGGGGATGACCCTCAAATAATGAGCATTTTATGGCAAGCTTGTACATGAAATGAGTGCATGAATGAATCAAAGCCGACTCTAATAGGGAAAGAAAGATTATTGAGATATAAAAGTAATATATTAAACCAATGTTACAATATATGAGGGACCTTTTGTGTAACTAGTAGAGTGGGAACTACACGATCAGGCCTGCTTATGATGGAGTATGCTTAGACTGGTTGACATATTGAGAAGTTACACTAATAGAGTAAAATTGTGAGTTTTGTCCTGGGCAAAAATGAACAATCCTTTTGTGTAATATTCGGTTGGATCATTCGTGATGCATTTGAGTGCAACTAAACATTATACTTCTTGGGTTGCTTTGGTGACAAGCCTTTTACTTCTTGGGAGAGTGGTGTTTATTTCTAAATAATTGTTGTAATTATGGATCTCTAAATTTAACTTAATGTAGAAAAGCAAATCCTATTTCTTTCTTCATTGAAAATCAAATATGTTGAAATAAATATTTTTTGTACTACGTATAAGTTTACCTTTATGTCCTGCCACTATGATACATTTATTATTGTTACAATATATTTCTTTTGTAGGGAGTCTTTCTTTCCATCCTTAATCATGTGACCTATCATGCCGGTATGCACGGGATATCGTAGATGTAGTCTTTGATGTTGCAAATTTCTATTGACATGATCAAACCTCATCACAGGCCCCTTTTGGAAGGCAATGCAACCGATAGTGTTTTGGTTGAGATACGATATCCAGTTTCACCTTCAGCTCAAGGGTGGTAGAAATGTGGTTCTTCTAGCTCTTGTTGTTGGTGATAGTGTTGATCATCTTATTCGGCATAGTGCTCAAATTGCATAATTCTTTCTGTGTCCTAATTAGAGGATGACGGTATGCACAGGATATCGTAGATGTAGTCTTTGATGTTGCAAATTTCTATTGACATGATCAAATCTCATCACAGGCCCCTTTTGGAGGGCAATGCAACCGATAGTGTTTTGGTTGAGATGCGATATCCAGTTTCACCTTCAGCTCAAGGGTGGTAGAAATGTGGTTCTTCTAGCTCTTGTTGTTGGTGATAGTGTTGATCATCTTATTCGGCATAGTGCTCAAATTGCATAATTCTTTGTGTCCTAATTAGAGGATGACCTATGGTTAGGCATCATTTCCATGTTTGTAATCTTGTGAAGAAGTTCAATCAGTGTCATTAAATATATAGATAATTTCAATAGAGATCAATGTGTCATCATGTGATCGGTCAGAGATACGACTCTTTTAATGCTGAATTGATTATTCCCACAAGTTTTTTCATTCTATTTGCATGTTGACTTTAAAGAGAGCAAGGTGTGATCACGGGGATGACCCTCAAATAATGAGCAGTTTATGACAAGTTTTTAGATGAAATGAGTGTATGAATGAATCAAACTCTACTCTAATAGGAATAGAAAGATTATTGAGCTATAAAAGTAATATATTAAACCAATGTTAGAGTGGTTGACATATACGAGGCAACTTTTGTGTAACGAGTAGAGTTTTAGTGGGAACTACACAATCATGCCTGCTTATGATGGAGTATGTTTAGAGTGGTTGACATATTGAGAAGTTACACTAATAGAGTAAAATTGTGAGTTTTGGTCTGGGCAAAAATGAATGATCCTTTTGCATAATATTCGGTTGGATCATTCGTGATGCATTTGAGTGCAACTAAACATTATACTTCTTGGGTTGCTTTGGTGGCCAGTCTTTTACTTCTTGGAAGAGTGATATTTATTTCTCAATAATTGTTGTAATTATGGATCTCTAAATTTACTTAATGTAGAAAAGCAAAGCCTATTTCTTTCTTCATTAAAAACCAAATAAGTTGAAATAAATATTTTTGTACTGCATATAAGTTTACCTTTATGTCCTGCCACTATGATACATTTATTATTGTTTTTTTTTGTAGGGAGTCTTTCTTTCCATCCTTAATCATGTGACACTAATAGGAGTAATACAACACTGCATAACTATCATGCCGGTATGCACGGGATATCGTAGATGTAGTCTTTGATGTTGTAAATTTCTATTGACATGATCAAACCAGATCACAAGCCCCTTTTGGAAAGCAACGTAGACGGTAGTGTTTTGGTTGAGATACGATGTCCAATTTCACATTCAGCTCAAGATTGGTAGAAATGTGGTTCTTCTAGCTCTTGTTGTTGTTGATAGTTTTGATCATCTTATTTGGCATAGTGCTCAAATTGCATAATTCTTTCTGTTCCTAATTAGGGAATGACGTATGGTTAGGCATCATTTCCATGTTTGTAATCTTGTTAAGAAAATCAATCAATGTTATTAAATATATAGATAATTTTAGTAGAGATCAAAGTGTCATCATGTGATTGGTCAGAGATACGACTCTTTTAATGCTGAATTGATTATTCCCACAAGTTTTTTCATTCCTATTTGCATGCTAATTTTAAAGAGAGCAATGTGCGATCACAGGAATGACCCTCAAATAACAAGCAGTTTATGACAAGCTTTTAAATGAAATGAGTGCATGAATGAATAAAAGTCCACTCTAATAGGAAAAGAAAGACTATTGAGCTATAAAAGTAATATATTAAACCAATGTTACAATATGCGAGGCACCTTTTGTGTAACGAGTAGAGTTTTAGTGGGGACTACACAATTAGGCCTGTTTATGATGGAGTTTGCTTAGAGTGGTTGACATATTGAGAAGTTACACTAATAGAGTAAAATTGTGAGGTTTAGCATGGGCAAAAATGAACAATCCTTTTGCATAATATTCGGTTGGATCATTCATGATGTATTTGAGTTCAACTAAACGTTATACTTCATGGGTTGCTTGGTGGCAAGCCTTTTACTTCTTGGAAGAGTGGTGCTTATTTCATAATAATTATTGTAATTGTGGATCTCTAAATTTACTTAATGTAGAAAAGCAAAGCCTATTTTTTTCTTCATTAAAAACCAAATAAGTTGAAATAAATATTTTTGTATTAAAAATGTAAGTTTACTTTTATGGCCTGCTACCATGATACATTTATTACTGTTACACTATATTTAGGAAGTATTTCTTCCCATCCTTAATCATGTGACACTAATAGAAGCAATACAACACTGAATACCTATCATGCAGGTATGCACGAGATATCGTAGATGTAGTCTTTGATGTTGCAAATTTCTATTGACATGATCAAACCTCATCACAGGCCCCTTTTGGAAGGCAATGCACACGATAGTGTTTTGGTTGAGATACGGTGTCCAATTTCACCTTCTGCTCAAGAGTGGTAGAAATGTGGTTCTTCTAGCTCTTGTTGTCTGTGATAGTGTTGATCATCTCTTATTTGGCATTGTGCTCAAATTGCATAGTCTTTCTGTGTCCTAATTAGAGGATGACCTATGGTTAAGCATCGTTGCCATGTTTATAGGATTAAACACGATATTTTTCATGGAATTAGCAATCATCTTTGCTTTCCCATTCTTTTTCCACTATTCAGACAAGGGTTCAAGGGTTCACATCCCCGAATTTGTTTGTGAAATGACCAAGCTTCTATTATTTATCACATAACGTCCTTGCAATATTTCATTAGAGGTGGAAGTAGCTTTTAGTGCATTTCCTATCTTTTTACCTTTTCATTTTTTGAATAGCTAAATTCTTTTTTCGACAGTACTCATGCCTTATTTTTTTCGTGTTGATTTTTGCACTCTACAATATCATCACCATATCAACTTGATTAAGATAGTAATTGAAAATAAGCATAACTCATTATAATTTGTGAATAATGCCTTGAGGTGCATTTCATTAGAGTTTGCATATTTGCAAGAAATATTTGTAGTCTTGACATAAAAATTGTATCATGTACTTCTGCACAAATTGCCATTAGCAATATATTAAATTATTCTGCTTGTTTCATTCTATCTTCTTCATACCCTATCTAATTGAATTCTCAGCGTATCGGCTACTTCAACACACTTAAAGCATCTTTTGATGGCTATTCATGTTTAGATTAGCATTTTATCATGTCAAGGCATGATAACTTAAATTTTATTAGGCAAGTGAAACCTTATAATGGGTGGTTCTCTTATTTAAGCTGAAATCCCAGTTTGTCTACCAATGTATCTGACTTCTCAAAATCAACTCTTCTATCATTGGTAGGAATCTTCACTTTGGCTTCTACTTTAAATGGCGGCACTCTCTTGAATGTTATCCATCACCTCAACTTCATCCTTTTCATGCATGTTTATATTAAGCATGAAAAGATTAGGAGGAATACAACTCACCTTACTAGTCGCAACAAAGATTATTTTCATCCTTATCTACTCCATCATCATGATCATGTTCTCTATTAGTCTAGCCATTTTGACGGCTAGATTTTCATTGTTCATTGATTGACTTTCTTCTTCTCTTTTATTCCTTGCCTTTTTGTTGACTTTTACTATATCTCTAACATATGAGGTGAATCTACCTTGTCCTTATTTTCCTTTTTAATTTTTACCATTTCTTGATGAGCAATGCTCTAATTCCAACTTATTATGTAGCCCCTCTCCTCAAGTTTTCCTTTGTTGAATATATATGGGATTCCCTTTCGTTGTTTTTTTTTTTTCTATATAACATCAAAACGATTGCTGTTTTCCCTATTTGGACTTGGAGTGTTGTAGATGCAACGAAAGTTCATAACATCAATAAAAATGATAGAATGGCACTAATCGGCAACTACTAACAGTGGAAGGGATAAACAAGCAGTAGCACTAGCATAGAGGCAAACAATTTCAACACTCCTTGTGGAAAGAGTCGGCAAGAGGAGCTCCTCCCTTCTGTTTTAATTGTAGGATCAAGAATTTGTTGTCTCTTGACATGAGCTCCTCCCTCCAGTTTTAGCTATACGACCAAGAATTTGTTTTTTGTTTTTGACAAGTTGACAATTGGCTATAGTACCAAAATTGCTGCTTTTATATGTAAAAAAGAGCATTATCATACTTGAGTTTTTATTATTTTTTCCTATAGAATTTCAATTTTTTAAATAGACATTTATAACAAGGATATATCTGGTCCATATCTAATTATCGAAAATCGAAACTTTATATATAATAACAACTCAAGTAATTTCAAATTTAAAAGTAATTCTAGCAGAAATTATCCTTGATAGTGGTTTCAAATTAAAAAATAGGTATATCCAATTTAACCAAAATTTTTAAAGCTCATCCTTATTTGTTGTAATATGATGTTTGATTCCAAACCCGTTTTTGTAAGTTTTAATGTCTCTCATATGGTATTAGGTTGATGATTTGATCTTTTCTATGGGCTCTTGGCGACAAACGCTTTGATATTAACAACGTGATTTGAGAATCATTATTGCTGATAATTTTCATAGAGAGTTCATATCATTAAAATTATAACGAGCATGATCTGCTTGATTTTTTATGATTTAATGTCCAAATTTTGATCATGTATGATTTGTTGATAATATACTCATTTGTTCTGCATATAAGAATAAGAACAAATATTGCATGAAATAGATTCCATACAATCGTTGTAAATGAAAATAAATTTTCTTCGAACCAAATTGAGGTAAAATAAGTTGTGGAAGGGTAGAAACTTTTTAGAATTGATTTATAAATGGAAGAATAAGTAATGAAAGAGATATAAAAAGAGAGAGCGGGGGGTAGAAAGATTTACTGTCTTTTGCGTGCTTCCCAAAATATCATATTATTGCATCTTCGAAGAAAGATGTTATATCCTCAAAGAATAAAAAAATGCAATTCATATCTTCAAAGCACCCATATGAGGCTAAAATCTCATAAAACTATGACTTGAAAATAGTTCATTATTTATTTAAAGTATATGACTTAGGGCACTATTTTTAATAATAGTTTTTATTCCAATGACAAATTACCATTGAACAAACATGTTAAATACCTAACTTGTTCTTATGAAAAAAGAAACATTAATTACTAGCAATCAATTTAGTTTACAAACGTTAATAAAGGATGAAGCAACATGAAAACATGACACATAAACTACAAAAACTTAACAATCCACTGAAAGCAATAGTAGCCATAACATGATTACATCGACGTCTTTTTATATTTTCTGAAGTTTTTCTTTTTTTTATAATAATTTATTTGCTCAAAAGTTGATACTTCTCTTATAACTAATTATCTTGTTTTTTCTTTCATTGATTCTTAGATTAAGCTGAGTGTTGCTGGTAAGAATATTGTCAAGGAGGAAGAATTCGAACAGGGTTGTGATATTTCCTTTGAAGATTTTGATGTATCTAGTATTTCGGGCTCCGAAGATGAGTTTGAAAAAGGTGCAGTTACAAAAATCAAAACAAGGGAGGGATTTAAACAAAAATTGTATCTTCGTCTCTACTCAGGGGAAATAGTTTCTGTATGGAGAAGTTTGATTTTGGATGAGTCTGAGGTTGTTTCTCTGGATGAATACAAGGTAAACCAATTGAGAGATGATGGAAGTGCATTAAACATAGGAGAAGATGCGATGATCAACAGGTTGAAATATTTAATCTCCGAACCTCGAGATAAATCCCACTTGAGGATTGTTTTGCTTTTGACTGGTGGGCATTTTGCGGGGTGTGTCTTTGATGGGAATTCAATTATAGCACATAAAACATTCCATAGGTAAGTTAATCAAATTGTTAATTTTTCAATATTTTGTTATGCTCTTAGATACCTATTAATGATCATATATTTCTTCATATATTCTAAATATGCCATATTTAATAGTTCCAAAATTCTTCTTTCAAGCTGATATTTAGCTTCTCATGCATCGAGGCTGATTGAATGTTGTTGCTTTAGTTCTTTTGCAAATAGCTATTTGACTTTAGGAGAGGGCATTGTTTTTAAACCAATGTAACTTAACAAAGTCATGCCAATATTTTATCTAATATGCTAACCATCAGCTTCCTTGAACATGCATGTGTTTGGCGGAGGGAAGTTGTATCTTTTGACTAAAAGTATGCCCATAAAAATATTCGTTTGTATTTTGTTCTATTCAAGGGTCATGATCGTCATTAAACTTTACTCCTACTACTTGGGGGTTGTCTTACATCTCCTAAAGAGTCTCTAGGAAAACTACAGGTAAGTAATGCACAAAAAGCTTGGTATGTATAGAAGCCATAATTTGTTGTGCAATGTGCACAATGATATTCTTAATAAAAATGTTTTAAAATCACATCCTTATCAGGTATTGTTGGGGAAACTCGTGATGCTAAAATGCACCTGTTAAAATTTCCCATACTTTTTTTAACATTATATTTTTAATGTACCTGCAAATGGTCTATAAAATCATTATTGCTAGATATTGCAATATGTGGTAGAAACTTATTAACCGTAATCGGTATATAGATGCGAATGAATTATTTCAGCGCTAGTTTATCTCACGAATTAAACTAGAAGTGTAAAATAATCAGAGAGTAATCCATCTAAATATTAAAATTCTTTCAACTAATTTTGAATGGGCTATATGGTTGCAGGTATTGCTGGCGTACTTCAAAACAAATGTGAGGCCTCAGAGTTTTAAATGTTTAGTTGGAATAAAACAAATACAATGTAATATTTGAAATTTGGAATACTGTGATTACTATATTTTGGGTTTATTTTGAATTCACCCAAATTAGACAAATTTGGAATACAGTGAACTCACATGAAGTAGTTCTTATGTGCCATGTGAATTCTTATCAAACCTCCATGAAACTTCGTGAAACAATATACACTTATGAAAGCTAATTGAACTCGCCAAACCCACGCCAACATTTGACATCTCTCCTCCATCTTAATCATTGATGCTCATGACACCATTAGATGCGGACCCAATACTATTGCTTGCCACACTGCCAACGTCTTGCAGCTCTGTCCTACCACGAGCTCAGGTCGCATCCTTGCCACATGCCTCCATCTTCGTCTCTCGTTGTGCTCTAGGTTTTTTTTTCTTTTGTAATTTAAAATTTTATTTTTATTAATTCCAAACAAGCGCAAGAAATTGATCCGTTGAATTTTAAATACATTGTATTTATTTTACTTTGCATTTAAAATACCTTTTGACTTCTAGTACTTGCAATCAGGCGACCCTAAAATGAGGCTAGTAAGAAGACTATTGAACTCATCAATCACTTGAGTGTGACATAGTACCTAAATAGTAATGTGCTGCTGCACAGCGATGCTATTAAATCTTTATAAGATAGTTTATTTCATAGACTTTTGACGTCCATATTTAGTCACATCCATGCAATTGATCACTCAATTCATTTCAGGACTTGTGAAAACATTGTTGACTTTGTTGAAGATTGTTCTAAATGTACCATCACAAGCATTTTTGTGCTTCGACTTGGCATTATAAAATAAGTTGGCACTTTATAAAAGCCCTTCCAGGGAATTGCTTTTTATTTTTCTTCCACATTGTCATTTTTGGGTCCCAAGCCCTGGATGTGAAAAGTGGAATGTTGCGTTAGGTAGTAGCCGACAACCAACATAAAATTTGTCGAAAAATCATGACATGAATCATTTTGATCACTGTGTAAATGCTAGGGCGTCACCTAGAAGCGATGCGCCGTATGACCTGAATACAATGAAAAGTGTGCAAGGGCCGCTACACCGGGGCTCATGTTTAGTGTCAAATAAGAAATGATTCCCACATTACAGATGTATGCGGGTAAAGAAGTTTGTCCATTAAACTAATATTAGAATAAAATCTTGAAATATAGGTACTCTCACTGTTATATTAATGGAATTAGTTGATATTATGATTCATAGAAAGATAAATCTATTATGTATTCAAGAAACTAAATGGGTTGGAGAAAAGGCTAAGGAGATTAACAACTTAGGTTTTAAACTTTGGTATTCTTGTAAAAGTCACACTAGAAATGGTGTAGGTGTAATTATAAATAAGAGTTTGAAAGATAATGTTGTAAAAAATACTAAAGTTGGAGATAGAATTATAATCCTTAAGATTATTGTAGATACTATGATTTTTAATATTGTAAGTGCTTATGCTCCTCAAGTATGTTTAGATATAGGTTATAAAGATAAATTCTGGAGTGACTTAGAAGACATAACACAAATGATACCTCTTGAAGAAAGAATTTTTATTGGAGGAGATTTAAATAGATATGTCGGTAGAGTGGTAGAAAATTTCGGAAATATACATGGTCGCTACGGTTTTTGAGTGCTTAATGAAGAGGTAGAGCCATATTAGATTTTGCTTTAGCGTATGATTTTGTTATTACTAATACTTTATTCACGAAAGAGATGATCATATTATTACTTATAAGAATGATCTAATAAAACAAAAATTGGTTATTTTTATATAAGAAGAAAAAATCACTGAGAATATAAAGATTGTAACTACTAATTTTGGTTTAGCCTTATATTTTTTTGCTCTTTTTATTTTTGATCTGAATACATGGCGTGATTTCTTCCTTTGTGATAATGTGTGACCGAAACTCTAATGATGGCTTTTGCATTGTTCCTAAATGACGGTCTGCAATTGCTTCATGGTCTTCAAGTCGTCAATTTGCTCAATCTTTTTAGCCAACGCGAGAAAACCTAATCATCACAATGCTGTCTAACAAATAGATAAGATATAAAGCTCAGTAGCATTCTTGGTGATCTATGCACCCCGTTCATGAATGAAGGGTAGTAGTGGAAGGAGTTGACAGAAGGAAATGTTGAGTCGACAAATCTTATGATTGGATCAATTGATAAAAGAGATAGTCCCAAGATTGGGTTTATGTTTTGCTCGAAACTTAATAATAATTTGTTGACTTAATAGTAGCTATTCTAATATCCAATCATCTGCAATGAGTTTACAATGTTGCTTTAGAAGAGGAAAAAATGTTAATTATTAAATCATTAATCATTAATTAATGCATTTCAATTTGTAGCTGTCATATGATTTCTTGCTCTGTTGTTGGGACTTGCAACCACACCTTCACCGCCAATGAATATTCAAGACATTTTTTACTATCTCAATTGGGCAACCAAATTATGCCATTTGGTAATTACTTGTCTGATGAAAAGCGGTTTTATAATAAAGTCGGATATTATAGAATGAATGCTAGAGTTTCGAACTCAAGCCAATAGTTCCAATAGATGTCTTGGTGACACATGAAGGTCATAGTGCTTTCCAAAGGTAGAAAAATTACTATTGGGTCCTCCATTGACCACATCACCATAATAGCATTGGGGTTGCAATTCAAGTATATTTGGGGTCAGCTTGGTTGATCAGGCAAATAGACCATGTATTTGGGTCTTACCACGTTTATTCTTAGTTAATTTGAAAATCTTACTGTATTGTCACCTTATTGTATACGGTAAAGATTATTCCATAGCAAAGTTGCTAACTAATCTTGAATCTCTTATGCACCCAGAGTTGAACCCCTCTTTTGGGCTTTCCTTGCTCTTGAAGTTGTTCGGCCTTTGTAATATATAAGTTCTAACTGAATTAATTGAAACAACACAAAACGAAAACCTTATTCAGTTAAACCGAAATTTTAGACTTCCCTTATATTAGAGTTGTAGGTCCCATTAATAAACTAACATTCCGTAGGATGTAAGACCCAACCTTTGTTCGAGTATGATAACAATCATAATCTCAATCCAAACTTTCCCTTCCGTGTATGACGCAACCTTGTGTCGAGTTTATGTCAATTATATGAAACTTGAATTGTAGGAGCATTCCTCAATTTCTAACCCCAATCTAGGGCCAAGTTTTTCATGATAATGCGAATCTTGAGTTGCATAATTTTTCTTTAGGATGCGAGACTTAACCTTTTGCCAGCTTTATAATAATAATAGTAATAATAATTTTTGAATCTATTGCTTGATGATTAATTCAATCAACTCATCATTCAAGCATTCTTATGTTATGATCCACGAGCCTTGTATACTATTCTCTAAGCCAATATGATTATGACGGTAAAGTCAACCTTTGAGTATACATATGCTAAAATCTCAACCTGCAAATAATATTGAACCTTATCCCGAAAATAAGCTCCCCTTTCGAAGCCAACTAAAATGAACTAATCCATGATGGCAAATTGACAAAGCAGACTAAAAAAAATCTAGTGAATTGGTTTATTTTGGCTAATCTAACACTTATTGTTGTAGATTCGAATCAATCCTCTAAATCAACACTTTATGGTGAGATAAATTCCAACTAACTATTATTTAACTCAAGATTTGCTTCATTATGTTATTTGTGGATAGGACTCTCAGCCCTTTTCCATGTGATTCAAAATAAGGGAATGGTCCTCTGGCATAGCCATCAAATCAATGTTTGATATGAAGCATAACTTCAAAACAAAGAGTTTCTCATACATTAATTCAATATGCTAAGGCATAAACCCATTAAAATTGAATCAGTCATATCTGTTCTTCGACTCATCATTGTTGCTTCCATGATATTTTATGCTTCATGCTTATGAATTGCTCAACCGATATGGTTGATAGGCCCTTCCCAGCAAATGAGTTAAGAACAATCCTGGAAACATGTCTTCGATATACATCTCCACTTTGATTTGTTTGAGATAACTGGTACAGAGTAACCTATAATTACTAATTAGAGTCCCTATATGTTAAATCTTAAAGCCCCTTGACATTGACATATTTGGTCTACTAGTAGACCCGGGATGACATGAGTACAATATTTTGATTGAATCTATCTCTAGACTTCAAATAATTCCTCATTCAATCAAATAAACCTAAACATTGAAATTTAAGCTTAAAATTGAGCCAAAGAGACTGCCTAATTGAGAATGTTTTTTTCATGATTGAGAGGGGTAATTAACTATGGTGATTTATACCTATATGAGGTCTCAATCCTAGATCTAAAGAAATCTTAACCTGTCATCGTGAAAAATTTGATTAACTATATTCAAGCTTCCTTGTGACATTCACTAGACATCCCATTTTGTATATATATATATTTCTATTATTTAGTTATTGAATTGGTTTTCCACTTCTCATCTTGTCTTTTTTCTACAACATATCTTGGTTTTCTATGCCTTATAGTTTTTGTTGTTTGATTAATTTTTTTTGTCTTTTCTTTTCTCTCGTCATTTTCTAGATTTATCTCACCCTTTTATTTAAATGACAATAAGTATTTTTTTGATGTACCTCTTAAAGTAGAAATAGGTATGGTGTACTTAATTGAGTTAAAATTGGATAGTAAATAGAAATGGTACCTTTAAGATACATATTGGGAGGATTATGAAATTTTGGAAGGAAATCTTTGTAGAACAACACTTTGAATTTATGTTTTGGAAATAAAGAAGTCATTAATGTTTGAGCTAAATGTATTGAAGATGGGAATATTAAGAGGATGCATGATAAAATTGTCAATACTTGATCGGGAAATAAATCATGTTACGGAATGAGAGCACCATTTTTTTAGATGTACTTTTGCTGAAAAGAGTTAAATGGTTTGAACATGAATGACATAGAACTTGAGATGTACAAATAAGATGTCTGCATAGAATAATATGAAAGCTACATAAACGAAAAAAGTAAGATTAAATGTAACATAGCTGTGAAACATTTTTGTTTTTTTTGGGTTTTGGTGTTACATGTAGAACAAAAGTGGCCTAAAATTGTTTAGAAATGACCAATGTTTTAAAAATGATCATTCAAAGGTTTAGACTGTCAATTGTTAATGGGTATCAAATGTGCATGATATTTTTATGTTATGTTTATATTATGCCATTTTTATGCTTTACGTGTTATTTTTGGTTGTATATGCAGTTTACAAGTGATTAGGGGATTTGGGGAGCAAAGGGACTGAAATAGAGTGCCTAATGGCTGCCCGGGCACCCCCTTTCTTTGTATGGGCGTCCCCTTGCTTGTCCTAGGCGGTCAGGCTCCGGATCTGGGCGCCTAGGAGCCCGTAGACGGAGCCCCAGGCAACCATGCACCAATTATGGGTGCTCAGGCGCCAAAGACAGATCCCCAGGCCCCTAGATCCACATTTTGATAGTTTTTTCGCATCGTTTCGCATCAGAGGAGTTAAATTAGCTTATAAGAAGCAGTGTGGGGATTTTTGAAGGGAGGAGACTTGATTTTCATAAAGCAACATATTCAGAGATTTTTCTAACGGTGGAGCATTCAAAAACGAAGCAAAAGTGTGAATGCCTCTAGTTTGGAATGTGTGTGAGGTTTGAGTGTGTAATTGCTCGAGCATTTCAATGTATCATTTGGAGAAGGAAGAAAGACAAATGTAGCATCTTCTTGGTGATTTTCATCTGGTTTTACATTTTTAACTCTTGTTTTAAATTTCTCATGAATAACATGTTCATTGTGCTATCTCCAAGCATGAATAGCAAGTAGATTTTCTTTTCTTTCTTGAATTAGTAATGTAGAAATTCCGAGTTTAACTTTTATGATGGTATTAAATAGAAGTTTAAAAATAGTGATGAATTAACTTCTATTCTTCATTGACTTGTAATTTGTCCGATTGTTTAGTTCAAATGTGTTGTGATCTAGTTGTGCGGAAGCAGGCAAATGGAACAATTTCGGTTAGCTCACACTAATTTGGGAGAATAAGGATATTGATTTTAGATTAGTGCAATCTTGAAGGGAAATCAGGGATCCTTAGATAATAATTTGATTTAGGGAACTAAACTTGTTTGATCACCAAACCTTCTTAGATGCCAGTAGGGGTGTAAACGAACCGAACACGAATGAACAGAGCTAGTGTTCGTGTTCGAAATGTTCGAACACATCATTGTTCGTGTTTGGTTCGTTTAACAAACCGAACGAAAAAAATTGTTCGTGTTCGTCTCGTTTGCTTATCGAACGAATCGAACACGAACTTCCTGGCGAATTGAACACGAACTGTTCGTGAACAACAAGCTTTTTTGACAGCCCTAACTTTGATAGCATACTTAATCCAAATGAAGCAAATTGATCAGGTATTCCGTACACATCAGGTAATCCATACTTCCTCAAAATGAAGCAAACCGAATAAGGTGTTTAGGGTTTTGTTTAGGATTTTATTTTAATATATAGTATATTATATTAATTATAATATTATAATATTTATATTAATATAATTAATACTATAATATTATTACTATTATTAATAATTTATCGTATATTATAATTTATAGAAGTTTAATTATTTAAAATATGATAAATTTTTATAATATATAATTATTTTTAAAATATCATAAATTTTTTATATATAATTATTTTAAATTATTTTATATTTTGAACAATAACGAATCGAACACGAACGAACACATCACTGTTCGTGTTTGGTTCGTTTAACAAACCGAACGGAAAAAATTGTTCGTGTTCGTCTCGTTTGCTTATCGAACGAATCAAACACAAACTTCTTGGCGAACCGAACACGAACTGTTCGCGAACAACGAGCTTCTTTGACAGCCCTAGATGCCAGGGAGGAGATTAGGAGAACTGTTCATGATTGTAACCCACAATTTGAATCACATGGTTGAACTTAGATTCTTAAAGAATAAATTCAAGGGAGAATTTTTCAAGTGTTAGATAACCTTACCCCATTTTCACTTCTTCTACTTGGGCTTTACTTTTCGCAACATTAGGTTTAAAATTTTTAAAATCACCAAAATTTGAACTTTCGGGCTACATTCAAAATCATACTATAACTTCTCTAGATTTTGGGAGTTCACTCATTCATTGTGGGATTGCACGTACTCAGTTTTGTATACTACTTGGACGACACGTATACTTGCGTGTATCATTGGTGCTTCGCGGCACTTGGTCTGTATCACCTGACATGTGAAAAATTCTTTATTTTGTAATTATTTAATTGCTGATTGTCTGTGGTAATGCCCTTAATTTCTTTTCAAATAAGAATGTCATATGCCCTTCAATTTAGTTTTAACTTAGCACAGGTGTCATTCTTATTTTTTATTTGAATGAAGTGTCAAAATAGTTTATTTACCATTTACATGGGGCCATTTTAGTCTTAGCGTTTATAAAAGTGCTCAATTAGTGCTTAGTCTTTTTAAATAGGGGTTGAAATAGTTCTCCAAGTGGACTATTTCTGCCTACTTTAAAAGTGTCCAGGGATTAAATTGACACTTTTACAACCTTTGGGACTAATATGATTGCTTGTAAAGAGTCAGAGAACTATTTTGACTTTTTTCTCTTTTTTGTTTAAACTACTTGTGTATTAACTCTTCTAGTCTTGTTTTCTTTCATTAACTTGACCTTAAGCTGAATATAACTCTCTGCACATCGAACTGTAGATATGTTGTTAGAGCAAAGGCTGGCAAGAAGCAGTCTACTAAAGATGCAACAGGAAAATCTGCACATTCTGCAGGTTCATCTCTACGCCGTCAAAATGAAGCGGCACTGAAAAAGGTAATAGGCTATTTTACACATTTTTGTTCAGCTTTTTTAAGTATTAGGATATTTTGTACCAGCTCAAGAAAGCTTATGGTACGTACAATTTAAGTATATTGTATATTTGGACGCGGATTTGGGTTTTAGACTCTTTTATATGACTTTGATTGGCTAGGTGCTCCCATATTTTCGTCTGTTGGTGTTAATTTTCATATATGCGTTTGATAATTAGCTAGATGTAGTAACTGATGACATAAATTTGCCTTTATTAAAAAACAGTATTGCCATTAATGCTATACTTTTTTTATTTTTCAAGTACAAATCTTGATATCAATGTTGATGCAAATTTGGGGAATGCTAATTCATAAACACAAAGGGTACTTTGTCAAAGCTCGCTCATTCTTGGTAGATCTACTAAGCTAACAATATATCTTTTGGTCTGTGGGTGGATTACTTTACAACATGGGGAGTGGGGTTGATGGATGGCAACAATTTGGATGATCCGATGGATTTTTTTAGTGAAGGTAACGGGTTAATATGGAAAGAACATGAATAGGAAGAAATTTAAGTATCAAAGAAAATTTAGGAACTATCTATATTATAGCTTCTTGAGAATTCCTCAAGCAAGTTCCTGTTGAGCCACATTTGAGTATTAGCTTTAGTCCCAGTTATGGTTAAAAAATATGTTAGTGTACATATGTTAGGTGGCCATGTATCTTACTTAGAGTTTGGTTCTGCATTCCCTAGCTAGTAGAGTCGATCCTTCAACTGGGATCATATAATTCATGCACATTGTGGATCTCATGGTCTTTAGTTTCTTCAATTATCATAGAGCAAGGTTCAAGAGCGGTTTATTTAATTTGAGGGAAAGAAATTTCCTATGTGGAGAGCTCTCACGTAAATTAGAGATTGTGATGGAAATCTTTTTGTTTATTCTTGTTGAAGGTGTCATATCAAGCAAGAATTTGTGCACAGTTTAGTTATTTTTTTATTAGTTTGTTGATTTATTTGTTATTGATGTAATAAAAAACATGGTATTAATGATGGCCAAGAGGATGTTGTATTTTATATTTTGTTTTTAGGCTGCTTTTATGAGGTGTCATAGTCAATCTTTGTTCAATTTAGATTAATTTCCCAAACTATGTATGAGATTTGGAGCTTTGGAGAAGCAATTTTCTTATGGCTACAATGCTGGTTTGCAGGACTGTAGCATGGATTTCTTTGGACTCTTTGGCGTTGGGTGTTGGAAATTTGGACATTTCCTTATAAAACGATTATAACAAATCCTAGATTAATGTTATTTTTCTTGATTCAAGAACTAGTAGGAGCGTACTTTTCTTTCACAGGAATATATTAGTCGACGGACCCAACGATTTAGTAATTTAGGTTCGGCCATACCTTAATTTAAGAGGGTGGAACATCAAGGACTTAAGTTGTGCCTAATATGCTAGTGGTTGAACGCCTTCAACGAAATAGCTTATGCCACTTGGGAGGGCCACACCCATTATTTTAAGAACTTCATTCTTATTTCAATTTTTGATGTAAAACTATCCTCTAGTCTCTTATGGATGAGTGTTTCTTAGCAGTCTTTCTCGCATATGGAGTCCACATTAAGCATCATTCCTTCTCAAAGATATAGCTTTTAACATTATCAATTTTCATGCTGTAAGAGCTCTCAACTATATTTAGATAGTGTGGAGTCACCCAAACTCGAATTTTGCATACAAAAATAGTAGAAACCAAGCCCCATAGGGGCCACAAATCATACAATATACTTAATTCTAATTAAATGATTTTCTCGGATACACTTAATTAGATGGTTAACATTAGGGCCTAAGTTAGCCCATTGTACTAGTCGATGGACACCCATTAAAGCGAAAGCATAAGCCAACATATTGAGCATTCAACTCTATTTTCATTTGCTAATAAGAGACTATTATTTACTCTTATTTGGATCTTGGCATTTCATATTGAATGGAAGAGACTAAGAGATTGTGCTGTAATATGTAATATTATTGTTGTTCTTCTTAATGACTATATTGTAAGATATATTGCATGAAACATGCTTTAAGTTTAGTAGGGAAGGTCAAGATGGATTCCCGGCCTGCATTGTTCCATACGATTTTCTTTTGTACGGTACAATTGATGGAACAAATAATATCTTCATGCAGGATTTTGCGGTACATTTAACTGATTTTAGGTGAATATTTGATATTCTGCTACGAGTAAATGGTCTGGACATAGATTGACTGTCTCAAATTTCATGAAAGTTCTACATGAGCACTTGAACGGAAAACAAGGAGTTAATGCAGGTAAATTGCGCTTCTAGTAATTATACCTTCAAGCTCTACAGGAGAGTAGGCTAATCAAAATTTGCCGGGCAGGCAATTCAAACTTCTACTGCCACTTTAACTTTTAATGAGGTGCCACAGTTGATGTTCATTTATTGTAGCCTTTGAAAAGAGTAATAGCATATAAGTTGGAAAACTGTAACAAACAGAGAATAAGGATAATTCCAAATTCTATTAAGAATATCAAAAACTCCTCCCCAAATAGATTTCAGCGTATATATATGACATCTTGTATAAAAAGACTGTAATAACTACTATAATATAATTGGTACATCTGAAAATATAATAATTATAGAAAAGGACAATTTAAGTAGTGGAGCCTACTAGGTTGTTAGAAACGGTAAGATAGTCTACATGATACGATAAATGCCAGATCAAGATTCTCCTGTTTCAAGAGAACTCTACTAGAGTTAAGTGATCTGAGATGGCGGGTCATCTGGCTGATTTAAAGTATTTATATTAGCAATATTGAAAGTAGATGAAATAAGAATGTCAGATTGAAGGTCGATGATGTAAGTATTCTCGTTAATGCCTTTAACCACCGGGAATGATCCAAACTTTCTCGGGCTAAGCTTTTAGAATAGGAGCTCGGTGAAAAATGCTCATTGCAAAACCTTACCATGACTAAATATTATGAATTAAAAAAAACTTATGGAGTCTATGTGCATCACCCTTTTGCTTGTAAGTGGAATTGGAATCAATCAATTTGGCACGAATTTCTTGTTGTATATGTGCTTTATCCTCAACTAATGTTGTTGCCTCTTTACTTTTACACTCTGGAATTATAACAATGTCAATGGTCTGATTTGATATTTTGGTGTAAACAATGCTGAAAGGAGATCTCTCTGTATACCTATTAGACAGAGTTATAGCAAATTCGGCTTGACTCGGAATTTCATCTCAACATTTTGGGTGTTCTTGCTCTGAGCAACGTAGTATGTCTGCTCGGGGATAATATGTCATGTTCATGCAAAGTGATGTTCATAAATGTTGCTAAAACTCTCTCCAAAAATGGCTACTAAACTTGACATGACGATTGGATGTAAGACTTCAAGGTAAACCATGGAGGTGAATGATTTCTTGAAAAAGCAACTGTGTTGTAAGGCTGGTATTGAATGTTCTCTTACAAGCTATGCAATGAGCCATTTTGGAAAATCAAGGCCATTTTTTTTTTGTTTTTGGAAAACCCAATATAAAATCTAAACTTAAATCCTCCAATATTGAATCAAGGATGGTTAAGGGCATGTAGAGCCCGGTATTTTGAGTAGCGCCCTTATAAACTTGATATATGGGACATTTTTCAAAAAATCAAGTGGCATCTCAGCGAAGTCAAGGCCAAAAGAACTTAGATGGCAGCTGTGTCAATATTTTTCCTTCTGCCTAGATGAGCAGCTAAACCCTTCACATATGTGTATCTTTGATAAATTTTGATGTGAAGAATTGGAAGAAGAAGAAAATTAAATCAAGAACACTGGAAAATTTACGAGGTTCGACAATGTGCCTACATCCTCGGGAGCAAAGCGGCGTCACTATTCCATAAAAAAATTTCGTACATACCCATAGGATTATACATCAAATATATAGATAAAACCCACAGATAAATTATTAAAAATGTCCTCGCAACTCCAACCCACTTAACTCCAAGAGACACCTTTTCACTCCAAGAGGCTCCTCTTCACTCCAAGAGACACATTTCTTTACTTCAAGAGACACATATTTTCACTCCAAGAGAATATCTAGAACCTTCCAGAACAGCTCAAAAACGACCCAACATCTGTTCATTTTCTGGTATTCGAGCCATATCTAACAAATCTCCACATTGGCGAATATCCAACTCTTTAGAAGAAAGATACCTTGAAGTTTCTCATACACCAAAGTGGGTTAGACTACCATGCTGTCTAGCAATTGCAAACATTTAACAAGTTCAAGCAATGCAAGAACTTGTTGATAGTAACTGGCTTGATCAACATATCAACCATGTTTTTATCAGTATGAACCTTTTTCAACAATATATCACCAGATGCAATCAATTCTCTAATCTTGTGATATCTCACATCAATATGCTTTGTTCTAGCATGATATACCTGTTTTTTAACCTGATAAATGACATTATGACTGTCAAAATGAAATTGAACTCCACATTGCTCAACACTCAGTTCTTTTATTAGCCCAGCAAGCCATAAGACTTCTTTAGCATATTCAACTACTGTCATTTACTCAGCTTCAGTTGTAGATAATGCCACAATAGGCTGAATTGCATATTTCCAATATATAGGCCTTTCACCAAGAGTAAAAACATACACAGTTGTAGACCTTCTGTCTTCCAAATCACTCACATAATTTAAATCCACATATCCAACAACTAAAAAATCATTATGCTGACTGCCAAAAATAATTCTATGTCGTGATGTACCCTTCATATACTTGAAAATTCACTTGACTGCTTCCCAATGTTGCCTTCCAGGTTTAGACATGCATTTGCAAATATGACTAACAACATCAGCCAAGTCACTTGACTAGTACATACCATAACATTCATCAAGCAGCCAACTGCATTGACATAAGGAACCTTTGCCATGACTTCAATTTCCTTATGTCTTAGGACACCGTTCTGAAGAAAGCTTAAAATGATTGCTCACAGGCTTTGCTCAAACCTGTCTAACACTTTCTCAACATAGTCCCATTGAGATAACCACAGTCGTTCTGAGCCTTTATCTCGGTGAATCTTCATTCTAAGAAAGTTTTTTGAAGCACTCAAATCTTTCATATCAAATTTCTGACTCAGTAAAGCTTTCGAACCAAGAACATCATGCATGTTCTTTGCAACGAATCAATATATCATCAACATATAGTAGCCAAAAAATAAAAGAATCATCATCAATGCTCTTAACATAAATACAATAATCATACTCACATCGCTTGTAGCCGATCTGAATCATGAAGGAGTCAAATCACTTGTACAACTGACTTGGAGATTGTTTCAACCTATACAACGATTTCTTTAACCTGCAAACCAGATGCTCATGTCCAGGTTAAGTGAACCCTTCTGACTGCTCCATGTAAATTTTTTCATCCAAATCACCATGCAAAAATGCAGTTGTAACATTCATCTGCACTAGATGCAGATCTCAAACAGCTCCTATTGCAAGCGTTGCCCTGATTGAAGTATGTATGACCTCAGGAGGAAAAATTTCATCATAAACTATCCCTTTCTGCTGTGAAAATTGTTTTGCTACCAATCGAGCCTTGAACTTTTCTCCTTTCTTTTTCGATACTGTTGGTTTTCTTTTGTACACCCATTTGCACCCAATAGCTTTCCTTTCCTCAGGAAGTTGAACTAACTCCCATATATGATTTTTCTGCAAAGATTCCATCTCCTCAACCATTGCACTCATCCATTTTTCTTTCTCCTGGCTAGTGATAGCCCATTGGAAACTGACTGAATCATTACTACTGATGAGAAGTGGCATTGAGACCAAATCTTCATAACACAATCTGTTGGGAGGCTTTATATTGGTGCATCTCTGGCTAGATTATAGTTTTGCAAATCATCTGTAACCGACTCACCATATATAAGATTTGTACTTTCCACTATCTTAGTTGTTACAATAGGCTGTTGGAAATCGATCTGCATTGTATCTGAACTGGAACTATATTCCGTCACTTTGTCTTGATGTTGCTGCAACATAGACTGCTCATCAAAAATTGCATCTCTACTGATCACCATTTTCTTCGCAATCAGATCTAAAACTTGTATCATTTGACACCTTTCTTGTAGCACAGAAAGATACTCTTCTTGGATTCTGAATTAAGTTTTGATCTTTCATCGCCAGTTACATGCACATAAGCAGGATACCCAAAAATTCGTAACTTATCATAATTAACTGCATTACCTGTCCATATATCTTATGCAACCTTGCTACCTAATGATGCCCGAGGTGATCTATTGATGAAGTAACATGTTATATTCACAACCTCTGCCCAGATATTCTTAGGAAGCCCTGTATTCAGTCTCAAGCATCTCTCAATTTCAGTTAAATACCTGTTCATTCTTTCTGCAATTCCATTTTGCTATGGTGCCTTGCAAACTGAAAAATGTCTCTGAATCACATGCTCCTAATAATATTTCTGAAACTGTGAATCTGTGCACTAAGTACCATTATCAGACCTCAAATATATTATCTTTCTACTAGTTTGGTTCTCCACCTCAACCTTCTATAACTTGAATTTGGAGAAAACTTCAGATTTTTGTTTCAAGAAATACACTCAAACTTTTCTAGAAAAATCATCAATAATAGTAACAAAATACAGAGATTCATCCAATGATGATTCCCTAGTAGTACCCCATACATCAGAATGCATATAATCAAGAATCTCTTTAATTTGTGCTTACCAGTAGAGAAAGTAACTCTGGTTTGTTTTCCAAGAACACAAAACTTACGAAAATCGAGCTTGCATCTTTTAATACCATGTAACAGATTTCTTTTATGCAATTCAATCATCCCACATTCACTAAGATGACCCAAACACGTGCCACAATTTTTGTATTATCATTATATGATTCAACTGAGTGAACTCCACATACAACTGTACTCCTCAACAGTTTACAGATATTACCTGTAGCGATCTTTCCTTTCATCACAATCAATGCATCCTTAATAATTATGTTGGTTTCTCTTTCCTCATCTGCCTTTTAGGAATTAAGCCATTTATGTGTAAAGTGTCCAAGGAAATTAAATTCTTCTTCAAATTTGGAATATGTCTTACATCAAATAATATCCTGACAACATCATCATACATCTTAATTCTGACTTCACCAATACCAATAATATTGTAACCTCTATCATCATCCAAATAGACTAAACCACAATCAGATAATCTGTATGAAATAATCACACTCTGTTAGGTGTTATGTGATAAGTGCATCTTGAATCAAAAGTCCTTGCATCTTTCAATTGAGTTGTTATAGCTCAAAACATATCATCATCACTGCAATCTGAATTGTCACTCTAAACCACATTCACAAAGTTGGAAGATACATCACAATTCTCATCAATTTTCTTTTTTGAGTTTTGAACAATCTCTTTTCATATGTCATGGTTCCTTACACTTATAACAATGAATCGTCCTTGTGCCTTTAGATTTTGATCTGGAATTTTGCTTTCCAGAAACCTCGTTCTCTTTCTTCCTTCCACGATCTTGATTACTCTTAACATATAAATTGTCGCCATGAGAGCTTTCTCCTGCATTCTGCTTCCGTTGGTTATGTGCCAACAATGCTATATTAATCTCATCAACTTTGATTGTTTCTTTGCCATATGTAAGAGTAGTCACCAAGTTTTCATAAGAAGATGACAATGAACACAATAAAATCTTTGCTCGTTTTTCATTCTCAATACTCACATCAAGTCATGCTAGATCTGTGATTATTTGATTGAAGACATGCAAGTGCTGCCTTAGATCAAAGTCTGTTTGCATCTTCAGCCTCTACAGCCTTTGCTTCCGATACAATTTATTTGTTATAGATTTGGACATAAATTGAGTTTCCAATTTCTTCCATGCTTCTCCTGGAGATTTCAGATTCATAACATGATACATAATCTCATATGCCAGACATAAATGTATGGTACCCGCTGCTCGTTGTTGCAATTCTTCTCAATCATCATCTTTCATATTATCAGGCTTCGTTGCTCGCAAAGTCTTCATGATCCCTGCGGTGCAAACAAATCCTTCACCCTTGTTTGCCACAATCTGAAGTTCTCGGTTCTATCGTACTTCATCACTTCGAATTTTGCATCGGATAGTGCCATCTGAAATTACACCTGTCGCGATTCTCGATTCACGGAAAATTTGAATCAATCGCGTTCCACCTTGCCAGTCGAAATCAACCGATGCTTCGCCGAACCGGCGCCTGCTCGCGTCGTGCCTGCTCTAAATACCGAACTCTTCTGTGTCCCCTTGAATTTCTCCCCTTGAATTGCTCCTACATCGGTTGCGAAGTAGAGCCTGATTCCTTCGCCTGGTCGCTGAATCCGAACCTCTGAAGCCCTCGTCCTTTCTGCGCCGAACTCTTCTGCGAACTGCCTCGCTGAAACTACAGCAAACCGCTAGTCTTCCTCCTCCTCTTCAATCTCCAACCTCGCTCTGATACCAATTGATGTGAAGAAATTGGAAGAAGAAAAAAATTAAATCAAGAACAGAAAGAAATTTACTATGTTCGACAATGTGCCTACGTCCTCAGGAGCTGAGCGGCGTCACTATTCCAGAGAAAATTTCAATACATACACATAGGGTTACATATCGAATATATAGATAAAACTCACAGATAAAATTATTAAAAACGCCCCCGTACTCCCAACTCACTTAACTCCAAGAGACACTTCTTCACTACAAGAGATACACCTCTTCACTCCAAGAGAATATCCAGAATCTTCCAGAAGAGCCCGAAAATGACCCAACATCTGTCCATTTTTTAGAATATGAGCCATACCTAACAAATTTCATCCTAGGTGAAAAGTCTGGTATGCATATTTGATTACTCTTAAACAGATAATGGTGCCTGATGTAATCATCATCAACTAGATGCATCGTCTTGCATTGTTTCCAAACTCTTGCAAAGTTTCGGTCACTGATATACAGCTCTTGTATGTGTTTGAACCCTATAATGTCGGTCTGGAGGGTGATGAGAAGGGCGATCTATGACTGAGAGCATCCGCCATGCGATTTTGGAAACCTGTTTTGTGCTTAGTACAAAACTAAAATTCTGTAGGAGAATAATTCATTTAGCATGCATGGGGCTGATTGATTTTTGTTTGTTCAAAAATTGAAGAGATCGATGCACACAATAGAGAATGAAATCTTGATAAAAAGATAGCGTTCCCACTGCTTGAGGGCACGTACCACAACATACAACTCTTGCTCATAAACAATCCACTTGTCTTGCTGAACTTAGCTTTTCGATGAAATACTCAATTGGCCTATTATTCTAAGATGGGAAATATCCGATTCCTATAGTAGAAGCATCAATATCCACGTTGAATGGTTAGTTAAAAATTCAGGAATGACTAATACAAGTGGTGCTCTTTGTGCAGTTTTAAGAGTATCAAAGCTATATTGCTACTTGCCTGGCCAGAATAAGGTTTTTTTTTTTTGAAAGAATTTGTTGTTGGAGCCATGATTATGTTGTCCTCATATAAATCTATGATAGATGTTATTAGCCAATCCATAGAAAATTCGGGCATCCAAGAGGGAAGGTGTTGACCATTCTATAATAGCTGTCACTTCTCTTGCATCCATTTGAATCTTTTTGGCAGTTGTAACCAAGCCCAAAAAATGTACTTATGAGGATGCGAATTCACATTTTTCTGTGTTGAGGTATAATTGTTTCAAGTGTTTTAGATGATCATTAAAAGAAGCACTAAAACTTAATATATCATCAAAGTAGACAACAGGACATATTACCAAAAAAGATTTAAGCATCTCATTCATGAGTCTCACGAAAATATCAGGTGCATTGCATAGCCCGAAGGTCATTTCCTTTCTTTCATACAATCCTTGACGTGTTTTGAACGCTGTTTTTCATTCGTCTCCTGGACCTATACGTATTTGACGATAAGCACCATGCAAGTCCAACTTAGAAAACATTTTAGCACTAGCGAGTTTGTACAACACATCTTCCAAACGAGGCACGGGGAATCAATATTTAATTGTTACTTTTTTGATACCTTGGTTGCCCATACACGTCACCTTTCATATTTCTTGGGCTTACAGCCGGGATGGCACATTGGCTCAAGATAGGTTGAATCTATTTTTTAGCCAGCAGCTCACTACTATTTCCTATTACACTTTATGTTCTTTTCGACTCATTTTATAATGAGGAAAATTTGGTAAGGATACAACAGGAACAAAATCATTTTATTGTTTGGCCCGAAGTGGAGGACACTGGAGGTAGCTCAAGTGGATCGATATTGCAAATTGCAACAACTGCTGAGATTCCGCAGGTAGGACTGTTGTATTCAGTCTTTTGTCATGCTCATTTACAACCAAAGCAAACATAGCAGCAGATTCCTTTTATGCAGAGAGCAATGCCAAACCTGAAATTACTCTTAAAAGCGATTTTGCTGTTGGATGTGGTTGGCTGGACAGTCGAAGATGCAGGCAGCAACCTGAATCATTTGCCTTTCCACTCAATGATTAAACATTAGAGCAACAATCATAGGTTACTCCCATATCTAACTGCTAAAGTCGACCCAAATGTGACAAACCTCCATATCAAGGATATCACAATACTTCTCAAGCGACCTCCATATCAAGAAAATCACAATACTTCTCAAGCGAAGTGTTTTCCTATGGAAAAAGTAAATTGACATATTTCTGAAATAAGATTTTTGACACAATCGATTTTATACGGATGTGAAAATTTGAATGTTTTTGAGTTGTAAGCCTCCAAATTTGATCGGAAAATTATGTTTTTAGAACATCCATCGTCAATGATTAATTCTCATACGTTTCCATTAATTGTACACCTTGTTTTATACATAACATGTCGTCGAGAAGCAACTGGTTAACGGGGAGTTAAAAGAAGCTTCTCTAAGACGCACACGATAACTTTTGCCTCTTCCGCTAGAACTTCTTCAACTACATTTCCGAACTCATTGACATCTGCATGATTTTCTTTCATTTCTCCTTTGAATTGTTCAATCTGTTATCTAGATGGGCATTCATTTAATTTGTGACCTTGTTGATAATAAAGAAAGAAATTCAAGCTGGTGGATCTTGCATATGGGATTTCTCTATCTGGCATTTTTGCTTTATTTGAAAGCTTTGCTACTTGTGACGTATTATTTGCCCTCATCGTCAGTTGAGACTGAAAAGAGTTTGGTTTCACAATGAAAGCAACCGTTCTGTGCAATCAAAAAGAATTCTTGATTTCTCTTGCTAGATGTACTGCCTTTGTCATTGCAATTAATTTACGATTTTGTTTTATATGCTAAATTCATGGTTTGGAAAAGAGACTAAAAATAATTTAATTTAATCTTATCCTAAATTGCATATTTGAGCGCCGCCCCCGTGTATTTCACAACGGATTAATTAGTTGAATCATTGAGATTATTTCGACCATAGAGATGATAAAATTCTTTTGTGTAATTGATGATGGGTCAGATTCCCTGTGTAGTTTTGAAGCTTTCAATATAAAATTTGTTCTAAATATGTCCCTGTAGGAGGCGCTTCATTTGGAACCGACTAAGTCTCTTTTATGAATTTGGAGTAGCTGCATCCACCAAGCAGCAGCCCTTCCTTACAATCTGCATGCAGCATATTTGGCTTGCCTCTTTGGTGGAGTTTCCACATATTCAAAAAAAGTTTTAATCAATTTTTCCCAATTAAAAAATCTTATATATATATATATATATATATATATATATATATATATATATATGGTCTTCCAAAAAGGGGTATACATTTTAACTCGAAGTTCACTAAGAATTTGTTCACTGAAAGCATACAGTATTGGAACGGGAATTTCTCTTCTATGTCAATCATCTTCATCAGATTCAAACAAGTCGAATTTGCGATTGGTAATGCTGTTAGCTTCCGATGCTGGAATACTCCTGTTTTCCGGAGGGTTTTATCTCATGTCCCTTAATCCTCCGCAATTTGATCGGCGTAAAGGTATAATTGCTTGCATCCTAGGTTGAATTCCAGGATTTCTGGGGTTTCCCTCTTAGCTTGCAGTTCTTGTCGTATCTTTAAGGTAAATCGGAAAACTCAGCGGTTAGCTCAATTAACCTTTGAACGAGATTATTATGAGTAACCCGCTTGAATTTCAGATTCGTCTTGCTTCCTTCCACTAGTCAACGCTGGTCTTTGATACAAGTAGAGCGTAGATGTTGGAAAATAGTAACAAAACAAAGCACAAGGATAATTACCAAATTCTATTTAGAATATCAAAAGCTCCTCCCGAAAATACATTCCAGTGTATATATATAACCTCTTGAATCAAACGACTGTGTGATAACTACTAAAATATAATTGGTACATCTGAAATTACAAAAAACATATAAAAAGACAATTTATATAGTGGAGCCTAGTAGATTTTTAGACATGGTAAGATAGTCTGTGCGATAAGATATATGCCACATCAAGTAAAATCTCTTTTTTCCCGGAAAGAGATGCTCTTTCCACCTATACTGGGGATTTGCAAATAAAGAAAGTTTTTGTTGTATGTTTTGAGGGATCTGGGTATTTATGGACATCATCAATGTTTTAAAGATTTTTTCTTTATGCCAACCTGACTGTTCAGTAGTACCACTTTAATATTCCATGTAATATTAGTGAACTTTACTATGCTGTTGAATATGATCTGTCTTCTGAATATTCTCATAAGTACATATTGGAACCAGGACAATTTCAAACCATATAATTATTTGCACATTTATTGTTAAAGACTTTCCATATCTATGTCCATTTCATTGTGCAATGAAGCACAACAAATACTTTCAGAAAAAAATAGATCTAATTAAACCAGATAAATAACAGAATTTGAATGAGAATTAAAATTAGCTATGCTTGGAGACTCCATGTTGCAAAATGAAATGTGACTAATGAGAAAGTCCAATGCTTGAATCATATGTTATATTTTAAGCATTGAACTTGAACTTAATCGCTACTAATTCTTTGAAGGGGCAATACATACATACCACATAATTCTTATGTATTTACATATCTAATACTTAAACATTCATATTTATATGCATAACACTCAAATCTAAAAAAATACCACTATCACTGTTTTTTTTTAAATCTGAAATGCACCTTTTTATGCACAGGTTTATGACACCAAGGCACTATAAGTGTAAATATAAAATGTTTGGTGTGAGATATATAAATGCATGAGAATTGTGTGGTGTGAATGTTTTTTTTTTTTTTTTTTCCTTTGAAATGTAATTTCTGTTCTCTTGATCACTAAGAGTTGTTGATATCCAACTAATGTAGCATTTAACTATTTCAATCAACGCCACGACCATGTGCATTTTCTTAATCACAGGCTATGACATTGAGTTATGCTCCTAACAACTTCATTCTGATGCAGGAAATTCACGACCTACTACTTACTTGGAAACCATATATAAATTCTTCTTCATGTATTTTTGTTTATGCTCCATCAAAAAATCGTCAAATTATTTTTGATGCAGAGAAGCAAAACTTGCATTTTTCTTATCGTGTTACTCGACAAATACCTTTGACTGTCCGGAGACCAACATTGAAAGAAGCGAAGCGCATATATCTTTGTTTGACTCAGTTGACCTTTGAAGTAGATGAAAACAGTCCACCGGATGACCCAAATTTACGTGTCGGTGATGAAGAAAAAAATGATCAACTATTTCACGAGTCACGGATAATAAAAAACCTTGAAGTTATGACCTCATCTCCATTATTGGGTTCAACCATCGAGGATTCACCAAGTAGTTTAGCGAATATAAGTTTATCTGATTGTGAAAATAAATCAACCTCCTTGCATGAGGCCGCACAATCTGGTAATGCTCAATGGACACTTGAGCTTCTGGAGCAAGGTTGCAGTCCTTGCTTAAAAGATGAAAGAGGCCGAACTCCTTACATGTTGGCGACAGAGAAGGAAGTCAGAAACACTTTTAGAAGATTTATGGCTGCAAATCTTGATAGATGGGATTGGCAGGCTGCTTATGTTCCCAGTCCATTGACCAAGGAAATGGAGGAATCTCAAGCGGCCAAGCAGGTTTTTTTCTCCCTCAACTTTAGCAGTGATTGTGCAGAATGTATTAATTCCAATTTTATATATCTTTTGGTGAGGAGAAAGATTCTTCTTTTCAATTATGTGAAAGAAGTTGAGCAGATTGAACCCAAAAGTTTATAAAGTGGTTGCGGTGGACCTGAAGTGGACACTTGTTTAACCACCTTGCTTCAACGTCCTTATTCCACGCTAATAAAAAGGGGCATGTACATACATGTCACCCAATACTTATGTATTTTTATATCTAACCCCTAAAATTATATTTTAATTTATACCACCCAAACCTTCATATCAAATAAAAAATACCTACATTTTAACATTTAAAAAGTGAAATTTACCTTTTTTATATATTGTAGGAGGCATATATATGTAAAAATTGAAGTTTAGGTGTTAGATATGCGAATACATAGGGATTGAGTGGTATTTATGTAAATCTTCCTAATAAAAATATTACACATCACATCAAACTGAATTGTTACATTAGTATCAAGTTTAAAGATTTATTTTAATTGTACTGAAATAAAAGGGCGTCGTCTCATCGCTTGTCGGAATATATTCCTATGGTTATAATTTTGATCCTTCTTTTTTATACTTGAACCACCACAAAACTCACGCCGCCATATACAAACAAAACGGGAAAAAGGAAGAAAACTTGTTTCTGCAGTTTTGTTATCATTTTCAACCCATTCCTATTGTTACTGGTCTGAAACTTTAATGACTGAAATTTTTTATCACTTCATATTTTCTTTGATATAATATTGCTAAATGAATCACTTTGTATTCTCTTGATAAAATATTGCTAAATAAAAATTTAAAACTATTACTGGTTTTTTCTTGGATTTTAACTGTTCATCTTTGGATATGCAGGCGGAGAAGGATGCCAAGAGGAAAGCTAAAGCAAAAGAAATGAAGAAGTTGAGAAAGGCAAAAGAAAAAGCCAAGGTAATCTACTCTTACTGAAATAATGCCTTGTTGATGTTAATGCCCAGTGTAGTTTCATTTCTTTTTTCATGACAATGATGGACAGCCTGTTATAATTTAGTTATACTCTGAATCTCAAGCAAAGATTGGTTCAAGTACGTTGGTGATTTGATGAGATTGAAGTGGAAGATATAGAGTGAAACAACCATTTCGCTCAAAACTTTACTTATTCTTCTTTTAAAGTGGTAGGGAGCACGAGTGATTTTATTGGATCCCAAGGCTTTAGGAATTTCGATTAATTTACCCTAAATTTAATCCAAAGTTGGATTATCCCTAAAATTTTTATTATTTAGTTTACAATAAGGATGGCCCTAACAACTAAAAAAACTAAATTAATGTAAATATTCTACAATATTGTAACTATTATATAATTATTGTCTTGTACCATATCATCCCTTTTGTGCCCAATTAAACTCGATCTCCTATTAAAGTCTAACATAGAAGTCTTTTTCATGGAAGCTTGGTTTCCACAGCGGAGGAGGTGGAACAACTACTTTATGGATATTTTTTTGTCTTTCTTTGGCCCTCTATTACTCTTAGCTCTCATTCAGTTGTAGTCATAAGCTTATTGGTTGTGGTCAATTTTGAATGTTGCTTCTCCAAATCATCTCTATTGAGTCTAGTTGTTGATGAGTTTTAACCAGACTTTTAAAAAAGCTCATTATTTGAGAATAGTTTGTTTAGGTGTTAGATATGTAAATATAATAAGAATTGTGTGGTATGTATGTAGTTGCCCTTTTTATTTTTAAAAATCCTAGACATGTCCTTGGTCACTGATAGGAGTAATAATTGAATACTTGGACGGATATTGAGCATAAGTAGATACAATTCACGACACTTGTGGAGACATAAGAAACACATAACTATCGTATCAAATATGTCATTTTATATATGCTGAAGTGTTACTTTCTAATATTTAAAATTTGGACGCACTGTTGTAGATTTATAACATGGACAGGTGTTAAGCACAAGTCAGATGTGAGCTTTTGCCTCTTTTTGAGACTTCGTGATGCTAGGCAACTCTGGAGTTAAGGTTGATAAGAAAGCAAAACTGATGTGCATGCATGTTTATGAAGATCAATTAAATGATAATTCAAGAACATATGATTATAAAATTGTCACATTCAATTTATATCCATGTTTCTGCATGAGAGCCTTGACAATCATCATAATGGAAATGTTTAAAGCAAATTCAGGATTAATTTAATGTAGTTTTCTCACTGCTTTGCTTTTCAGCCGCTGTCACACACATTCATTTGACTTTTACTTTCTTATTCCTTCGAAATTTCTGTGGTGAGGAGTTGTTTTTAGAACTAAATATACTCAAATTTAGTATGTTTATTACTGCTACTATTTACTTCTTTCAAAAAAAAAAAAATATAGCGGCTTTAAATTAAATTAATTTTTCTTCCGTTGGCTCCTTTTTATAATCCTTTCATTGGCAATGCAAGCTGTAATCTTGTATTTGCTTTGTTTTGTTTACCACTTGCATGCAGGAACAGGCGGCTTCTGCATCCCAAGAACCACCTAAAGATCAACCACTACCTAATGTTAGTCAACAAATCTCAGAGGTTAGCATCCTGTTAACTCAGGGCTTGTTTGGTCACTTTTTAATTTTTTTTATTTTAAAAATATTTGTTTAGTAATTATATTTATGTTTTTATCTCTATTAAAACAAATTACCGTGTTTTAAAACACTGAATTTTTTTAAAAATTATTCAAAGTGTTTTAAAAATAACTAATCATATTATAACATATCAAAAATATTTTATTTTACATAAAAATATAAATAAAAAGTTATCCCAAATGGCCCCTTAAAACTGTCCTAATGATCTTGAATTATCCTTCTCTCTGCACAGCCCACTAGGCGGATGGCGCCTTCGAGACAACAACCAAAACCAAATATTGAGGTAATCTCAAAGAAGGTCAGTTGCTTCGCCTATCGCCACTACCTGTTTCTGGAAAAATTGGCCTCAAAACTTGTTTTCTGTATTGGCTTAACTTGTTATGTTGACATAATCCATCAGGAGGAAGAAAAACGATCCCTTGCAGCAGAGAGAGAGAAGAGAGCTGCTGCAGCAGAAAGGAGAATAGCAGCCATGAAGAATGAGGGAACCACAGCAATTAGCAGTTCAGAAACCAAAGCTTCAGCTAAGGATCTCTTCTGCTCATTCTGCAACTCTTCAATGGCGGGGAAGATACCATTCCACAGGTACAATTACAATTATTGCAGCACTTCATGCATGCATGTTCATCGGGAGGTTCTTCAAGATGGATAGAGTTGAAATTTTCCTTTTTATATTAAAAAAATTCTTCTTATTTTGTTTAACGACGAAAACAAAGGCTTTTGGGTATAAATTGTAATTTCTTTATTCTTTGTGTTGTAAATTTTTTGTTAGAGATTAAGGGTAGCTTGTGCGTTTCGGGATAAGCAGTTTATCTTGAAACGCAGCCCGCAGGTCGACTGCGGGGTCAACCTGCGGCCTGCGTTAAGTGTAAAAAATCAAAACACGACAGGCAGCATTTTCAAAAATGAGCGAACCAAACGGTTAGGCGGCGTTTTCAAAAACGCCACAACACTTCTAAGCTGTCCCAAACGGGCTCTAAGAGTAGTTTTAAGGGAACCGTTTTTATCAATTGCGTTTTCCCCTTACCATGCCCAACCCTTGAACTGTAACAGCACGGAGCATTTGAAGACCTTATGGGGGATTTTATATGTATATAAATAGAAAGAAAAATTACATACATATCATACTATTCTTATGGATTTACATATCTAACCACTGAAATTTGATATTTACATTTATAATATTTTGGTGTTATAAATTTATTCATGAAAAAATGTAATTAACTTTTAAATAGTTCATGATTATGGTATTGTTAATGTGATTTTAAAATTTTGAGTGATATATATCTAGTTATGAAACTTTAGGCATTTGATATGCAAATACATATGAATTGCGGAGTATGTATGTTAAGTGCCTCTAAAAACAAACAAATTTTCTCTTAATTGTGAAATCTGATCGTTTGAAAATGATGTTACTTGAAATTACACCTTGGAGCGATCATTGTTTAGAGTAGAATTGTTTTCAGCTGCAAATTTTACACTAGAGTTTTTTTTTTTGTTTTGTTTTTTTTTTTTTTTAATTTTAATTTTATTGGAAGAGTTAAATATCACTTAATAGGACACTTTGGAGAAAAATGATTCATGTAGCCGACCTCACGTAGTGGGATTAAGGCTTTGTTGTTGTTGTTGTTGTTGTCGCCGTCGTATTGGAAGAGTTACATGCATATCAATCAATTCTTTATGTATTTACATATCTAACACCTAAACTTCATTGTTACATGCATGCCAACTTATCTACACATGTAAATTTGTATTTCACTTTTCTGAAGTTAAAATGATGATATTGACGTGATATGAAAACATTGGGTGGTATAAATGTAAGAAATTAAACTTTAGGTGTTAGACATGCAAATGCATGAGATTTGATGGTCTGTATGTAACTGCCCCAAAATATCATTGAGGTTTTGAGTTTTGTTATCCGAGCTCTCAGAAAATTGAGAATCCTATATGGGATGTTACTTGGTATTTGAAGTTGTTTATATATTTTGTAGGATGATTTGTGCATGAAATGAAATTCAGTGATATGATGAAGCATCTCTAGTAAATAACCCTAGTAAAGAACTCTAATTTTATAAAACTGAACCCACTCATATCAGGAAAGCAACAAAATTGTAATATAGATTTCTTGAAGCATCTCTAGTAAACAATTATTTAGCTAAGATCAACTTGAGCATTTTATAAGTGGAATTTGAACATGTTGGAACATCAATGCTTAGCAATTTTGTTGTGTTTAAGTTATTCTATCTTGTAATCTCACTAAATTATGCAAACGACTTGGTGATCTTTTTGAACAAGATTTGCTTGCTAACACTCTAAATAAGTTTAGTGAAGTCTTTCAAATCATCTTGAATCATTAAATTTAAAATGTGAGCTGCATGATAAATATGAACAAATCTTCCCTAACTTAGAAAACCTAATATTCTACTAAATATTGCCTTCAAAATTCTAAACATCACACCACATTGAAAACCATTTATCTTTTTTCACGCTCGTCTCTGTCTCTAACACTTGTGTGTGCAATCACACTTCAACCTAGCAGGCACATAATGGTCATTGTGCATACATGTGTTGTGTAACTCAACACTCTTATTATGCTTGTGGGTTGTTTGTGTTGAGCTGACCCCATTGCCATGCATTGGGGCGCTTTGCCTTTGCCCCGACTTATCCAAGCACATGTCTCATATGGGCAGGGCTTTAGTTTTGCCTTCTCTCTTTCTTATGAATCAATATTCTCCACTTTAGTTAACTTTTATTTTTCTAATTTCAAATATTTGCCACTTGTGTCTTCATCCTATTTGGGAAACATGTGTTGGTTCCCCTGCTCTCGCTTTTTATTTTGACTGCCACTTTTTTCACATTGGTTGCTCCTAGGCTATGGTTGATCCCTCAGTTAGATTCCATTGCCTCTTACTTTCTTGATGCTTCCATACTTTATTAAAGCTTCCTCCTCATTTCTCTTCATTGGGGTCATGCCTCTAATTGTGGACGTTCGTTTGAAAATAGGATCGGTGGTTTTAATGTTTCCAATTTACATTCTTCTCATCGAATTCTTTTTCATTAATTTTCACTAAGCTATAATTTCACTTCAACAAAAGCATCCTTCCACATACCATGGGAAACATGCTCTTATCTTCATTGATGAGGAGAGCTGTGTACTTGTTAAGCCACTTTTTATTATGATGAAGGCAGATTCCTTAGTAGGCCTAACTTAGATATAGTTTGTAAATTTATGTTTGTCTTAGATTTGGAGGGAAACTATAGACATTCTCCATATCATCATAAAAAGATCTTAGAAGAAGACTAGATCAGACTTTTCTCTTCTTGCTCAAATTCTATCAATGCATACCTGAAGTGTATGCTAAAGTGATTTCCTCATTTCGAATCCTCTAAGAAGCCTCCGATCACTCTTATTTGGCTTGTATTGCATGACTTTGATTGTAGTGCACCAACAAATCCACTTCATATATTTTTTATTTGAAAAACCTTTGCAATGAATGCTTTTATTGCAAGCCTTTTTAGACCTTCTATAGCTAGAGTATTAGTGAAGTAGGATGTTATTTCTCATTTTGAAATATTTATATGGATTAGCACTTTATCTTTTGGATATCTTTAGAGGGTTGAATTTTAAAATATAACTATTAAGCTCACGATGTACCACCAAATATTCAAATTTGGCCTTCTATCCTTTTGGTGAATGACACTTGTTAGGTTAGGTGTGCATTTAAAATTTGAAAATTATTTTAATTTTTCCCTTGGAACCTAAGATAGTTATGGGCATCCTTGTATGTTCTATGAAGATGAGCACTTCATCAATTGATATTAGCTTTGAGGCTAATTTGCTTATTTTTGAAACTTATCAATTCTCTCCTATTTATGAATTTAGTGATGATAATGATTTTTAATATATTTATGATTTAGATGTGAGCATTTAGAGAATTGGTTCTCTAGTTTATAGGTGGCTTCAAATTCTATTTATTAGATGAGATGGTAATAAAAATTATCCTCACTCTTCTAAATTCACTATGCTTCAAACAAGATGGTTTAAAAAAGTTTTTTTTTTCGTAGCATTTAAGATATTAGATGTCATATCATTGGTTATCATGTTATATTTGTATTTCATTATTTTCTCTAGCATTTCATGCACTTGTTATGATCATATTATTATTTTTTATTATAATAATATATTTATGTGAAATGTAAGTTATTAGCTAATGTTATCTATGATAATTGTTTTGACTTTACTCAAAAGACCCCATTACAATAAGAGTTTGGAAATAGCCTAATAAATTATAGATCCATTACGGTGTTCCTAAATCATTCAAACTAATGATCTTAGATTGAAATTCTCAATAAAAAATATGTTTAATGCATGTCACTATTCTAATTAAGATGTTGGGGAACAATAAAAATTCCATTACAATATACACTAAGAGTGAAATGGGTAATTAATTTCTTAAATAAAGCTCATCATACTAAATTTAACATCAAGTTGGCAAAAAAGGGTAGCTAAGGATGTGTTAGATTTACAAGATTTACCATCTTAACTTGTAGAACAAAATATAAAAGAGTAGGAATAGTTATGTAAATGTCATTGTCAAATAGAAAAGTGTTAAAAGAGGGAGGAGATCAAGAGAAAAGAGAATTAGGTTTAGGATTCACCAAATTCTTGTTTTGGAAAGACCAAGACAAATAATTGAGAGGTGAGATGAGAGAAATGTGTAGGACTTTGTGAGTTTGATTTAGTAAGGGTTAAAATTGTTAGTTTATGCAATAAATAATTGATGAAATATTAGAATAAAATGAAAAATGAAGTTTTTGAACCCAGTTTGTTGCACACCTCCATAGTATTCCACTTAGCTGAGTAAAAGTTTCTTTAAAAACATGAAGCAACTAAAACCTTTAGAAATGAATTATAAATTTAATTTAAAAATATTTATTTTCAATCTAGTTTTAGAACTTGTTAGCATATACTGTTATTGCTCAAAAGTAAATGAAAAGTCAGTTTGATTGAAATATTTGGTTAATTTATTGGTTTGATTTTTTAAGTTCGACCACAATTTGATCCAAAAATTAATTAAATTTTTAACAATATTTAATGTTTCATTAAAATCTTAGCCCTACATCTAAGGCGTTTAACCAAAATTATAGTTGAACCTATAGCATTTCTCTGCAGGAAAAGCCTGCTTTGTACACAATTCATTGTCATATGATTTTTTTAACTCATAATTTTTTCCTAACTTTTTCATATTATTTTATAATTTCAATTTATTGATATATGTTTTCACTTTTATATTTGAATCCCAAGTCAATTAGAGTTGTTTTAGTAGATGTCATTCACGTTGGCTCCTATAAAATATCCTCATTTTTTGTGGTGTACTACATATTTCAAGCATGACTTAAATGATATATGTTTAGATATGGTTCAAACAATGTTCAAAATAAGATTAAATCATATTTGTGTAAAATTGGGACCATGTTAATACTTCATTTGAACAAGAAAAAAGGGGATGTAACCATATTCAAGAAAGATTTGAACCCTTTAAATCATGTTCAAATCTTACTTCAGTAATATTTGATTTGCGTTCATACATCATTCTGGTAGCAATTATTATCTTGTTTGAACAATGTTTGAGTGTGGTTCTATCATGATGCAAATATGGATTAAATATGATTTGAATATGGTTCAATCTTGATTTGCTTGGTATTCAAATATGGATTGAAACTTATTTGAATATTGTTTAAACTTGGTATGAACATAACTCAAATGAGATTCAAACATAAGTATCTACAATAGATGCAACAAAGTATATTCTCAACTTTAACATAGTAGACTATAACACATTTTAACATATTAAAGATTAAACTGATAGCAATATTATATATGTGAATAAACACAACTATGACAATATATTTGAATAAAAAATGATATAAAAATAATAATGTTTATAATGGAGTGTTCTATATTAAATTACTATACAATAGAGTGATGTAACAATAAATTAAAATAATAAGAATTATAAATTAATTTAATCATGTTTGGATACACTTATAAAAATAATTATGAAGTAAATCTCTCTATATATAGTATTTATGGTATTGTTTACTATGATGTATAACATGTAGAAGAATTTTTTTTTAGCTGTTAGTTATATTTTATATTCTATCACATACATTATATATATATATTATTTGTTAAAAAACGCAGCAAAACACGCTCATTAGATTCTATGTGCTAATACTCTGTGTGTGTGGGTCTCTATACATATACATACATACATACATACATATATGTATAGAGACACACACACAGAGTATTAGCACATATTTCTGTGTATGTATTAAAAATATCAAATGACTTATTGTAGATATTGTTATCTCATCCATGATGGCCCCTCACCATTTTTAATAAGATTTGGAGTACAAGATTTATGCAAGCTATAAAATAACTCTGATGTCTTAAAAAAACTTGGATATTACTTGTATAATAAATAAATAAATAACTCATCATTGCATGCATAGTCAATGCAAAGATGCTAAATGGGTCATAGTGATATAACGTCATAACTTTCACAGAAATTAAGATCTTACGATCATTTAAACAAATTTTATCGTAGTATTTTTGAAAAATATAAGTTTTGAAATATTTTCTCCTCTTCATTGACATATGTAATGACCTCTTAAGACTATTTTAATGAGTCCTTCTATTGAGCTTAGTGTAAGTCAAGGTTACTAATATGTGGTATTCATCAAAAAATTAATTTAACACAATGGTGCAATCAGTAGGTCCTTGTGTTGAGTTGCTTTCTTATTAAAAAAACATAAAGAATCAAGTGTTATAAAAATATCAATTGAATTTGTGTAAATATAATTAAAAAATTGGAACTATTCTTCTAATAAAGCAAATGAATTTTCACAATGTTATTAAATTATACAAGCATTTACATAATTGTTATGTATTTACATACGAAACACCATAAATTTGATTTTTTATACATTTATAATACACAACTTCCATATCACAAAAAATGATCATTATTACTTGTTTTTGAAAAGTGAAACACACCTTCTTTAACCATAGATAAAATGATATGGATGTATAAAGCAAAGTTTAGGCGTCAAAGATGTAAATATATAGAAATGTGCTATACATGTAAAACTTTCTTAATTAATGTGTGAGACAATCATGTAGCATTTATACTACCACCTGTATCTCTCTCTTTTAGGTTGACAACTAATCTTGACATTTAAGGCTTAAAATAAGTAAACTACTTCTTATCAATTGTATTTGTTTAGTCAAGACAATAAATTCAACTATAAATTTGTTGAATTTGAAGATTAGAAGGTCATAAATTCAATTCTACAAGTTCTCATTTCAAGAGATGCATCAAAATTCATTGTTTTTTCAGACCGCCACTATAGTTCTATTTGGTGAGATGCTTTATTGTTGTTTTTTAAATATTTATGTGGTAGAAAGTTGTTTTAAAAATTGAGTTGTTAAAGTGTGGTGGCTGCCAAAAAGCTGTGGTAAGAGTTTTTGAAAATAAAATAAATTTATAATAACCACAACAGCTTTTTGAAAAGCAATTTCTTCTAAGGGTGCGTTAGAGGCGGCTGCTGCTTTTTCAAAAGTTGCAGTAATGCTACTTCCTAGAGAAGCAGCTTTTCAAGAGTTGTTAGAAAGCTAATGAGGAAGTATAGGTGTCTATTTGGGAGATCTGCTATGATATTGTTGTTTCTGATGAGAAACTTTGTTTTTACCTTATATATGAAAAATTTAAAAATAAGTGCATTTTTTAGAATATTCAGAACTAAATAACAGAAAGACGTCGTACTGCTAAAAAATCTAACAGTTCTGTCTAAAATACTCTAATAATTAAAAAAATGATTAGCTATTTGAAGCAGATGACTACAATCATGAGGAAAACAATGGTAATCAGTAAGCCTAGAATGATGTTTGTATTGAAATCCTGATGAGCAAGTCTTCGAGGCAATCTCCTCTCCAATCCCGCATCTCTAATCAACTGATCAAGGTCTGGAGGTACCTCATCAGTGTCACCAGCACAACAAAAGTAGTCACAATATGTAGGAGTCTTACTTTTAGGATAAGGATACAATATTCTCCCGTAGCTAGGGATGTCAAAAAAGCTCATTGTTAGTGAACAGTTTGTGTTCGGTTCGCTAAGAAGTTCGTGTTCGATTCGTTCGATTAGCAAACGAGACGAACACGAATAATTTTTTGCTTTCGGTTTGTTAAACGAACCAAACACAAACAGTGATGTGATCATTCGTGTTCGGTTCATTATTATTCCGAATTTAAAATAATTATATAAAAAAAATTTATGATATTTTAAAAATAATTATATATTATAAAAATTTATCATATTTAAATAATTAAACTTCTAAAAATTATAATTATTTTGAGGAAGTATGAATTATCTGATGTGTACGGAATATCTGATCAATTTGCTTCATTTTGAAGAAGTATGCTATCAAAGCTAGGGCTGTCAAAAAAGCACGTTGTTCGCGAACAGTTCGTGTTCGGTTCGCTAGGAAGTTCGTGTTCGATTCGTTCGATAAGCAAACGAGAAGAACACGAACAATTTTTTTTGTTCGGTTTGTTAAACGAACCAAACACGAACAATGATGTGTTCGAACATTTCAAACACGAACACTAGCTCTGTTCGTTTGTGTTCGGTTTGTTTACACCCCTACCCGTAGCTGTCTTCTCTCATAGATTGGTACTGAACACACCTATCACCACAATAACAGAGTAGAAATTTCGAAGTGCTTAATGATCTTGAGCTCATATTTCCTGTTATTATAATACAGTGTTGCTCTAATTAAAGAAAAAGTTGATACAACATTAGAGAAATTTTTAAAAAAAATATATAAGCAGTCTTAAAATTAAAAATTAAAGTTTATCAATGCGCAAAAAAGAAAGGTACACCATAGGTTGTTATATATTTTTTGAAAAAATACATCCAGAGAAAAACATAGAGATAAAATATGAATTATCACATACAAATAACTATGTGATGTTATATAAAGGTTGTTGCATTCACAAAAGCGTTAATAATCTCTTCTGTCGACTGTAACATCTCTTTAATGCCTTCTCCCTCAGATGTGTGTATTCATTCGTCCTACATTCCTCTTCTTGCACCGAAGCTTTGACTTGATGTAGGTTAGCTTCCTTAGGCATGTAGGTAGGATCATCATCTAAGACCCTGGAATCTATATCATCTTGGGATGGATGCCTCTGTATAAAATATGGAGCGAAATCATTGCAACAACTATCTTTATCCATTTTTTGAAAGAATATGTAGGCATATCTCGGAGTATGACCCACTTTTTCTTCCATACACCAAATGCACGCTCAATGATTGTGTAATGATGAATGTCTTTCATTGAAGAGCTCATTCCTCCCTCTAAACACTTGGTTACTGCGGTCAAATTCAAGGATATGATATCTTTTGTCAAGAAATAACACCAAAAACTCTGTTGAAGTGGATATCTCATATCAACAAGATAATACTTTCCTGAATATTGACAACATTAGAGGATTCGTTCAAATGGAAATATAATAGTGATGCATTAGTTAAATGTACCAACCTTGTAGAGGCATCAGGAATTTGTATTCGGGCTACCAAATTGTAAATTTAAATAATTTTTGGTCATGTGCACTCTCTTCCCAACCATCCATCACGAATGTAAAACACATGTTGAAATCAAAGATAGCTAATATATTTTGTGTAGCAGCTCCACACTTACTGATATTGGTTATCTTTTCATCATTTTACATGCTTGCGTCAACATGTGTTCCATCAATTGCTCTGATGTAGTCCTTGTTATAAAAAAAAATTACACAATATTAGTTATTTATCAATTTTCTTTAATTTATTGAAGTGCGAATAGGAGTGATAAAAATACCTTGAAAAAATGAATGTACCTCAAATCGTTACGGACTTAACGTGGTGTTTAAGCAAAAGATGGGTGATCCCAATCCTTTACTACCAAACGAATACTGATATATTTATACTTGTGGTAATTAGATTATACTTATATTTTTAATATAAAATTTCCTTCTCTACAACAGTATCAAAGCTTGATTCTGATGTAAATAAGAATGTAATAGTGATATTTAAATTTAGAGATTCTACTCAAGTATACGTATCGTTATCAAGTAATATAGAAATTTCTGATTAAGCCCCGAAATATCGATCTCACAGTGAAAAATTTTGGAAATTTAAAAGATAATAGATCACAAATTTTATTTAGAAAAAGACACTTACTTAAATAGTTTTGGATATCAGAAAACTTTAAAATACGATTCTTTTTGGTATTTTCTTAAATTATGAAATAAAGTAAACAATTTACTAACTATAACGAATTTTTTTTAAGAATAAAGAAGTATAGATGAAAATATCTCTTTCCTTATCATGAATGAGTATTAAGTACATGAGTTCAATTGTGGAAGTATTCAAACCGTGCTCTGTCAAATAGGAACAATTATATTCTTTACTTTTACTAGAGATGCTATAAAGAACATTGTCCAGTTTAAAGTTTGAATAGTTTTGAAGATGGGTTAGGTAAGGAAGATACTAGCTCTCACTCTAGAGTTCTCTCATTTCCCTCCACCTGGGGGCTAACATCTCGCATCAAAACCTAAAACAATAAACCAAATTAGGGGCTTTAGTCTGTCACGCTAAAGTCCTCTAATTCTACACCTATCAAAGTATAATTCTTTATTTATTTGCACAAAATTATATGAAGTACTTTCTCATCCATATAATCTCATGTTATTTCTACCTATTATTGATTGAGACAATATCTACTAGGATCTTACATGTTCTCACAACAAATATTAACATCTTAATTGGCTAAATCAAGAAATAAATGAAGTGCAAGGATTAAATCAACACAACTTCTTCAAAAATTAATAATCAATACTTCCAAAACTTTCATCCAACATTTAATTACTTTTCATTTTAAGGAAAAAGATAAAGAATACTACTCAGAATCTTTGGAGAAAACACAACAACAAGTAGTATTAAAAATAAAAATCATGTTGAAAACACAAGAAGTCTCAATTAAAACCAAATGAAGAACAAATATAAAAATTATCTCATGTTCCTCTCCACCAAACTCTTGAAGTTCATTTGAATCTCTTCATTTCTCTTACAAGACTCCCTTGGACTAGTCGCCCAACCCAAGAGGGTTTAAATCTCTCTACAATAATGGATTTTTACTTAGAAATCCCTGCTCACCTTCTCTTTCACTAGGAATGAGAAAAGTGTGTAGAAACCCTAAGTAAGGATCCTACAACTTCTTACTTTAACTACTCTTTACAACCTCTAATGACTCTAATTTTTCTCTCTCTAAAAAAAACTCTCTTCTCTCCTTCAAGTCCTTCCTTTTAAACTTTCTCAAAAGGTGTCTTGTCGTCTCTTCAAAATGTGTCCATATTCAATGAATTTACCCAAGAGATGTATCCTTTCATGTGAAATTTGAATGTCTTTGGGCACCCTTAATCAGCTACCCATGTTTGTACCAAATGATGCCTCAAACACCTCTTCAAAATTCGCCAAATATTCCTTAAAATTGCAAAGTAACTACCTGGCTCTTAAGTGCAGAGTTTCTCAAGCTTAGGCACGGCCTTCTCTGTCTGTTGGTGTTTAAGCGTCAGATCTAGGCGCTTAGGCGCCCCAGTTCATTTTAACACTTTCATTTTTGCTCCAAATTTGATATTTTTTCACTTTTTTTACATATTTAGTCCATTTAAGTGTACTTGAAATAAAAACACACAAATACCTTCCATTAAATTGCATTATCATCAAAAATAGGTATAAACTGTGTATAAAAATATCATATATTTTAGGTATATCAATGAGTCTAGTGGTTTGATGATGTTCATAGCCATTTTAATCAAAGTATTAACCTCAATGTGGAAATACCTGTTGATCGTCTTTGTAGAGTGTTAAAAATGCTTAGAAGCAACACTAATGTACTCATTGTGCGACATAATGAAGAGCGTAATGACCAAGACTTCTCAAAATGTACATCACAAAGATTCATGTAAACCATACTTGGATTCCAATTCATCTATAAAATCACAAAAAATAACTTTTGACACCCTAAACAAGCTGTGAATCTAGTTTGGATGAGCTTCCATTAGTTCACCAACCCATTTGTCACCCAAGGATGATGATGAGACACAGGTTGTCTTACAAATACGTCTCTGTTAGTACTCATGAATCAGATAAACTGTGTTGGTAATGACAGTTGCTTCTCAACTATTTCTATAATCACTTCTTTATTTGGTGGCTCTATTTATCTAAAAGAATAATGCTAAAAATATTTTTAAGAACATGTTTTTCTCAATGCAGGTAAATGTTTAACTTGCACGCAATAAAATTAGTTTAACTACGAAAATCCACAAATAATGAAACATCATAAATAGTACACACATGCCATAGTTTACAATAGAAATGTCAAAGACTACAAATAGTCACTCTACTATGGTATTAACAAGTAAAAAAAATGATGTTCATGTCATCTAACTAGTCCGACTCTCTAAAAAATAACGGAGGTAAGGAATCCTCTGTTCAGAGAGTAGCGTGAAAAAATTCTCTCGCTTATTTTGATCCTCTAGAAGTTTTATGGCAAATAAGTAGAGGGACATGTCATTAAAAATTTCAAGAATTGAGTCGAGTAGCTTGACAACATCTGTCATCGTTGGCTATGCATGGAGAGCAATATGGGCACTTGAAGTTATACTGGTGCAATTGTCACCAGCTGTGATATTTGCCGGGATAAAAGAGCTAGCCTGACTTTAGTATTCTTTTTCCTTTTTATGTCAATGATGCAAGTCTCTTGGAGTGAATGGACTTCCTCAGGTCTCTTTCATTCGATTGTTCCTTTAAAATTCATTGAAATAAGCACATTCAGGCTCATCTAAATTAGGTGTTGGATCTTCTGTTGTTGCTCAGATATTGAACCCAGTTGCTACAACATTAAGGAAGATAATATCTACCTTCTCCTCCAGCTCCGGGTCAATTTCAGCAAGTCTAAACTTTTTTGCATTCGGTAACTCCTACCATTAATAATATTGATTTCTAAAAAAAAATTTTAAAGTAAACAATATTGAATGTGAGATGTTCTACTAAATGTAAACTTCTCTTGCACCACTCATCAGGTGCTTCAACTCTTTTTTAATAGGGTGTTATCATAAACCAGTGGCCCCTCCCTTTCGCTCCTTCCATAACTTCCAATCTTTCTTAAGTTGACCCCATTTGTTTTTTAGCTGAGTTTTGTTATGCAGTCTACCAGTTCTTTATTGAAAGAGTTTCGCTATATTTTGCCAAAATTCCTTATTGAAATGTGTGGTTGGTCTATTGCCTTTTTTTACCTTTCTCATGCATAAATCACAGAAAATTATCTTCATCCCCCTTTCCCAAATAGCGGATATCCCACCATTTTGTTTTTTACCCATCTGATTTCTACGTAAAAAAAAAATGTATCAACATAATTTAGCATGTAAAACAACAATAAATGAACCTAAAACAAAAATATGGCAAATAAGGAATAAAGGTAGAGGTCATAATCAATTCATAAAGATAAAAAAATAGCTACATCCAAGATCACCAATTTTGCTCTCCGGGCATAAAGACCAGGCAGTATCCGTGTTAAATTAACATGTTTGTTTTTTTTTCATATTCACAATTGGTAATCGGTTGAGCCTTTGTTATATTTTTTCCATCATCGCTCTATTAAATATTTTTCAAGAAATGTGAAATGTGCCCCACCAACTCACACTCCAAAAATATCTCCACAAACGAAGACCAAGCAACCAACGTGTCCATAAAAAATTCAAAGTACTAAGATAATATAAATCTCGAGAATCATTTTTGATAAGTTAACAACATCTACTCCACCTCAACATATCTTAACATAGATAGATGTATGAGCACTGTTTTAAAGTTTTTATGAGAAATTTTGTTTGTCAAATTGCTTGCTCTTCCTTACTCATCAATGTAGATTAATATATTGAGGGGAGCATGTTAAACATTGCTTTCTTTTTTTAGTCATGTTGATATTTTTACAAATGCAATTGCATATTGTAGGAGTGTAAATTCGGGTTAGCGTGTCAGGTTCGGGTCTGACCCGAAAATGACCCGAGCAGAACAGGGTCAACCTGAACCCGACCTGAATAATAAACGAGTTGAAAACTAAGACCAAAACCATGCCAAACTCGAGCTTAACCAGTTAACCCAAACCCATCCCAAAATTTCATGCTTATCCGGGTCATGGTTGATTTTTCGGGCTTAACTTAACCTGAACCGAATAATAAATGGATCGAATTCTTTGACCCAAACCTGACTCGAAAAATATTTAGGCCAACCCTAACCCAAATTTTTTGAGTCGAGTTCGAGTTGCATCGGCGTGTCGAGTCAATTTTTGGCACCCCTACTTTGTTGCAAAGTTGAAGTTTGCATGATTGATAAGATAGTAGTATATATACTTTTCCTAATCAACCAGTAAAAGCAATGGAATGAAATATAGATGAGCATTGATATCAGTTTCTTTCATAATTTTCTCTTTACTTGTTCTACATATGCATGCAATAATCCAACCCCTCAGATTACATGTTAGATAAAATACAAATAACCAAATTGTTTCTATTGTGCTAGCTAAATCGGGTCATCAAGGCACTAATTAGAGTTCAATGAGATCTCTTATCCAAAGAAGACTCAATTCATAGTCACTGTTTCTCTAAATCAAATAAGCACTTAAACATGTTCTCTAGCGATAGGCAGTGTCTGTAAGAAAACAAACTCATCAATTCAAAATTGACGAGTGGTGATTGGTTGAGCCATTTGATTGTTATTTTCCATCATCTCTCTAAATAGCATTTGAATGTCCCCCAATTGTTATCTTATTCTACATATAACCTCAATGAATGCATATGCATGGTAAGTACACAAATTCTGAAAGAAACACATTATAAATGCTCAAATATATTTCATTTCATCAAGATAGGTGAAGATGCAACCAACTTATCTCAGCAGAACTAAAAAATTCCATTTTTAGAAGTCTCAGCAAAACTAAAAAAAAGGAAGTAGTGCTTAACATTCTATCCCCAAAATGCCATTCTACATAGAGGAGGAGGGAAGAGCAAGCGATTCGACTAGCAAGATTATTTAGAGAAACAAAAGCAGTGCTCATATAACCATGAAAATAAAACAAACAAAAATAAATTTTGAAATAAAAAGTTTAACGACGGTCATATGTTTTTTTATTTCATAGCTTCTACTACTTAATCAGGATTAGTATAGGATTAGTATAGATGCAACTAGCTTATCTATCTTGTAAAATTCAACTTTGCATCAAAGCATATACAATTCTATTTCTAAAATTCTTAGTAGAACTTAAAAAAAGAAAGCAGTGCTCAACACTTCTCTCTCTCTCTCCCCCCCCCAAAAAAAAATGTTACTGCACGTTGAGGAGGTGGTAAGAGCAAGTAATTTGACCAACAAAATTTCTCAGAGAGCCTCAGTGCGTATATAACCAAGGAAAAAAATAATCAAAAGAAATTCTACTTGCACAGTTAAACAATGCTCATGTATATTGCATTATATTGCTTCTACTTATTGATTGGAATAGGAAAAGATGTCGTTAACTTATCTATTATGAAAACTTCAATTGTGCAACAATGCACATGCAATTCCATTTATAGAAAATCTCGAAAAATTTTTAAAAAGGAAGCAGCGCTCAACTTCCTCCCTCTAAAATGTTAGTTTATACTGAGGAGGCAAGAGGAAGCAATTCACCAACAAAATTTCTCATAGAAAGTGAAAACCCATGCTTATGTAGTAAATGAATAAAAAATAATAAAAAATTATGCTTACACAGTTTAATAATGCTCATATATATTTCATTCCATTACTTCTACTGATTTATCAAAACAGGAAAAGATGTTGCTATTATATCTAACACGCAAGCTTCAACTGTGCAGCAAAACACATATAATTCTATTTATTAAAGTCCCAGAAAAACAGAAAAAAAAGTAGTGTTCAATATTCTCTCCACAAAATGTCACTCTACACTGAGGAGGTGACAAGCAAGAAATTCGAACAATAAAATATCTCAAAGATACTGTAAAACAGTGCTCATATAGCCATGGAAAGAAACTAAACAAAAAAATCTGAAATAAATAGTTGAACATTATCATATATTTCATTTCATTGCTTCTACTAATTCATCATAACAAGTAAGGATGTTGCTAAATTATTTATCTTGCAAACTTCAAATATGCAGCAAAATATATACTATTAATTTATAAAAATCTCAGAAAAAAAAGCTGTGCTCAACATTCTCACCCACAAAATGTTACTCTACATTGAAGATGAGACAATAGCAAGCAAATCGGCCAAGTAAAATTAGTGCATACATATGTAGTAGAAGCCCACAAAGAATTCTTAAAGAAATAGATGCACAATGCTCAAATATATTCCATTCTATATCATTCGTTGGTTGATCATAAGGATAGATGCTGCTAACTTATCTATCATGCAAAGTTCAACTTTTCATTAAAGCTTGTGCAATTCCATTTATAAAGGTAAAACCCGAAACCTTTAAGAAACATATGAACAACTCATATATATTTCATTTTATAGCTTTTATTGGTTGATCATGATAGGTATAGATGTTGTCAGCTTATATATCACACAAACCATAACTTTGCGTGAAAGCATATGCAATTCCATTTGTAAAATTAACACATATACTAAAAAGAAGATTTATTAAAAAAATAGATGAACAATGGTCGTAAATATTTTACTTCCTAACTTCTACTATTTTATCAGGATATTTATATATGTTGTTAAATTGTCTACTATGCAAACATCAACTTGGCATCAACACATATGTAATCTCATTTATAAAACTATCTCATATACTAAAAAAGGAAAGCAATGCTCAAAATTCCACATGCAAATCAACCAACTAACATCAATGAAAGCATATGTAGATTAAGTCCACAAAGAATTCTGAAAGAAATAGATGTACAATGCTCATATATTTTTTATTCTATAGCTTCAACTACTTGATTAGGATGAGTATACATGCTGCTAACTTATGTATCTGACAAACTTCAACTTTGCAATAAAGCATATGCAATAAGAAAATAAAAAACGAAAAGGTCCTCATAAATCTCTCCCCAAAATGTTCGTCTACACGTATGCATAGGAATGAGCAAGTTGATTGACCATCAAACATCAATTGATGCATATGTAGAGCAAGAACACAAAAAAATTCACAAAAGAGAAAAAAAACCCATAGAGATAGGTAGCAAATAAATACCAAAAGAAAAGAAAACCCATAAAGGAGAAAAATTCACAGGAGGTAGGTAGCAAATCAACGGCGCCAACAACAGAGGGAGGCAAGTGGAACCGAGTTTCAGCCTTAACGGCACAGGTGACCAAGGAGGAGAGTGGCGAGAGGTATATGTGAGGAGAGGGGTGTAAGATTAATGGAAATTCGAAGGGCAACAACGCCTTTGACACCTCACAATAGAGCTCTAGCTTCGAAATTCCCTCTCCCCCTTGCGTTTCTATGTTCGACCAAATGTGGCCCCCATCCGTGAGATGTTTGTATAAAAATGTTCTCAAAGGAAAATTCTTCGGTTCTAAAACATAAAAGCCTCGGAAAGGGTGTTCCAAACGGGGCCTAAAGCAGCTTCACAACTACTTCAAATAACTGCAGCTGCCCTAGAAAAACCTTAAATGAGTGAGTTGATCAAACCAATATAAATTATCAAAAATCTATTATTCTTAACCAATTGTACTAAATGTGGGGCACTAAATGTATATGTGTTGAAGCTTTGGATGCGTTGAATTAGATACTCAAGAAAATTCATGATCAATACTTTTTGATTAATGCAAATATCAATTAAAGTCAATTAAAGTGTAAGGTATGATTTTGAGGGATTATGAATTCTCATAAAAAGATAATTATAAATTTCTTAGAGTGATTCTTTGGGCTATTCTAAGAGACCTCTTTAGAAGGAAAAAAATATTATATGTTGAGCATCCGGACTCCGTAAATAACAATATTGTATATTATTGTAGTATGTTGCACAATAGTGTACAATATTATTCTACGTAAAATCCGGACTCCATAAATAATACTCTTCTTTGGAAGGTCATTCTGAGTGAATTCTTGAGAGTGAAGGCAGCCCAAATGAAAGACAAATAATTTTGATGAGCCAAAAATTAATTTTTTGAAAATATTATTAATCGAAAAGAATAATTTATTTTCTTTGTGAAAAACAATTAAAATAAATGGTTGATAAATTTTGACAATGATGCAATTACTTGGGCATAAGCACCTTATAAGAGTAATTTTCCATTTACCTAAAATAAAGTCCAATCCACGAAAAATTTTTACATCAGAACTCCGCACATAGAGCTATATGCGGAATCCAGTAACATTGCGCGTGTTGGAAAAAAAAAAAGAATAACACAGAGAATATTCCCCCGTGTTATTTATGTGTTATTCATGTGTTTTTGTATGTTATTCATGTATTATTCATGTGTTATTGTGTTATTATAACACCGAGAATATTCTAGGAGCAGAATAACACCTGAATAACACACAATAACATCTAAATAACACACAATAATACATGAATAACACACGAATAATACAGAAGAAATATTTCGTGTTATTATGACTGAATACTATTTTTTTATCACACACGTCACGTAGCCTGATTTTACTAGCCTCCGCACGTAGCTTCTGATGTAAAAATTTTCCCCAATCCACATAAATTTCAGCTTCTAGCAGCCTCTTGTCCTTGGATTTCCTATCAGCCAGCAACCTGCCCGTCACTCCACCTTAAAGACCGGTGACACGGCGGCGAGCTCGAGCAGCGACGACGAACACAAGGCAACGGCGGTGGGTGCTGGAAGCGGAGCAGCCATGCGGATCATCGTGCCACTCCAAGGCATCGTCCAAGGCAGAGGAGGCTTAATCCTCGGCTCTCTAATCCCCTGCGCACTCTTGTACTTCCTCCAGTTCTACCTCAAGCGCAACCGCTCCTCTCCACCTCCTCGTTCTCCTTCCGAATCCTCCGCTAATCTCCCAGAGCTTGCTGAAATCCCAAGGAGCACTTCTCGTAGCAGTCTGTCCGCTCGAGGATCCATACGTCCCGTGCCGGTTTCATCGCGGGCCATCGCCATATCCAAATCCCGCGATTCTGCTTACTACACCGGTTTGAAGAAGGCTTTGGAGGATCCATATCATCCAACTTATAATCCTGATGGAATCCTTCAGCTTGGTTTGGCGGAGAACCAGGTTGTCTACTTGTAGTTTTATATTATCCTTTTTATCTTAATTTTCGGGTGTATCATGTGTATTTAGTTTTTTTTTTCACCTTGGTTAAGGGCAGCTTTCCTTGGATATTATCGGAGACTGGATCGCGGCTAACCTACAAAAATCTTTGCTTGGTGAGATGCGAGGGGATTTGAACATTAGTGGCTTGGCTGCATATGAGCCCTTGGATGGATTGTGGGATTTGAAAATTGTAAGTAGAATGTTTTGTTAATTTTTTTTTAAAATTAGTCTAAAACCATCTTCCATTTTTATTGTGCATATTACTTCACAGCACACTGTTGTCTTCAGATATCCAGCAAAAACCCACGAGTTCAAAACATGCAATACTGAATCCCCCAATTTGAAATGCATAGTTTTGCGTAAGTCAAATTTAAATTAAGCAATAGGAGCATGATAAAATTTTATTTAAAAACATGCGAAAAAAGCTCAATGCTTGAGTGTTTTCTTGGAAATGCTCTTTCTTTGTTTTCATGAAGAGGCCCAATCATTGTGCATTTTCATCATTTTGAGTTCTCTTTTTTTTCTTTTTTTTTCGAAATAAAGAGGGTGTATCTTGCCTTTGAAATTTTCTCTTGTTAATTTTTATTTTTTGTTTGTATGTTTATCAACTAGCACATTAATTATATAAATTATTTGGCTGCATCATACTCTCATGTTTTAACATATAAATTAAATAATCACTTCCATTTGCATTTTCTAACTTCTAATGGTCCAACTAGATGTATTTTATGAAACTTGACCAGCATGGATTATCAATGAATTTTGTGCCTTTGCAAAATTCATTATGATATATGCCATGTTTACATTTTAATTTTTGGATGTTTATATTATATAAAGTGTTTATAGCGAATAGCACATTATGATGCAAGGGTCTCCTAGATCCGTAGTGCTTAATTGCGCTTAGTACAGTGCGTACTATTTTAAAATTTTCACAAATCATAAAGAACATCTCACTATTCCTTCAACCATTTAAGAATGATTTGCTGCCAATTTGACACTACAGTGAGATCCTATTATGATATGAAATCGACTTTGAAACGATCTTGTGAAATACCATGAAATTGATAGGATTTTCTAAGTCTTTCAAAAGGTATACAAAGATCTAGAGTTTCCCTGTGAAATCAAATGCAAAAATATCTTAGGTGATAAGTTGATTAGGGAAAAGTGATTACCATGAAATTGATTGTTAAATAGTTTAATTAGGTTTTCTTGCATCTAATTTTTCCTTCCCTTGGTTTTTACTCTTATGTATGTTTACTATATTCTTTGAGTTTAGCCTACAACTTTGAGGAAATTCATTATTTGGCATGAAATAAAGAATGAACTGCAATTGGGCATTTCATTGTCTTCCTTGGATGGGTGTGATAATTAACTATAGGTATTGATGGCTAGTTTCTGCTTTGGTCGAACCAAACCCATCATTTAGGGAAATCGTGAGGAGAGGTATTCAGTGGCATTTTAGTTTGCCTTGGGGTTAGGTATGTCACACCGTACCATTGAGGCTGGATTGAAATCATAGAAACCCAATAGGACGGTGCGGGCAAGGGGGCGCAAGCTTAAGATTTAGAAACATTTTTTAATCAATAAAAGCATTTGCTTCTATTGATTTTTTCCCTCAATATGATCATCAAAATATCTAAATTCAATAAAATTTACTAATGTTTACTAAAATTAAATAAAATTTAACTATAATATTGAATCAGATAAATAGTTTCAACCTTAAATATTTCCAATGATATACTTAAATGGTTTAGAAACTCCTCTTTTAGATGATGCATAACCAATAACTTAAAATTTATAAAATAATAGGCGTATGTTCGTAAGAAACAAACCAAATAGATGGATCTCACTGAGTAAAGTATAAATAACAAGATAGGGGCATAAACATGATCTATTAAAAATGCATGAATAACATATTGATAATGTTTTATGCTGTAAATAGTGAATGATAGATATTCTTGTTTGATATGAAAACATTTAATTATGCTTGTTATATAATAGAGTTGATAACAATTTTTTTATTTAGACTAATGATCATTGTGTTGAAATGTAAGAAGGGTTGCATACAAGCACATTATATTTATACATCCATCAATTACTCACTAGTCATTATTTTCTTTTTATAACAGTCTGTATCTATAATAAATCGTATGAATGCTTTTTAAAATCAGGAAAGTAAACACGAGCCCATGAAGATATAGCAATTTTTTAAAAATTTGTCACTATACGTGTCCTTCACTTCAATCTTCGTTATTGAACATCTAAAAAAATTTTATATATCTACATAATACAACACAAGCATGCACTATATGAAATTTTTTGTTAAAGTGAAATCTCTTAGTGAAGATTACATTATGATTAAACTAGGTTACAACTCAACTTAAAATGATATTTATAAACTTTCAGAAATTTGTGCAGTAAGTAGCATGACAAAGATCATATAAAATTCCATGAATAATTGAAGGATGTTCCGAAGTATCTTGTCAATAATTAATACATACAAACAAATAACAGGGAATATGCTTCTAAGAAATACTAATATGTTTATCCCTTATTCAGTGAAGAATCATCGACAATACAGAGGTTAGAAGTAGTTGAACATTTTGATCATGCGCTAATTTTATCGCTCCAACATATTCTGCTTCACAAACTTGAGATTCATAAAAATCTAGATCAATCATACATTCAATATATAGATCAATCATTCTTTCAATATATGTTACACAATGAGAATTTAATTGCTCAAAATAACCAATTTAAATGTCTCTTTGAAAAGTTTCTATGAATTTCTCCCACTCATACTACTAATTAACTCAAAAATTAATGATTTTTCAATCTCATTATCTATAATAATTATTTTTATCGTACTTTTTCTTAAAGATGCTTTATTAAAGTTTGCCAATTAAATCTTTGCTAGAAATATACATCTTGATGCCTTATTTTTCAAAGTAAACCTCTAGTCATTTGATGAGTAGAAATAAATCCCACTAATTGGATTCCTACGCAGCTTCTTAAACAATAAATATTATATAACCTCAGGTTAGTGAAATGAACTTTCCTTAGCCATCTTGCTCTCTTCCATTCTCAATCGCAGTTCTAAATGGCCTAAGGCCAACCCCCACAAACCCCACCCCCCCACCCCCCCTCCTCTTTCCCACACACAAACACCTTGTTCGTAAATGTTATATTTGTATAAATTTAAATCATCCTTGTGATTGATGGTGAAATGATGAAAGCTTTATGTGTGAAATCATTGCTGTGAATTTTTTATGTATGGAATTTTCATTCCCATAAAGAACTCTCAATATATCTCTTGCTTTGATGATAGAATGCACCATTTAGCTAGGCTTGACTATTGTCAGAAACAAACTTGTTTGAAGTCGCTCGTATGACATTTGCGTTCTTCCGTATCCTTTCTTGAGATAGCGAACCTAAGCTCGCAACTCATTGCATCTTCCTTCTGATACTGTTAGATCTTTTCTTTTCCACAATGTGTATTTATGTTCCCAGCTGGCTTCATGTAGTTATTTTCACTTAAAGAGGTATTTTTTGTAGTTTGGTACCCCTCTTCGATGATTGATCTTATCAACAAAATTTCAACCACTTTCTTATCCAAAGAAGTGATTATTGTTATTGGTGCTTGCTTAGGGTTTCCTCTTGATGTATCTTCTTTTTTATACTCCACGTCTCCTTTTCTTGGTCACCCACTTTGTCCTTCTTGAAGTCTTAAGCAGCATTGCTTAGACCACTTTTTTTGTTTGCTTCCAAACTTGGCAAACTTGAAAGCTGATGGGCCATTTCCTTAAGCTAGTTATAAGAGAGAGGGGTATCGTGTAGTGAGATTTCATTACTAGCGGTTCAGTCTTTGGCTCTAGTTCAATCTAATAGTTTGTCTCCTTTCTAGGCAGTAGCTCATTTGGTAACTCTTTAAGTGAGAAATTTTAAAATTCATCAATTATTGTTGCTTCCTCCCTTGTTATGTCTTCTTGGGGCTTTGATTCTTCTTCATTTGAGTCATGAAGAATGGCTATGTAGTTTTCCTCTTGTCGGATGTCCTTTCTGAATTGGATGACTCATAACATCTTAGCTTCTTGCTTGCTAGTACTTATTGTCGATACTAGGCAAGCTTGACCGTCTTCCATAATGCAGATGCTATTGAGAAATTGTATTGAGAAATTCTTTATTTGATCCAAGAAGTCTAATCCTAGAATAACTTTAAAATCATCCCTTGAAATGACAGAGAATTCCAATGTTCTTGTCCAAACTCCAACATTGGTCTTTACTCTCTAGCTATTCTATGAGTTGTTCTTGTTGCTGAATTGACTAATTTAATGGAGCCTGCTCCTCTAATTGCCTGTAGTCCTATCTTTTTTTCTTCTGCAATGGAGATGAAGTTGTGAGAAGCTTCTGTGTCCACCATTGCTTTAGTAGTCTTCCCATATATTACCATCTTCACAAAGAATAACTCCTTTGCTTGGGTTTCTGGGGAATATTGTATCTCATTGAGCAATTGTATAGATCCTACCTGTGTTGCCATATCACTTCCTCTTGTTTTCTCTTCTTAATGATGAATTGCAAGAAGTGAGTTCAAGGATTTCTTTTGAGGACAATATCTTGCCTAATGAGGCCCATCACAAAGGAAGCAATTGTTATATGGTTTGATTTTGTTATCCTTTTGCTTTCCCTTATCTTTGGCCTTGAATGAGGATGATTCATAGCTCGTCTCTTTCTTGTGTTAGCCTTTATTTCCCTTATCTTTGACATAGACTCTCTTCTCTTCACTTGGCTTTGTGGACTGCTTTGCATAATCAATCTAGCTCTCAACGACGACGATGACAGTAGTGACATCTTGCACTCCGCGCCTTTTAAGCTCGGCACGATTGAAGTCCATCCATAAAGTTAAATAGAGCATCATTGTCTGGCATGTCAGGGATTTCAAGGACCAAACTAGTGAAGTCATTAATGTACTCTCGAATTGATGTTGTTTGTTCAAGCCTTTGCAACCGGGCTCTAGCCTCATCCTCTGCATTCTCAGGATAAAATCGTTTTTTGAGCTCTTTCTTGAAGTCATCAAAGGTAAATATGGTTCACATACATTTCTCTCTGTCTCTTTCTCTACCATAGCATAGCGGTGTCTGAGAGATAAAGTGCTATAAATTGGATCTTTGTATCTTCATTAGTAATACTTATGACTTCAAACTATTATTCAAGTCCTCATAAGAAGTTGTCTACTCCTTTGGCGTTGCCAATCCTCTCAAGCTCTTAGACTTTGGTACTTCGATACGTTGACTTCGAATGTATGGTGATTGGTTGATGTTGTTAATGCTCTCTTGCAGAGCTATATACTCCATGCATCTCTTCCAATCTGGCATGTAGACTGCTCATCTCTTCTTCATGAGACCTTTGTACATTATGGAGCTCCCTTATTAGGTCCTCTCACATCTCCATTTGGTCTCTTAAGTTCTTCTAGTTGAAGCATCATACCTCTGATCCTGGAAAGGACGGTGATGTCCTCTCCGACAAAGCCATCCGTCTTTTGGCCTATATCCTCTATATGGGCCTCTATGCCATTCGTAGCCTTCTCCACCAAAGCCAGGCGTGAATCAAAGTTATGGATGATCTTCTTAGACCTCCCAATGTTATTTAGATGTAGCAGGATTTTGTTTGCTCCTCATGATCTCGTCCTTGTTGGATTGATTTCACATTTGTGGCCTCAGTTCCACAACGTGCTCTTTGACTTTCTTTGTCATGCCTTTAACCTTGACTCTGATCCGAACTGTAATGAGCAAATTTTTCTAAAGTCACTCGTGCGATTTTAGTGCTTTACCTAAGCACTAAGTCAGCCTAAACATTGTAACCCTTGGACTTGGAAAGGGAAAAACTTGCTAGAAAAAGAAGTAAGGAGAGGTTATAGAGAGAGAGACACTTCACTAAGGAATGAGTGTTTACACACTTGGTTTCTTGGAAACCATTGGATGATTACAAATGAGGGGGAGGGGTCTCTATTTATAGTCCTCCCTCAGGTCGTAGAGAATATTCTAGATTATATTCAAGTATATGAACTTCTGTATAGTTCTACATTATGCTTTACACATATATATTTCTATAACTTTCTAGAATATCACTGAGTTCTCGAAGCTTGTCTCTTTCAATATTTTTCTGGAATGTGGTGGAACCTTCTAGAATTTTTTAGATTATTCTCCTCTTTTTGTTTTTCTCTGGAACATTTTTTCACATGATGTGACTTATCCTTTTTTGAGATGATGGTTCGACACTATGCGAGAAAAAGAAGTCATATGGGGCTAGTTATAACTTGTCTTCTCAAACTACCCTTACACGACTTCCGTCTTCAGCATGTAAGTCTTGTTTGAACTTGGAAAAGGAGTTTGCAAATTGCATCTCAACCACTAACAAATATTGCAACGCTTGCAACAGGAATGTCGATGAAAAACAAAAGTATTACATGAAATCATGCTCATGAATCCTTAATACTAGGAATTTTCTCTTACAAAAAAAACTATAATTTATTGTTAATTTTGATGAACAAACTACATCATCACACCCAACTCATTGAGATGATTTATACGGGCTTGTTTGCTATCAAAATGTATATGTGAGCGCACATGATTTGTTCCTCTGAATTTTTCTGTTACTGAAAAGAAACATTTCATAAAGAAGTTGCTGTTGTTTGGGCGAATCATTTCCCAAATGTAATGGGTGAGTGAATTCTTAGATAATCTGTTGAGTCAATGTTGTAATATATCTTTCTTGATTTTATTCAGTAGAATCTTATTTTCATAAATAAGTAAAACATTTCAAAACTTTTAATCTGGCATCTATAGAACCTTTTTTTTTTCTATTTGTATTTTTCTCTGCCATCTAACATGCCTTAATGGGAATACCCAATTGGTTTGAGTTTTGCTCATTCATGATAAAGGCATTACGTTGAAAACCAAACAATCTGCTACTTTCTTAAATGGAGGGAGAATGATAAAATATGCATTGAACTAGTACTTTCCAGCAAACCTACCACCAATGATGAGGCATCCATTTTAAGTAATTCCCAAACATTAATTTTAACATCCAAAACATATTTAATTGGTCCATGACTACATGTTTGCGGCTATAATGACATGCATGGAGAGGCTTAGAGAGTTCTTAATCTTTGTTTATCTTAGGTGAGTGAAACATCTACTTTTTCTAGCGAGTGATTACCAAAATTAAATAGATAAGTGAGCTCTTGTTGCTTTTGATAAGTGAATAACCCCAACCGCCATATTCTATTTACCATACACATAGAGACGTAGGCTATTCTCTATTCTAGTAGAATAGTTTTCTCCACGAGTTCATTGTGAATCCTGTAGTCACCAAGTTCAAATTCTTGATCCTCTACTCTCTTCTGTGGTTACAGGACAAAGCGGAGGTTTCTTCTGTTCAATATCCAAACTTGTAATGCATGACAGTATTGTTGTGCTTCAAGTTTAAATCAATGATCATGTCAGATTATATGGGTTATGGTTCTAAGTCAAAAAGTTTGTCTCCTTGAGTGTTCTTTTAAAGCCACGTATCATGTATCTTAAATCATCTGAATCGTTATAAAATTTAGAAAAACTCATAAATTGATTTATTAGACCAGTTAATGATGCTGAGAGGATGCAGTCTTTTGTCTTAAAAAATATTTAAAACGCAAGGTCCAAGCCAACTGATTAACCCCTTGCCAAAGCTAAGTTCAAGCATAGTCAATCGATATTTACTTATTGTTTGTTGTAATTAAAAAGTCAAGAAGCTAAAATTATTTAACAAACTATAGCTTATTAAGAAAATGATAATATATGAATTGAATTAAATAAATTGCTGAATACATTTTTAATGCCTTCAATCCTAAGTCAAAAATCAAAGAATAAAAGATAAAAAACTATACCAAAAATTTTACTTTTATTCAAAAGGGTTAAATTTGGTAAATTGTTTATAACTGGGATGCATCTTTAAGTTTTTTTAATCTATAAATAGTTATACAATATTATGACGTGAACAAAAGTGAAATTTTATTACTACAAAAATCAAATGCAATACATAATGTTTTACCTTTATTCAAATGGACAGTTAACAAATAAGTTTAATAACTACAAATAATTATACAATATTATGATGATTACTCAAGCAAATTTCGTTAACTACAAAATAAATATGTGCTTTCACGAAATGCATCCGAAAAGTAGTAATGAATATCATCATTAGTGTTATTCTGATAGTTTTGGGTGTCTTTATAAAATCTACTGTTTCATTCTTGTTGAATGCTTGATGAACTGTTGTCTTGATCTCACTGTACTCATTTTTGCAGTATTTTTAGTTATCTCACCTTGGGATTACCCCTCATTTTTTTTTAACTCATCCTTATTAATTCTGTTTATTCATCTTATTGGTTCATCTCCCGCCTTACACGTTTACATTCCATAAAGGACTAAAAAAATTACACAAACTACCTTACAGTATTGGGTGAAAATGCTCCTAACTTTAGGCAAACACATCTTAGTGACCTTTTGAAAACACTGAGTTCTGTTTCATTGTTCTTGGTCAAGAAAAGAGTTCTCTGTGTATAGTTTATCATGTATCATAGGTTTACATATTATATTTATATGTAAAGATACATATAGCGATACATTTATACATATGCAAAGACATTCACAAATGTTTTATGTATAAATATCCCATTGGCACTAATGAATAAATACCTGGACCAATATATACATGTGCTTATCAAACGATCTTTAGGCATGCATGTTTGTATTTCCATCTATGGTTATTTTTGCTTGTGTATGTGTGTGTGTTCATGCACGCTTTGATTGGTTCACAGATAATTAACCACTTAAAAAACTTCATCTTTAAGTTTTAATTTATGTTCTACTGCATAAGGCAATGGTTGGGTTCATGAGTCAAATCATGGGAGGATCTGTTTCATTCAATCCAGCCCAAATCATATTAACAGCTGGCGCAACTCCTGCTGTTGAGGCACTAAGCTTCTGTCTTGCAGACCCTGGAAATGCATTCCTCGTTCCTTCGCCATATTATCCAGGGTGATTTTCTCTTAACCTTTCATAAAAATTTCCCCTTTTTTTTTTCTATAAAACATCAAGTTCAACTAATGGCACCCCATTCTCTAGATTTGACCGGGATATAAAGTTACGGACTGGCATTGAGCTAATACCAGTTCAGTGCCGAAGCTCTAATAAGTTCAGTTTAAGTATAGCTGCACTTGAAAGGGAATACAAACAGGCAAAAAAGAGGGGAATAAAAGTCCGTGCTGTTCTTTTTACCAACCCTTCTAATCCTGTAGGCAGTCTAATGCATCGGGAAACACTATATGATCTCCTAAACTTTGTTACAGAGAAAAACCTCCATCTGATTTCTGATGAAGTATATGCTGGATCAACCTATGGAACTGAGGAATTTGTGAGCATAGCTGAGCTTCTGGACACGGAGGATTTTGACAAGACTAGGGTTCATATAATATACGGACTGTCTAAAGATCTCTCTCTTCCAGGATTTAGGGTGGGAGTCATCTACTCCTATAATGAAAATGTTATTGCAGCAGCTTCAAAGTTAGCAAGGTTCTGTGCCATTTCTCTGCCCACTCAACGCCTGCTTGTTTCAATGCTTTCAGATACTAAATTTATCGAGGAATATATTAAAGTAAATAGGGAGAGACTTGGGAAAATGTTTGCACTTTTCACAGAGGGGCTAAAGCTGCTTGATATCGAGTGTTGTAAGAGTAGCGGTGGATTCTACTGTTGGGCAGACATGAGTAAGTTTCTACAGTCTTACAGTGTGAAAGGTGAGCTTGAGCTTTGGGAAAATATTCTGAATGTGGCCAAAGTTAATATCACTCCAGGATCCTCATGCCACTGTATTGAACCTGGCTGGTTTAGGTGCTGCTTTACAACACTGACTGAAAGTGATATTCCTTTGGTTATGAAGCGATTTAGTAAAGTTCTGAAAGGCCACAAAGCCAGTTAACAAAAAGAGAAGCCATATTTGAGATTCATTCATTAATGTCTGATATATTTGAAGTAGCTTACAAAACAGAAAGGAAGGGTAGGAGTTGACATATAGTAGGCTTGGAGTAGGACTTTTCATGACTTAAATTAACAAATGTTACCATTCAGACAAATGCTACAGAAAGCTCTCTAGGCATTCACATTGAAGTATTCCATCACAACCTGAAGGGCTAGAAGCGTCTGCTGCCCTATTTTAGATGAACAGATTGCTTTTCTTGGGCGTTTGTTCTGAAGGAAAAGCATGCCAAAGGGCCCCTCCAGGTGAAATCCTGCAACACAATTATTTTGTATCATTAGTAAATTTGTTGCGTCTTTCTTTTGATGGAGATCTAGCATAGTTACTTAAATTTTTGGCATATGAAGATTAGAACAGCAATTTATCTGTTTAATATGTTTCAGCAAATCTCTTACCTCTTTCTGACTTGAACTGGTTTGAATAAATGTTCCTAAAATGTAAGGATTCTGTGTGATGCTTTGATCGCTTGAAGGTTTTTATAATCATAGGGTGAATCATGTTTCTGTCTGACTTGAACCAGTTTAATTAAATATGTCTAAAATCTAATTGTTGTGTGTTTTACTTTGATAGCTTGGAGGTTTTTATAGTCAAAGGGCGAATCATGCAAAATTTCACTCTTAAGGGCAATAGCTGTATTTGCCAGGTGCCGCTCATATAAAGTTCCCTGCAAATCATTCATCATCATCTAACCATCAAATCCAAGTAGTCAAATTGAGGTTAAATAATTATGACTGTGATTCTGGTACGAGGCCGAGTTAATTGCGTATATTCTAGTGTTGTTTTATGCTCTAACTGTATTTTAATAGAGTGGATGGGAAAATTCATGCAAACAAGGCTTCACCATTAAGAAGAATCTATGCTTTCTGATGGAGACAGCATTTTTTGGGTAGTTCAGCTTGCGGCTCAGCAGAATGAGCTCCCCAAGTGTCAGCGTTCTCTTCACCAGATGACTGCGGTGTATGGTGCAGCTTTTGACTTCTACTTCTGCAAAAACTAGAGGATAAGGTGTAGACCCCTCACATAAAACTTGCTTTAAACAGGGAAAAGAAATCTAAGAAGCTATTGTGTAACTCACCATTTTGCATTGCTGAGCTACTTGAATCACTCTTAGTATATCTTCCAGAAACGGAATGCAAACTATCATTTTGGTTGGAATCACCTTCCTTCAAATCTCCATTAAAAGATGATTGGTTCCAATCTGAGCTGAAAGAGTCTAAAGAAAAGGCATTTCCGTCAAGTGAGTCATTCCAGGAGGAGAATGCCACTGGAGCAATGGTAGAGCAAGGGTTCTCTTCCCTTACAATTGGTTTCCCAGGCTTCTCCTCCCACTGGAAAGGAACTGAGATAACAAGTTTGAGTGGCATAATGGTTTTTTCACTCAATGAAACCTGTTTTGATTCAGAAAATTTGGCTGAAATGAAAGGGATTGGCTTGGCAATCCAATTTCTCCTTGGCATGCCTGGTTTATGTTCCCAAAGGAATGGAACTGAAATTTGTTGACTTCCATAACGGCGATGATGAGGGCTTGAGATCATTTTTTCATCTCCCATGCTTAAGACTTAAGAGGAGGCCACCAGCTTAACAATGAACCTGTTACCATAATTCTATTGGAGGCACCGTTGGGTATATGTAGGAGAAAAATATGTTTGGGGCAGGGGATAAGCTGCTTCTGTTAGAATTTGTTATGGTTCAACCACTATTCCTATCTGTTTCAACCAATATTCCTATGGGTAGTGTTAGTAAGGCCCAGGGCACTTTTTGATTCAACAAATCCTTAGACGTTTGGAAACATTTCTTAATTCTAGGAAGAAGGAGAAATGATGAATTATACCTGTATACAATATTTTCTAGGAAGATTTGCATACCTATTGATCAGTTCTTATATATTTACATATCTAACATCTATACTTCAATTTTTTACATATATATCACTTTTCAGATGCATGAAAAGGTGTAGTTTACTTTTTAAAAGTTAAGAAAGTGGTATTTTTTATATGATATGAAAGATATGGGTGGTATAAATGTAAAATGTAAAATTTTGATGTTAGATATGTAAATACATAGGAATTAGGTTGTATGTATGTAAATGTCCCTATTTTCTATTTTGGGAGGTTTATAGCAGTGTTCTTCATCAAGTGGAAACCTCTTTGGTCTCTCTTATTTGATCTTCTGAGAAGATTAGAACCATGGGAGCCATTAATTGTTTTGATTAACTCAGCCTAAGCCAAGCTGTACTACATGTTTGGGGTGTTATGTTAGAGTATGGGCTAAGTCTAATGCACTACACATATGACATTTCTTAGGGAGTATTAATCAACAGAAGATGGAAATTGGGTTTGATATATCAATTGCTAGACCCATTTTTTATCCAAAAAAAAATTATCTGGTATTTTTACCCTAGAGTACATTTTAATTGTTTGATGTTCGGTTAAAATGATATTCTCGTATGCCTGTACAAATTTAGTGTTCGAATTACAAAATGAGCCGAAGATAAACATACTTGTATTCAATTGTTTTCAGCTCGAGATTGATTTAAATAATTTTTAAATCAAATATATATATATATATATATATATATATATATATATAAGATTTAAAAAATCCTTACCCTAAAGCCTTCTAAACTTTTACTATTCTATTTTGACCATTCGGTCCAACTCCACTCCCCTATTCTTCTTTGTGGTCTGGTTTTGTCATCCTCACCGCCTCGCAACTCTTGTTTGTCTCACACTTCAAATATCTGATTCCTCTATCCGGCCCAAAGTCCTTTCCTCTCCTCTAGCCCCCTGTGAGTGGCTGAGTGCTTCTCTGTGCTTTTCGCCCTGGGAGTAAAAGAGGAGTTTGAAATCTTAGTATTTGGGTTGTCATCTAGGTTTGTGTCCTTTCCTCTCCTCTTTTCTACACTTCTGTTTTACTCTCCCCCTTAGATTTTGCACAATAGCATTTATTCTCTATCTGATTTTTGAGTTTTTATGATATGATTGGAGAGTTGGAGCTGTGGAGGTGGATTACATGATTATTGATCTTAACTTGCATGAGATTTTCAGTTTTATTTTATGTGTTTATGGTTGAATATTTCGGACTTTCATGCAGATAATTCTTTATGGGTTTAGTGTTCTCTAATTAATTTGGTTGATTGTTTATTTGGTCTTTGGAGAGTGGAGACCTGCCTGAATAGGAGAAGTGGCTATGAATGTTTTTTTGTTAATTTTTCAAACTAGGAGATCTTGTGATGGGGTGGTTGACTGGTTGAGGACTTTGTGGTTGTGGTATTGACCTTTTGACTGTGTTGTTGCCACTGTTACAACACTGTGGACCTGTGCTTGCTTTGTTGGTTCTCATCATTTACTTTTTTTTTTTTCTTGGTTCACTGAATTGTCAAATGTGTTATCAGTTATCATTTATCTGTTAGCTCTTAAGCAAGTTAATGCATGGTGGCATGATTCATAATTGAGTTAATTGTTCTCTTTATATGAGAGAGTTTCTCTGATTAATTTTCAGCGATACTCGACATTTAGGTGGTTGTTGTCTTGTTGTTTTACATGTGCAGCTCAGTAATTGACTTGAGAGTTTTCCACATCTCATGATAGATCCTTAACTAACAGCGATCAAAATATGTGTAGGTGTATGTGTGTGTTTTCTTTGATTGCTCTTGCTTGCAGTATTTAGAAACAATTTTATATGTATTTTATCATTTTTAAATGTATTTAAATTTTCGGTTTGTAAAGGTTGTAATTAGACGTGCATAGAAATAAAAAATTTCCAATTTAAAATTTTTTTTCTACAGTTTTTAAAGTAATTTTGAATTAATTCAACCCAAACGAGTTCAATTCGAGCTATTTTGAGCTTATTGAACGAAACATAATTTTTTAGTTAATATTGAGCTATTTTGAGATTAAATGAAAAATTCACGCCAAATTCACGCCAAATTCAAATAATTTGTTGATGATATTTGCATTTATTGATCTCAAATAATATGATGCAATCAATATTAGATTAGCAATGACGGGTTGGAGGTAGAACTCATGGTGGCGGGAGAAATATTTACGTACGGAATTCTGTGTGCATAAATATAATTGACTAGTTCCACGGAATAACCTCCCAATAACCAGATTGGGAGGTTATTGGGAGGTTATTGGAGTCTCAATTACCCCCCAATAACCTACCAATAACTTCTGCAGTTGTGCTTTTATATTTTTTGGTGTTATTCTAGGGTTTCGTGAGGTTATTGAGGATATTAACTCCTATAACTCCGACATAACCCTTTAATATTCTCCGAATAATTTTCGTACGCACGTAAAACTATGTGCACTACATACATAAATATGCTGTAAGATTTAGCACAAGTCTTGCTTGTACTGAAAATTAGTACGATGATTTATTGAACTGTGAATGTCCGAAATGATGGATGATGCAAGTGGCATCAGTGATATTTACAATGAAAGGCTCTTAGAGAAGGTGGTGCGGGAAGTCTTTTGGATGGAGAGGTGCGGGCATGTTTTCTTAGAAGTTTAGAGACATAAATGAAGGACGATGATCTTCATAGAGGGAATGCAAATCTTGGGTAAGACAAGTTGAAGGATGATTGTATATGTTAGAACTGTCAACACGAAGCTCAAAGCAATTGAGCGGTTCAGGATAGTGGTTAGTTGATCGAAGTGACGGACCAAAAGAGCATTATCCGAACGTTCCATTCAATGACTGACCGCCTGGTCGGATTTCACCGTCATACTATGACAAGGGATTCAATCAGTGTACCACGCCTGCAATCCCGATCACCTAAAAGCTCCTTAGAAGGGCGTCCGATCGTAGCTAGTTGACCGATCGATTTTTTGACTTTGGTAGGCACGACTGTCATCTTGGTTGCCTCAGTCGACCGAACTAAAATCCTGGAACTTGTTGGTTATCTTCATATTCAAATTCAAATTGTAATACAAATTTGGTACAAAATCGGCACAATTAATTGCATTAAGGGTGATTTCTATAATCTTTCCCTCTTTTTTATACTTGTACAAATACGCCTCTATAAATAAGGCAGAAAGATGAATAAATTAACTTTTTTCTCGGTTTTTCTATCGGGATTTTCCTAATTATCTCTATCTTTTCTTTTCTCAGCTCTAACTCTCGAGGCGTGTTCACAAAAGACAACTTATGATTCAATATACTGAAAGGCGGCGCGATGAGTGTGGACATGCCCCAGACGAGAAGCAGAGCTAACTAAGGTGAATCCCTGGGGAGAGAAATAGCGTCGAGTTCAATAAATAGATAGTGCATCAAGACACATAGAAAGAGGTTGAGGCATTGAGAACGCAAATAATAGACCAGTTCAAGGCTTTTTAGGTGGCCATGATCCTGCAAAACGCTCGACGCTCTCCTATGAAGGTAAGAGTCTCGGGGAACCCGCCCCTAGAAGGCTCCCCTCGAGAATCCGCCAGCGTCCCACAATTGACACGGTGACCAACCAACTGAAGGACCAGGGGATTTCCAACCGATAGACAGCGCTGCATCTATGCAGACAATCCCGCATCGGGTGGATCGAGTGGGAACATTTGCTCAGCCGGTTATGGGCAGTGCCTCTTGAAGGATCCTAAAAATAATACCTTTAGCTCAGGATTCCTCACTTCGACTCCTACAAAGGAAAGAGTGACTTAATCGATCACCTTGCTTCTTTTGAATTGACAGTCAGAGTTCCACAGGTCGATAATGCCATGAAGTGCTGCCTATTTCTGACCACACTGAAAGAAGCCATGCTTCAATGGTTTAATAGCCTGTCAGATGGAGTCATCCTGTTGTTCTTCAAATTTCAGAAGTTTTTCCTGGCACACTTTTCTAACGTAGAGAAGCCGAGGAAGGATACAGAGACCTTGCTTCAAATCAGGCAATGGGAGAACGAAAGTCTGCGTCTTACATCACTCGTTTCCAAAAGCAAATGTTGGAGGTAAATAACTTGGAGCCTCTCATCTCCCGGACCGCCCTGAAATAGGGGATCCACAACAAGCGATTCAGATACGACATGGCCCTACTCAAGCTAAGGAACTTTTGCGGATGTCTTGGAACTAGCTAATGACCACATCGCCGCCAAGAAAGACCTTTTGAAGTCCTCACCAAGAGCATCCGATCACCGACCACAAATGCGAAAGGGCTGAGATGACTACCAAAGGCCAAAGAGCGACAGAGCCATTGGTCATTGATTGAACGACGACCCAAGGTCCCGGGACAATCGAAGGAGCAACCGAGGCAACGAAGATCAGCAGCGACGCCCCTCTGATCAGCAACTACCCCGATACTTTAAGCGACCACACGTATATCAGAAGACACAAGGTTCGACACTCCTGAATTTGTCGATGGTTGAACTAGTTCAGGCCATTCAAAATAAGGACTACTTCAAGAAAGCCCCTCCTCTGAAGATTGCACCAGAACTGCACCATTCAAACAAATATTGCGCCTACTATCGGGACCACGGACATGACACGTAGGAATGCCGCCATCTCAAAATTTTGGTAGAAGAGATCATCCGGTCTGGAAAATTGAAAGAGCTCGTCACTGTTGGAGCATACACACCGCGAAGAAAAAGGCCCCAACAGAGGTGCTCGCAGATGGACCAGTTCCAACAAATGAAATCCACCTAGATAGGATCATCTCGAGTATCTTCGGTAGAGGTGGAGGCTTATCTCGACAGTCTAGCTTGAAGAGATACTGGTAGGGGGAGATATGTTCCTTCATATTCCGATCACTTTTACAGATGCAGATCTCCCCCTAAAGGAAACCCACACAATGAGGCAATCATTGTCACAGCCTTCATAAACAACTACCAGGTGGGCAGCATCCTAATCGACACCGGGAGTTCGGGTCAATATTCTTATCAAAACGGCGTTCGAAAAAATGGGACTCAAACCGATCAGTTGACGACACCGGCTGACCCGTTGTTCGGCTTCTCATGCAAGAGAAAAAAGCCCTGGGTGTGATCGTGTTGCCTGTCTCATGGGGAGAACTAGAAAAATAATTCAACAACACAGAGAACGTTTTGGTTGTAGAATTGTTCGACCATTGTCGAATAGCTACCAGGCAGTAGCTTCGACCTACCACGTGGTCGTAAAATTTCTCGAATACGGGGAGATAATCATAGTCCGAGGGAACTTGGAGCAGTCCAGAAGCTGCCATCTTTAAGTGATGACTGGTCGACCAAGAACTACTCGACATTCCAATCCAAAAGGAAGGAGCTTTTGAGACCAGTGAGACCATCCTCGGGACGCCCGCAACCAGCGAGGATGAGCATTGTAAGATTTTTCTAATCAGTAAGAACTTTGATATAGGGCACATGGACCTACTGATCTAAACCCTCCGCACGCATCGAGATATGTTCGCCTGGACAGTTGCGAAGATGATCAAAGTCTCAGTCGATGTCATGTTCCATCGGCTCAATATCAACCCTTTCACTCTACTCATGGGACAAAAAACTTCGATCAACTGCGAGGGCATTGGTTGAACCAATAGAGGCAGAAGTCCAAAAGCTAAAGAAGGCGGGCCACATCCGGAAGGTGCAACACCCGACCTGACTCTCGAATGTGATGATGGTTTGAAAGCCCAATGGCAAATGGAGAATGTGCATCGACTTCACTAATCTCAACGCCGCATGTCCGAAAAGCACCTATCCCCCTACCAAGAATTGACACGCTGGTTGATTCGGTGGTCAACCTCCATGATAAGCTTCCTCGATGCCTTCTCGAGCTATCACTAGATAAAAATACACCAGGCTAGCTGAAAAGACAACTTTTATTACTGCACATGGAGTTTTTGTTTCGACGTAATGTCGGTCGTGCTAAAAAATGTTGGGGCAGTCCGTCAACGCCTCATGGATGTAATATTGTCAAATCAAAAGGGAAAGAATGTTGAGGTGTATGTCGAAAATTTTCTAGTGAAAAGCAATCTAATGAGAAACATATAGAAGTCATAAATTTAATGTGAAGTTGAACCCTTAAAGTGCATCTTTAGAGCATCGACTGGCAAATTTTTAGGTTTTTTAAATGCGATTTGTTAAGGGCTAACCCGGAGAAGATTCGGGCAATCCTAGACATGCCCTCTCCTCAGAACTCTAAAGAGATTCAAAGGCTGGCCAGAGGAGTTTCCAAACTCAGTCGCTTCATTTCAAAGGCTGGAAACAAGTGTGTTGCATTCTTTAAAGCTCTAAGGAAAAAACCAATGTTTCAAATGGATAACCTATTGTGAGTCAGCATAAAAAGGCCTGAAAGACGCCCTAGCATCACCTTCGTTATTCCAAAGTCCAAAGCGAGCAAAAGAATTATCCTTATAACTCGGAGTTGGGTGAGAAATAGTCAGCTCAATGCTAGTTAGAGAGGAGGCAGAGGAACAATTCTCGGTGTATTACACCAATCGAGTTCTTTGAGGCGCCAAAACTAAGTACCCGATTATGAAAAACTCATTTGCCTTAATTATCTCTTCTCACAGGCTCTGACTTTTTTTTCAGACCCACCCAATTCGATTCATCATTAATTATCCATGAAATTCCATGCACACTCAACTGGAACATTTCAGTCATTTGTTGAAATGAGCAGTAGAACTCAGAGAATACAACATCAAGTATGTCCCCCAAATAGCTATCTAGGCACATACGATCCTCAATTTTCTAGTGAACTACTCTAAGGAGGAAGAATCACACGAAGGAAACCTAGCCAATGAAATAACCTGGATCTTACATGTCTACATGGTGTCCAAACAAGCGATCGTTGGGATGGGACTACCATTGAGCAGTCGACTGGAGAGCACGTCTACCAGTTTGTCGCGATAGAATTTGAGGTTACAAACAACCAAGCAGAATACGGGGTGTTGATCGTTGGTCTTTGTTGGGCCTACAAAATAGGCGATCGCAAGCTGCTGGTAAAATCAGACAAAGATTTCAAGACCGAGACGAAGTGTTGACCAAGTACCTCGCCTAGACATGAAAATAAATAGGAAGGTCCAAAAACTTTCACGTAGAGCACGTGGGTCGCGAGGAAAACCACATCACCGATATCATGTCCAATTGCATTAGTTTGGGCAGGGCTCCACAAAGACTCACTCGATCAATAGTCGAGGAACCAGAAATGATGGAAGTATCTATTGAAGTCGAAGGAACAAAAAACTGGATGGATCCTTACGTCCTCTACCTTGAGACAGGGAAGGCATCATAAGAGGTTACAGATTCGAGGCTTCAAAATCAAGGCTGCACTGTATCTGTTGTTATAAGAAAATCTCTTCAGACGATCAGTTACCTCAATATACCTAAGGTGCTTGAGGGAAGACAAAGCTTTGGACGTTCTCTGGAAGTGCACTCCAGAGAATACAGGAGCCATTCCGGAGGGAAAACTTTAGCATATCGGGTACAACAACAAGGCTACTTCTGGTGGATACTACTCAAGGAAGCCGAAGAATTTTCTCGGAAATGTGAGCATTGTGAGAAATTTGCACCTCCACATCATCAACCGACACGCAAGCTTCAACCTATCTCAATTCCTTGGTCGTTTGCCACTTGGGGTTTGGACATCTTTGGCCCTTTCCTCTCATTTAAGGCATATGTAAGTTACTTATAGTAGCAATCAATTATTTCTCCAAGTGGATCGACACTAAGCCACTCACTCAGATCAACGCTAAGGTGGTGCGGAACTTCACTTAGTTGTATCTCATATGCAGATATGGATTGCTGCTAGTCATCATTACCGACAACGGGACACATTTTTTGATCGATGCGTAAGAGATTTCTATGCGAGTGAGGGAATTGATCTTAGATTTGCTTTGGTCTATCACCCTCAGACAAATAGGCAGGCTGAAGCGGCCAACATGATCTTCCTAAACTTGCTAAGGAAGAAAGTCAAAGGAGCCAAGGGAAACTAGACGAACATATTGCCATCGGTGCTTTGGGTGATCCGGACTACACCGTCGTCAACGACCGGCCAAACTCCATTCATGCTGACTCTTGGAATTGAGTCTGTTAACCGTCGAGTACAACCATCATAGCCAAAGGGTTGCTATGACTGCATCATTCATAGAAGAGAACCTAACCAAGTGGCAAGCAGCAAACATCGAGGGTGCAATGCTAGCCCTCAATCTGATAGACGAAAAGTGAACCAATTCAACTTCGAAAGGATGAAATCAAGGACCGCTCGCTATTTCAACATACATGTCTTAGAGAAGACCTTCTCTCTGGGAGATTTGGTCCTAAAGAAGGTCGATCTAGCCGCACGATGGTAAGCAGTCGACGAGCTGGATCGGTCGGCTCGTACATAATCAGCCAGCAAGTCTCACATAGTGCTTACAAACTCAAAACATATGCTGGAAAAGAACTCCCTCAGACTTGGAGTGGAGACAATTTGAAGAAATTTTTTCCTTGAAGTTTTTTTTTTTATGTGAACATGAAAGGAGGTGTCATCGCCAATATGTAAATTTAAATCTATCAATAAAATTTTATTTTCTTGGATAATTTTGTTCGATTGACTCGCAAATCCTCTCGTTGCTTGGGGAACTCCTTTCGGTCGTACTTGGTTTGATTATAGGTTCAGGAGCCTCGGCTATGGCTGCAGGGAGACCAATGATCGAGCGATAACACTCATCACACTCGAGTCATATGAGCGAAAGGGATGGAGACAGTTATGTTAGAACACCGCCAAGTCAAAAGCATAGACCACGATGTAAGAAAGATACCTGCAACATGAAAAACAATGTTTAGTCATCTCTGGTGAATAACTTTCTTTTGAGTGGGGTGCACAGTGAGTGGAGATCTCACCCCCATTTATAAAGAGGGGTGGTTAACTGTCCCAATAATGGTCGCCTAACAAAGGCCTAGTCGAGATCCACCGTGACAAAGACAATGGGTGCATTGACAACAAGTCGGCGGCAGGCTTCTCGGAAAAGAAAGTGAAACATAATTGACGTCACCATCAATGCAGGCTTTAATGTTGACCCACCAAGATCACGTGATGAAACGACGGTGCCAAGCTCACCAACAGTCGACCACCACGTCTCGACACTCGAGGAACTTGACTCAATCGAAAACCCCCCACAAGAACTACCTGGTTGCCAACTCTGGACTTTTTAGGACATAAGTACGTCGAACAAAAAACAAAATAATAATAATAATAATAATAATAATAATAAATATATAATAAATAAAGAATAATTAAAATATGTATGATCCTAACGATCAATTACGGTAGATCAATTGACTACTTGCTCCACCTTGTCACCACAAACCCATGCCTTTAAGTTGAAAAAACCTGGTCTCCAGAGATGGTTATCCGCTCGCTAGCGGTGAGATCTACGAAATAGAGTAGAGTGAATATCTCGAAGAAAAGTCCTCAAGGGAAACTCTAGCGAGTGACAACAAGATCCGCAACTAGCAAAAGGAACAAAACTTGCCGAGCCAAAGGCCCTGCCGACCGATCGAGGTGAGGGTATGCGGTGACTTGGACCCAATGCAAACAAGTTAGTCAGCATATTTTAACCGATCATTATTGGAAGTGTTGGAGAGTGTGATTCAACTCTCAATAGATGACTTAAGTTAAATGAATCCTCAAAAACTTAAAGGATGACTAACGAGAGCGTGACATCCAAAGTTTGGGGTTTATCTCTGAAAGTGATTAAGACACACACCATCAACAAGATCCACGTAAGTCACAAAGGTCGCCTCAGATGCGAGTCTCTTCAGAGGCGACAACCCAACCAAAAAGGATTAACGAAATATCTCGGTCAGTCAGCCCTTGCGGCAGATCGATTCAATAAGAGCACACGATCAGTCGAAACACAACCAACCCAAAAAAGAAAAAGCAAAAAAAAAAATATTTCTTCATATAATCAAAAAACAGGCACGAATATCTTTATTCTTATTTAGAAAAAAAAAGAAGAAATTCTCATTTTGTTGGACCCTGAACGGGTGGTCGACCCTTCTTCGCTGCCCGAACCATCCTCTTCTTTGAAACTTTCTGCTGACCTATTCCGAGTTAGAGCAGAGAACTCTTCAGGATCAGAGAAGATCGACCAAACTGTGATGAACGAGTAGTTGGATGGTAAAATCCACCCCAAATTTATGATAGTTCATCAGGCTATCCTCCTGCTCTTCCCTGAAAGCCTACGAAGCGATCTTCTCCTTCAGCTCGACAATCTCCTTCTCAAAGGACACTATCTCGGAATTGTCGAACTTTAGCTTCTGGAGGTCTTGATCGTTGCAGATCCTTTTCAAGGCCTGCATCCAGCGAAGCCTCCTTTTCTCGAGCCCTGTCCAACGCTCCCTCCAATTCGATCACAGCCAGCCCCATAAAATGGGCACCCTTCTTCAACTTCAACTTCCATAGGTCCAACGCTCCCTCTAGGGTACTACCGACTTCCTCAGACCATAGCAGGTTCAGCAAAGTAGGCGTGATGCTCCTGTTCTCACCCGTCTGCGGTTACCGGTCTAATGACGGCTTCTATAGACTGAAATGCTTGTCAGACCTGAGCCACTTCCTCCTGTCGCCCTTGTGAATGGATTCCCACTCGAAGGCTTTCTTGCTCCTTTCCAAAGGAGGGGGATGTAGGATGTTTATTTCCTCATCAGCTCCTTCCTCGGCCAACATATCCTTTTTACCTTGGGGGAAGGGAAGACCTCATCATTGGAAGACAAAGCTGACTCTAATGATGAGGAACTGGACGAGGCAGTAGAGGTAGCCCATCTAGCTTCGGCTCTCGCAAACAAGGCGACAAAGGAAGGGTCTTTGACCTGCAAATCTGGCGGAGCGGTGGCAGCCGACGACGTGCTAGCTTATGAGGAAGAGAGGGCTGCGATAACCCCTTTAGATTTGAACGTTCTTCCATCACCTTTACCTGTATTAACAAAATGAGAAGCGTGTTTTCGAGGAATAGCAACAACCTTGCCAATCACCTAGTTTTAGACACTGAGATATATAAGGGAGCAATTCCTTGTCTCATATGGAATTACCTGATCTTAGGAGACGCATCTGCTTCTTGTGTTTGGCGACTAGCTTGTCCTTTGCTAGCTTTGTCGGGTAGCCTCGTCATGGTCCGAGAGACGCTGTTGATCCTTTGTCATCGTACCCTTCAATGCGCGAGTAACCATTGTTTGGCAGTATACTGCAGGACCAAGAAATAACAGGTCGGTCAGCATCGCTGTGACATCTTCCATTCTCGATGAAAGAGACTTCGGCCTATGCACCACTCGCTCTGATGGCTCGGTCTGGATTCCCTAGGCATGAAAGCAAGAGGCAACCATAAATTTTTTTCAATCACTTATTTTATTCTCCACTCACAGCATATGTTATTATCCGCCAAGAACATGGTGAAGCCCACTTTATGAATCGTAAACAAGAAAAAAAATGCTTAAATTTGTTGATCGACCACTAAATACGCTCCTGAAGACAATAATAGAAGAACGTCATTATGATGGCTATGGAGTTCGACAATACTTGCGCCAAAATAACCCCGTACGCATTGAAGACACTCCGAAGCTCGTCTCATAGAAGTAATCAAAGGCCGTATTTGAACTGGTCTCGGTAAAAGAACAAATCCCTGCCCACGAAGACTGTCGCTCGAGCCGACCGTGACAACTTCTGAAGAGCGACGCTACCATGTGGAATCTACTTCCTTTGCATCTCCTTCACCTCATTATCCTTCAAAAATGAAGGATCAACGACCTTAATGGAGCCAAAGAGGGTAGAGGAATATTTTGGTGTCATTTCAAAGAACAAAAGATGGACGAAAGGTGAAAGCAAAAGAAAAATCGGAAGCATAGAGAAAGAAACCAGAACACGTAAAATAAAAAGAAGTGATCCCTTGCCCTACTTATAAGACGGACACGTAAAATGAGGCGTCACATAATGATAATTGTCGCACCAAACATTTTTTAAAAATTATTCAAATGTCGCCTAGAACAAAGTGCTTTATGAATAAGTCCTCTAAAGCCTCAGTTAGGACATACCATCTATGAGTCAACCTTTTGAGGACTATCTTTCCGCCTAACCAAGTCTGATCCATTCGGCCAGCTTTTCGTTGGAACTTGCCCATGTCATTTAACTCATGAAGCTAAGCTAGCTCATGCAGCGCCTTGACCACCCCACTTCGCAGGATTGCGACCTCTGCCAGCGGGGCCGATACATTCTAGCCCATGATCGCCAGTCTGAAGGGTTTGGGGATCAACGACCTTCCAAAGTGATTCTTAGCAGAAGCCCCGCATATTCGGCCTGTAGACCTTCCACTCCAACGTGGGTGAACTTCCCCATCATCCCGGCGATCCTCCGATCCTACTGATTCATCTGCATTGGTATAATATCAAATTATTGAGAACCATCAACAATCAAGAAAGATTTTTAGTACCCATAAATCTATCTATAGAAGAAAGGGTCTTAAAATACTTCTCTCCTTCTTGTGCAGATGTGCCTCAACCTTCCTGTAGCAGCGATTGAGGAGAGACGATGATTGGTCCTCCCGCCAACTCCTTTCCGATCGCCTTGATGCCTTCAGCGAGCAGGGCCTGCTGGCCCTCATACTTGCACCCATACCAGACTTAAGGACCACGACCTCTTAACGAGGGATTTTTTGCATTCGCCCCTCAGGATCCCTTGATGAGTCGACTTCATCAGCCGACAAAGGCTAGGGCCTTGCGCATTTCCTTCTCTCATCTTGTTTTTCTTTACAAAAATCGATGGCCCATAGCCCGCCTTGGCAAGAATTCAGGTGTCCACAGTGATCTGACACGAACCATCAGCCATGATACAACTCAGATAATTGGGAAAAAATGACGGCAACAAATGTCATTCTGAGCCTATGACTATTTATAGAGCACGTTGGGCACAAAATCGTAGCTATCACTTTCAAAAAGCAAGAAAACTCACTTACAATTGTATATACTAGAACTGTTGACATGAATCTCAAAGCAATCAAGCGTCCCAGGATAGTGGTCGGATGATCGAGATGTCATATCAAAAGAGCATGATCCAAACTATAGATTCAACGATTGACCGTCCTATCAGAGTCAACCAACATACTATGACAAGGGATTTAATTGGTGGACCACGTCTGCAGACCCGATCACCTAAAAGCTCCTTCCAAAGGCGCCCAATCGTTGCTAGTCGACCGACCAGTTTTTTACTTCAGCGAACGCGATTGCCATCTACTAATCACCTTAGTCAATCGAACTAGTTGGTTACCGTCATATTCAAATTGTAATACATCCAAAGTTCGGGGTTTATCTCTGAAAGTGATTAAAACACACACCATCAACAAGATCCACGTAAGTCACAAAGGTCGCCTCAGATGTGAGTCTCTTCAGAGGCGACAACCCAACCAAAAAGGATTAACGAAATATCTCGGTCAGTCAGCCCTTGCGGCAGATCGACTCAATACGAGCACACGATCAGTCGAAACACAACCAATCCAAATAGAAAAAGCAAAAAAAAATGTTTTCTTCATATAATCAAAAAACAGGCACGAACATCTTTATTCTTATTTAGAAAAAAAAAAGAAGAAATTCTCATTTTGCGGGACCCTGAACGGGTGGTCGACCCTTCTTCGCTGCCCGAACCATCATCTTCTTTGAAACTTTCTGCTGACATATTCCGAGTTAGAGCAGAGAACTCTTCAGGATCAGAGAAGATCGACCAAACTGTGACGAACAAGTAGTTGGATGGTAAAATCCACCCCAAATTTATGATGGTTCATCAGGCTATCCTCCTGCTCTTCCCTGAAAGCCTACGAAGCGATCTTCTCCTTCAGCTCGACAATCTCCTTCTCAAAGGACACTATCTCAGAATTGTCGAACTTTAGCTTCTGGAGGTCTCGATCGTTGCAGATCCTTTCAAGGCCTGCATCCAGCGAAGCCTCCTTTTCTCGAGCCCTGTCCAACGCTCCCTCCAATTCGATCACAGCCAGCCCCATAAAATGGGCACTCTTTGTCAACTTCAACAACCATAGGTCCACATTTTGAAGTAGTTCCCGGCGGCTGAAACCCTCTAGGGTACTACCGAGTTCCTCAGACCATAGCAGGTTCAGCAAAGTTGGCGTGATGCTCCTGTTCTCACCCGTCTGCGGTTACTAGTCTAATTACGGCTTCAATAGACTGAAATGCTTGTCAGACCTGAGCCACTTCCTCCTGTCGCCCTTGTGAATGGATTCCCACTCAAAGGCTTTCTTGCTCCTTTCCAAAGGAGGGGGATGTAGGATGTCTGTTTCCTCATCAGCTCCTTCCTCAGCCAACATATCCCTTTTACCTAGGGGGAAGGGGAGACCTCATCATTGGAAGACAAAGCTGACTCTAATGATGAGGAACTGGACGAGGCAGTAGAGGTAGCCCGTCTAGCTTCGGCTCTCGCAAACAAGGCGACAAAGGAAGGGTCTCTGACCTGCGAATATGGCGGAGCGGTGGCAGCCGACGACGTGCTAGCTTTTGAGGAAGAGAGGGCTGCGATAACCCCTTTAGATTTGAACGTTCTTCCGTCACCTTCACCTGTATTAATAAAATGAGAAGCGTGTTTTCGAGGAATAGCAACAACCTTGCCAATCACCTAGTTTTAGACACTGAGATATATCAGGGAGCAATTCCTTGTCTCATATGGGATTACCTGATCTTAGGAGACACATCTGCTTCTTGTGTTTGGCGACTAGCTTGTCCTTTGCTAGCTTTGTCGGGTAGCCTTGTCATGGTCCGAGAGACGCTGTTGATCCTCTGTCATCGTACCCTTCAATGCGCGAGTAACCATTGTCTTGGCAATATACTGCAGGACCAAGAAATAACAGGTCGGTCAGCATCGCTGTGACATCTTCCATTCTCGATGAAAGAGACTTTGGCCTATGCACCACTCGCTCTGATGGCTCGGTCTGGATTCCCTAGGCATGAAAGCAAGAGGCGGCCATAAATTTTTTTCAATCACTTATTTTATTCTCCACTCACAGCATATGTTATTACCCGCCAAGAACATGGTGAAGCCCTCTTTATCAATCGTAAACAAGAAAAAAAATGCTTAAATTTGTTGATCGACCACTAAATACGCTCCTGAAGACAATAATAGAAGAAGGTCATTATGATGGCTATAGAGTTTGACAGTACTTGCGCCAAAATAACCCCGTACGCATTGAAGACACTCTGAAGCTCGTCTCATAGAAGTAATCAAAGGCCGTATTTGAACTGGTCTCGGTAAAAGACCAAATCCCTGCCCAAGAAGACTGTCGCTCGAGCCGACCGTGACAACTTCTGAAGAGCGACGCTACCATGTAGAATGTACTTCCTTTGCATCTCCTTCACCTCATTATCCTTCAAAAACGAAGGATCAACGACCTTAATGGAGCCAAAGAGGGTAGAGGAATATTTTGGTGTCATTTCAAAGAACAAAAGATGGCCTAAAGGTGAAAGCAAAAGAAAGATCGGAAGCATAGAGAAAGAAACCAGAACACGTAAAATAAAAAGAAGCGATCCCTTGCCCTACTTATAAGACGGACACGTAAAATGAGGCGTCACATAATGATAATTGTCACACCAAACATCCTTTAAAAATTATTCAAATGTCGCCTAGAACAAAGTGCTTTATGAATAAGTCCTCTAAAGCCTCAGTCAGGACATACCATCTATGAGTCAACCTTTTGAGGACTATCTTTCCGCCTAACCAAGTCTAATCCATTCGGCCAGCTTTTCGTTGGAACTTGCCCATGTCATTTAACTCATGAAGCTAACCTAGCTCATGCAGCGCCTTGACCACCCCACTTCGTAGGATTGCGACCTCTGCCAGCGGGGCCGATACATTCTAGCCCATGATCGCCAGTCTGAAGGGTTTGGGGATCAACGACCTTCCAAAGTGGTTCTTAGCAGAAGCCCCGCATATTCGGCCTGTAGACCTTCCACTCCAACGTGGGTGAACTTCCCCATCATCCCGGCGATCCTCCGATCCTACTGATTCATCTGCATTGGTATAATATCAAATTATTGAGAACCATCAACAACCAAGAAAGATTTGTAGTACCCATAAATCTATCTATAGAAGAAAGGGTCTTAAAATACTTCTCTCCTTCTTGTGCAGATTGCCTCAACCTTCCTGTAGCAGCGATTGAGGAGAGACGATGATTGCTCCTCCCGCCAACTCCTTTCCGATCGCCTTGATGCCTTCAGCGAGCAGGGCCTGCTGGCCCTCATACTTGCACCCATACCAGACTTAGGGACCACGACCTCTTAACGAGGGATTTTTTGCATTCGCCCCTCAGGATCCCTTGATGAGTCGACTTCATCGACTCGACAAAGGCTAGGGCCTTGCGCATTTCCTTCTCTTATCTTGTTCTTCTTTACAAAGACCAATGGCCCATAGCCCGCCTTGGCAAGAATTCAGGTGTCCACAGTGATCTGACACGAACCATCAACCATGATACAACTCAGATAATTGGGAAAAAATGACGACAACAAATGTCATTCTGAGCCTATGACTATTTATAGAGCACGTTGGGCACAAAATCGTAGCTATCACTTTCAAAAAGCAAGAAAACTCACTTACAATTGTATATACTTAGACCGTTGATACGAATCTCAAAGCAATCGAGCGGCCAGGATAGTGGTCGGATGATCGAGATGTCATATCAAAAGAGCATGATCCAAACTATAGATTCAACGATTGACCGTCCTATCAGAGTCAACCAACATACTATGACAAGGGATTTAATTGGTGGACCACGTCTGCAGACCCGATCACCTAAAAGCTCCTTCCAAAGGCGCCCGATCGTTGCTAGTCGACCGACCAGTTTTTTACTTCAGCGAACGCGATTGTCATCTACTAATCACCTTAGTCAATCGAACTAGTTGGTTACCGTTATATTCAAATTCAAATTGTAATACATATTTGATATAAAATTTACACAATTAAATACATTAAGAACGGTTTTCATGGACGGTTTTCATAACTGTTCTCACCTTTTTTATAATTGTACAAATCCACCTCTATAAATAGGATGTGAAAAGACAAATAAAGAGGTTCTTTTCCCCGATTTTTTTACTGGGATTTGCCTACTTACCCCCTCTCTTTTCCTTTGTCTCTCAGCTCAAACTCTCGAGGCGTGTTCAGTGTTCACATAAGACAACTTAGGATTCAACAATGATGATGAGAAAGTGGTTGAATCTTATGAAGCAGAGATAGTTGAGGATAAATAGGCATCTCGATGATGAAAAATTATTACGTGCAAAGTCTGAATATATTCGACTGCATATAATAATATTTTGCACTACTGCACACATGTTGTACAACAGGATATGCCAATGCTGTAATATTGATACAATCACATTTCAAAAATTGTGGTAAAACTCTAAAAATTTTGGGTGAGAAAATTAGAAAAGAGAACACAAATTGGAGGGAAAACCTCGCTTTTCATTCACTCCAATCTCCAAATAAAGATTATTTATGGACATACAAGAACTATTAATTCATGATATTTACTATTAACTAATTAACTTCAATTAACTTAATACAAAAATTAATCATCTCATAGTATCACATCAAAATAAATATTTAATTCTTCATTAAATATACTTTTCAAATCTAAAGAAAGAAAAAAAATACACATCCACAATCCCAGGCCTAATCAGCGGCAAAATCTTAGAATGAACACAAGACAAAGCAGCAATGAACTGAGCTGTGTAGCGATTTCACATCAGTCTCAGAAAAAGACAAAGCAGCAAGGACCGGCAAAGAAGCAAAACAAAAAAATCCTTAAAAATCACTATATAGAAAAAATCATATATTATTTAACTTCATTTCCTCGGTTCATTGAGCACATTCCCATCACCAGACCAAGAAAAAAAGGAAAAAGAAGCCCATAAATCAGCAGAACAAATACAAACTCTCAAACAGCTACAACGATTGAATAAAATCAATTAAAACTTACAACAGGCTACATATAAATGGCTGTTTTATAAGAATAATTAAAAAAATGCATATAGAAAAAGAAGATTTAAGTTAAATTTAATGAAACTTGCTCGTTAAAAATGATTCCTCAAGATTAAAGTCAAGTTTAATGAAACTTGCTCGTTTGTTTCATGTGTTGGGAGAGGGAATTATCCAACCCGGCGGTGGCAAGTCTCAGGCGCTGGACCTCTGCACTCAGAGCTTCATTGAGCGCTGTGAAGCACACAAAATAGATTAGTATGGATAAAATAAGAGTTCAACTTAAGAACTCATTACTATTATTTTTGTTTTTTAATATGGTTACTAAATGAATTTCATTATTACTGTGTTTTGAATATAATTACTGAAATAAGAGATTAAATCACTGGAATTGTATGAATAATGGTTGTTTGGAATGTTTTGAGTAGCCATGTCTGATCTTTAAAATTGGATCAGATTAGTCAGTCATCCTCAACCAATTGACTCTGAGCCTGCTCGCCAACAAAAAAGTTTCCGCTCGATTGGGCGCTAACATGTACGATGACGTGATGTCTGGCAGTTGGCCGTCCGAACGCGCAGTGTCCAGACGGAATATTTTCTCATTCTCCAACCAATTTGAGTGTGTGAATCAATCCATACACTCCTAATCCGCACATACATAAGAAAGGTTCAAAAAGTGTAATTTTTAACTTTCATCCTCATTTATTGAGTCTAGAGTCCGGACGCAAGTTGCGGACGCAATGCATGGGATGGACGGGTGATGTTTTTATTTTTTCCTCCATTGCATCGCCTGAATCGCATCCGTTGTCAGGACTCCGAACTAAATAATTTTTCCATTTTTTGTTGCTCTTTACTAAGGTCGGTGAATTTCTCACGCAATTTTGACACTTCTATACTAGAAAATTCATGATTAAAACATTGCACTAAAATAAAATTACCATCTTTTAGGTGCGCCTGTTGCTCCATGGCCTGTAGCCTAATTTTTAATTCATTGTTCTGAGTAGCAAGCCCAGCCGAGTCTCCCTATAACACAAATAAAAACAAAAACTTTCTTAGTCCAAGAAAATCACAAAAGTCGATCGAATTTGCATTTGTTGCAAAAATAATAACATCAAAGAGTAAGAAATTGGAAGACTCACCTGCAGGAAATTTAGTTGAGTTGATAATATTGTAGCTTCGGTCTGCAATGTCTGAACTTTGCTTTCCAGCTCTGAAATATAGCGCACTTTTCTTTCCTTAGAACGAGCAGCAGAGTGACGATTAGCCAGTATCCTGAAATCAAAGAAGCAGAAATCAAATCTAAGATTGTGTATGTGAGCAAAAAACTTGATAAAACAGAAAGGCACCTTTTGGCACGTTTTGGATCAGCCAGAGCGATCTCCTCCAGCCTTTTATCCGCCATGATCTTCTTCAGCTCCGTCCCGCTGAATTCCCCCCTCCCAAACTCCAAGCTGAAGGTCGCGTCCATCGAATCGCATTCAGAGCTCAAGCTTCGCTTAGACCCAGAAGAGGGGGAAGGCGAAACTCCAATCGATTTCTCGCAAAAGTTAACCCTGCCTACCACTCCATCCAACGAGATGCTTCTGGAATGCCGAGAAAACTTAGCAGCTGGAATTGATTCACCAACCAAGGCACAGTCAATCGCACAGCTCTCCGCCTCGCTCTCGCTGCTACAAGCGCCGCCTGTCTTGCTGTTTCCGCTTCCCCTGCTTTCCAGTTCGTCTCGACGGTAATCTGAGGATTCTACCAAACCAAATCCATCCAAATTGAGAAACGCGTCGAAAAGATCGTCGCCGACATTCACTTCCAATTTGCCCTCCAAGGCGTGCTCGGCACTATCATCGATCGGCTCCGGCTTCACCGCTGGTGGGAGATCGCTGCAGGATCGACGGTGGATCTTTCGATTCTGAAGACTATCGCCGGAGGCAGCGGACAAGTCCGGGGAGTCGGAAATAGAGGAGATCGGGGAGGTTTTGCGGTAAGGGGAGGGGCTCAACGGCGGGAGTGAGTCAAGGGAGAAGAATGCTGGCTGAGAAAGAGATCGACTGTGAAAGCTAGCAGGAAGCAGGCGTAATGAAGTCGGCGGTGCCGCCTGTGAGTTGGGAATCGTCGGAGGAGTGTTGGATATACCCATGGACAGGATTCAAGCAGCAGAGTGTTATCTCTCCGAGCACACGAGAAGAGATCTATGGAAGCCGTGCAGAAGGAGGATGGGGGTTGGATTGCTATGGCTGCCGTTAAATCCGCGCCGTGCAGTCCATTAAAGAAGGAAGTCGGTTATGTGGCGGTGATCGGGTTTTCGAATGGATGCTTTGGTACGAAATGTGAAGGGAAGCACGTTGTCGCGAAATACGTGGCGGTCAATCCAGTGAGCGTCCACGTGATGGACATTTCTTATAGAGAGTAGTGGGCATTATGAAGATTTATGTCCGTATCGTCCATAGTTTTCTATACATATATATATACATATATACATATATATATATATATATATATATATATATATATATATATATATATATATATTATGTTTATATATTTATATTTAGTATTTTAGTCCATATAATTATATGTATAATATATTTATTTTTAAATCATATCAATATATGTTTTAAAATAGTATTCATTTTAAATTTTAAATAACTTATTAATGTTATTTTTATGTGATTAAAAATTAAAATTGTTGTATTTTTTAATTTTTAATTATTTAAAATTTTTTTTGAAATTTAAATATAAAATAATAAAGCCTAAAAATTTAGATATTAAAGATATATAAATATATATAATAGATTTATTGTTGATATGCCTATAAATTTTTTTCTTAATTTTGAAAGGTCTATAATGTTAATTTTGTAAGGCTTTAAGCTAAGTGTAAGAAAAATAATGTCTTTCAACCATTTAATCATTGTTAAAGCCCCAAATTAAAAAAAAAAATTACAAAATTTGTTAGATTTTAGAGACATATATTGAGAAGGCCAAGTACTCTATACATTGCTCCTCAAAAAAAAAAAAAAAAACAAAAAAAGAAAAATCATCACTTTGGGTTATCTATATGGACAAAGTTGAGGTGGGAGAGTAAAATGGCCCATATAGTTATTGATTTAAAGAAATTTACAGAGATGCAGCACCTAAGAGAGTGAGAGATAAATATACTAATTTAAAAGAAATTTAAAAAAAAATAACAAAGAAGTGAAACTTTTATTGAGAAATTCTATGTCATCAAGAATAGCAATATTCTTAGCACATGAATAGTCTCCTTATAAATAACCAATACCTTAGGTCAATTAGGAGTAACCATTATATTATGTTCCTGGTTATTTTTAATAATTTTCGAACATTGAGAAAGAATATAGTGGGACAGTCGAAGAAAAAGGATAATGTGCTTATAAATAAGAGGTTACATTATTTAATTCTTTTGAACCTATATGTGAATGCTTTCCTAATACATTCAAGAAAGAAACATACATTCAAATTTTTTATATAAAAGCACAAGAGAGAAACTAATGGTTTTTTTTTTTTTTTTTTTTTTTTGGGTATGCTAAGTTGAATATTCAAAACATACTCAAAGATAAAAATGATAGGTGGTGATAAGATTTCTATTAGAAAACTCCCAAAAGGAAAAAAAACTTGATGTTCAGCCCAAGAAAAATAACCTTGATCTTCAGCCTAAGAAAAATTAATCAATTAATTACTTGGAAGTTACATTTTCTACTCTCTCCTTAAATAGCGATAACAAGTCTAGGATCACTTGATTGTCTTTCTATCATTATAATAAGAATTTTTGATGATATTAAAGCTAATTAATAGGCATTACGTAATAGCATAGAGATAATAATATGGCAATGTAAGACTCGGTTTATCAAAAACATTAGCGAAAGTCAACAATTATTGGTATTCACTAGCATCTTTTTTTTATGAATTCAAATTTTACACTTAGATTACTCCACTCCGCCTCATGTATATTTTTAATGTTTGAGGGTAACATTTTGAAAATTTTGATCAATATCTCAAAATACTCTCTCAAACTAGTTATGGCAATTGTTAGAACATTTTTTGACATTAAATTTCATTCGTGACTTTAGAATTAAGTGAACTTAGGCTCTATAATTTTTAATTATCGACCCGCTCAAAACAACTTCGAGCATGTTGAATTTAAAGATCATTTGACTTTTAATTTAACACTTTTAAGCTTTAAATTATACTTTAATGCTTAATCTGTATTTTTTTGGACTCAAATTAAATCACTTTTGGTATTATTAGATTTGCATCAATGAGATGTCCTATAATTTCGTTAAATAGACGCTTAGATAAGCTTGAATTTTACATAAAAATTATCACATCCAAAATAAACTAATATTCGTGCCAGATCATGTAGATGTTTTACTAATATTATCAATTATAGTGATCCGATTCATAAATTTCTATATACTTAGGGTAAATAATAGAATTATCCACTATATCAATTTTTTAGTACTGTAAAACTGTTCTAGAGAATATATGAAGCCATTCCCGGAAAAAAATTATAAAAGAAAATTTTTAATTAAGGATAAGATATTTCTGAGATAAAAAATCATATATGGATAAATATAAAGAATGGCATCAATTTACTCTTTTATAGTAGAGTTGACAGATAGTCTTAGGGTCTGTTTGGGGCAGCTTGTGCGTTTCAAGATAAGCAGCTTATCACGCGAAATGCGGCCTGCAGGTTGACAGCGGGGATCGACCCGCGGCCTGTGTTTAGTGTAAAAAATTCAAACGCGGTAGACAGCGTTTTCAAAAACGCTGAACCAAACGGTTAAGCGGTGTTTTCAAAAACGCCACCGCAATTATAAGCTGCCCCAAACATACCATTAGTAAGACTTGAAAGAACAATCATGTTATTATCAATTTTGTCATTGAATTTTTTAGGTGAGAGTGAAAGTAAATCCTTAGGTGAGCTTACAAATTTTATGATGGATTAGCTTATGAAGCCTAAATGAGTGCGTTTTGATAAAAATATGTGAAAACAAGGCATGCAAATGAGTTACGAGACTTGAATATGTCATGGTGATAGTATCCTTTTTTATTAAATAAGTCTGCTTATTGGGTAACATGATAAGCTAGATTTCATGAAAACGTCCATAAATTCAACTAAATCATATGTCAAAGGCATGATGAGATGGGGATTCAAAACTTTAGAGATACATTGAGCAAAAGAGACGAAGGTTTATTCAGACTATTGATAAGATTTTTAAGGATGAATTATTGACAGAAGACTTGAGATGGGTCTTTCCTTTTTCTTTTATGTTAAAGAATTTCATTCTTTAAAACTATTATTCTTTAGCAAGTAATATGTTTTGCTTGAAATGGAGAGTGAGTCTTTTTTGTTCTCCAAAATTTTGAGATTACTAAGATTAATTTGATTTTGTTAAATATAAATTAACATTAGATATGTTGGATTTAATTTAGGATTTTTTTGGTTGCTTATAAATTTTATTAAATATATATCTTTTAGAGAATAAAATTTTATTTTCATTTATTTTTAGTGTGAAAATAGAATCAACACTTATGAAATATCTGCGAAGTTAGAAATTATTATTAGTGTCTAATAGTTACATTTAAAGAAATAATAAATTTAACAAACTTCATTGATTTATAAAATGTGACTTCTGACATAAAATTAACCATATAGCCCTTAATAAATTTATTTTAAAAACTAAATCAACATATTTAAAATTTAAAGCTGATAAAATCACATTCTCTTAGGTAACATGATTTTTAAGTTAAGTCAACAACATGGATCATTAGTACATATAAGTAAAAAACATAAAAGGATCCGAGATCTTAATCAAATATCCAAAAGAAAGATGAAAAAGAAAGAAAATATATTCATAATTCACTTTCCATCATCCTCCTCAAAATGGATATATTTATATAATGCAATGGTTTCAGCTTATTAAATCCATGTTAATGTACTACTATCTATTGAAATAATTATAATTTGATTCACATGAATACTTGTTTTTTTTCTCACAAAGACTTGATCTCAAAATCTAATATTCAATTTAACCCAAAGGATAAAATAAAATTCTTTCAACCAGAATCTATTAAGTAATTCTATTTTGTATAATTGAACAAAAAGGATATTACCAAAGAAAATATTGTTTGACAGACATTTAAGAAAATCCTTGAGATCAGCCCTTAGTAATTATGAATTTGTTGGTTGCCTATTTGGCTACTATTTTAGTTGATCAATTTTCATGCAAAATTTATGTTACTTCAACCATTTGTGTAATCTATTTTTATATGGTTTCCTCAACACATAAACTTGTGATGATATGGACTATAAGACTTAAATATTGATTTTTAATAGCATGTTTAATGATCTCAAAAGAAAACCAAAATGTTGATAAATGGTTTGCTTAAAAGAGGTTTATTTATTCAACAATATATTGTGAACATTGATACATTTAAAAATATTGCACATCAGATGGATTGTGGCATAGAAAAAAAATTTTCAATCTTGATAAGGTATTTTGTTATATTTTGTTTGTTTTAATGATTATAAAATGGCTGCTCGGAGTCTTTTTCATTATTCATTTTGGATTAATTGTTGTTCCAATTTGTTTTTCAATCAAATAACATGTTCAGGAAGACCATTTAAGATCATCCTAATTTCGTAATTGATGATAGCCACTTTCAAGTCTTTTCTTATAATGTTCTTTCCATTTAATAAACTTTTTTTTTCTTATTTTTTTATGAATTTTATCCAAAAAGAATAGCTACCAAGAAATAAATTGAAGGCTCGAAATCAATAATAAAATGTTTTGTGAATGAAAAAGTTTCACCATCACCAATTGGTCATGATCTTGATGAGAACTTGAGGGTTTATTGTATATTGGGCTGTCAAAACGGGTCGTTGTTCGCGAACAGCTCGTGTTTGGCTTGTTAAGAAGCTCAAGTTCGATTTGTTCGATAAGTTAATAAGTCAAACACGAACACTTTTGTTGTGCTCGATACATAAACGAGCCGAACACGAACGAAACACGAACCAACAATTGTTCGTTTGTGTTTGGTATAATATATATATATATATATATATATATATATATATATATATATATATATATATATATATATATATATATATATATATATATATATATATATATATATATATAGATGAATACTATCTTTACAAAATTAATTAACTGTAAGGCTATAAAGATTTGTAATCATTTAAAATTATTAATTAAAAAATAGAATAAAATATATTAAATTATATTTAAATGATGCTTTAATATAAATAATAAGATTTAAATCTTGTCGTAACTCTTAATATCCTACGTTTGCATGATTAAGGTTATCAAAACGACTCTTTTTTTCGTGAACAACTCGTGTTCGGCTCGACAAATAAAAGAGCCAAACACGAACACATTTTTTATGTTTGAAATATAAACGAGTTAAACATGAACATTAATATTTTTTAATGAGCCAAACACTCTTAATTGTATAAGAGATGAGCCAAATGGCAGTAGTTATTAATTATTGAAAATTTACAAATGGTTTCACAGCAAAGTAGTAGATTTACAAAGAAAATGAAACGTTTATTTGTACCCTACATTTTATTTACCATTTAGAATATAAGATCACTGAACTTTGAAAAAAGTCTGGCCCATGTTTTGTTGTGATCTGGTCCAAATAACTTGCTCATGCGGACCCTGTGGTTGTTGTAGATCCAATGGAATCAAATCTGCAAATATTTGAAATGTTAGGGAGTACGTATTTATTCTATGATCAAAGTTCAATCAAAGTTGACTGAGTTTTACTTGGATATAATTCTTTTCAAAATAACTTAATTGATAAACAAATTGATATAATCTTAAATATTAATTTTGAAATCGAACCCTAACTTCTAGTTATTTGGAACTGATTAAAATTTATTACATCTTGATTGGATTTGGATCAGTTTTAGCCTTTTAGGGAAGCTTAGATATTCAATTTTTAGGATTTTCTTATTTCGGTTTTATTCAGTCTGATTAACTATCAGTTTGCCTAATCATTACCTATTTTATGTAAACTTGAATACAACATTCACTCCAAATTTAACCTTTTAGATGATTCAACTGTTAAATTTTCAATTAGTTGATAAACTTCATTGTACTTGTGACATCAAAATCACTGATCTTCATTAGTGAATCAATTTGGCAGCCCTTACTATGCTAGGAGATTAGTGGAGCTATTCAAATTAGACAAAATTCTATGATTTTTTTCTTTTCAAAAATTTTCAAATAGAAATTGTTAAGCTAATATTATATCCTTTCAAGTTTTAAACTAGGGTTTTGTTTCAAATGGTGATAACTTTCGCCATTTTTTTTTCAAAGTTGTGTTCGTTGAACAGAAGGAAACGAGCTATCCGAAACAATAAAAAATTTACGTTCTTGTGAATGAACTTCGGAATACTTTCGTCTCCCTCTATTTCATCAAATAAATATTTTTTATAAGAGACAGGATGGAACTGAGTTGCTCCATATAAGGCAAATAATACTAACTTGAAAAAAAACTAAAAAATAGTCATTAAACAAAGCAATGTCTTTATTAAATTAAGTCTCCGACAACTGATTCATTCTGCTGTCCGTGCATTCATTTAAATTTTTAATTTAAAGTTTCACATCTATTAATACATTGAATTCAAATTCGTTATAATAAAATAAAACAATACAACAACAACAACAAAGCCTTAATCCCACTAAGTGGGGTCGGCTACATGAATCATTTTTTCTCCATTGAGTCCTATTTAGTGTCAAATTTTTGTTAATTCTAATAAATTAAGATCATTTTTATGCAATAAGCCCAAATTTTCCTAGGTCTACCTCTACCTTTCTTAACATAAGTTGTATCTAAAACATCTACTCTCCTAATTGAATCATCAGGTGGTCGACGTTTAATGTGACCAAACCATCTAAGACGACTCTCTCTAATTTATCTGTCACTGGTGCAACACCAACCCTGTTACGGATATATTCATTTCGCATTTTGTCTCTAAGTGTAAAGCCACTCATCAACCTAATCCTTCTCATCTCGGCAACACTTAACTTAGCATTATGCTTTCTCTTTTAAATCCCAACATTCAGCACCATAGAGCATTGCAAGTCTCACCACCATCTTATAAAATTTTCCTTTCAGTCTAAGCGGTACTTTTCAATCACACAGTAGGCCAAACACATTCCTCCACTTCAACCAACCAACCTGAATTCTACTATTAACCATCCCCATCTATATCACCATCACTTTGAACAATGGACCCGAGATATCTAAATCGTTCACACCTTTTAATAATTTGATCACCCAAAGTTACACTTCTGTCACTAGAACTACTATTACTAAAATTACATTCCATGTATTCAGTTTTAGTTCTACTCAAACGAAGACTTTTAGACTCTAATGTACACCTCCATAATTCAAGTTTTTCCTGGGCATTTTCTCTCGTCTTATCCACGAGGAGGATATCATCAGCAAAAAGCATACACCAATGTACGTCCTCTTGTAAATGCCCAGTAAGACCATCCATAAATAAAGCAAAAAGATATGGGCTTAAAGCCGATCCCTGATGTAAACCAACAGAAATAGTAAAATATTTGTTCAATCCTCCTTTAGTTCAAACAAATGTAACAACTCTAGTATACATATCTTTAATGACTTGAATATAAGTCATATCAACACATTTCTTCTCAAGGACTCTCCAAAGAACATCTTTAGGAACCTTATCATAAGCTTTTTCTAAATCAATAAAAAACAAATGTAGATCCTTATTATCTCTGTACTTCTCCATCAAACCTCTCAATAAATGTATAGCTTCTATAGTATACCTGCCCGGCATAAATCCAAATTGATTATGAGAAACCTTGGTAATATGTCTTAACCTATGTTTAATTACCCTCTCCCATTATTTTAAAGTATGACACATCAATTTAATTCCTCTATAATTTGCTCACTCTTGTGCATCTCCTTTGTTCTTAAAAATGGGGACCAAAATACTCTTTCTTCACTCCTCAGGCATCTTTTTAGTTTTTAAAATAATATTAAAAAGTTTAGTAAGCCAAGAAACCCCCAAATCACCTAAACATTTCCACACTTCAATTGGGATATCATCAGGTCCTATAGACTTTCCACCCTTGGTTTTCTTTAAAGCCTCCTCAACTTCTTTTCTACTAATGCGGCGGTAAAAATGAAAAGTTTTATTATTATTAACGATATTAAGATCACTAAGGTCGATCTTATTTTCAGCATCTTCATTAAAAAGTTTATCAAAATAACTCACCCACCTATGTTGAATATCTTTTTCTAAGAAAAGTACTTTTTTATTTTAAATGCTTTAATACACTTTACTTGAGTTAAATCTTTACATTTCTTTTCTCTTTTTTTGGCTAGTTTATACATATATTTTTTATCATCCTTAATATCTAACATGTTATAAAGATCACTAAAAGTAGAATTTTTAGCTTCACAAATTATTCTTTTAGATTCCCTGCGGGCCGTATTATATTTTTTCTAGTCCTCTATGCTTTTACATTTAAACCAATTTTTATAACATAACTGCTTATATTTTATCTTTTCTTGCACATTTTATTCTACTACCAACTATTTTTATTTATAGAAACTTTTTCTTTTGATTCTCCAAATACATCTTTAGCCACTTATTTAATAGTATTAGTTAATTTTTCCCACCTAGCATTTGCGTCTTCATGGACATCCCAAATGTTTAAATCTTGAATTTTACTCATAAAAATAAATTTATTTGTCTTTTAGGTACCACCAGCTAATTCTACGATATTGAATCCAAGTATTCTTTATTTTGCAACTCTTCTTCTTAAAATAAAATAATAAATAAGATAATACAAAAAAGGTAATATTAATAATAATAATAATAATAATTGCAGAATAAATATTACATACTTGAAGAATAGTCCTCTAGAATTACAATCCCTGATAAATTAGCAAAATTAATGAGTAACCAAAAGAAGGAACCTCTGATATTCCTCCATCAAATTTTCTATCCGAACTATCGGATATTTTCACTCATGCAGATTACATATACTCCACTTCTCTCCTTCATTATAGCCATGGCCCAATCACAAAGCTTACTATTTATCTCTCTTCAGTGGCGAAAAGAGACGATTAATGATCTGAGGCAAACCCTAAAAAAAGTCCAACGGCCATTAGTTCATCCTTTTTCCATACAAGAAGAAGTCTTATCTCTCAAAAGCTATGAAACATAATGAAGCTGAAGAATAGATCCACATATTGCCAGTCTCAGATCAGACCATATTGAGCTGTTTTGGTTGCGCGGTGAGAGCCAAAGCCAATGGTGCGGGCCGCCGCATGATTGCAGTGAGGCCGACCGTGCACCGTCCGACGTCCAAGGTGGGCCAACCATCGCCATCGTTCAACCCGTGGCCCGACTTTCAGCTCACGTGACCCAAAGCATGTTTAGCCCACCCTCACAATTTCATTTATTGGGAAAAAATTTACGTCCGGGGACCGGACGCAGCGCTGCGTCCGGTCCCCAATAGGTAAATCATGCGTAATAGAGTGGGACCGTGCCATATTAACACGCTGATTATTTTGCTCGGCCGATTCACGGCCAGCCGCATTAAAACGGTGAACACTCTCTGCACCGTTATAAACCACGCGAAAAGTCTGCGGAACCCAATGTAAGCGCGTTAGTAATCACATGTAAATCCCGTATATACAAACAGCGGAGCCACGGTTGTAAACCACATGTAAACCGATTTGGAGATGTTATCGTGTAGTTTACAACCGTATTCCATTGTTTGTATATACGGATTTACGTATGGTTTATAACGCGCTACGATTGGGTTCGTGCGACTTTTCGCGTGGTTTATAACGGTGGTGCGAGGGTGTTCACTCGTTTTAAATGCGGCGGCCGTGAATCGGTGCAGCGAAATAACTGCGCGTGTTAATATGCTGGTCCCACTCTATTACGTGGCATTTACCTGTTGGGGACCGGACGCAGCGCTGCGTCCGGTCCCCGGACGTAAATTTTTTCCCATTTATTGACCTCAGTGTCCCCACATTGAACATTCCAGGCCTAAAGTTTCTTCACGAGGCAAAAGGAATGTCGCCATCCTTAAATTCTATTTTTGGCTCTGTTGTGAGAAAAATATTATTATTTTTTTAATATTTCTCTTTTCTCTTGTTCTTCTTATTTTGTCAAATTTTATTTTGATAACCTGGTTACTATATATATATATATATATATAGGGCTGTAAACGAGCCGAGCTTGAGCGAGCTCAGGCTTGGCTCGTGTTCGGCTCGTTCGAAATTAGCTCAGCTCGAAATCGGCTCGTGTTCGAAATGGCTCGTGAAAGGTGTGTTTGTGTTCGGCTCGAATTAAATATTCTTGTTCGTGTTCGAACTTCTTGTTCGACTCGAAATTGGCATCATTAAAATTAATTTGGAAAAATATATGTCTAGCGCTGGATTCAACACTGGACCAAATGAATGGAAACAAGAAGCATAACCACGCTACTACACGACGAATTATGATTTAAACTTAAATATAAATATGTATAATATATTAATATATAAATAATATATATAATAAATTATTATATAAATAATTATATGATTATTTTTATATTTCGAGCTAATTCGAGCCGAACACGAGCGAACAAACGAGTTGTTCGTGTTCGGCTCGTTTCATTTCGAGCTTAAAAATTTGTTCGTGTTCGAGCATTGAGGCTTAACAAACGAGCCGAACACGAGCTGTTCGCGAACAACGAACCAAATTGCCAGCCTATATATATATATATATATATATATATATATATATATATATATATATATATATATATATATATATATATATATACATATATATATATTTCTTTTTGAGGCAGTATCTTAGTTGAACTATAGTGTATTGTCATAATTTTAAGGCAGGATCTTAGTTGAACTATTCTTTTGAAGATATTTCCTTCTAAGAATATGATCACCATTATTCGTATTTCAATAGTTTCACCATTTTGAGCTCTTAAAAAAAAAATTTGTTTGCCATTTTGAGGCAGTATTCTTTTTTTTTAAGAAAAATTGATTGCCATTTTGAGGCAGCATCTTAGTTGAGCTCTTAAAAAAAAAAAATTGTTTGCCATTTTGATCACCATTATTCTTAATTCAATAGATTCGGATATACTTATCCGTATTTTAATAGATTCAGATATACTTCCAATTAACTTTCTTTGGTAAAATTTAAATACATGGAATGTAATTTTCGCCTGCAAACATTACATAGAGGTGTTGGTCAGCTGCGCGCAGCAATATGGGAGACATTCCCTTTCCCTTTCTGAAGAAGAATAGCGTTTAGCTTCTTAAAGGAAACAATACTAAGCCAGCAAGTATAAATAGATAATATAATACTAAATTGGATTGAGGGGTCGGCAAGCTAGCTAGATTGCTCAACTCACTTGGTTTAAGAAACTCCATGTGTATTTCTCACAGGGGGTGAATATTCGCCAAGGTGGAGATTTGTTAGGTATGTGGCTCATATACCGGTAGTTGGAGCTTTCTTGGTGAAAAGGTGTGTCTCTTCATGTTTAGTGGGTTGTTGGGAGCGAGGGCGAGTTAGTAATTTATCCATGGGTGTTTATCTATGAATAGATGTGTAATCCTATGGATATGTTTGAACCGAAATTTTAAGCTCCTACGAAATAGTGAATTCGCCGCCCTGCTCCCGAGGATGTAGGCATCTTTGCCGAACCTCGTTAAATCTCTTTGTGTTCTTCTAGATTGTGTTGATTCTTGTTTACTTTGCCCTAAATTTCTCAACAATTCGGATATACTTATCCGTATTTTAATAGATTCAGATATACTTCCAATTAACTTTCTTTGGTAAAATTTAAAGACATGGAATGTAATTTTCGCCTGCAAACATTACACAGAGGTGTTGGTCAGCTGCGCGCAGCAATATGGGAGACATTCCCTTTCCCTTTCTGAAGAAGAATAGCGTTTAGTTTCTTAAAGGAAACAATACCTAAGCCAGCCAAGCATAAATAGATAATATAATATATAATTGGATTGAGGGGTCGGCAAGCTAGCTAGATTGCTTTATGCCTTTCTGCAACAGAAAAATTCGTGGACTAGAACAGAAGTGTGGCAAAGAAGCTAAAGAATAAAGAAATAGTCCATTTTTTTTTTAAATTTACAGTTCAAACCTTCTATCGCAGTAACATCAAAGTTAAAGAAGAAGAGACTTTGCCTCCCTATACCAGAATATTAAATAAAGTATCAAATAACTGGGGTTTGGAGGGGTGTGGGGGCGGTGGTGGCCATTTACATACAAACCACCACATTCTTATCTATTTACATATCTTTTTTTTTTAACATTTATATATATTTTTTTATGCATAATAGGTGACATGTTGTATACAAATAGTTGACTGCCAGGAGTCCGTAATGTAATAAGTGGGTTTTCCTAGACCAATTCACAACTAATAGACCTATGGAAGATTGCATGTGCATAGTGAATCCTTAGGCACAATCCACAACTCTCTCTCCACCCATCAATCATCGAAGTGCCTTCAATCACATCCCTGAATACAAATCTAATATTGTCTGTCACCATAGTTCCACCAAACCTTGCACGAGTTTATTTATTTCGCATTTTATTGTCCAAATGAAAAGTCAATCATAGCTCCAAGCATGCTCGTCGCTACAAACCCCATATGCGATTGATAACACACCTGGAAATATATTCTTAGAATGAGATATTTCATAATAAGTTTTTTCACTGCATCCTTAAGTACGAAGTTTAATTTTCACAATCATAATCAAAATTTACATCGAAACCTAAGTTGTCAATTATAAAATGAAAATTCACTTCAGAATCTAATTTACATTGCCAAAATGGGAACTGTATCAAAGGGAATTTAGATTTTGATATGAATTTTCATCTTAAAACTGAAAAATTAGATTTCAAAGTAAATTTTCACACAAACTGTGGAAATTAGACTTCGCACTAAAGAATACAGTGAAAACTCTTACTTCTTATGAAATACATCCTTCTAAAAATATATTTTTAGGTGTTTAGTCAATCGTGTAAGGGGCTATGGCGACGAGCATATTTAGTTATATGATTGGTTTTACAGTTGGAAACAAAATACGAAATAAATATGCCAGATATAGGGTTGGAGTAGCTATCGTTGCAGACAATGTTAGAAAGAAACATCGTGAAGTCTAAATAAATCGTCAGAATAATTTTTTCTTAATATGAAACAACAATTACAACTCGGAAATTTACTGATTTGAAGTTTGATTTAAATTTTCTTGAAGTCGAAAACATTTAAGCTCGAAATCATAACATTAGTAGCCTGCGAGGTACGTTAGAGTTGTCGAAGATCGATAATCGACACATTTATTAATATTTTATTTCTAATTTTCTTTGTCATCATAGCTACACTAACTCATTCACGAGTATATTTCATTCACATTTCATCTACAAGTGTAAAGCCAGAGATCCGTATGAGGTTTGCAATTAGCTTTTCACTTGGAGACAAAATATGAAACAAATATATCTGTGAGCAGGTTGGTGTAGTAATACAATTCCTCCTGCTACCATAAATTGACATTTCTCCCAATTTAGAACTAAGTTAGTTTTTCGCATATCTCTAAGACTTTTCGAGATGATTCGAGCATGCGTCAAATGATGTTCCAAATACAGAGAAATCATCCATAAGTACTTCTATTTCATCATCAATTAATTTACTAAATATAGACATCATACATCTCTGGAAAGTTGCAGATGCATTACATAATTCAAAAGGCATTCTTCGAAAAGCAAATGTTCCATAAGGACTGATAAATATTGTTTTCTCTTGATTCTCAGGAGCAATCAGAATTTGATGATAACCGGGTATATCCATCTAAAAAACAAAAATATTTATGCCCGGCTAGTCTATCTAATATTTGGTCTAACAATGGTAAAGGGAAGTGATCTTTCCTGGTGGCTGAATTTAATTTTCTATAATCAATACATATATGCCAACGAGTAACTTGTCTTATAGGTATGAAATCATTAATTTCATTAGCTTCAATAGTCACTCCTCCTTTCTTAGGAACACAATGAATTGGGCTTACCCAAGCACTGTCCGAAATAAGATATATAATACCATTGTCTAACCATTTCAATATTTCTTTATTGACTATTTCTTTCATTATTGGATTTAATCTCCTTTGGGGATCAACTCTTGGTTTATGTTCATTATTTAAAATAATTACGTGCATACGGATTGAAGGACTAATTCCTTTAATATCTGCTAAGGTCCGACCAAATGTTTTCTTATACTTTTTTAATGTATCCAGAAGTTTTTGCACTTGCGATTTATTTAGTTCTGCCGATATAATAACCTGTAGGGTTGAAGAGTTACCTAAATAAACATACTTCAAATGAGTAGGTAAAATTTTTAATTCAAGTTCAGGAGGTTTAATAATCGACGGAACTATGTTCTTTTCAGCGTTGTATGTATTGTCCAACATTTCAAATCTTTCTTGTATATAATCTAATTCTTCGTCATATGTTTCTTCAATTAATTCCATATTTTCTATTTCTAGTTTTTCTTCAAAGTATTTTTTAAAATGTTCATTTTGCAAATGTTCAAGAATGTCCATTCGAAAACATTCATCATCTTTTTCTATAGCAGTATATTTCATTGATTTTGCAATGTTAAAAGTTACTTTTGATCGTTTACTCTCATAGTTAATTCTCCTTTCTGAACATCAATCATAGTTTTTCCAGTAGCTAGGAAGGGTCTTCCTAAAATTTTGGGTATTTCTTTATCTTCTTTCATATCTTAAACAATAAAATCCACTGGGAAGATAAATTTTTCTACTTTTACTAACACATCTTCAATAACTCCTTTAGGATATGTCACTGAACGATCAGCTAACTGAAGGGTAACTGAAGTAGGTGAAACTTCTCCCAATCCTAATCTTTTAAAATTGATAAAAGCATAAGATTTATGCTGGCTCCTAAGTCACATAAAGCTTTTCCATAAAGTTTTTCTCCTATAGCGCAAGGTATAGTGAAACTACCAGGATCTTTTAATTTCTCAGGAAGCTTTTTCTGAATAATTGCACTACACTCTTCGCTAAGTGTAACAGTTTCATTGTATGTGAACTTTCTTTTTTTATTTAAAATATCTTTCATATATTTCACATAATTAGGCATTTGTTCTAATGCTTCTACAAAAGGAATATTTACCGTTAATTTCTTTAGGATTTCAAGAAACTTAGAAAATTGCTTATCTTTTTTATGTTGCTTTAGTCGTTGAGGAAATGGTGGTGGTGGTTTTTCTACCGAAATTTTCATATGTTTTAGTGGATATTCTTCATTTTGATTTTGTTGATTCTCTCTTTTTCAATTTCCACTTCCTCGTTCTGATTTTCCATTTCTTTTTGCATTTGTGTTTCAACTTCTTTTCCACTTCTTAACTGTATCACTTTAATTTGTTCTTTTCCTTGATCTTTAAGATTTATTTCTACATTACTAGGAAAAGTTCTAAGAATTCTATTATTAAGTGTAGTAGCGATATGTCCAAGTTGAGTTTCAATATTTTTAATTGCAGCTCCTTGATTTTGTAATTGATTTCCTTGAATTTGTAATTGATTACCTTGATTTTGCAAATGTTGCCCTATATTTAATATTAATTCCTCCATAGATAACTTTTTATCCTTAAATTGAGAATTATTATTAAATCCAGGTGGATAAAAATGTTTATAATTAGAATTTCCTTGGTTAGATGGATTTCCTACTGGGTTTACTGAGTTGTTCATCCATTGCTGATTAGCAGAGTTGTTATTCCAATTAAAATTTGGATGGTTCTTCCAACCAGGGTTATAATAATTTGCATAAGGATTATTGGGTCGGTTATTAATAGCATTTAAAGTTTCGTATGAAGGTTGAGCATCTATAAATTATCCAGATGAATTTTCTTCTATAGTATTAGAAGAATAATTCGTTCCAAAATGATCTAATTTCTTGGATATAGCAGCAATTTGAGAAGCTAACATAGATATTGCATCAGAGTCATGTATACTGGCTATTTTTTAGGATTTAACCTTTCAGAATGCCATTGAAAATTATTAGTAGTCATTTCTTCAATTAATGAATAAGCCTCATCAAATGGTTTTGGCATTAATGATCCTCCAACGACGACATCTATAATAGATCTGAGAGATCCTATCAATCCATTATAAAAAGTTTGTATAATTAACCAATCTGGTAACGCATGGTGTGGGCATTTCCTAAAAAGATCTTTAAATCTCTCCCAAGCTTCATATATTGATTCTCCGTCAAACTGAATAAAAGAAGTTATGTCATTTCTAAGTTTTGCAGTTTTTGAAGGAGGAAAATATTTGGATAGAAATTTTTGTGATAATTCTCCCCTAGTTTTAATAGATCCAGGTGCTAACGAATTTAATCACATTTTAGCCTTATCCCTTAAAGAAAAAGGAAAAAGCGTAAGTCTAATAGCGTCATTAGATACTCCATCATATTTAAAAGTATCACATAGTTCTAAAAACTAGCAAGATGTAAATTAGGATCTTTGTTTGGTGAACCACTAAATTGATTATTATGTACCATTTGGATAATTACAGGTTTAAGCTCGAATGAGTTAGCCGCTACATCAGGGTTTTGGATAGTTAAGTGAATTTCATCTAATGTAGGGTTAGCGTAATCTCTCAAAGGTTTTGGTTGGTTTGTATTTTCAATTTCTAGATTATTTGTCATTTGAGTTAAATTTATAATTTCTCTATTTTGTTTTCTAATTCTTTTAATAGTGCGCTCTAATTCTGAATCGTAAGGTATTAAACTTTCGGTTTCAAATTTACGCATATAATTTTAAGTAAAATTTAAAAATAGTCCGTTACTCTAGTAATTATCTTTAATAATTATTTTAGTGATTACCTTAATAATTACTTTGCTTCCCCAGCAACGACGCCAAAAACTTGATCGCACGGTAGTAATTGTTATAAATATAAGTATTCAGCACGATTACTAAGAGATATGAATCCCTAGCAATAACGCTAAAAACTTGACCGGCTCGGGGAAGAGCATAGCGGAAATTTGAGGTTATATATGTTTGGTAAGCTTTATAAATGTTTTTCAAGTAAAATAGTAATTGTACTCCCTCCCCCATTTATCAACGCAAGTATACATATCGCTCAAGTAATAAATGGCTCTAATGGAGTCCTAGATATCGATCCCACAAGGAAGTTAGAGACTTAAGGACTAAATTCAGCAATTGTAATTACTAATCTAGTATACGGAAATTAAGAACGCTTATACTAAAAACTATTACTTAAAGATTATTAGAAAATTGCAATTTAGAAGAGTATATTTCTCCTTGTTAAGAGAATTAAGTGAATGAAGAATTAAATGAGTTTAGAATTATATTGTGCCAAATAGGAGCATTCAAATTCTTTACCCTTTTGGTCCAGGTGTAAAGAACATTGACTAATCCTATGTTTGGTTACTGAATCTGCGGCTAGGTCGGGAGGATACGTGCCGCCACTTCGAGCTCCCACGTTCCCTAAGCTGAGGGCTAACAACTACACTTCAGCTCTCAAACAATAGGACCGAATTAAATATTTTAGTCTGTCACACTAAAATGTCCAATTCTACGCCCGATAATTAATATTTCCCTATTTATTTGCACTCTCCTTCCAAGGCTTTTGACTTCCCTGAATTTTGGATGTAATTTTAACTATAGTTGATAATTCAACATATGTTAACAATTTAATTGGCCAAATTGAAAATAAATTAAGATTTAAGTAAAAAGATTATCACAATCTTTATTTAATATTGTTAGACACAACTATTTTAATTCTTCATTTCACGAAATCTCATCAACAAGGAGAATGACAAAGAAAACTACTCAGAATGCATAGGAAGAATAACACAAAACTTAGATTTCATTTAAAGTTATAAAACAATAAACAAATATACTTATTTCGAATCTTCTTACCAAGCAGACTCCTTGAAGTTCCTTTGACTCTTCCTTTTTGTACAACACACTTCAAATACTCACCAAGACTCTAACTTAAACACTCTTAAACACACTACTGACTTTCAGAATACACTTAAATGACACTTAACGACACACACTATGACACAAAAATCGTTTCTATATATAGAAGGAGTCATATTTCTAAAGGTTGCTTAAACACCTCTTCAAAAAGCGTCCAGATTCAACGTATTTGGCTTGAATCAACTGTCTCGCCGTCGGTGGGCTCGATCTCGCCGTCGGCGGGCTTCTAGAAGAATGGATAACCACTCATGCTCGTTGTCGGCGGGCTCGATCTCACCGTCGGCGGACTCCTTTGTAATATATTCAAATGCTCCCGGGAAAATCTCGCCGTCGGCGGCCTCTTCCTCGTCATCGGCGGGATAGATCAATTTTCATCTATGTTAGTCCTTTTTGTTCCAGATTCGCTCTTTTTTTATCTTTTTGCTCCTATTACCTATAAATCTCCATTCCTGCATTAAAACATAAAAAATACATTTCTTTAAAGTGTAATTTCATATAAAATGGGTATGAATTTCTTAATACATTTTCTTGTGGTCATGTAGCTTTATGCATTATTAGAAGGTGACACCTTAATCAATTGTGAGTCAATGTTCGACCGTTTAATGATCTTTAACAGAACAAACATCTAACATGTTAAACGATCCGACTTCGAGCTGAGATGATGTAAGTTCCAACCAACCAACGTGAAATATACTAATTAATAACATCCTCGTCTATATCATCATTTGACAAAAGATACCAGAGATATTTTTACCCCTTTTAAATGATTTGATCACACTTAGTTACAACTCTGCCACAAGAGCTACTACTACTAAAATTATATTTTGAGTATTCAGTTCTAGATCTACTCAAATGAAGGACTTTAGACTCCAATATATGCCTCTATAATTTAAGTTATCCCCAAACTCTTTCTCTAGTTCAATCAACAAGAAGGGTATCACCCATAAAAAGCATACACCAAGGTGCATCCTCCAACAAATGTCTAGTTAGAGCATCCATAAATAAAACAAAAGCATATTTGTTTAAAGTCAATTAGGGTTGTTAACGATCTGATTTGAGTCGAGCCGGGGTTAGCTCAAAATCAACTCCAAAAAAATTTGATCTAAAATATTGGATAATAGCTCGACTCGTTTATTTCGATCAGATGTTGATCCAAGCTAAAATTTGAATCAATTATTTGAGTGATTAATGATCTTCAAGCTAAACTTGCTAAATGTTGTTAACAATCCGATTTTGAGCTGAGATGGAGTCGGCTAAAAATCGATTTGTAAAAAATTCGATTCAAAATTTTGGCTCGTTGCTCAACTTGTATTTTTCGATCTGATCTCGATTCGAGCCAAAATTTGAATCAATATTTTAGAAATTAACGATGTTCGATCTAAACTCACAACCCTAGATGTAATCCAACTGAAATAGGAAAATATTTGGCAAACCTCTGAGTTGCTAAACCCTAAACCATATACGCATTCTTAAAAGCAAATTTAAATAAAAACAAAAATGAAGATAAAAACTTACCTTCCTCTGTCATTTCAGGTAGCAGATGAGCGAAAGGATGAGAAAAATGGGAGTTTCTGGTCACTATAAGTCGTGATCCTGCTGCTACATTTCCAGCTAGCTTTTATTCTGACTATATCGTGAGGGATTGGGGATGAAGGCAATTGCTTAAAACATGGAGGAAATCAGGTGGAGAAAACGAGAGCTTCAGGTAGAGGGTTTCGGGGAAAGGCGAGGGCTTGAGGTGGAGATAATTTTGGACGGGATATAGAATTAGATCTGACGGCCTATCAACGACTTTAATTTCTTCTATTATTAAATTATCACCAGCGGTCGTTCCTGTCACTTAAAATACTGCTAGATGGTGGTTTCAACAATAAACGACAAACTATAGTTGTCGATTAATATTTAATTATAACCGAATGGTTATTTCGTCGGTTATAATTAAGAAAAATGGGAAAGTAAAATATTGTTGGTAAGCAACAATTTATGTTATAGGTATGTCGTTTTAAATAACCAATAAAAAACAATCGCAAAATCGCCGGTAATTAGAATATTTTTTCCGAGGTGTAAAAAACCATTAATTTTTTCATCGATTTTAGCACTTTTTCCTGTAGTGATAAGCCGGTCACAAGAAATTTAGTCGGTTGGCCACTAAATGTTCAATTTGTTGGCCACCATGGTCAACCATCACTAGCCGGTCAGCCACTTGGGCGCACCACAAGACCCTCAACCGGTCGATTTCTGGGTTGGCCATGATCACCTGCGATCGGCCACCTGGGCCAACCACAATAACCTCAAACGGTTGGCCACCAGCGTCGGCCATCACCTACCGATCGACCACCTAAGATGATCACAAGACGCTCAACCGGTTGGCCAACTGGGTGGGGCATCACCTGCCAATCGATCACCTGGGCCGACCACAAGACCTTTAACCGATCGGCCACTTGGGCCGACCATCACCTGGGCCGACCATGAAAACTTCAATCGATCGTCTATCACCTACTAACTGCTGTCCACCTGGGTCGGGCACATAAGATCACTTGGTTTGCCACCTCCAGTCGGCCAGCCATATGGGTCGGCCATCTGATGCCGACAAGTCCAGTGGGAGGTCCCAGGTTGACAGATCCAAGCAACAAAAGGACCAAGATACCCTTCCCAGCTCCCCTCAAAACAAAAGCATAAATGTACGCTCTTTTTTCCTCCTTTCTCTCTCTATAAATAGAGGAACCCTCTTTTTTCCCCCTCACTTATAACCTATATGTCGCGTGGAATAAAAGGGGATGCCTAACCTGGGGTATCTACCACCCCCGCTCCCTGACGGGACAAGTCTCTCTTTCTTTCTTCCTCTCTTTATCTATCTCTAGAGTTTCATGCTCTATCCCTTGAGCACGATCAAAAAGATAAAGTTGAATTCAACAGTAATAATTTCTCCAATCCCTCACATCATCAAAGATAATGATTATCTCAAACTACACTCTCTCAACATCCATATTAACCTACTCTTCGAATTCTTTTTGCTTCCATCATATATAACAGACATTCTCCATACTGTAAGGTTCACCTCCAAATTAGAGGAATGATATTCCCTTATAACTAAGCAATACATCTAGTAAAACTAATATTTAATGTGATAAACTACTTCTCTAGTGAAGAAGATTTGATCAACTGATAGTTCTCAATATAAAATTCCTTGCCTGTGTTCTTATTCATTTTCCGGCCAAGTAAAGTTTCAACGCGAAATTCTGTTTTATTACTAATTAATTAGAGTTGTTGCATCATTAGATTTTCTTAATCAGTGTTAAGAAATCTACTTTTACATATAGTAAGGGCCTATTGGGCTATTAATTAGATTAATTTAAAAGGTGGGGTCTAACTCCTGTTTCTTTGACGCATGAAATGCCACCCAACAAATCTTCCAGGCATGATGTGAGTGGGACGGCTCCAAAATTTTAGTTGGGTTGTCTGTTCGCCAAAAATAAGCGTGGGAATATCAACTGATGACAGGCTCTCATGATTCCAGGGGGCTCTCACTTTTACCTAATTGGAACATTTAACTCATATACCACTCAATTCTTATACATTTACATAACAAACATCAATACTTTACTTTATACATATATATATGTGCCATTGAACTTATGAATGAAGAGCTTATTTTTATAATTTATAATGATGATAGGTGGTATAATTGTAAAAAATTAAGATTTAGGTGTTATAAACAAGAATTGGGTTATAGTTTTCGTAAATGCCCAGAACTAATTTTGCTCTAACAATTTAATTATATCTGGCCTAATATAGTCTAATTAGTCAACAATAACGAAATATTTTATTGCATTTAATAAAAAAAACATCAAAATTAAGTAATTGTTAAACTCAATGTCAGGCATGCTTGCTATTTCATATTTTGGATGCCGCTATCATTCAACGCCCTAAAATGATGAGATCGTACAAATTTGAGCAAATCGAAAAAAAAAATAGAAAGCATAATCAAAGCAACTAGAAAAGCACACGAGAATTTTACGTGGAAAACTTGAGAACGAGAAAAAAACATGGACCCATACCACCAGAAATTTCACTATGAAATTCGGAAGGTTTCACAAAGAACTCATATAAATTTTCTCTCCACGGACAAAGAAAACTTACATAAAAAATTAAAATTTAGGTGTTACAAATGTACATACATAAGAATTGGGTTATATGTTTGTAAATGCCCCAAACTTTTTTTGATCTAACAAATTAATTATATCTGGCTTAATATAGTCTAATTAATCAGCAGTAACAAAATATTTTATTGTATTTAATTAAAAAAAACATGAAATTTAAGTAACTGTTAAACTCAATGACAGGAATGCTTTCTATTTTATATTTTACATGCCGCTATCATCCAACGCCTTAGCCCATCGGTTGGAGAAGATATTGCATCCGGATGATGCACAATTGGATGAATAAACACATGGCATCACATCGTCATATATCTCATATGTACGTGACATGACTCCTCAAGGTTGACCGTCCAGCCGTGCGGACATCCGAACGCAATCTTTTCTCCATTGGCTGGTCGCCACTCAATCTGTTGTCGCTCACTCGAGTCAATTTTATTAAATTGTTTGTAAATAATTATTTTAAATCATATAAAGATTAATGATAAATATTAAATAGTAAAGGCCTCATCTCCCTCCAACGTCGAGGCACCCCCACTTCTTACAGCAGCGACCACGGGAGGATCGTGACAACTGCTCCCCCCAACTCCTTTCCACTCGACTCCGTCGAAAAGACCTATTGACTCTCAACATGAACGCCGGAACAAGGCTCCAAGGCTCCCACGCGAAGCCTATTTAGTGACTGACCTTCCGCATCGTCAGATGAGTCGAATATATCACCAGGTCAAATTTGGGTCTCGCCCGTTTTTCTTTCATCACCATTTTCTTCTTCTTTACAAAAGAAGGAATCCGAAACCCCACCCTGGAAAGCCTCTCAGGATCCACAACGATCCGATTAGATTTGTCAGCCATAATGCACCTCAATTGTGAAAAGAGAAACTGATGAAAAATAACATAGTGCTCAGTTCATGTTTATTTATAGAGCACACGAGGTTTCAAAATCCTAAAGAAAGTCATGTGTTTAATCAATTCACAAATTTATTGTTATTGATTTTTTAATAATTTTTTTTATTGTAGTTGTCGCTATCAAGGAACTTGAAAACTCAGAGAAGTAATATATATACACCAAAAATACCAACACGAATCTCAAAGAAAATGAATGACCAAGATGAAAGAGCCTCCATTCGAGGTAAGCAATCAACCGATAATTCAAGGCCAAGCATGAAGTTGTGCCTCCAAACCCAGGATAAGTTCAAGCTAGAGATGGTTCTCCGCTCGGTAGCTGTAAGCCCCGCCAAAAGTGAGGCTTAAATCATTCCAACAACGATTCTCATTGGATACCCCACATAAAACACAATAAAATCTTCTAGCAAGATTGAGAGATCCGGCCGATGCGATAAACCACCCAATTTAACGAGACATGAGCCCGATAAGACTCAAGCCTTATAAGCCTCGGGCCTAACAATGAATGAACCACGACTCACTCAACGAAAAAAACCAACTAAACACATTCAACTGATCAATCCCACGTGGGGACTAAACGACTAGCTCACAACTGACCGCTCTAGTCGATCATTCCAAAAGAAACCTAGCTAGATCATCATGCGGGAATACATCGACTGACCAACACATACTTTAGAGGGCACAGACGCCACTCGGCTGATTGTCTCAGTTGGCTGACTCCAAGCAAACCGACCAGATAATTATTGTCAATGATGAAATTCAAATTGTAAAACAAATATCACATAAAATCTATACAATCAATTAGAGATTTAATGACATTAAGAACGATTCCTATAACTGTTCACTCCTTCTATAATTGTACAAAACATTTCTTTATAAGTACAAGGAAATAATATAAATAAAAGGACCTCTCTCTCATTCTCTATCTCTTCATTCTCTCCTTAACTCAGCTCTAAGTCTCCGGGCGTGATTCACAAAAGATAAATTAAGATCCAACAACTTCAAAAAGGCTCCTTAGCTTTATTTCTCAAGCTACATGGCAACAGTAGCAAGGGAAACCCTTCACTTACGCAGAGAGCTCGAAAGGTCGAAAGGTAGGGGGAGAGAGAGAGAGAGAGAGGGTGGGGCTGAGGAAGAATCGAAAGCTGAGAAGGTGACGTCATCCACTTGAGAACCAGGCCCTTCATTCCATCAACCCACGCGCAATTGAGAGAGCTGAGGACTCCTTTTATACTCCTCACACTCTCCATTCTCCTTTTACTTTCCTAACTCTTCTGTTCTCTCTCTCTCTCTCTCTCTCTCTCAGCTTTCTCTCTCAGAGTTATCTCTCTTATTCATCCAGAATTTCACGAGTTGCAAAAAGGATTGGTGGTTGTAAAAATTTAGAAGGTTAGTCTAGTACTCTCTTAATCTCATAGCCTGAATGTTCTTAATTAACCCTATGTTCGATCTATGATTCTCTTAAAGACTTTTTAGATTTAAGTTTTCAGCGGGGAGCTTCTTGCCAGTGTTTAATGTCAATTTTTTTTTTCTTGCTTTGATTCTTTTGATAACTGCAGATGAACTTTAAGTTTTGAGATCTGACTCTCACTGTTTTAGAAATGAAAAAAATTCTGAACTATTTCGATATCCTAAGTTAAATCATCATTATTATCACGTTTTGATGATTTTCCAAAGGATTATGGAAGGTTTAGAATGTTTATTACAAGAAACACATGGATCTGTACATATTACAAATTCAGTCACACAGTAATTGTGATTTCCTGCATTTCTTTCTTCTTTCAAACTTGTTTCTATGAGATTTGACTTAGTTTTAATTGCTATAGAGTTCTTTTTTTTTCCCACAAGTTCTACTTGCCACCATATACTAATTTCTGCATAATGATTTCTTTTTATTACCACAATTATAGTTTACGAAAGCAGAATTTTAGTCTCTTTTGTCAAATTAATTAATAATATATGTTAAATCTTTTAGTTTTCATACAAATGCTTTATTTTATTAATTTCTTCTAACGAAGAAATCATGAACTTTGGACAAAATTAACTATCTCAGTATAAAACTTTTAAAACAGCCAATCGACAGATCCTCCTTTCTCTATGTTAAAAGCTGAATAATTTATAAGAAACTTCACTTAAGAGACTGCATGGTATATTATTCTTATCAGCTAAGCACAGACATCTTCTGAAGTTTTTCTAGCCTTCTATATGATTATTTAATTGACCTCGCTCATTTAATGGTAAATACATAGGGTGTAACATGAAAATGAAGACGATAAATCAATATCATACAATGTTATAATATGTTCTATACCTGTAGTAGATCTTGTTAACACATTATTGTTCGAGTTGTTTATAAAAGTAGCATATCTATATGTAGGAAAATGCATTTTATTATTATCAACTTATTTTGAGATATTTGTATGATTACCCCCTCATAATTATGTCTTTTTGTAAAACTTAATCATAATTTATAAAGTAATACGAACAAAAAAGTATTGTATTATGTTTTTTAATTTATAAGTAATAATAATTAGTCTAATTTTCTAAAACGCTGCAAAGAATATTACTGTTTTTCTCAAGGTTTGGAATTTCAAAACAAAATACTAACGTATAGAATAATATCATCGTATCATAAATGATTTTAATATTATTGACTAAGTTTAAAAGACCATGAAAAAAGTTTATGATTAGTTGCATTGCAAGTAAAATTTGTTAAACTAATTCTCTTATCCATAAATATTTATATAATTGTAAAAGGTCAGATTATAGAAAATATTATATATATGACATACCTCTGTTAATATGATTCAATAATTGGTGTGGGGAATGTTGACAATAGGTTGATTTTATGAGTACCTATATCAAGCAATATTATTGCACATATGAGTTTATACAATTTCAAAGTTATTTCTTTGTCGAGTCAGTGAAACGAAAAAATTTTATATTAGGAGTTCAGATGTAAGATAGTATCATAACTCTAATCATAATACATCACGTGTTTGATCCAGTCTCACTATGCATTAAACTACTTTGTTTTTTTTGTATTCAGTTAGACTAGACCGCACACATGATACATTATGAAAAGAATTTTAATACACATCAGGGCTTCTGATGTAATATTTTTCATTTGAAACTAACTTCTTGAGAGTATATTGATCAATTGGAACATAATAATTTTTATATTTGATAATTAGTTTTTTTATGATCAGAATAATATTACGAACGAATTAAAACTCATCCAGAAATATATATATATATTTTTTTTATCTTCTTCCCATTTTCTTTCAGTAGCATTCCATTCTCTTTCTTCGTCCTATACTCGAATAAAATAGCTGGTGCTGTTCTGTGCTTTGCTTTCTCTTTCACTTCGTCATCTTCCACAGAAAGTAATTAGTTATTTTGGGAGGGATGAGAGGTGGACAACGCTGCCATGGAAGAGGTGGACAAAGAGACAAAGGGATCAGAAAGAGTGCAGTGCTGGTAGGGGATGATTATCCTTTGTTGCTTCCTTTTTATAGCTTTTACCTAAAATATGAGGCATGGACAAGCTAGCTAGCCTGATCTGGATACAAATAAACTACTGTACATAGTTTTTTTTTCTCTTTTTATTCTTTATGTGTGTAGAAGAGGTAATCCCCCCGTCTTTTTGGCTTTCAGCGCGTGCTCTCTTTCATAGCAGTCTTCATGCACCCACTTCTGTCCCTTACTCTTCCCAGCTTCTAATATAATCTTCCCTTTTCTTCCTGCTCTTCCCAACCTCTCTCTCTCTCTCTCTCTCTCTCTCTCTCTCTCTCTCTCTCTCTCTCTTCTTCTTCTTCTTCTTCTTCTCAAGAAATTGTCCGAGAAAATAAACATGTCACCATACATGAGAATTTGTCCAATTATGAGAGGGTGTATCACTATACATGTGAATTTACGTGAATGTGACCTCCCATAAATGAAAGTGAATTTAATATTTCTCGCTAATGTATAGAAGAGTTTATATATATATATATATTTTTTGAGGAGAATATATTTTGATTAAAATAGAAAACGGATAAAAAATATAGTAATATGAGAGGACCTCAAAGTTGGGGCACAACTCATAAACAACAAAGAAAATAACAAGGATACACTGAAACAAACTACAATAAAAAACACTCTGAAAGTAGTATTTAAGAAAGAGGATGTCTAAGTCTTCCTCTTCCACATGTAGTGACTAAGGACATCTAAGCCTTCCTCTGCTATGTCGTGGAGAGGTGCGAGAGAGTATTTTTTGAAGAACTTGGCCCATTCCAAAAGAAGACAAAGTATCGTCTATTAAACCTTGAAACAAAGTACCCCCAATCTTTCTCTTTCTCCGGGAAATGTAAACTTGCCTTTTTTGTTCTTCTTCATCTTCATCTTCTTCGTCTTCTTCGTCTCCTTCTTCTTCTTCTTCAGTTTCTCCATCTTCTTCGTCTTTTTCTTCTGTTTCTGAGAACCGGGAAGCAGTCACAGCGATTTGTTGTGCATTAACACCTTTATCCCTGTCTCTCTCAACAGGCAAATTGCCTCGGTAGCTAGAGTAAGCCGAGTGAAGAGTTTATATATATATATATATATATATATATATATATATATATACTTTTTATATCAATTTATGAACTGGGTCTAGATTAATAGTTGGCATTTCACTTTTATTTTTGATGTAGTAGTTTTATTCATTGTCATTTGCAACAAATGATTTATGTACACCGAGAAATTTAATATTTTCCTTAATAGGTTTGGCCCATTTAATGATCATGTGTAGGCCCCTCAAAAGTAGTTTTATCCTAATTTTTCAACAATCACTGGAAAAAAAAAATTATCTTAATTCTTACTAAGTAAGTGCTTGCCTAACTCAAGAAAAAGTGGCCGGCATCTATCCCTTATTTATGCCTTTCTTTGTAATAGATTTTTTGCCTTTCTTTAATATTAAATATTTGTGATATAATAATATTCTATGAAAAAACAATGTAATCAAACGTAGTATTAATTTAATGATATTACGGTTATATTACATAAGATATTACACCTTCAAATGAATAACTTTCTAATATAAAAAATGGCATTTCAATATAGAAACCAAAGTGAAATAGATATATATATTAAGCTTTTTAAAAGTATATTTATCTTTAAATTTGATTTTTTTTGAGTTATTAAAGATTTAGTTGACTATAAAAAAACTCCCTTCATAGTACATATATTAAGTAGTACTTTTTAAATTTTTGATTGATCACGATGCATGGTTCAATTTACAATTTGAGGAATGATCACAAAGATAATCAACACTCTATAACTCCAACATATTTTGTATATATAACTAAAATGATGTGAGAAGAATTACTCTAATTTTAATTGAACAAAATCATTTGATTTGTCATCCACATAAAATAACGATTCCTTATATATTTAATCGAATAGTTATGCATCACAAAATACAAAAAGGGTGTGGGGATTCCAAGTATTAACACCATAAACAATTCAATCAAGTAGAATTGAGTGTAATGTATGCAAATCTTCCTATTTTCTATATTCTTTGAATCATTACTTGTAGACTAATAGAGCACATGCACGTACTTGAAGAATCATTACACCATCCACCTTCAGAGACAACATCATTAGCAGGAACTGCACACCTTGTCCCTAACTCTTGTTCAGACTTGCGCAGCAACAAAAATAGCTCCAGCGTAGAAGCTCCTAAGACGCCATTAAATTTAGTAGAAATTTGAATAATGGAATACCTATAATAATATTATGGCACGTCCCTCATATATGCTTTCAATTCTTTTGAATTTCCCAGTATAAAAACAAAATATTAAAAATGAAAAATTTTATGAATTTATTCTACTGATGAATTTGGTGCAGTCCAATATGGATTCCATAGAATCGTGTGTTCCTCCTGGCTTTCGTTTTCATCCAACGGAGGAGGAGCTGGTTGGCTACTACCTCAAAAAGAAGGTGGCCTCTCAAAAGATTGACCTTGATGTCATCAGAGACGTTGATCTTTACAGAATTGAGCCATGGGATCTCCAAGGTCTCATTTCACTTATAATGTTTCAAAATATTTGAATGAAACCTGCATGTATTATTAGTTATCATATTTAGGGTTTATCTGAACTTATCAGATTGTTGCCGTATTGGTTATGAGGAGCAAACGGAGTGGTATTTTTTCAGCCACAAGGACAAGAAGTATCCGACAGGCACAAGAACTAACAGAGCAACAATGGCGGGATTCTGGAAGGCAACGGGTAGGGATAAGGCTGTTCATGATAAGAAGAAGCTTATAGGAATGAGGAAGACACTTGTGTTCTACAAGGGAAGAGCGCCTAATGGACAGAAGTCAGACTGGATTATGCATGAATACAGGCTTGAGACGGAAGAGAATGGACAGGCTCAGGTAATTAGAAGCTCTATTGTCACCCCCTCGTTTCTTATTTACTCTTGTTATAAAAGTAAAATATATTATTATAATTTATTTGGTATTTGTTTTTTAGTTTTTAAATTTAATTTAATTCTAATTAGGAGCATTAAAACATATAAATTTAAATATTTGCATGCACGCTACATGATTGATGTTAACCGCTAAAGCATATATATAGTTTAAGTGTGAACAGATTTTAGGGTTAGTGGTTCACAACTTTGCTTATATTTTTATGGTTAAGTGTTAGTTTGAAACCTTATTGATTCACTTAATTGTTATATATTGAAAATAATTTAAGGGTATTGTCCATTATTTCCTATATCTAAAAATTATCCCCTTCTATATTTGTTTATGTCATGGATCTTGTGCCTCCTTAATATATTATATCTATATTTAGTAAAGTAATATTCAACAAAGAATAACTTATTCATGGGATTTTTAGCTAGACACTATTCTTTGAAATAAGAATGATATTTATCTTGATTTGTAGCCAAAGACTAGCTCAAGCTCATTAAGTTCCATGCTCTTTTATTAAAATTTGATGTATGAGGCTTCAATTTATGGTTAAGTGTTAGTTTGAACCCTTCAATGTATGAGGCTTCAATTTATTTGATTAAACTAAAACTCCCTAGTTTTCCAAACACCTAGCAATATATATGAAAGGAAATCAATTGTTTGTTGGAACCAAATGATTAAAATATTTTTTTTTGCTTACACTAATCTTGGTGACCTACCATAATATCAAGTGAGGCAAAAGGAAAGTAGCACTAGTATAAGTCTAAAACTATTATATATGGAAGATTAAATTTTAAAATTATCAAGTTGAAATATAAGATATATTGAAATAATTCATTCTATTTGAAAATTTAATAATAAGTGGATTGCATAGTATCAAAAATTTTAAGATCATTTGATTGATCATCATCAAATGCAAAAAGGTTTTACATAATGGACAACTTTATCAATTGCATGGTAAGATTTAGTAATCTTAATGTATATTGGGCTTTAAATACCTCCTTTCATTGCTACCTTAATGACACATTATTCTTAAACTTTTATCCTGGCTAGACTTATACTTGGGTTCTATTTGGCGGTGGTAATAATCTTTTGGATATTGTATGTCATTCTCCTTCTTAAATGTAATGGTCTATGTTATGCATTCTAGTGTGATTTTATTGTTGAGCCACTAATTCAATTTAATTGCTCATCTGCCTTTTTTGCAAAAGGGGTATTGTATAGTCTACTATAAATATTTTCTATGCCAATATACCTATTATCCACTAAGATGATTTCGACCTAAGCTCTTGTGAAAGTCTTCATTAATTTGTTTTATGTAGCCATATTGAGTGAAATTTTCTCAATATGGTAGGCCTTCTTTAAGTGGTATCAATAACTTCTTCTTGAATTTTTATCTCTTTGGTTAGAACTTCGCGGGCTTATTGAACCAAGTGCATGTTCTTAATGGATTTCTCTTTAGGGTTTTATCTCTTAAAAATAACATATTATTCATATTTTTTCTTCAGAACTAGAAGTGAACTCCATCATTTAATTCTAAATATGAAACTCTAATATCTTATGTACATTATATTTTCTTGGACTCCTTATTCAATTTTAAGTATAAATTTTTTGTTTCTTAAATATTTAATTTGGTATTTGGTATAATCATAATGTTAAATGATTGCTAATTTATTAGCTTGCCCTTAAATGGCTAGCGTTTTGATTAAGAAGAATGTGAAAAGTTTATTTCACTCAACAATATGAATCTCTATTAAGGAGGATGGATCTTTGCAAGTCAATTTTCTTTTTAAAGACAGTTAAAGTTATTATTATTATTTTTATTTAACTCAACTCAATCAACTCATTTAGTCTGAATTATTCTTATTATACAAATCGCCTAATTTTGCCTTCAATCCCTCATTATCTTATGGACTCGTCCTTTTATGATCCCTATTTTGATAGTGTAATTTATGATGTATGTTTATCCTAAGTTATATTTACCTCTATGAATCTGGCCTTAGCACAGTGGTTCAGAACCCTATTTTTGTGCTTGTGCCTCTCTTTATAGCAAATATTGGGCCCTTTTTTATATATATAAGATGTGAGAATAGTTTACCTTCCATTAGAAAAATTCTATTTGACTCCAATTTTGGCCATTACTTCAGCTTCTACCTCACTTTCTTCTCTTCCCCCATGATATGCTACTTCAAGGTACTCTCTCTTGGGCGGAAATTTTTCTCTTCATATTGTTGCTCTCTCTCTCTCTCTCTCTCTCTCTCTCTCTCTCTCTCTATTTCTCTCTATCTCTCTCCTTATTTAAAAGTTTTATTTTTTATGGCATCAAAATTAAATGTAAGTTTAAGAAGTAATTTCCTTAATTTTGGAGTGTTATTGTAACTTTTTGATGAGTTTAGAGCTCATAAATTTAGCTATGCTTTTAACAAACTATCTACGATAATTATTAGACATAATATTGTTAAGACATAGTGTGTGACACTCATTTCTCCTCATTCTCCTTCATTATATATTCTTTTGCTATCATTTTAGTTGCAGAAGGTATTTGTTACCTTTAATTTTTTATTAAATAACTTTTTAATATTATATAATACACTTATAATCTACACCCTCTTAACTCAAAAATAATTAATAATAATTATATTTTTTATTTAATAATCATATTTATAATCATTTTAAAAAACTTTACTAGAGACAAGTTGTCATTTTAAATACCTGTCAACTTTTGATTTGTTATTTCCTTGCTCTTCCACTTAAATTTTGGTTCCGCCGCTTATTATAATTAAGTTTCATCTTAGACAACTGCTACAGTAAGTTAACAAATAACATCACTTTAGATTATGAACCTTTTAAAAAAGGGGAGCATTATAGAAAACCAAATGTTGGTCTTACATGAGCTTCTTTTGTTTATGTGGGAACAAAGATAGCGTCAAGCATTCCCCACAGCTTTATCTTAGAAAAATTCGTAGGTGAGAGCGCATGCCACTTTTATAAAGGTGTTCAATCCATGCCATTCCTTTTATGTCTCTTATTTTGATCATTTAGTCCAAAAATTAGCTCATCTTTCCTTTTCACGTTTTAACAAAAAGAATAATAATACAAATATATATGTTAATTAAACCCACAAGCAAACAAGAAAATATTGCTCACCTTATACGTATGTTCGGACAACGAATCAGATTCGTAAGAGTCACCGTGTATTTTATTTTCTACGAATCTGATCTGTCGTCCGTATGTAATATTTTCTCTTGAAAAATATATGTTATGAAACGAGCAAGGCAGAATGAACACAAACAAGTTGGTATAACATGAAAGTACAGCATGTGGATGCACATTAATTCATTTGCCACAATTTCACGTGCATGCATGCAACTGTTTGACATAAGATTTCAAAATATAAATCGATGGATGATATAATAATTATAAGTTATTTATCACCATATGTTTCATCAACTCTTCTGATCGTTTTGTTCATCAATACTCAAATAAAATATGATTTTAACCCTCGTTTTGTTATCCACACAAAATTAGGAAAAACATGAAATTAGAAAATATCACATCAGAACTTAACTGAATAAAAAATATTGAAATTTACATTTAAACAACAAAATTATTGTGTATTTACATATCTCGCTAACGGCTAAAATTTGAAATTTATATTTATAATATTTTGGTGTTATAAATCTATACATAAAAAAGAAGTCTTGTACTTTCTAAAACTTTATAAAAGTGATGTTTTTGATGTGATATTGTGGATTTGAGTGTTACTGATGTAAATATCAAAGCCTAGGTGTTAGATACGGAAATACATAAGAATTGTGGAGTGTGTATGTAAATGACCTAAAAGTTACAAAATAAATAAATAAAATGTAATACCAAAGTCAAATGTTCGAGAAAATATTGACAGCTCAGCATGGTCGGGCGTCACCTCAGCATGTATGCCGAGGTATCGCCTGACAGTTGTGTCGAAGATGGATGCTATTTTTTCCAAATGTTCTCTCTTGTTCACGAAAAAATATCACATATGTTGAATGTATGCGGAGAGGATAACACGAGGTAGGGATCTTCGTGTATTTTTATTTTTCATTTTATTTGATTTTTGGCCCTCATCCCGACTATCCTCCATACATTCGCACATAGTTCAACATGCATAATATTTTCATGTTGTCCACGGGCAAAGAAGTTTTTTAGGGAAAAGCTTTGGGGTAGAATAATTAATTTACATGAATTTTATAAATATCAAGTTTTATTTTATTTTCTTAAATATAACATATGACTGACGTACTAGTTGATGCATACATTATATTGTTGAATTTGGATCCTGATTGGTTTAAAAATATTTAGATTTACATTATTAAAAAGAAATTAAAATTTATATATAATCATCTAAAAATAAATCCAATTGTATGCATCAAAACCGTCAACACGAATCTCAAAACAATCAACTCTGGACAATGGTCAGACAATCAAGGCATCAGACCGGTCACCTAACAATCTAGTTCGGTCATATTACACACTATGACGAGAGACTCAATTGACATACCACGCCTACAGTCCACCTTAACTCCTCATGAGGGGCATCCGATAGCAACCTATCAAACGACCAACTTTTTACTTCAGCAGGCTCGATCACCACTTAATCGGTTGCCTCGGCCTACAAATCGAACTCAAGCGAGTCGACCCGTCAGTTACGGTCATTTTGCTTTCAAATTGTAGTACACATTTGGTACTAAATCATTTCGATGAAATTATATTAATGACAGTTTTTATAATAGTTCTTTTCTTTCTATAGTTGTACAAATATGACTCTATAAATAGAGGGCAAGATGGTGAATAAAGGGGCAGTGCCCATTTCTCTGCATGGATCTCCTCTATCACAATCTCTTAACCTCCATTGCTAGGCTCTAACTCTCGAGGCATATTTTCAAAAAGACAATTTGTAATTCAACACTAATTGTTCCGAAATTCAAATCACCATATTTTCAATCCATTATTGTCAATAAGAAAATGAATCAGAACTCTTAAGCAAAGCTGTTTCTTTTTATTTCTCTTTCCTAACCCTTCCCTGTTCCAGAATTTGGACAAAAAATTTACATACATAGCAATTAGAGTTCCTATTTACAAAACTAGTACTGCCTTTCATCCATTTTTATATTTCACTCAAATATCAAAATTCAGAATAAATCCCTAACATTTCCTATTTTTCATCCCTTATCAAATTCTCCTTTGTTAGATGGTGGCAAGTGTAAATGGATCATTTTTATATCAAAAGGGGCTATTTTTTTTGCAAATAGCAAACTTTCAAGTGCCATGCAAGTAATTATCCCAAATTTATATCAAAATGTCGACAAATCTGGATCTTCTTTCCAGGAAGAAGGCTGGGTCGTCTGCAGAGCATTCAGAAAGCGCACCAACAGCCAAACAAAAAGCATCATTGCCCACTGGGACTCTAACTACTGCAACTTCCCCAACCCTAACGCCAGACTCCTCACAACCTTCATCGATCAATATCCCAACATCTCTAATCCTCATCTTCTGAACCCCAAAGATTTTTTCTTGAAGCAGGAAACTGTACTCTCAGGCGGCCTAACAAAGCTACTTCAGTGCCCCAACGCCTTCCTCCAACTTCCACACCTCGAGAGCTCTCATCCCTTTCCACTCATGAAAACTTCGAGCAGCAGTTCTCTTTCCATTAATGCTGGTTCGGTGCAGGAGAACGAGGGGGATAGAGAGGGAAGTTGCGCAGGTGATCAGAGAGTCACTGATTGGCGAGCGCTGGATAAGTTCGTGGCGTCACAGCTGAGTCGAGAGGATGGTTTTGTTGGAGATTTTGAAGCGGGAGAGAATGGTTCGGAGATGGCGTTGCTATTGGTTGATGATGGGGGAGAGGAAGAAGGGAAGATGAAGGAGAGTTCTGATGGTGATATTGGATTCTGCGTCTTTGAGTAGTAGAATTGCAGGAGCGGGTCATGCAAGAAGAGGCTATTTTTATTTTATTTTATTTTTTCTGAATTATATGGTTATCTTTCTTTTTTTCTTAATGTTTGTGGTTGGTTGTTGTAATTGGCTTATTTTCTTGTTGAGTGAGAAAGAATTGGATGAGCTCTTATTGAAGCTGCTTTCAGAGAAAATATATATAATTGTACTTTGTGTGAAAAATGACCTTGAATTTTATGGATAGTTTCATGCCGATTATCTGCATTATAAGCTCTTCTTTTTTATAAAAGCAACCTTATTAATGTCCTCATTAGCCAGTTTAAGAGTATATGATAACCAATACAGATAGTAGTATGGAAAATTATTTCATACGGACAACATACGCAGCGCTGCGTATTGACAGCCCAAATAACCAGCTAGTAAACTCCGAGACGGTGTATTTCATGATTATCGGGAGATTATTAGGAGGCTATTGCAGTATTATTCCTAATAACCAGCGAATAACATCCTGATAACGCTCCAATAACCTCCGCGGTTTCATTTTTATATTTTTTATCTGTTATTCGGGGTATTTTGAAGTTTTTGGGAGGTTATTGCTCAAATAACGCTGCAATAACTTCATAATAACCTGCCAATAACCCTGCACTTTCATTTTAATGTTATTCACGGAATTTTTATGAGTTATTAGCTGGTTATTGAGTGGTTATTTGGGCTGTCCGTACGCAGCGCTGCGTAGGTTGTCCGTATGGAATAATTTTCCCAGTAGTATAGGGCGGAACAAGTCCCTTTTTTGAGGGGCCCAGTATAGGAGAGGCTAGTAGAATGAAACGCAAAATCATATTTCAAAAGAGGTAAAATTAATATTTCAAGAGGGGCAAAAGATCACAGTGTCGTTTCATATAAATAAAAAATCTGAATTTGAGATGGGGAGGGGAGGGGAGGGGAGGTGGTGGACAATTGCCGCTGACTCTTGTTGGTTCCTCCTCTGATTATCAGTAAGTTAATCATTCTTATGCTTATTTCTAAATATATTAATAAATAATTAACTATTTACTAAACAATTTAATTATTAATAAAAACTTTTTAGACTAATTTTTTGTAGTAGTTTTTCAAGAATTAATGATTGATTATTTATTTATTAAATGAGTTAAAAATTAATTAAAATTTTAAAAGTTAATTAAATTTAAATATGTAATTTAATTTTCATTAATCAGTTATAAATTGTTATACAAAAATTTATATCATTATAATTAGATTGGTGATATGTGCATTAATTACTAATTTTTAATCAATCAAATTAATTAAAATTAGCGTAATTTGGGTGCATATCACTCAATTCCTACATATTTACACATCTACCACCAAAATTTCAAGTTTTATATACACGCTACTTTACGAAGAAATATTACATTAGGACTCGCACGTAGAGTTACGTGCGGAGCCTGATCTCAGCCGCATATCAACCCCGTGTGAATCGTTTTTTTTTTTAATTACAGCAGGGCCCACTCCCATACATCCTTCGGTGAGTGTGGGGTTGATATGCGGCTGAGATCAGGCTCAACACGTAGCTCTACGTGCGGAGTCCTGATGTAATATTTTTTTCTAGTTTACCATCGCATAAAATGGTAATGTTTACTTTTTAAAAATTAGAATGATTAAATTTTTTTTATGTGATATGAAAGTTACATTCGTTATAAATATAAAAAAATGAAATTTAGGTGTCCGATATGTAAATTCATAGGAATTGAGTGGTCAGTATGCAAATGCCCCCTTAACCTCCCCTCCATTTCTTCCGGCCCGTCCCAGTCGTCTACGTTCCCCTTCAACCTCCCTGAAGCCCGAAACCCTAGCAGTACAGTCGCGGCTGGAGCTAGTTGGGAAGGCAACGATGGGAAGGTGGTGTACAAACATCTTCGAAACTCTCGCATAAGTCACATTTCTACTCCGCTCGTACCCGAATAACCCTCATCCTTCTCTTCCTTCTCTCACCCCCCTTCGGGCGCTTCAGCTCCTTCATATCCAATAAATCCACCTTCCAATGGGATTTACTAAATCTTGGATTTTGAGCAAAATGGAGGCGAAACGGGATTCAAGTTCTTGTTTAATTTGTCATTTTTTCCTGTTTGGCAGGAACTAAATCCTCTGCTACCATACAGTCCCGTATTGTTTATTTTTAAGTTTGTTGACAGTCATAGTAACCATCTAGTTCTGGAAAATCTTATCTTCCCAGGTGATTTCATGAGGTCTACACCAAACTTGAGTTGGTATCTTCTATGCTTTTTGAATTACAATGGAGTTTTATTCTTATATATATGTCTGAGTAGCAAATCTTCATTATTCTGATACTCTTTCTCCTTAAGAAGATTATTTTGTATTCTTTTGTATTCCTTAAATTGTCTCCTTTTCTTGTTTATAAATAGGTTTTTGTATATGTTGTATATTAATCACAGAACAGAGATCAATTTCCCTCATTTTTTGTTATTATTTCTATCCATTATTCAACTGTTTTTTCAATAGGCTCATGGATCTTATCTATGGTCAGAGATGATCTGCTAATCATTCTTTCAACAGCAAGCTAACAATAGTTTAATTCTGCTCTTGCAAGATAGAGAATATGGATATATAACACCAGTTGTAGACATAAATTCCAAGAGGATTGTGAAATATCAATGTGATTTCAGAACTGAATTCTTGTTGCAGGATACCTCAAGAGCTTAGTGGAGTGCCTTTATCCGGCAATTCTGTTGCAGAAGAACAACTTGATTAATGTTTGCCATTAAAATTGGTCAGTTTATTGTGCCCGCTTGGCTAATATGCACCATTATTTTTTCACTACATGTTTGTAAGACTGAAATTCATGGTTAAACATGGATTGCATTATCTTTTCTTCTCAGGGAGAAGGATGGAAGCTTTCATGCAGCTGTAAGCTAATTATTAAATTGCTGTTATGATATCTTTCAATTTTTTGCTTCTTGTTTTGATTACCTGTAGGACAAGAGTTGATTAAGTACCTTATGCTTATGATTGCCCAAATTAATAGCTATAAGAGAGACATGCCAACAGATATAGTTATTAGATAGCCATAACCAACACATAGAAGGAACAATATCTTGCTTGGTTTGATAGTTGACCTATTTCCAGAGCAGATATTAAGTGGTTGTCACATACATGTGAGTGGCAAAAGAGAAGTGAAAATGTTATAGAAACTTTGGATGCTTCTACATAAAATATGATCTGAATCTTCATAACAGCTCTCCATGAGAGCGTAGTGCTCTTGGATCACTTGTTGTTCTATTTTATCTCGTTCTCACTCTGATCGAGAGCTCACACCTCTGAGCCTTATTGTTTTTTATGCTTATGGGGAATGATCATAGTGAGTGAAACTCACTTTATCCATTTCAGCACGTCCAAGAGGATTGAGCTGACATCTATTCTCCCTTCTTATTTTGTTCGGAGACATCAATGAGTTCAAATGTGCTGATCCCTCTCAATGTGTTTGGATCTACTAGGTCTTAATGGCAAGTTCAGATCTACATGTTCTATCAATGTGCCTAATTCTATTTTCCCTACTCAAGCAAAATCCCTAGACCAGGTCAGGCTTAATTAAATCACTTAGGTCGAGTGCGGAACATTTGAATTGCCTCCTATGCTGTGGTCCGTATCACTAATGGATCTACATGACATGCTACCATGTGAATCGGATTTGATATTTCGGTATGGAATATAGACTTGCCACATTCCCATGTAACACACACTTTCCAGCAATGTCATGCACACTAACCTAACACATTTCTAGAGTCGTTGCTACTCCTTTTTCCTCTATATAATGTGACTTAGTGCACATTCTTAGGGGTCACAGTAATCTTCCAACATCCTCCTTGGCTTTATCTAGAAGGAGGCCCTAGAAGTGTGAAGCCTGCCAGGCTAGGGTATGATATCAATCGACTGCTTGGAACATATCTTTCCTATCCATCGAGGTCAAGGTCCTCTCAAAGGTTGGAGACCAAAACATGTCCATCAAAATTGAAGAGTAGTCTCCATTCAAAGTAGTGTTTGAGAACCACTCGATCTCCCTATCAATGAGAGCGTAGTGACAGCTCGTCCAAGCTCCAGCTCCGTGATCATGGGAGAATGTCCACTCAGGCGGAACCGCCCCTCTTTGTGGTGCGGGAGGGGGCAATCCGGTATCAGGGGCAGGAGCCTTTCCTTCCCTCCAGGGGATGTCACTCCCCATCTGATCCGTGATCCCTTATTTTTCCTCAGAGTCGGTCGTAATAGAGATAGGACGGGAGGCACGAATCACCTCCCTTTGCTTCTGCAGACATATGAACGAGGTCTCACCCATCGTCGCCAAAACTCCTCCAGCCGACGAATGCACTGGTGAATTTTCGAAGTCGGGAATGCTAGGTGATTGGGAGGAGTCATTCCCACTTCCTTCTAAAGAATTTAGCAAGTCATACAAGAGCCAAATAAATTTGTTTCGCACTTAAACAAGAAAATAGGTAGCACCAATCTCCAGAAGCCCCCTCGGCCGACCTAACAGAATCAGACTGACCCATACCTCTGTCGAGCGGGGGAGGACCACCTCTCCCCCAAGGACTCTTCGAAGCTGCCCTCTCTCTCCAGCATTTCTCTCTCGAGCAACCTCCTTATTGTCGATCGATCTCCACAATCCTCAATCACGACATCGAAACCATCCAGACAAATCATGTGTTTGATTACGTTTGGGTCGAGGTATTGAAACAAAGAAAGGAACTGGCCTTCAGTCAGTGCCCTATGATCACGAACATTCCCTGGTAAGGTCTTCACTTTCTTCACCTTGCACTCTATCGGAGAAGTGCTGATTCCCCCTATTTGTCCGCACATGAGGCTACCAAAAACATTGTCTTCTAGTCCTTCATATTGTTTTCAATTTCTGGTAATTGAATCTTAGGATCGGCGACAAACTGAATATATCCCTCACGATTGATTCGAAAAGAAAAGAAATTGTTGAAGAGTTCGATCGACCATGGGATTCTCATCTTCCAGCCAAAAAACACATAAGTCGTGGTGGTGGTGATTGAGTTAGGAAGAACCTGGGCAGAAATGATCCCATAGCAGTTGAAGATTGACCGCAACACTTCGTAAAAGTACAGTCAAAGGCCCATTTTAAAATGATCCTTATAAAGGCTAACTCAAGAGAAAAATCTCTTGTACTACATTCGTGGCTGGCCACTGGTCGCAGGAGAATTGTAGGATCCAAAACACAACGATGTTGAATCTTTTTTACGTCTGCCGCAAAGAGGATTGAAATCTCCATAGCAGGAATCGAGCCAAACGACTCCTGAAAATATTTCCGGACCATTGAGCCTATGATACTATGCGAGAAAGGAGAAGAGGAGGAGGGAAATAGTAGAACCCAGAGAAAGCAAGAAAAGGCAGTGAAACCCAGAGAAATAAGAAAAGGACAAGGATTCTCAGTCGACGCGCAACCACATACATAATATATATATATATATATATATATATATATATATATATATATATATATATATATATATATATATATATATGCGAAAATAGAATGCATGGAAAGTTGAATTGTCGCCGACAAGACTGACGCGACGGAACTACACGTTACCCAAGTACAGTTATCATTACCGAAAATAGAACATAATTTATTTTATTTTTATTTATTCACAAAAGAGAGGGGGACGTTACACCAAACTCTCGGTTATAGCTAATAAAGGAAAAAATTAACTAAGCAATCATTCGCGGCTTCATCCGAGACAAGCCCTTTTTTGACGAAGTCATTCATAAAATAAATCTCCGCCTAATCTGAAGAGGTCATTTTGACCATCCCTTGGCTGAGCAGCAAGGACCTCTCTGACGACTGACAGTTCCAAACACAGGTGTCACCTCCCCACGATCGGCAAGATTCTTCCCCCGAAAGATCGTAAATTTCTCGTGAAGTGCAACAACTTCCCTCTCCACCTGGTCAACTCTCTCCAGAACTTCAGCAATTCTTCCATCGGCATCTCCTCGAGGATACCCCATAAAACGAAGGAAATGCTCCTCCATCTCAGTGAGTCAGTATGAAGTTAGAAGACACACAACACCCCCTTGGTCGCCTCTTCTTCCCCCGCATAGTCGGAAGAAACCTAATAATCCATACTCTGGCCCCCACTCAGAGGTAAGCACCCCTCCATCCTTCGCTCCTCAACACCCTATTCAACAACTGGCGCAGCACCCTGATCCCAACACTTTGCCCCGATACATCATGATTTATCATATCCTCTCATTCCACAGCCACCTATTCTGTATTTGTTACCTCAGCCGCAACCTGGTATACAACAACCATCTCATCCTCGGGGCCAGTGTCGATATCTATCGATATAGAATTGACGGTCAGGACTTCGGTTGCTTCGCAGAAGAAAAAAAATGTAAAGGGCCATTCAAGCTACATATCCAATATCCGCCCCCATTCAGATGTGGTGTAAAAAACGTCCTCACAGGCCTTCTCTAGTCCTCCACCTTCAGAGAAAATACAGTTTTTTGTCGATCAAAGCCACATCTCAGCTTCGGTTGCTATCTCCTCAGAACCTCTCTGGGGAACTACGGTCTCCGCGACAACCTGAACGGAAATACTCTCTCTCCTGGAGGGACCATTCACCTCTGACAGTTGCCTTGTATGACAATCTTCAGAACGGCCTCTAGCTTGCCCCGCAGCCCTCTCCTAAGACAAGTTCGCAGGGAAACCAGATAAACCAACTCGTCCCTCACATTCACCGGTCCTTAACATAGGCATAGCTCTCTTCCTACTCATCCTCTCGATAGAAGCTTCACCCGCTAGCTTGCGCTTCATGTCCGGCTTACGAGTCTATGCCTGCGCATCACTCATGGTTTTGAGGAGGACATTCTTATCGACAGACGTTGCTCCTTCACCAAACATCACGATAAACACATAGATAAAAGGACAGAAGAAAAAGGATAAGGAAAAACAGAAAACGATGCAAACCTTGCTTACCTCGAGGCCTATTTATAGTGATTCAGGCATGAAAATCCAGGAGTAAGTTATTACGCAATATAATTTCATTTAATTATTTTGTGCATGTCAAAAGATTCACTTGTCCTTGTATGCAGTGCAGCTTTCAAAGAGTAAGAGAATTGGGAAGATAAATATGCATATGAGAAATAGGTCAGCACCAATCTCAAGACAGATGGACTGCTCAGAAAGAAGAAATGATCGATCGGACGTCACTCGTAGACGACCTTCTGATTTGGATGTTGGCGAATGGAGTACTTTGTTTGAGCGATAAGTAGTGCGTGTTAGGGGATCTCTCACAATGCGGTAATTGATCATCAGGACAATCGATAAGAAGTATCTTCTCAGATCAGACGTCGACGAACCCAAGGCTCAATAGACGGTTGCTGAACTTACTATCGATCGAATCATTCTTCTAATTTTATTATATACAAATATCTCTGTAAATTACCAAAAAGTACCTCTTACAAATCAATGGTGAGGGGACTAATGTGTACTTTTGTAATGCTAGGACCTACTCTTATAAATAGGGGGTCCATGTCATAAATAAATGGGGATATTCCATTTTACTATTCTTTATTGTACTCTCACTCTCTCTCATATATAGAACGCTCTACGGACATTTTTGAATTCAACAATTATATTTATGAACATGAACTATTGTAGGTGTGATTGTCTTTCTTTGAAATCATGTCCATCATAAATGAACCAAGCATACATAGAAGTTAATTGTTATTACATTCATGGTAAGTATGCTTGTTTTGTTTGTTCACCTTCAATCTATTGATACTTTTGGGCAGTCATCTGATTCCTCCACCCAATCTCATCTTCACAAGCTGCTTCACAAACTCTACAGCAAATTGAGATTTACATTTTATATGCGCTGAAATTTAGAATAATGCGGAATACATTGATATTTTCATTAATATGAACGGGGGTATAAATAACCCTTACAAGAATCCTATAATAGAAAAAATAATAAAAAGAAAATGATATAAAAGGAAAAATATATCTCTTAATATTTCCAATAATCAATTCATATTAATTATTAGAAGATATATGAAATAACATAAAATAGGAAAATAAGTAATTCCTAATCTAAGGAATTAAATATAAAATATCTTCTTGATATGAGGAAATAATTTATTGCAGGAATAAATTATTTCCTATTATAATTCCTAACACTACCCCTCAAGTTTGGAATGTATGTTAATAATTCCTAACTTGCTGAGTAGTATCAAGAATCGATAAGAGTTTAGTTGGTCGCTGAATACTATAATTGCATACATGCCGCAGGCTTGGCTGAATTTTGCAGAGTAGACAACTATGGTTGTCTTTTGACTACAATTTCTGCAGTGACTGTAGGAAGACACAACTCAAGCTTGGCTGAATTTTGAGTTTTGCTGGATTCAGACTTGGCTGAATTTTGATTTTTGTTGGATTCAGGCTTGGCTGAATATTGAGTTTTGCTGGATTCAGGCTTGGCTGAATTTTGAGTTTTCTTGGATTCAGGCTTGGCTGAATTTTGAGTTTCTTTGGATTCGAGCTCGTTTGAATTTTGAGTTTTGCTGGATTCAGACTTGGTTGAATTTTGAGTTTTTGTTGGATTCAGGCTTGGCTAGGACCGAATGACCGGCGAGAACCGAAGGGCCGGTGAAGACTGAAGAGCCGGCGAGGCGAGGATCGAATGGCCGACGAGGCCCGAATGGCCGGCGAGGACCGAATGGCCGGCGATGACCGAATGGTCGGCGATGACCGAATGGCCGGCGATGACCGAATGGTCGGCGAGGACTGAAGGGCCGGCGAGGATCGAATGGCCGGCGAGGACCGAAGGGCCGGCGAGGATTGAAGGGCCAGAGAGGATCGAATGCGATCTGAAGGCGTCGGAGTTGAAGGTGTTGCTTATGAAGAAAACTAAGGCGGGTGAAGATGCTGCATAACTCAAATAAGAGGACAAAGGAAAGATCCCGACGAGCAGACGAAGACGAAGGTGCGATTCCTCCTTCTCCCTTCCCAACAGAATACTGGCGGGAAGGGAGACTTGACAGTCCTCCAATGACTACCAGTAGTTAGGGCAAAGTTTTGGCTTTGATACCATGTTGAAATTTAGAATAATGCGGAATACATTGATATTTTCATTAATATGAACGGGGGTATAAATAACCCTTACAAGAATCCTATAATAGGAAAATAATAAAAATAAAATGATATAAAAGGAAAATATATCTCTTAATATCTCCAATAGTAAATTCATATTAATTATTAGAAGATATAAGAAATAACATAAAATAGGAAAATAAGTAATTCCTAATATAAGAAATTAAATATAAAATATCTTCTTAATATGAGGAAATAATTTATTGCAGGAATAAATTATTTTCTATTATAATTCTTAACAATATGCTTTTTTGATTTCACAAGGTTGTTCCTAAGATTCATTATCATACTTTTTTCTGTGTATAATAGTATGCATTTTTTTCTTTTTCTCCATTTTGTGCCTATAAATAGGACTCAAGGAAAGATTTTGAAATTGGAACTAAACATTGAACTTAGCCAAGTACAAATTTAAGATTCAAAACTTTTAGTAGGATTTAACCCCTTGTGATAATGTAAAAGCCTTAAATTATTTTTTAATTATTTTAAAGTCATAAAATTATGCAATTAATATCGAGTAAAAAAAAGAGATATCTTATGAAATATGAATAATTCATATGAAATAACATGCATAAATTTAGACTCAAAAATTTATGACCAACATTTTCTTTTTAAAAGACAATATAGTAAAACTCTTCGCTTTTCATCTACCCGAGAATCAATTCTCCATGAATTAAATTAATACAACAACAAGACGAAGCTTTTATCCCACTAAGTGGGGCCAGCTACATGACTCTTTTTTCTCCATTGCATCTTATTGAGTGCATATTTTCATTTAATTCTAATAACTTAAGATAATTTTTTATGCAATATGCCCAAGTTTTTCTAGGTCTACCTCTGCCTTTCTTAACATAAGTCGAATCTGAAACCTCTATTCCCCTAATCAGATCATCAGATAGTTGATGTTTAATCTGATCAAGCCATCTAAACGACTTTCTCTAATTTTATTCGCCTTTGGAGCTACACCAACTCTATCATGGATTTATTGATTTCACATTTGTCTCTAAGTGTCAAGCCACTCATCCACCCAGGCATTCTTATCTCAACAACACTTAGCTTTGTTTTGTGCTTCTCTTTTAAATGCCAACATTATGTGTCATAGAGCATTGCAGACAACAACACCATTTTATAAAATTTTCCTTCAAGTCTAAGTTGTACTTTTCTATCACACGCTTGGCCGGATGCATTCCTCCACTTCAACCAACCAACTTGAATTCTACTAATAACATCCCTTTCTATATCACCATCACTTCGAACAATAGACTCAAGATATCTAAATTGTTCACCCCTTTTAATGATTTCATCACCCATAGTTACAACTTTGTCATTAGAGCTACTACTACTAAAACTACATTCTATGTATTCGGTTTTAGTTCTACTGAAACGAATGTCTTTAGTATGCAATGTAGACCTCCATAATTCAAGTTTTTCCTGAACTTTTTCTCTAGTCTTCTCCACAAGAAAGATATACACGGTGAAAAGCATACACCACGGTGCATCCTCCTGTAAATGTCTAGTAAGAGCACAAGTAACAACTCTATTCGAACACAAGTAACAACTCTAGTATAAAGGATATGGGCTTAAAGTCGATCCCTGATGTAATCCAACTGAAATAGGAAAATATTGGGTCAATCCTTCTATTCGAACACAAGTAACAACTCTAGTATAAATATCTTTAATGACTTGAATACAAGTCGTATCAACACCTTTTTTCTCTAGAAATCTCCATAGGAATTCTCTTGAAACCTTATCGTAAGCTTTTTCTAAATCAATAAAAATCATATGCAGATCTTCCTTATTCTCTCTGTGTTTCCCCCTCAAAGCTCTCAATAAATGTATAACATCCATAATAGACCTGGCCGGCATAAATCCAAACTGCTTATGAGAAATCTTTGTTAAGACATCTTAATCTATGTTCAATTACCCTCTCCCATAATTTTAAAGTTTGACAGATTAACTTAATTCCTCTATAATTTGCACACTCTTGTGCATCTCCTTTATTCTTAAAAATAGAGACAAAAAATACTCTTTCTTTACTCCTCTGACATCCTTTTAGTTTTTAAAATAATATTAAAGAGTTTAATAAGCCAACAAGCTCCTAAATCTCTTAAATTATTCCGTACTTCAATTAAGATATCATCAGGTTCTACTGATTTTCCACCTTTGGTTTATTCTTAAAGCCTCTTCAACTCCTTTTCAATATAAGAGAAAATTAGTATAACTTAAATAATATACTAGTAGAAATAAATTTTAGAAAATAGTACTTGTTGTCCAGTTGCATTAATCTATTACATGCTGACCCGACCCGCAAATAACGCAGTAATATTTGCTTCCAAAAGATAGCCAAAAGCTTTGACTTAATTTATAAATAGCGGCTAGTGTATAAAATTAATATAATTTAGAAAATATTTTTACACACTTAGAGGTACTACGCAAGCATACGCATCGCTTCGAGTAATATAGGGTTTTTAAACAAAGACCCAGAGTATCGATCCCACGAGGAAGATTTATAGAAATAAATTTTCTATGAAGTGGAAGCGAAATAAAATAGTAAAAATATTTTTATTTTATCTTTTAATTTGATTATAAATTACTATTTAATTTACTAGATGCAAATAAAGAAAACAATAATAAGATAATGATTTTATGAATTCTATATAAAATAAACAACTTTCTTTCCTTCAATTAATCTGAGATTTCTAAGATAATTTAATATTCGTTGGAGAATTTGATTTATGGTATTGTGCCAAATAGAAGCATTCCTATTCTTTATCCTTTGATCAGGCGCAAAGAACATTGGCTAATTTACAGAATAGGTCCGGATGTATTGTTAGTAGAATGGGTTAATCTAGGCTCACACTTCTAGATGTCCAAGGGTGGCTATGGTCGGCCCTACTAGTGACCATTTCTGATACTATAAATCAAATTATAAGAATTTGAGTACTGTCACTCTAAAAACTTATCAATTCTACGCCCTTTAAATATTATCTCCCTATTTATTTGCACTTCACCATGAATAGCCCGCTCATGGCCTACGACTACCCAAGGATTCATGTGATATTTACAAGTTAAGAGTTCTTCTTCAAGGTTTCAAAACTCTTGACATGTTTTAACAATTCGAACGACCAATTTAAAAAGTAAAGTAAGATCGAGTATTAATGTCATCACGATGTTTTGAAATTATTTTGATTTTTAATTCTCCATCGAATCTTTATATTATCTTATCTATCTCTTCATAATTGAAGTAAGAAAGTAACTAACTACTCAGAACATATTGAAAATAAATAACAAAACATGATAATCAAACTTTGAATCAAATGTAAAAATATACTTATCTCAAATATTTCTTGTACGAATCTTCGATTCTACCGACTTCATAGTGTAATGAACTCCAGATGCAATAACTTGAAAATAAACTCACTAAACTAAACAAAAGTGGCCCTAAATTTCTCTCTCTAATTCTCTCTCTAAGGATGAGAGATCCTAAAGTAGATAAGAGAAAGGGGTATAATGGGAGGGGCACGTTTTTTGAAGAAATGGACCTCTATTTATAGGCTTGAGGGTTGCCTTGAGCACCTCTTCAAAACATATCCACATTCGATGAATCTTCTAGAAGGTCGGTCCGGCGCCTGGCGCCGGAATCGGCGCTAGGCGCGGACACCGCGTCCAGTTCTTCGCACCTCTTCACTTTGGCTCGCACCTCTTCGCGATTAAAACAGTTTTGGAGCATCCAAATGCAATGTATCACATGTCCTATTATCAAGGAACAACTGCCAGTCTTCTAAAATGTCCAATAACCGTTCACTCCATCAAAATAATTGATCAAACGTTGTCAAAAACTTGACAGTTTTCATATCGAGTTTGGCGCTTAGGCGCCAGTTTCTGGCGCCTAGGCGCCAGGCCATATTTTTTTACACTTTTGGTATTTTGCTCCATTTTTGCTCCTTTTTCCTTCTTAGACCTTTTTACATTACCTACATCCAAAAACACAAAAAATACCTTTCATTAAAGCATAATATCCTTACAAATTAATAAGAATTAAGACATAAAGAAATGTGTATTTTTTTATAGATCACATGCTATTTCAAACAATGTATGAAATCAATAAAAACACTCATAAATTAAAATATTGAATGTTGACAATTGGTTCATATCAAGTAAACACATGATATATGATGAGTCCATAATAATTTTGAAATTGATTGATATACATAATACCAAACATAAAACAAGTAAATAACAAAATATATTTAATTATCTCCATTCGCTACTGACCAATGACACCAAGTATTGCTTCAAAAGATTATATCTGAGTCAAATGTCATACTCTATAATAATGAGTACATAATCTGAGATAAAAATACATTTAATTAACCTATGATTTCATTCATATATATAAACATAAATGACAAATTGAGATGATATCCGGTTCAAACAATTAATTAAGCATAACAAGCATTAACATAATTCTACAAAGCAAATTCAAATTTTAAACCATTTGATCATAAATAAAAGATGACATCAAATACAATAGTTGAACATGAAACTAGCGAAGCTAATTTAACAAACCACAAGCAGTTTGATCGTCCTTTGATTGACATTTTTACGGTGCTATCCTGATCTCTCACCAAACAATTTTATGGCTGAACCGAGTTTACCCGAACTAGTTCACAATCGAAACGGTCGAACCAGAGAACTCAATCCGGTTCTCTAAACATTACTTGTATATGCATATTAATCACATAATAAAGATCAAAATCTGCACAATTTTCATTATTCATTCCAGCAGCCATTACTCTAGAACCACTTCAAGAGTTAATTACATAGCTATCACGCAGCTATAACGAAGTATGTGCAGTTTAATGAATTGCAGATATCGTTTTCTTCTATTTTTCCTATCTGGTTGTCAGAGATTTAATGCATGCAAGTTGTTTTCATTATTGATCTGATGGTGATTATAATGATTGGCTGTAGGAAAGGAGGAGATGTATTATATTGGGATTATGATTGGCGCCCTAACTGATAGCTACTTGATAAAGGAAATAAGAATAGAAGATGCTGCTTGATCTCATAGTTATTTCTGGATTAGATATTATGTGGTTGTCACATACGTGGGTGCTATAATCACAGAAAATGAATATGAGGGGATATGAATACGACAAGGATGTTTGGACTTGCATTTTGTTCGCCCTAAATTGCACAACAAAGGATATCAAGATACGACATAGTTATAAATGTAGAACATAACACATCATGGATTTATTTAATTATTAATAAGAAAATTTTGTAATATGGTACACTAAAGATATTATTGGATGAGATGCAATATCAGAAAAAATTTTCAAAGGATGAGAAGTATCAGAACATATTTAATAATAATAAAATATTTCATCACACAAATATTTCTGTTGGGAGATGTAAATCACGGAAATATTTGTGTTTTACATGGCTTTCGTGATTTACATCTCCCAACAGAAATATTTGTGTATTACTTTCATGTATAGGGGAAGCCATTTACTAGATCCCCATTTGATCTATAAACAAGGGAAGCCATTTAAGCTTTCCAACCATTTTGGGTATTACTCTTCTATTCTTTGGTAACAATTCTTTTTAATATATAAAATGGATCTGAGAGTCCGGGGATTACCCTCACTTTGCCTTGCTAAAGCAATTGTTCTGCACTCTCCCTTCTCTCTCTCTCTCTCTCTCTCTCTCTCTCTCTCTCTCTCTCTCTCTCTCCCGATTCTCCACACACTATTCCTTGGGCATACCTACATGACAAATTCAGATCTGACAAACACAAAATAATAAACACAGCAAACACCATATTTAATGTGAAGAAACTCAAGAATGAGAAAAAAACATGGAGCTACTCCACAACAAAAAAATTCACTATTAAGAAAATGATGAGAATTTAATCAAACGTTAACATATTCTTATGGGGCAAGTAAATTGAAGACGCCCCTCCTGTGCGAGCAAATAAAAGACTCCCTTTAAAGGCAAGCAAACTATCAACATTCACTGCCAAGCACAAGAAAGCCATGTCTCTAAACTTGGAACGGGTAAAAGAATTGGAGGAGGTTCTCTGCTCGATAGAGACAAGCTCCTCGATGACTAAGACACAAATCACCTTAACAATGAGTCATGTCGGTTACCCCGCGAAGGCAACAATAAGATCCATCTAAGTCGCGGCGAAAGTTGAGGCCTGATAGAGACGATGAATCGACCAAGCAAACGAGCCAAATACTTTGTAAAGCACGAGCCAAGTGGTCAGCGATCTGCAATACATCAAAACCGACCAATGGTTTCTTTAAAAATTTGTGTTATCAATCAACACAAATATTCAACTGTCATAAGCAAATAGCTCTGTAAAGGAACATGCAGAGACAAAGATGAAAATGTTATCTTAGAGATAGTTAAGGCGGATATCCAGTCAAAATCTGTCACAAAATTAACCGAGAGTCTACCGAAAGTTTCAAGAGAATACTTTGGAGTAGGTGAAACATAGCACTATGTGACGTCGAAATCAAGAGAGCATAAATATTACATTTGCATTTTATGTGCCGTAGAAATCAAGAGAGTATAAATATTACATTTGAATTTAAAGTCTCGAATTCTTATCGTAGCTTCACTTTCAATAAGTAACAAACTTGGGGGCATTTATATATGTCTGTGTGGTAGAGATCAGTCAGTCATCTCATTCGGCTGACCACCCCATTGGACCGACATGGCTCATCGCCAGATAGATGCAACAACAAAAAGATGTCAATTGAGATAATAAAAACTTATAACTCTCAGGGGCTATGGTGTAATTTACTAGATCCCCATTTGATCTATAAACAGGAGGATTATTTTCATGTATAGGGGAGGCCATTTAAGCTTTATAACCATTTTGGGTATTACTCTCCTATTCTCTGGTAACAATTCTTTTTAATATATAAAATGGGTCTGAGAGCTCGGGGATTACCCCCACTTTGCCTTGCTAAGGCAATCGTTGTGCACGCTCCCTTCTTCTCTCTCTCTCTCTCTCTCTCTCTCTATCTATCTATCTATCTTTTTCTCGGTTCTCCACACACTATTCCTTGGGCATACCTACATGACAAATTCATATCTAACAAACACAAAATAATAAACACAACAAACACCTGGAGAAATTTGAGAACGAGAAAAAAAACATGGAGCCACTCCGCACCAAAAAATTAGCTATTAAGAAAATGATGAGAATCAATTAAACGTTAACATATTCAAGCCTCTCTATACTTTGGAACTCCATGACACTCATCTCTTATCATTGGCACAAGAGATTTGAAATACACATTTCTGTCAGCAAAGTTGAAACTCTCAAGTGAAGAACTACCTAAAGTCGGTTATTGGTGTCAGGGCTCCAAAAGAGGCATTATATCTGGGCACTACAGTGTCGTGCTTTTGAGTTCCAAACTTGGATTGGGCACAGGGGCATCGTCTTCTGAGCATTGGGGCTCTCCTGGCTTGGCGTTGTAGGTGCGACACAAAGGCTCTATGTACATGAAAAAAATTGAGGTTGAGTGACAATTGATTAACACAATCAAGCTCTACATAATAACAATTTATTCATGTTCAGTCGTGTTGGCATTATTTAGAAGTCCATGTTTATAATAAAAAATTATTGCTTAATTGGACAAATGTTGGGGTCTATTGGAGCCGTCCAACAAGAGCTTGACACATACGCGGAGGCCATTCAGAAGTGTTCTCGCTAACATAAGAGAATTGAAAGTGAGAAATTTTGAATCTCTTTCTCTCTCTCTCTTATTAACCTTACCTACTAATTTTCATTGCTTTTTAGGAAGGAAAATGATTTATAAAAAAGGGGACATTCATTAAGAAGAACAGATCAACAAAGCAAGCATTATTTAAGCAATTAAGTGTTCCCTTGAGCCTATTAAGTTGTCAACTTAACGACAAAGCATCCATATACAAAAGTAGATGGTTTTATCTTAAACTAATTGTTATGCTTTTCTCTATTATTGCCTTCGCATGAGATGAGGGAGACGTCGATCTTCCATTATGGCCGCTGCCATGATTTCTCTTCTATTCCTTCCACTTGTAGTGCCTTCCTACTATTTCTTTTATTGTTAGGTCCTATGGAGGCTTTTGTAGTCTCTAAAATATTAATTAGGCTTATTTACTCTTTTCTTTTTGAACCCGTGAGACCATGAGCCGAAAGAGGTTCGTGCACTTTTGGTCCTCAAGGGAATTCAAAGTAATATATTATAAATTTAGATGATTTGGTCAAGTGACACTTTAACTAATCTACATAATAATAAGATACATTATTCATTAGTTTTTTTTAATGCATTATGTATAGAGGGTTGTGACAAGTTGTGTATTAGAAGTGAAAAAAGAGATAGAAGATTACATCGATTGTCCGGATGCACAAGTGAAAGAAACTAAAATCGCAAGAAGATTGAAGAACAAAACAAGATTTACGAGATCGGCAATTTGCGTTACGTCATAGGGAGCAGAGCGGTGATTTCATTATTCCAGAAAAGTTCAGTACATACCCATAAGGTTATATATCATATATATAGATAAAACTCATGAAAAATGACGTAAATACCCATGTACCGTACCGCGGGGCGTTGCCCCCGCACTCCCAACCAACTTAATAAAACTCTCCCAATTAGACTGATATTTCCACTTCGCTAGCTCATTTCTTTCCGCTCCAGCATCTGTCCCTTATTTTAATATATGAGACATACTTAACAACATATAACAATGTGAGTTCATTGCGGTACTGTCACATTCGATACATCATCTGACGTTATATTTTTCAATAATCAAGACTGCTAAATTATTTATAAATTGAAGGACCGAGTTGAACAAAATAATAACTTTAAGCTTGTAATGTTTTCTATGAATAAGAATACTATATATACATATAATTTTTCTGTGGTTAAAACCAGTGGCAGTTCAAAGGTGAAAATTTAGTGAAGTTTGAAAAACAAGACTGGCGCGCTCTCCCCGTCTTCGGAAATGAGGCGTTAATGCGGAACGAGGAGATGGTGATGGGTTCTATGTAGATATGAACCGTCTCTCACGAGGAGTGTAACAGCTCCTCTTCCCAATTCTGATTGATTTCATTCATATCACTTATCGCGTGAAGGCTCTTATGCTTCTCATAATTCCACGTCTTTCCCATTTCGGCATTTACGTCGCCTAACTATTAAATTATATGTATGGGGCCTTTACATGAATCTAATGTACTTAACAAGTATAGTGTTTGAATATTCATATTTATATGCATATGCTTATTATAATCTTTTAACATCACTTCAAAAATATCATCATCGATATTATTTTAAAAGTGAAATATATATATTTTCATGTATAAATTTATACATTAACATGTTGTAAGTGTAATTATAAAGTTTTGAATGTTAGATATCTAAATACATTAGAGGCAAGCGTGGGCTCAGGTAGAGTTCTGGGAGGCAATTATCTTATCTTAAATTAAGATATTTTACTTATATGGGAGGTAATTTGATCTTTTGCTTCTCTTAAAATATTAGTTTTATCCCTCATGATTGCACTTCGTTGCTTCAGCCCCTTCTACGTTGGGTCTTGAGGGGCAGTTTTCTCTTCCTCAAAAAGGAGGCTTGTTTTGCCCCTAATTAGTCGTGGAATTTTTGAATTGCCTATAACAATGCTTTCGTTGAGAAATATAAGCCAAATTAACATGATAATTGGATTTTAGTTCGGCATTTTCTTAGAAGTGAAATATTCATTTTCATTTTCATTTATAAATTTATGACATTAACATGTTCTAAGCGTAATAATAAAATTTTGAATGTTAGATATCCAAATACTTTAGAGGCAAGTTGCCTCATCTTAAACTTAGATTTTTGCTTATATGAGAGGGTAATTTGGTCTTTTTGGCCCTCCTGAAATATCAGTATTGTTTCTCATGAAACATCACTTTGTCACTCGTTGCCTTATTCCCTTTCACGTTAGGCCTAGGAGACAGTTTTTTCTCCCTAAAAAAAGAAGCTGGTTTTACCTCTGATTAGAGGTAGAATTTTTGAATTGCCTATGTCAATGCTTTCGTTGAGAAATGTAAACCAAATTAGCTTGATAATTGGATTTTAGTTCAACTTTCTTTTTGGGTATGCTGATTTTATAGTTTTATTGAGTTGAATTGGGTTGATTGTAATCCGTTCAAGAATTTTAATTATATCCCTTAAGATTAGATCAGATCATAAAATAAGTAGTGTATTTTCTTAGATCGGGTTGATTTGCACTTTTGATAGAAATTAATTAGGTAAATTTAATTCGTCATAAAAAAAATACACTTCATTAAACATAATGAATAGTTCATGATGAGTTATTGAGTCAATAATGGAGTTTCTCAAATCGGTCAATACTCTTCTTGTGAGAGTGCCATACCAAAGATAAAGAAAAATGAATTGGGATATCATTTAACTCTGTTGCTCTCCTCGTGGTGTTAGAAGTTGTGAGAATTCTCGAATTAATCTGATCGTTTCTACCTTATTGAGGTGATTTAAGGCTAGCTTGAAGTTACATGATTATATTATATCTTGTTTATTTTTATGTAATTTTATAAAATTTTTGCTAGGATTGAAATTATTGAACCGAAATTTATCCAATGGCTTGATTTGGAGAAATAATGGGAAAGAGGATTGCCCTTTCGGAGGGCAAAATAGGGATGGTCAGAGGCCTCGATTGTTCCTTTTATTGCACACAAGTCTAAGTTAAAAGTGAGAAAGAAGGAAAATAAGGGAGGGGGGGGGGGAGCCTAAAAAGGGACCCCATGACATGGGAGAGAGAGCCTAAAAAAGGACCCCATGACATGCATAGGGGTCCCCTATTTATAGAGAGTAGGAAGGGAGGACAGGAAATAACATTTATGTCCCTATTTAAAAGGGTGCTACGAGGGGTACTCCGATCTTGTTCCCACCGGACTCGTTAGGGTCGAGTGGCACACTCAAGGCAGTCGGTTGTTTACCTTTATTTTGGTCGGTGCTTTGATGGCTGGTGCTTCGAATGGCCGACCGATAAGGGGCGGCAGGTCCAAGTGACTAGTGGTTTAGCTCCAAGTGGGCGGCTGATTCAAGGTGGTTGACTGATTCAAGGTGGTCGGCTGGGTGACCGACCTCTAGAGGGTGACCAACCGAGTGGCTAGTCGATTCAGTATGGCCAACCGAGTAGGTAGGCAGCTCTGGGTAGCCGATCTAGTGGTTGGACGACAGGGTGTGATTGACCAAGTGGACAGTCAGCAAGGTGTGGCTGGCCGAAGGAGCCAACTAGCTGGGTGGGGCCAGTTATGGCAACGACGTCCTTAGTGGTGGCACTCCATTGGCTCGTTGAGGAGGCTTAATTTTTGGGCTATACCTGAAGCCATCGAGTTTTTTATTTATTGGAGGTAAAGATACAATAAGAATGAAAAACTCGTAAGTACATAAAATATTGTTTTATGAACATCTAGTTGGAGAAAGAAAGCAAGCTCCCTATAATGAGGGAGAGGGAGAGAGAGAGAGAAAGCCTAAAAGTGGACCACTTTACATGCCTAGAAGTCCTCTATTTATAGAGTACAGAGGAGGGAGAGGAAATAACATTTATGCCCCTTTTAAAAGAGAGCCACAAGGGGTACTCTAGCCTTTTTCCCACTGGACTCATAAGGGTTGAGTGGTTGGCTCAAGGTGGTCGGTCATCTACCTTTGTTGTGCTCAGTGCTTCAGGTGGCTGGTGCTTCGAACGGTTGGCTGACAATGGGCAATAGGTCCAAGTGACCGATCGGGTCAGCTTTAAGTGGCCTGCCCAAGTAGTCGGCAGGTTCAAGGTGACTGGCTGGGTGACCGGTCTGCAGACGGTTACCAACTGAGTGGTCGACCGGTTCAGCATGCCCAACCGAGCAGGTAGCCAGTTTAGGGTAGCCAACTAGTGGTTGGGTGGTAGGTTTTTATCGACCGAGTGGTCGGTCTGCAAGGTGTGGCCAGCCGAAGGAGCCGACCAGCTGGGCTGGGACAGTTATGTCGACGACATCTTTGGTTGTGGCGCTCCATTGGCTCATTGAGGAAGCCTAATTTCTGGGCTATACATGAAGCCATGGAGCTTTTTACTTCTTCCAGGGGAAGCTGCAATAAGAATGAAAAACTCATAAGTACATAAAATATTATTTCATGAACCTCTAACTGGACTTAGTTTTTTAACTGTCCTTTCGTTGACCTTTGATGACTATTTTGTTTTTAAGATTAATGGTTAAGTTTTTTATTTTTAGATATGATATTTGGTGGATTGATTTTTCAAGAAGATTTTTTGTTTGCTCTTCCCGGATGAGAGGTTCTGTTGGCTCGTCCTGGAGGAGAGGTTTTATTTGCTCGTCCTGGAGGAGAGGCTTTATTTGCTCGTCCTGGATGAGAATCTTTATTTGCTAGTCCTGGAGGAGAGTCTTTGTTGGCTCGTTCCAGAGGAGTGTCTTTGTTTGTTCATTCTTGAAGATTTTATTTGTTGTTTCGTCCCGGAGGAAAGACTTTGTTGGCTCTTTTTTGAAGAGTTTCTTTGTTTGCTCGTTCCGGAGAAGAGTCTTTGTTAGCTCGTCCCGGAGGAGAATCTTTGTTGGCTCGTCACGAACGAGATTCTTTTTTGGTTCGTCCTAGAGGTGCGTCTTTTGCTCGTCACAGAGGCGAGTCTTTGTTGGCTCGTCTTGGAGGAGAGTCTTTGTTGGCTCGTCCTCAAAGAGAGACTTGATTGGCTCGTTCCAAAGGAGAGACTTTGTTGGCTCGTTTCGGAGCAGAGTTATTGTTGTTTCTTCCCGTGTGAGCGTCTTTTCTTGCTCGTTCCAGAGGAGAGTCTTTGCTTGCTCGTCCCATAGGAGGGCCTTAGTTGGCTCCTCTCCAAGGAGATTCTTTGTTTGCTTGTCCCAAATGAGATTCTTTGTTTGCTCCTTTCCAATGAGATTCTTTGTTTGCTCGTCCCAAAGAAGAGTCTTTTTTGGCTCGTCCCGGAGGAGTAACTTCATTGGCTCATCCTAAAGGAGAGTCTTAGTTGGCTCATCCCGGAGGAGACTCTTCGCTAGCTCATCCCTGAAGAGTGCCTTTATTTGCTCGTCCCGGAGGAGAGACTTTGTTTGCTCATCTCGGAGGAGAGCCTTGAAGGTGAAGCCATGATAAGAGTGGAAAACTTATTAGTCTTGAATGTTATATTCCATAAGCCTTAAACTCTTATCAATGTTATTTCTATCTTTCAATTAATAAGTCGTTTGGCAAAATAATCAATTGCTAGTGCTTAGATTTTTAGGAAATATAATGAAGTGTTTTTTAGATTTTTTGGATTATCACAACTCAAGCTCGCACTTTACCTATCTTTCTTAGCTTTGTTGGAATATCGCCTCCAGCAATCCTCACCTTACGTTAGGTCTTAAGTGGTATTGTCATTGCCTTCGTGGGGGTAACTACAGAGACTTGCTAGTGGAGTGATTTGTGCCTTACCACTTGCAGATCTTATTACCTCGGGGAAGAGAAACACCTCCATAGCTTTTTTCGACTAGAACCTTAGGAACGGGGTCTTTTTTTTTTTAGATTTCCTGAGGGGGAGAAGAAGCTTTGTTTGCTCATCTCGCAAAAGAGACTTAACTCAAGAGATAAATTTTTGGAATGATCATCCCATAGGAGAGTCTTGGAGAGTTAGAGAGTTCATTTTACTCACCCCGGATGGGAAGCGCAGAGAGAATTCAAGGGCTTGTCCCCATGAGAGAGGCTTAGAGTACTCTTTCTGTAAGATGGGTATGAAGAGAACGATCTTATTATTAGTATTTATTATCGTGAGGGTGGTCAGCCCAGTGGCTGGCTAAATTAAGGTGACCAGTTGAGCGAGTCGACTAGCCGAGTGAAGTAGTTGGCCCAAGCAGGGATATGACTCTATTAAAGAGACGCCTCTTTTAGTTTTGTAGAATGCTCTCTCGAATGAGAGGCTTGAGTGAGAAGAGAGATGTCTTTCTTAGTCTTTAATCTTTCTTTTTTATTTGTATTACTTTGTGTGCATTTTTTCTCATCTTTCGTTTATTATTTCTCTTTCTTGTTAAATGAACCAAAATTAAATGAAGTAGAGTGAGGGGGTGCATCTCTCTTTCTCATTTTTCCTTGGGAGTATGAGGGGAGTCTTTCCTTCCTTTGATTTTGTCATTTTCCCTTTGACTTGTTATATGTACTTGATATCTTGCCATTTTATGTTTCCATCCCTCTCTTCTTCTTTCTTCTTTCTTTTTCTTATTTGATTTCTTATTTCTCTGTTGTTTGGATTTCTCCAACTCGGTTGGCTTTTTGTCTTACTGGTGGCACGGTCCATGCTTACCGCACATTTTAGGGTGTTTTTGTTTTTGTTTTTTTCTTTCTTTTCTTTAGATATGATCTTATTTTTCAAAGTAAATTCTTTGGCTTCTACTATTATTAAAAAAATTTAGTTTTTGGTTATTCATGTTACGGCTTATTATATTTGCAGGAGGATGAATGAAAGAACCTTTTTTTTTCTTCTTCTATAAATATCATGATTTTTAATATTCATTAAGCCATTAAGTGGAAGAGTAGAAGTACAAGTTTAAAGATGATATTTCTTTGTATATGAAAGACCTTTATAAATTGTGATTTTTTGTTTGTTTATGTTGTTTTGATTTAATTTTTTTTTAGGCTGATGTGTTCTCTTTTTGTTTATTTTTTTATTATTATTTTATTTTTTCTTTTACTTTGTTTTGGTTGTGTTTTGTTGGTTTCATGTCTGCTTCGTTTGGTTGTTTTTCTTTTAATTGTTAAACTTCTTATATATTGCCAGTTTCCTTTTCTAGGATTCTATTGGTGTTTTTTTTTTCCATGTTATATGTAAGTTTCTTTCTAGTTTGTTTTTGAGCTTTTGTCTTTATTTTTACTTTTTATCTTGTCTTACTTTTTTTTTTTCATGTTATTTGGAGTTGTTATGTGTTTCTATTTATCCCTTTTGATGTCTTTTAGTTTTCGTGTCTTCTATTTCTCTGCTGATTGTTGTTCATTGTTGTTTCTTTGGCCATTTAATCTTAGCATTTCTAATATGAATACATCTACACTTCTTCTTTTTTTCCTTTTTAATGATTATGGATTGAAGCTTTGATGATCTCCAACAATTTATTAAAATTCAACTCTATATTTAAATATTTTTTATTTTTTTATTTTAAATATTCATTATATTTTCCTTTTAGGTAAATTTCTTAGCTTATGTTTTTTTTTTTTTTTTGAGCTTTCAAGTTCTTCAGCTTTTTATTAAAATTAAACTAGCCTTTTGGAATATTTATACTGTTTTTAACTTAAATATTCATTTTGCATGGATGGAATTTTAAGGTTTATTTGTTGTCTCTGTTCTTACTCTTCTTCTCTTATGAAATTAAGATCTTTGTTCTCTATGGTATTGTTGATTGTCCATCTCTATTTCCAATTGTTGTCCTTTTTTGTGATTTTGATGCCTTTGTTATTTTGTGGTGTGATGAGCTCTTGCCAATCTTGGATAAATTTGTTCATGATTGAATGTCAGATTTTGGATGTTCTCCTATTGTCGTCAGATTTTGGATAAATTTATTGACTTTTTGATTTTAAATATTCAGTATACTTGGAAGGAATTTTAATAATTTTCTTTCAAAAAGGTGTGCTCTTGCCTATCTTGGATATATTTGGTCAAGATTGGATGTCTATAGTTGGAAAGTTTTCTTGGTCGATATTCGGAGCATTTTTGAGTTGTTTCTTCTTTTTTATGTTGTTTTGGTGTTTGGCTTGTCAGTCCTAAACAAGTATCTTAATTGTTTGGAGCATTTTCACTGTTTGGGGGCTTTTTTTTTATCTTCTTCGACGGGAGCTTGTTGTTATTGTTTTCCTTAACTATTCCTCACCTATCAGTAATAGTACAGTGAAGGACTACACCATCATGTGTACCATACAGGAAGAATATTTGGAATCCTAACCTACTGCAGGTGGCAGCAAGATATTAAATATATTCTAGAAACCACTTCTCTCTATATATAGAGAATGTAGAGCAAGTAAGTTTGATTGATGAAATTGAAATTGTTTCACTCAAAGCCCGACATGTATCTTCCCTAATATTACTTTACTTACTAATCTATGTATTTCTCGGCTTACGATGTTATCAGAGTTACTCCATCAATTGACTGCCTAGAATCCTTCCTATGATGCACACTTCACATATCCTTGTTTTTGTCTTCTTCTTTACTCATTTAGTACTGATCCAACAAGGGGCTGACTCTCAATCCTTTAAAAAACAGGAGATCTCAGTGGAAATCGATCAAGCAGTGAGTATTCCTCCCAAACTCAAATTCCTCACGAGCAACCTCAAAAACTTTACTCACACTCAACTATCAGCCGAACATTACCTTCTATGTAGAGCACAGGTTCTGAAAATCTTCTCTAAAATTGGATTTTAGTGCTTTTTTAGATGGTAGCAATCCTTGTTCACCCAAATTTCTCAACCCCACCAATGATTACCCAACTCTTAACCCTCTCGACAACATGTGAACCCTTATGGATCAAAACTTGACAACAACATTTTACTCTATAATCTTATCTTCTATCCTACCATATATTCTACATCTCTTCCACAATTGTCATCAACAGAACCTACTCCCCCCATCGTTCCTTCACCCATTACACATTCCTTGCACCTGATGCAAACCCACGCAAAAACCAGCTATCTCAAACATATCCAAAAACTCAACTTACTTCATAAATTATAGCACAATCTCGGTCCTTTATCTTATGCTCGAGGAATTAAGTTTTCACATTGGCATAAGGATATGACATAAGACTTCCATGCTCTTCTTTCTCAAGCTACACGGGAAATGGTCCCCCCACCCAGCCCCTTCCAAAATCGACTATTCTTCATTGGTTGAGGTCTACTTTAGTGATTGTTTGGCTTGTCATGTCAACACTAGCTTATTCTATCTCACCTATGAACTTGATATTTCTCCACCTTCGCTTTTGTTTGCAAACTTATTAACTCCTAGCCCAAGTGGTTAGGATACGACTAGTGGTGATGGTGATTATCCTTTAGTTTGTTTTGGATATGATCCTAATGCATTGTAAACTATATTATGTTGGTACTTGAATCATGTTTTTGCATTGTTGACCTACATATGCTTAAATAAAAACAAATTATCATTTTGGATCAGTACCATACACTTATACCACCAAATACAATTCAGATGGAATGATTGCTCGATACAAAGCTCGTTGATTGCTTTGGGATATAAACAATAATTTGATATTATTATTATGAGTCTTTTAGCCCAATCACTAAGATGTCCACACTTTGCATCATATTTACTTTGGCCTTCAATAATAATTGGCCTCTCCTTGAACTTGATGTCAAGAAAACATTCCTACTTGGACATCTTTAAGACACTTTCTATATGCAACAACCCATTGGCTTCAAAGATCCTCAATTTCGCAATCTTGTATGTCTTCTCAAAAAAGCACTATATGGATTGAAATAATCACCTCGGGAATGATTCACTGCCCTCTATTTTATCTATACACAATGGATTTTACATCAGCAAATCAGACACTTCTCTGCTGATTTATTCGACCCCCATGACGAAAATATTTATCCTTATATGTTGATGATATATTCATTACCTGCAATAATACAACTGACATGACCTCTATTATCCAAAAACTCACAACCAGATTCTACATCAAGCATCTAGATGAAGTCTCCAAGTTTCTCGGTATTCAGGTGGAGCGCTTCATTAACTGTATGAAATTACATTAACAACAATACCTATTGAAGATCCTCAAAGATACTTCGATGCTTACTTCCAACTAGGTCTCCACGCTTTTACCATTTAAAAGATATGGTAACTGTACATCTAATGAACCTCTTGCTAACTCGATCGAACATATGCAAACTATAGGTGCTCTCCAGTACTTGACAATCGCTAAACTGGCATTGTGTTTGCCGTTAATTTTCTATTACAACATATGCATTAGTCGATGCTACATCATAATCAATTTCTTAAACGTCTCCTTTGGCACTTAACAGGTAAAATGGATTTAGGGCTTTACATATCTCGAACTCCACTTATCCTCCAATCATATTATGATGCTAATTGGGTCGGCGACTCCTTCAAAAAAAAATCCATTACAATTTTCTGCACATTTTTAAGTAATACTCCTATCTCATAGACTGTCAAGAAATAAAAAATTGTTATCGCTTGTCAACTGAAAAAAATACCGAGCCTTAGCAGTTTCTACGGTTGTTCTTATATGGACACGTATTAGAAGAAATGGGAGTTGCACAATTGTGTCCATCCAATCTTTTCTGAGACAATGTCTCTACAATAGCCACTGCAAATAAACCAGTATTCCATGCGTATACCAAGCATATTGTGATCGATCACCACTTCATTCGTGAACACCTCCAGGTTAGCACCCTCCAATTGTATTACATTCATACATAAGATTAATCAGTGGATATACTTACCAAGCCTTTGCACAAGCAGCGGTTCAATCTTCTCAAGTCCAAGCTTGTAAGACTCCTCAACTTGAAGGGGGTTCTTAACCAATCCCCACTTATTGGTAATGGAGCAGTGAAGGACCATGCCATCAAACATAGCCTACAAGAAGAATATTTGGAATCATAACCAACTCAATGTGGGAGTAAAAAATTATATGTATTCTAGAGATCTCTTGTCCTCTCTATATCTAGAGAAAATAGAACTAGTAAGTTTGATCGATGAAATTGAAATTGTTTCACTCAAAGCCCTAGTATGTATCTTTCGTGATCTTCCTTACTAGCTGCTTTCTTTATTTATCGACTTGATTGTTTCCAGCTTAATTTGGTTGTTTGTTTATTATATTGTTCTAGTGTTATATTTTGTCTTTGTATTAATTTTTTATTATAACAAAATTAGGCGTAATTCTCATTTTTTCCTACAAAAAAAATATGAGATAATGATGTACTGTATTTATAGATAAATAGTGTGCTCTCTTTATATTATCTCATATGAGCACCCTATGAGTTTGATACATACCCATAGGGTTACACATCATATATATAGATAAAACCCACAGATAAAATTACTAAAACGCCTCTACTTCCCTAATCCACTTAACTCCAAAAGACACACCTGTTCATCTAAGAGCCACATCTCTTCACTCTAAGAGATACTTCTCTTCATCTAAGCGACACTTCTCTTCTGGTATATGTGTCATATCTAACAGATCTCCACCTTGGCGAATATCCAGCCCTTTAGGAGAAAGATACCTTGGAGTCTCTCATACACTGTAATGGATTAGGCTATCATGTCGTTTAACAACTGCAAACTTTCAACAAGTTCAAACAATGCAAGAACTTGTTGATAGTAACTGGCTTGGTCAACATATCTGCTGTATTTTCATCATATGATTCAACAAAGTGAAATCCACTTACAACTGTACTCCCTAACAGTTTATAGATATTACATGCAGCGATCTTTTCTTTTATCACAGTCAATGCACTCTTAACAATTCTGATGGTTTCTCTATCCTCGTATATCTTAGGAATAAAAGCATTTGTGTAAAATGCCTAAGGAAATTAAATTCTTTTTCAAATCTGGAATATGTCTTACATCACATAATGTTCTAACAGTGTCATCATACATCTTAATTCTGACTACTTAAATACCAGCAATATTGCAACATCTATTACCACCCAAATAGACTGAACTGAAATTAGATAACCTGTATGAAGTAAACAACTCTTTATTAGGTGTTATATGATAAGAGCATCCTGAATCAAGAATTCATGCATCATTCAACTAAGTTGTTGTAACTGAAAGCATATCACCATCACCGCAATCTGAATTGGCACTCTACACCATATTGGTACCAGTCGCTTGCTAACTCCTCTGCGAACTACCTCGCTGAAACTGCAACAAACCCCCAGTCTTCTTCTTCCTTGTCGATCTTCTCTGCGAAACTACCGCAAATCGCCTCATCCCGCGATTCGCGAACTCCCCTGCAAAGAACCCGAAGCCAAGAACTCCTTCTGGTCGCTGAAGCCGCCTGGTCGTGAGAACTTCGCATGGTCGCTGAGCTTCTCCTGGTTGCGATGTCGCGAATGCCTCTTGGTGAATTGCTTG